>CM076582.1:1367992029-1368680978 GCA_034641835.2 Pinus albicaulis | reverse complement strand
TTGATGAAATGGCATCCTTGCACAAAAATGAGGCATGGGATCTGGTGGAGTTGTCGGCTGGAAGGAAGCCCATCGGGAGAAAATGGGTGTTTAAAAAGAAGACGAATGTAGAAGGCAAGGTGGAGAAATACAAAGCTCGGTTGGTAGAAAAAAGTTATTCCTAGGTGCCTGGAATTGATTTTGGTGATATTTTTTCTCCTGTCGTCAAAGTTACTTCTATTAGATTACTTTTATCTGTTGCTGCTGCATTTGATTTTGAGATAGAACAGATGGATGTGAAGATAGAATTTCTTCACGGGGATCTAGAAGAGGAGATCTACATGAAGCAACCTGAAGGCTTTATGGTGAAGGGTAAGAAAGAACTGGTATGCAGGTTGAAGAAGTCTCTGTATGGGTTAAAACAGTCACCAAGGATGTGGTATCAGAAATTTGATACCTATATACGGGGACTCGGCTTCACCAGAAGCAAGGAGGATCACTGTGTTTATTTTAAATTAATTGGTGACAGTGTTATTTATTTGGTCTTGTATGTGGATGATATGTTGTTGATTGGAAATGACAAAGAAATTATCCAAGATTTGAAGACCCAACTATTCTCCAAATTCGACATGAAGGATCTTGGTGCTGCAAACTATATTTTGGGCATGGAAATTACGAGAGATCGGGCAAAGAGGAAGCTCTGGTTAAACCAGAGGAAGTATGTCGAGACTATATTGCAGAGGTTCAATATGTAGGATAGTAAACCGGTGAATGTTCCTATTCCTGTAGGTGTAAAGCTGTCTACTGAACAGTGTCCCAAGACACAAGAAGAAGAGGAGTATATGTCCCGTGTTCCATATGCAAGTGCAGTGGGTAGCCTGATGTATGCAATGGTCTGTACTAGACCAGACATTGCACATGCAGTGGGAGTATTGAGCAGGTTTATGTCAAACCCAGGGAAGGAGCATTGGACAACAGTGAAGCGGGTTTTCAGATATTTACGTGGCACTAGTGATTATGGCTTGTGCTACCAGGGAAGACCAGGATTGGAAAGAATGTTGGACATTCGTGGTTTTGTTGATGCAGACTAGGCTAGAGATCTGGACCAAAGAAGATCTACAAGTGGGTATGTGTTTAACCTATTTGGAGGTGCAGTCAGTTGGATGAGTAAAAGACAGTCTGTAGTGGCGCTTTCAACTACAGAGGCAGAATACATAGCAGCCACTCATGCAAGCAAGGAAGCAGTTTGGTTGCAAAGATTGAGTTCAAGTATGGGGTTGGTACAGCAAGCTATAAGGATAGACTGTGATAGCCAAAGTGCAATTTTCTTGGCTAAGAACCCTGCTTATCATTCAAAGACAAAGCACATTGATGTTCAATATCACTTTGTTAGAGATATGGTTGAGGCTAAAAGGGTGTTGGTGGTAAAGGTGGACACTTTGAAGAATGTTGCAGATGCATTGACGAAGTCTGTGAGCACTCAGAAGTTCTCTTGGTGTAGAGAAACAATGGGTGTTGAAGAATTGGGCCAATGACTAAGCTCTCCTGTGGCCCCCTATGGAAAGAAAACAACAAGTGAGAGAATGTTGGGTATGTGTTATAGTATTTTCTTTGAATAAACACGCGCGGGGGGGTGCAGAGGGCTCCCATAATGGCCCCACGCTGGCTAGTGAGTGCAATGGGGAGTGCAGTAGCCCCCCTTGTCCAGCCCGAGCCGGCGCCATAGCGAAAATTTTTGGTCCTTAATTTTCGGTGGGTAGTCCGCGTCCATGGTTTTGTGCATGGTTTTGCACATGGTATTGGGGTACGATGGTTTTCGGCCCCTGGTATTTTTGTAGATCCGGTCAAGGGAAATACGGTTATGTTCTAATCCAGGGTTTATGGATTGGGGTTTATGTATGCTTCGGCATGTATATATATGTGTTGTAACACTAAAAGGAATATAATGAAAAATCAAGTTGGTCGTCTCGATTTGGGATCCAGGGGAAAATCTCTGTGTTTATCTGTTTTATGTTTTATGCTCTCGCTATTGTTTATTTTCTGTTATAAGATTCGTGTGTAGATAATTTATGTTCAGGGTTAAAACCTACAACCACCTTGTCTCAAGCCTCCATGGGAAAGCCACACCATATTCTATGTGGAAGGATTTGATGGATATTTTCCAAAGCAACGACCATAGGAAATTGGCACTCAAAGATAAACTCAGAAAGATCAAGATGGAAAAGGGTGACAACATTCCAAAGTATCTCAAGAAGTTTCTCCAATGTCGGGATGAACTAGGGAGTGTGAGAATAACTGTTTCTGATGATGATTTTGTGAACTTGGCTCTCTTGGGACTTCTTAAGAGTTGGCACAGTTATGAAGACTTTGTCAGCGAATGGGAAAAATTATCAGATTGGGAATGACTGTGGTCGGATTTGGTGTAGGAGGAGTTCAGGCGGAATACCAGAGATGTCTCTCCATCAAAGCATGATGATGAATAGGATTGTGCTTTGGCTACCAAGGTGATGAAGGGGAAGGGGAAGAAATTCCATTCTAAATATGAGTCTAAAGGCAAGAAGCTGGATATGTCCATGGTGAAGTGTTTTCACTGTCATGAACATGGGCATCCTTCTACTAACTGTCTGTGAAAGAAGAAGAAAAAGAAGCCTACTTGAGCTGTAGCTGGTGAGGCCCTTGCCTCAAAATTTAAGCTTGACTTCTCTTTGATCGCATGCATGGTCTCAACTGCATTGGGATCAGTGTGGTATTTGGATATTGGCGCTTCCTTTCACATTACGGGAGATAAGGAACTTTTCAGTGACTTGGAGGAGAAAGATCTCCATATGCATATAGAGATGGGCGACAATGGAAGGTATAGTGCTACCAGGATTGGTACCATTACCTTTCAGAGGGAGTCTGGTAAAACATTTCAATTTAAATATGTTATGCATGTTCCATGTCTAAAGAAGAATTTGGTCTTAGTCACAATGTTGGAGGACAAAGGCTATGGCATTGTTTTTAGCAATGGAAAATATTTCCCGTGACATAAAACAATGGGTAAAGCAAAGAGGATAGGGATTCGAGTTAAGAATATCTAAAATATGGAGGTAGATGGCTGCGCTTCCATGATGAGAAAGGCAGAAAAAGTGGTGAGCCGGGATGAGGGCGAATTATGGCATAGGCGGTTGGGCCATCTTCATCATGGAGCCTTGAAAGTCATGCAATAAATATATACTATACTTCCAATGGGAACACTTGCTCAGTTAGATCAGTGTAAGGGTTGCACCATGGGGAATTATGTAAAGTCCACCTTTCATGAGAAGGATAACCGTGCTTCGGGGATCCTTGAGAGAATTCACACAGATGTGTGTGGACCATTCTCGGTTGCTTCAAAATAAAAACATAAGTTCTATGTTATTTTTGTTGATGAATTTTCTCGTAAATGTTGGATCTTCTTCATGTAGAAGAAGGATAAAAAATTCTCAAAGTTCTGTGAGTTTAAGGCATTGGTGGAGAAATAATCGGGAAGCAAGTGAAGGCTCTTAGGAGCGATAATGGTGGAGAATCCATCTCTAATGAATTTAAGAGCTTCTATAGCAAAGAGGAATTCAAAGAGAACTCATAGCACCTCATAACCCATAAAAAAATTGGGTCGCAAAGAGGAAGAAAAAAACAATCATGTGTGTAGCACGAGCGATGTTGCATGATCAGAGCCTACAAATGTATTTGTGGGCGGAAGAATGCAACACTGTGTTTTATGTGAAAAACTGTTGTCCTCTTAGAGTACTTGGCATGAGTACACCTGAAGAAGCTTTCGCTGGTAAGAAACTGGATGTTTCACACTTTAAGATTTTTGGCTCATCTGTTTATGTGCATGTGACCAAGGATGCCAGGAAGAAGTTGGAGTCGACTGATGAAGTTGGGATTTTTGTGGGGTACATAGAAACACCCCATAATTATTGTGTGTATTTTCCAAACAGTTGAATGACTGTGGTGTAGCAGGATATAAAATTTGATGAGGGGAAAGCCATTTGGTTGTGGCTTGAGAGGGAGCCAAAGTTGCATGCAGAGGAGGAAATACTGGTTCCCAAAGATGAGTCTCTAGATGTGGATCAGCCACAGGAGGAGGTTCATGGAGTGGAGGAGTCCACTTGTGTAGAGCCAACCATCAGAACTGGCAGAAGGCATACCACAGAAGATGATAGGTTGAGACTTGATGATGCATAGAATTTAGGAGCCCCTACTTCACAGCGCAGACAAAGACGATCTCCTGACCGATTTACTAGATACATGGCTCTCATGAGAAAATGTATTGTGACTGAACCATATTCGTTTTAGGAAGCAGTGTAGGAGCCCACATGGGTAGATGTAATGGTGGAGGAGTATGACTCCATTTTCAAAAACAGTGCTTGGGAAATTGTTCCAAGGCCAGCTGATAAATTAGTGGTAGGTTCGAGATGGATTTACAAGGTAAAGAAAGCTGCTGATGGGAGTTTTGAGAAACACAAGGCTAGATTTGTGGCCCGGGGCTTCTCACAGATTGAGGGGATAGATTATGGAGAGGCCTTTTCACCTGTCACAAAGTATTCTTCCATAAGGACCATCCTTGCTCTCTCATTGTAGATGGGCTGGCGCATTCATCAGATGGATGTGAAAATTGCGTTTCTAAATGGGATAATTGAGGAAGAGGTGTACATAGAGTAGCATGAAGTTTTCAAGATATTCAGCAATGATTTTCATGTGTGCCAACTCAAAAGAGCATTGTATGGGCTGAAGCAAGGACCCCGTGCTTGGTACACTTAGATAGATAGCTATTTCACCGGACTGGGCTTCACCAAAAGTGAAGCAGATGCAAACCTATACCAAATTGTGATGAAGGGTAAGATTTTAATCATTTTTATTTGTGTTGATGATTTAATATTGACTGGTAATGAGCAGCTGATACACTCATGCAAGGAGGATCTTTCAAAGGAGTTAGAGATGCAGGATATGGGCATCCTTCATTATTTCCTTGGATTGGAAATATAGAAGCGATATGGTGAATTTTTTGTGTCTCAACGAAAGTATGAAAGGGAGATACTGGGTAAGTTTCATATGGAGGGTTGCAAACCCATGGGTAATTCTCTTCCAGGAAACTGGAGGAAAGAGGATGCTACTTCTGGAGAGGTAGTGGATGCTACTGTCTATCGGCAGTTAGTTAGTTCGCTAATGTATCTGGTGAACACGAGACCAAACATTTTCTATGCGGTTAACCAGCTGAGTCAAGCTATGGTTAAGCCTACCAAGATCTTTTGGAAGGTGGGCAAGCATGTCCTGAGATACCTAAGGGGCACATCAGAGTATGGTTTATGGTACAGATAGAAGAATGAGATGAAGTTTCATGGCTTCACGGATGCAGATTGGGATGGAAGTCCATCAAACAGAAAGAGCACATCAGGGGGGATCTTTAGCATTGGATCTACAACTATTTCTTAGTATAGCAAGAAGTAGAGATTCATGGCACTTAGTTAAATGGAAGCAGAATACATGGCAGTGAGTCAAGCTGCATGTGAGGCTATCTGGATGAGAAATATCTTGGTTGGTTTGTTTGGTTCTCATTTAGATCTGACAGTGATTCATTGTGATAATCAGAGTTGCATTAAACTCTTGATTAATTGTGTGTTTCATGATAGATATAAGCACATAGATATCCGATACCATCATCTCAGAGATTGTGTGCAGAGGAGAATCATGTTTCTTCAGTACATTCCTACGGAAAATCAGGATGCAGATACTCTAATGAAGGCGCTCACCAGGAGAAAATTCGAATACCATAAAGACAGGATCGGGGTGAAGGATAATCCCTTTTTTGTTGAGAGGGAGTGTTGAGATTCAACAAGAAGATCCTAGTAAAAATTAAGCACCTACACTAGGATGGAGCCTCAGGCTATTTTTAGGTGGATTTCTATTTATATATGCACGAGTAAATTCTATTTATAGATGATTTCTATTTATAGGTGTATGTGCAAGTTCTATTTATAGATTTCATGGCTATTTATAGATTCATGTCAACTATTATTATCCCTTAATATTAGTTGGACAATAAAAAATAATCTATTCTCACTGACCACTTGGAAATAGTTAAATGAAGTGGAAAATTAGTTAGCTAACGGAATTTCGATTTAAGAGGTTGGTTGGTAGGACATGCAAGTAGACTTAGTTGTAACTGAGTGATTTGAAGTTGTAACAGAGTTGGAAGTGCATTTATGAAATTTGTAAAGTAGTTTAAATGAGTTAAGTGAGTTAAAACCAGTTGTGATAGTTGTAGCTGAAGATACACTAGTGAGAGATCAAGTGAATTAATTATTAATTAATTCACAATCAGTGGTATCACATGCAACTGAAGATTTACTACTATTAACTGCATGCATGTTAGATCTAGTGGATACCCAGTTGATTTCTAGGTGAAATGGAAGATAACTATCAGTTGTGACATTATCCAGTTGCACACATGTAACCACACACACATTGGATGTGCCCATGAGGATTGCACAGTCAAGGCAGACAATATTTCATTCATTCAAGGATTGCTATCAGTAGGGATTGCGCAGTGGAGGAAGGCTATCTGGAGACAATAAATTGGCTAAGGAACTTGCCAATTTTTGTATGACAGTGTCAGACAGTTAGCTCATGTACTGAGAGCTCTTCAATTAGAGATTTATATGAAATTGTTTCATGATCCATGATATAATACATAATAGAAGATAGTGGGGTTTTTAATTATAAGCTTTCCCCGAGAAAATTATCTGTGTTATGTGTGATTGATCTTTCTTCATGATATTGTGATTGGCGATTGTGTTTTAAATTACGCAAAGATTTGTAGAAGTGATTCTGTATTTAATAGTGGAATATAATTGTTATATCAAGAGAATCTAAGACATACATGTATTTTGTATTAAATTTCTACAATCGTTGTAAGTCTGAATATCTTCAGGGGAACATTTAGCTCCAATGAAGGCATTCGCAATAACGTTGGGATCTTTGGAGATGTTCACCAAGGTAGTATGAGAAATGACAACCATTTTCACTTCAGTGAAAACCTGTGCTAGAGCTAAAGGGTTTAGGATTGGGTGAACAAGGCCAGAAGAGGCAGGGCTGAACAATCTTGTTTCAACTTCTCACAAATCTAGTAGAAAATAGGACCAATGATGCAAATCATCCCACGGTATTTCTACACCAGTCATGGCTTCAAGAATAGCCTCTTCAAATGGAATAAGAGTATCAAGGAAATATTGAGCAGAAGACGAACTAAGAGTCCAAGCTAGAGCCACATCTCTATCCAACTCCTCTGGTGAAAGAGAAACTGGGACAGAATCTGCAGAGTCAAGAAAAGTTTGATAGGAAATCTCTACTGTAGACATAAGGAATGAAATTCCACCTACTTGACCTTCCTCTAATGTGGAGGTAGGAGAGGGAAAGGTCCAAGGATCCAAAAAATAATGAGTTCAAAAGAACTCTTTTCAAGTAGGAACCCTAGAGGATGGGATGGAATTAATATGAATAGAAGGAGGTAGAATATCAAAAGTACCCATCAACGAGGTATACATTCCAATCCCCAAATTCTCAACATGTTTCTTGGCATCATTCACTAAAACTACAGTCGAATCAGTAGATGCATTCGGATCTACAAGAGAAAAATCCATCTAATAAATAGTGACAATCCTCCCTTCATGGGGAAAACATAAGATGCAAAATAATGATTAAGAAATAGCATCCATCTCATCAATTCTGCCACAGCAGAAGGTTGTAGTCTAAATTTGCATCAACTATATCGACCTCAATAATGACAGTTTTACCCCCAACACAGATGGGTAGAGATGGAACAATGTCATGTGGCCTGTGAGAATGAACATCGAATGCAGTGAGAAGAGTAGCCAAAGGCACAACTAAATGAGATCCAATGGCTTTCCAACATGAGATAGACATGAAACATGTGGAAGCACCCTCAATGACTACTGTTCGAAAAATATTGATCTTCCGATATGTAGACTTAATTTGAAAATCCATGTGATGAGTAAGTCTCTTCTTAAAATTATACATATCAAATGTAATAATAAGATAGTTTTTTGGATCAACAACCCCGATCACAGTGAGAAATGCACTCCTTTGTGTCGGGCACGCCTATAGTACCTCTATTGCAGACATGGCACAAATACTTTGAGCCAGATCGTCTACAATGGAGTAGTTCTGCACAACTTTGGCATTAGGATTAATCGTCGTACGATTAGTAGACCATTTCAACATCCGAGGTATAGGATCAATTGCAAGCCTCTCTATATGAAGTGGTCTAGATTTAATAGGTGTACCCTTAGCTTTTGAAGACTTAGCTTCACCATAATCACAAGATCTCATAGTGATATTAGTGTGAGAATTTATCATATATACATTTGAGGAATTTTCCCCTTCCTGGTTGCCCCAGTGGGAGAACCAGTATTAGCATTTGTGCCAACAATGAGCTGTTGCCCTTGGGGAAAAGGATTTTTCAATACATCTTGGGAAGTAGAGGGACCCTATTGAGCTAACAAGCACTAAGAACCCTAAATTTTCAGGAAAATATGAGTAATATGGTCTCCGGTGCATAAATTGCACGGAAACTTAACCTTCTTCTTATTATCTCTCTTCCCTCTCCAACATTATTGTTGGATCTAAATTTTCAGGAAAAGATGAGTAAGATGGTCTTCGGTGCATAAATTGCATGGAAAGTTAACCTTATTCTTATTATATCTCTTTCCCTCTCCAACATTATCGTTGGATCTGTTCGCATTAGCCTTCCCATCCTTATCTTTCTTCTTATTATTCCATCCCTTCTTCTTCCCATCGGATTGTTGATTTCCTCTATGGTTAGAAGCTTGAACAACATTAATAGTTAAGGGTTGGGAAGGGGTCGACACCAACATCGTAGCCTAACTAGAAGGAGTAGATTGTAAAGACAACTGCTACAATTGATTCAACAGTTTAGCGGCACCACTATCAATCGAACCGACCAGCTTGTCAGCATGAGGACCATGCTTCGTTTTAGGTAAATCCAATTTGGAATGAGGAGCATCCGGAAAATTTTTATTAAGGACTCTAGAACGAGAATATATCAGTTCTAACTGTTGGGCCCTAAGATAGTCTGTTCCTCAAAAAATACCCCTGAAAGGGATACATCCTCCGATATTTCTGGCTGCAAATATTTAAGAAACCATTCGAGAAGTAACTCATTCGGAATCTAGGCTTTGATGAGCCTCTTCCTTCTCCTCCATTCCTGAATATGATTAGAAATGTGTGTTGCCTTGTCCTGTTGGAAATTGGCCAGGAGATCAGTCCCAATATCAACTAGAAATGCAACTCGAAATGGTTCAAAAAAATAGTATCAAACTTGCCAAAAGTAGCAAAACTGGCCCATGTTAGCTCAATGTACCATTTTGCAGCGTTTTCAGTTAGGGTGCGTTGAAATAGCCTCAACCTAATCGAATCATCGATAAGGGAGTTAGATGAACACTATAAATGGAAAGTGGTAACATGGTCAGACAGATCCTCAGTAGTCTTCCCTTAAAACTTTGGAATGTCAGAGGGGAGTTTAGTAGGGACCGAAGGCCAACCAAGGTTGTATAGAATTGGATCATTTGTCAATTTTTATCAATATTGCATGCTCAAAGTTGTTAGGAAAGGTAAGCATGGAGGAGCTTGAGAATTTCATCGCCCAAGGGAAGGACTCCCAACATTTTGAAATTAATATCTTGAATTTGTTGAGGCACCAGGTTGCCAAATATTGTTCGTACAAAATGTTGGGCCATAAGAAAAACCTTTTGGCCCATAATAATTTGAAAAAGGAACCCCTCCCATCATAGGGTTACCATAAATAGGGATATTTCCCCCAATTGAAATGTTAAATGAAGATGAAACCCCTTGGTAAGGGTTCTAAGCATTGGAAAATGGAGAGAAACCCTGTGAAGAGCCTACGGAAGGGAAAGGAGTATTCATTTTTTGACCAGAGAAAAAATGAGTCCCAGCTCCCAACCCTGTAAAGGCAAGGTTCCAGCCTTGAAAAGCATTATAACATTCACCTCCAAGGAAAGGATTGAATTCTCGACTTTGATAGGTAAAAGGAAAACATCCTAAGGGAGGGTTCAAATGAGGAATGTGACCATTTCCGAAGGGGAAACCCTGAAAAGAAGCTGACCCACTAGCCATGGAAGGTGTAGGTGTGGAGATGGCGAATGTAGCAGTCAAGGGAATTGAAATAATTGCACTAGATGGAATTCCAAAAGAAAAGGGACCAGAATGGGAAGGAAATTCTTGGGTGCCCCCACTTGTATATGGAATAGAGGTAGAGCCAAACATAAAAGAACTGGAAATGATCATTGAGATAGCAATAATACCCCTGTCCTCAACTGAAAGAGGAGTATGTACATTTGTAGTGCTCATAGCCGAAGTTGTGTTCCCATCAGTGGCCATCGAAAGAAAGGGATGAAGATGGGGGCTAGCTGGTCTCTAAGACATAGGCCCAACATATGCAATAACATCTGAAAAACTAGCAGGAAGTGGAGAGGAAGAAATACCTGGAGATTGAGGGACTTCTTCTAATTCAAATTCGTTTGCTCGAAAAAGGACTCTAGAGATGAGTGGAGAACTCCTCTCTATATTACCACTAGTACTAGGACCAACCACAAAAACAAGAACCCTAGTTGGAGGATCACTTTCTGATGCGTTCGCAACTACTGGATGAAAATCACCAGTACAATTTCTCCTACGCCTTCTTGAAGAAGGCTCGGCACTCGTAGGAGAAAGCCCACAAATCCCCCTCGATCAATGAGGAGATTGGTCAACCACTTTTAACAGTTATGAGATTAATTAGACTCAAAAATTATGAAGCTATGGAAATCTAGGAGCAAAGAGCATACTTTATCAAAAGTCCCAAATACGCAGCAATCAAGCAACCTTCAAGTATTTCTGCTCCGGGTTATTAGGACCAGACACCAAAACACAAGAAAGTGAGTAAAAGGAACTTTCAAAAATAGTCTGGGTAATTACTCTCCAAGCCTACTAGTGATGGTAACAAAAACAATTACGCTGACCTCGTAACAAAATCCTTTGCTGGTGCAAGTTCCCGAGTTTCAGAAGGGCACCCTCCAGAAGCAGTAATGATAGTGATACAAATTTTTCCTCAGGTACCACGGGGATCCCCCCCCGCAATCACCTATGTGATACCGACGAAAGGAAACTAATGGCACCAGTTCGTATCAGTAGCCGGGCGGAATGGTCTTTGGTCAAGATTCAACAAATAGGAGAGGGGGTGTCTCTCTTCTCTTACTTCACTATTCCTCACGCTTGACTCTCTGGAGGAGAGATTTCCCAATCCACTTAACAAAGTTGGATTTCACTCATTAATCAAATTCTATGTTTGACAGTTTGAGTGGCCTTAGAGAGTTAACTCTCCACTCACCTATTCGAAGGCCCTATGAACTAGACTAGTTGGTGTCTAATTAATGACAACGTAAAAATTCCAGTTCATTTTAGTTATCTCTTGATTTTAAATAGTTGTTTCTTAAGTCAAGGGTAGATGGAGAATGCAACTTATGATATTTTCGACGCAAAAGAGAAATCAATAGAAAACCTACTACATGAGTGTGCAAATTTTCTTTATATGAAAAGTGATTTCTACTTGGGTTCTATGAAGCAACTAAAAAATGAAAGAATTTTTTTTTCTTTTCGATATTAATCTTTGCACACCTCAAGAAACTATCAGAAATACTAGAGTGCTTAACAATGCAACTATTGCAAAAAATACCAATGATAAATGCAAATCCTAGGATTACTCACAAAGGGGAGAAAATGAGATTTTCACTCTAATAGATTTTATCACTTTGACAGATAAGCAGAGACAATTCCAAAACAAGAACCTTTTTGCACAAAACATTGCTAAAACAACGTGATATAAACGAGACAAATCCAAGAAAGGACTCTTCTTGAAACCAAGCCAACAGACCAAAAATGAAAAACTAGCAAATTTCTCCAAAAGGAATGAAAACCATGAAAAGAAAACAAAAGAAAAATAAATGGAAAACACACATTTTTTTTACTTTTCACTTTTTAAGGGAAACAAATAAATTTCATCGAGACAAGCACACAACTACCACAGGTCTCAAATCAAGAAACTGAGCTAACAAACAACTTCTAATTTCACAGGCCAACTATGCCACTTTCATAGCATGACTTGATAAATGAAAGAGAAGTAACTAACTCAAGAAACTGATTTAAAAAAGTAGCATCAACTTACATCAAGAAAAAAATTCAAGAAATCAATAAATAAAACTTCAAGATTCACTGGGAAAGCCAATCTCAAGAAACAGGAAAACTAAGAAAGTCAAGAAGGAAAAAACCAAGAAGTGAAGCAAGGCATAAGGCAAGCATGAGAAAACTGATAAAGACTCACTGTTCTGAACTATTAGAATAACCATGAACTTCTGAAAGAAGTTTTGGTGCAAGAGCCACCACTGAAACTTCATCGAAAAGGTAAAATCCTAGGTTGACTAGGTTTTCACACAAAAAGGAGAGAAACTGACATACAACTAAATGAAGCACTATCCAGACACCTAAAATATTCTACAGGGATGACCAGCAACAAGCAGGAAAGACTTACATGGAACCAAAATTCAAATTTTCAAATTTTACGGGGCATACGTGGATCCACTGTGTGAAACACGCGTGTATATGCGTTTGTATCTAAAGAAACTCACATATACGTGGGTTCCTTTGGAAAGAAAAGAAGGTATATGTGAATGTGTAAACACCAAGGAGTGTATAGAAATTGCAGTAAAGAAAAAGAAAAAACCCAGGCCTGATCTAGAAGATCAAGACTTCTTCCTGTATGGGAAAAGAACCTACAGGACTAAAAAAGTGATCAAACTCCTAGGAAACCCAAAACACGAAGTAAAAAAACCCAAAATAGGAATTACACGGATGTAATATCCAACAGAAATGCCAGTTCTGTTGTGGGAAAAACTACCCTAAGGCCTGGGTTCAAAGACCTAACAGAGCGGAAGGCATATCATCACAAGAAGCACTCTAATTATGAGTTAAAATGCTTGAACTGGAAAATGGAGGATAGACGACCTTACCCATGTGTCCTACGTCTGGGTCAATCCCGTAGGGTGCAAACCCTCTGCTACTCCTTGTGCTTCAAAACCTGCAAATCAATGAAGACAAAGCACACAAACTATTTTCACATCATATATATCCTAGATGTCAGCATGTTAGAATATATAATCTCATAAAAATAACATGAAATAAACCATTACAATATTATTCAACATGTATAGGAGACATATAACACAAAGACATGAAAAATAGGACATGGCTTCTTTTATTGATAACATGTAAAGAGAAAGCGAATAAATCACGTGAGATCTACCATGGCCCCAAGCGAAACTGTCCTCTAGATCCTTCCAGCCCTAGCCTCACACAACTTCTTCCATAAAGGGTGCACAAATGATGTCACATAAAGAGGGGGTGATCATCACAAGGAAAGAAGGGTTTCCTGAACTTGGGAAGTTCAAGAGGCACAGGGAAATATCAAACTTGATTAGGGCTCTAACAGTATATAATATCAATATCATTCTCTCTCCTCCCTTAGGCCATTCCCTTGAGGTGTATTTATACCTCCTCAAATTATTTTTTTTAGTTGGAAAATAGTTTGGCCACGGGCTGGGGTAGTTAAGTTACAGGAAAAACCCATAAACCTCGCCTAGTTAATAGGGGATTTTATATTTTTTTTAATATTTTAAATTGTATACGAAGGTCAAATATGTGTGGACCCATGTCTGCAGGTAGAAAAATCTAGGCAGAGTTGTGTATCGAATTCAAGATACTATTTTTTACGAAGTTTGACCAAGTCTGAATGGAAGGGCTGCCCAAGGCCAATGTATAATACATCAATTATATATAGGTGATAAATGATGCTATAACACCAGTGTATTTCTTTCATAGGCACTTGTGCTTATATGAATCTTGAAGGGTTTGATCCAGATGGGTACGACGGACAGTATGGTGAATTCTATGCAGATATATGGAGTTTGGGATTATCTTTTTTAGAATGGGTGCTTGTAAGGCTCCCTTGATTGTGTACGGGGTAGAGGCCTGAGTGGAATACTTTAATAGTGGAAATATATTTAGGTGACCCTCAATCCCCACCTAATGCATCACTAGAGATTCAAATTTTTATTGGATTTTTCCTGTAAAATGATGTGTTACTTTTCCATACTACACATGGGCTTCCTTCACATCCATTTTTCAAGAAGTATGAATAGTAATCTTGTGACCTGTTTCCCCTCCTCCAGTATTTACACCCATATAATTTTGAAATCTTTTGTATGTAGAATATTGTACTTGAGATCATTCTTTGACTTGTAAGGAATGTACACTTTCTTGATCTCTAAAAGTCTATTTTTTAAATCATTTTTCAATGCAACTGTAGTATTCCTTACAACACTTTTTCGTCACGTTTCATTTTGTTTTTCCAGTGGTAAATTCAAACATATTCCATGGAAACCTAATAAATTTCCCTTTCAAGCATCCCAGCTATTATTTCAACTAGGTAATGTCAAAGATATTCTTATTTCTAATTTATGGCATGTAATATTCCCATTTTTCCAAAAATTCATAAATGTGATATTATATTTGTTCCCTTCTTTCTTCTTCCCTCCTCTCTCCCCCTCCAACTCCATCTCTCTATTCCTCCCTCTCTCCTCCTCTCTCCATCCCTCTCTCCTCCTCTCTCTCATCCTTATTCACTCTCACTTTCTATCCTACCTCCCTCTCTCTTCCCCCATCACACACACACACTCTCTCTATCTCTCTATATATTGTAACTCCAATACTCTCTCTTTCCCCATCGTTCTCCTCATCTCTCTCCATTTCTCTCCTACCTCCCTCTCTCTCCCCCCATCTCTCTCTCTCTCTCTCTCTCTCTCTCTCTCTCTCTCTCTAATCCTCTTTCCCTCTCTCCTTAATTTCCCTCCAATCCTCCCTATCTCTCTATATTCCCTCATATCCTCTCTCTTTGTTAGGTCCTTATATTACTCTAGTATAGTCCCTTATTGTTGTTAGTGTAACCCCCTTATTGTTATTATTGTAGCCCTGTAACCCCCATATTTTTATTATTGTGCCCTTAAATTATTATTGTTAGGTCAGCTAGGATTACATTGTGGCCCCATGGACTCCTATATATAGAAATGAGGTTTTTTAATTTGAATCATCCAAGAATTTTTCATTCATGTAATGTATTGGAGGTTTCCCCCTTGAAGTGGCTTATTTCTAAGGCATTGGTATCTCTTTTATTCTATTTTTGGAGCTGGTTTCACAACATTTGGTTTCAGAGCTTTGGATTCTAGGGTTTTCGCTGCTCCAAACTGGTCATCGTGGAAGTTTTGCTATAAATTTATTTCTACGAAGGTTCAAAAGCTGAAATTTTTAGAGTGAAAAAAAAAAATCTGGAGGAACATCATCGCAAAATTTTAGAGCTTGGTTTGCAATATTTTCAGAGATATGATCTGTGCAAGTTCAGGATTTTTGCAGGCTCCTGAATTTAACCTAAACAGGTCATTGCGGAATTTGCGCTATAACTTTTTTGATACAAATTTTCAAAAGTTAAAATGTTTAGAGAACAAAGAAAAAATCATGAGGAACATCGTCGCAAAATTTCAGAGCTTGGTTTGCAATATTTTCGAAGATATGATCTGTGTAAGTTAGGTCTTTTTTAGGCTCCCAAATTTCATCTCAAAGAGGTTATCGTGGGAAAATATTCATAACTCTCTCTCTGAGCATCGGATTGGAATGATGTAAAAAGTAGCCACAAGTGCACTGAATGTAGTTTCTTGTACATCAATTTCAGAGCCAAAGGAGGAAATAGTGACACGTGGCAAGTCGTACATGTTCGCTCTACTGAACTAATCCATAATTGGGTCATTGTGGGAGATTGGACATAACTTTTCTTTGAAGAATCCAAATCAGGTCAGACCTATGAAATTTGAAAGAAGCTTCATAGGGCTACTACAAGGCCAAATTTTAGATATTGAGGATCTGCAATTATAGAGATAATTCAATTTCAATATAGAGCTTCTCAAACGCGAGTAAAAGGTGTGTATTTTTTTTCCCGAATTGCATAAGTCTTGTTTGAAGAATCAAGTTGAATTGATTCCAAGGGCATATTGTAGAATAGATATCAGTATTGGATTCTAAAATTGCCCCTAAAAATAATTCAACACCCATTAAGCCTTTAGAAGGCTCTACTATGACTCATGAAGACGAAGAATGGCAACAGGACATATCAAAATTACAAGAGCAAGTGCAACACATTTTTCTCTCGCAAAGAGAAACAAAAAATGACATGGAAGTTTTGAAGAAAGGCGTGGAAACTAAGATGGATGGTTTGAAGAAAGGCATGGAATCTAAGATGGATGGTTTGAAGAATGGCATGGAAGATAAGATAGATGGCATGGAAGCTAGCATGGAATCTAAGATGGATGACATGGAAGCTAAGATCGATGAAAAAATGGAAAACATGAAGAATGATCTAAAAGCAGACATGGAAGGTTTGACAAAGTTGATACAAGGAATGTTTCCTAATGGTGAAAATATAGTAGAGGAAATTCATGATGAGAACAAAATAAATGTTAATCATGATTTCATAAACTCTAATGTTGGCGGGAAGAACCACCATATTCCAAAAATGGATATGAGGAAGTTTGATGGAAAGGATCCTGTAACTTGGATACTAGAGATGGATAAATATTTCGATCTCAATAATGTGCAAAACACACAAAATTTATGCATTGCAACTTTAAATTTAGAACAAAATACATTTGTATGGTATTGATGGCTTTGCTCTCGTAAAAAAAAATTCTCTTGGTCCATTTTACAGAGGAAATGTTAGAACATTATGAGGATGCAAAGAGAAACACCTTCTTTAGCCAATTTATAAATCTCAAACAAAAGGGTTTAGTGGGGGAGCACATTGAGGACTTCCAAAAATTGAATATAAGGGTAACTGATATTCGAGAGGAACACAGGATTGATCTCTTCATAGGTACTTAAAGGATAACATCCAACATGAAGTTCGCGTTTTGGAACCTGATTCATTGGAGAAGGCATTCAGGTTGGCAAGAAAAATTGAATGTAAAATTATGGCAACAAGGAAGCCTACCACTCGCTTCTATAAAGAGGGAAGTGTTGCTACTCCTAGATTTCCACAACCTACAAGGTTGACACCACAAAAATTGGAAGAAAAAATAGAAAAATGGATTTGCTATAGTTGTGATAGAAAATACACTAAAGGTCATAAGTGTGCTGAGAAGAAATTATTTTACATAGATTGTGAAGAGGAAGAAGAAAATGAACAAGAAGAGGATATACACTAGGAGCCAACCTTAGAAGAGGAATAAATGAGTCGGACCATATCGTGTAATGCATTGGTAGGAATTACCACTCAAAATCTTAATATAGAAGGACATATCAAGAAGAAAAAGGTAATAGTGTTGATTGATTCAGGTAGTACCCATAATTTTATTCATTATAAGGTAGCCAAGGAATTGAATTGTTTCCTATACCCAACACCAGGATGTCAAGTGATGGTTGCAAATGGAGGAACTATAAATTGCTCTGGAAAATTCCATAATATCAAGCTAACCATGGGGGAATATGTATTGAATATTCCAATTCATTCCATTCCTATGGGAGGTGCTGATGTTGTACTAGGAGTACAATGGTTACAATCTTTGGGGACGGTAGCTTTTAATTTTCAAGAACTTTTCTTGAAATTTTTTTCAAAAGGAAAGAAAGTCGAATTACGGGGTATTGCAGGGAAGACGAGAAAGATAATAAGCTCTAATGTCATGAAAAAGCTTCTAAAGAAAGAACAACGAGGTGTAATTGCACAATTATGCTCACTAGAATTTCCAACATCAAAATCATCTATTTCTGCAGATCTCCAAAAATTCTTGGACGATCATTCCAAGGTTTTTGAAACTCCCAAAGGACTCCCACCTATTCGTGATCATGATCATGCTATTCATTTGATTCCAGGAAGCGTTCCTCCAAACATCAGGCCTTATAGATATCCTTATGTCCAAAAGAGCGAAATTGAATGTATGATTGTAGAAATGTTAGAGGCAGGTATAATTCAACCTAGTCAAAGTTCTTTCTCTGCTCCTGTAGTATTGGTACACAAAAAGGATGGATCATGGCGCATGTGTTCAAATTATAGGGAGCTCAATAAGCTCACTATTAAAGATAAATTTCCCATTCCTGTGATTTATGAATTATTGGATGAATTAAATGGAGCAATTTATTTTACCAAGTTGGATCTTCATTCAGGATATCATCAAATTAGAATGAAGACTGAAGATATTTCGAAAACAACATTTTGAACTCATGAGGGTCATTATGAATTTTTGGTCATGCCTTTTGGCCTTAACAATTCACCTTCTACATTTCAAGGGTTGATGAATTCCATTTTCAAACCCTTCCTTAGAAAATTTGAGCTAGTATTTTTTGATGATATACTAATCTACAACAGGTCTTGGAAGGATCATGTTCAACATCTTGATAGCATGCTCAAACTATTGCAGGAGAAACAATTATATGAAAAAACATCCAAATTTTTCTTTGGAGTACAAGAGGTGGAATATTTGGGTCATATTTTATCTCACAAGGGTGTTAAGGTAGACCCTAACAAAATTAAAGTCATTAAAGAATGGAAATTCCCCACAACCATAAAGCAGTTACGAGGATTTCTTGGGTTAACAGGGTATTATCACAAGTTTGTTAAGAATTATGGGAGAATAGTAGCACCTCTAATAACATTATTGAAGAAAGATGCATTTTCATGGACTCATGAAGCAAATAAGGCCTTTGAACATCTTAAAGAGTCAATGTGCCTAGCACTGGTCTTAGCTATGCCAGACTTCACAAAAACCTTTATTGTGGAATGTGATGCCTCGGGAAATGGAATTGGTGTTGTTTTACCACAAGAAGGAAGACCCATTGCTTTTGAAAGTTTTCCAATCAAAGGAAAGTATTTACAGAAAGCTATTTATGAGAAGGAAATGTTAGCAATACTGCATGCACTAAAGAAATGGCGAACTTACTTAATGGAAAGACACTTCAAGGTAAAAACTGATCATGATAGTCTTAAACACTTTTTGGAACAAAGACTATCTTCAGAAAAGCAGCAAAAATGGGTCACAAAGATGTTGGGTTATGACTTTGAAATAATATACAAAAAAGGGAAGCTAAATGTTGTTGCAGATGCACTCTCAAGAAAGAATGAAGAGATGGAAGCATTGCTTTGTGCCATTTCTATTATCCAACCAAATTGGATAACCGAAGCAAGAGATGAATGGAAGAAGGAAAAAGATGTATGGACACTCATTCAAAAGTTGCAGCAAGATCCTAGTACATCTGATACATTTAGTTGGAAAAATGATTCCTTATGGTACAAAGATCGCTTATATCTTTGTAGGAATTCCCAACTAAAACAAAATATTATTTTCGAACTGCACACTTCTCCTTTAGGAGGACACTCAGGATTTTTAAAAACTTACCACAGGGTGAAGAAAGAATTTTTTTGGGATGGCCTTAAATCTGATATTCAAAAGTTTGTGGCGGAATGTTTGGTTTGCCAGCAGAATAAAGTTGAGACAATTAAGACTCCGAGACTTCTACAACCTTTATCCATTCCAAGTCAACGTTGGGAGGAGATTTCAATGGATTTTATCACAGGTTTACCTAAGTCCGAAGGAAAGAGTGTCATCATGGTGGTAGTTGATAGACTTACCAAGTATGCACACTTTTTTGCATTATCTCATCCATTTAAAGAAAGTACAGTTGCTACGACATTTATGGACACAATTAAAAAGCTACATGGAAACCCAAGGGTTATCGTGAGTGAAAGAGATCCCATTTATACTGGAAATTTTTGGACGGAGTTATTTTCTTGTTTGGGTACTCAATTAGCTCATAGCTCATCTTATCACCCTCAATCCGATGGTCAAACTGAGATAGTAAATAAATGTTTAGAAGGATATCTTCATTGTTTTGTATCTGATAAACAAACACAATGGGTCAAGTGGTTACCTCTCGCTGAATGGTGGTATAACACTTCCTTCCATATTGCAGCAAAAATGACCCCATTTATGGAACTAGATAGCATTTAAGGATTCTCTAATCTCACCTAGCAGAGGAAAACATATAAGCATTAGAGATCAAATAGAGCTAAGGTGCCTCTAAACAACATTTCTTAGCCTAAAATTTCTGTCCTACTGTAATCGAAAGATGAAAAAAAATGATAACATAATAAAACAAGCACTAAATAAGAAACATATCACCATTAACTATGTCCATGAATCCTGCAGGTGAGCTTGCTCCATTGCCATGCACATCAAGACATCCACAAAAAACCAAAGCCAATTTCTCTCCAATCTTCAATTCTATGATATTTTTCTCAATAATCATCCAACATGTACAATGAGGCCTCAATGCAGTATTTAAACAGCAAGGAGGACCAAAACCCTAACTAGGGTTTCCAAAATGTCATTAATACATCATAAATGTCAAGTTTGTCCTATGAGACCATGTAAGGCCCAAGGCACAAAATATCTAAGTTAATAAATGAAAAATAACTTCAAACATAAATTCTGAGATAACTAGGAGTGATTTTCCTTAAAATTCCTCAAAAATATATATTTTTTCAATAAATTTGTGCCTTTTTTTGACTTTGCAGGCAAGGGCGTAGTGCCCACACCAGAAACATTGCCTGTTTTGTGACCAAGATTTGAAGGCCTTCAACGTGTCCAAATGAGCTCCATGATAGCTCATTGGAGATTGTGTCCAGTATAATTTCCAAAAAGGCCTTTATTTTTCTGATTGGACTTCATTTACCTGCTCAATAACTCAATCTCCCAAGATTGCTCAGGACGCAGCGCCAGTGCTGAAAAGAGGGAAAAATGGTGAATTTTTGCTTGTTTTTGGCACTTTTGGAGGACCATTTTTGCTACAAATGAGCTGAAATGTTTTTTGGGTGATTTAATTGACCTGATGAACATGAAATTGTAAACCATTCCTCCATTGAGTGCCCCAAAAAAGAGCGTAGCGGCAGCACTGGGAAAAATTGCCTATTTTGTAGCTGAGATTTGGAGGCCTTCCCGGTGTCCAAATGAGCTCCATGATAGCTCATTGGAAATCTTGTCTAGTCTATTTTCCAAAAAAACCTTTATTTTTAAGAATGGACTCCATTTACCTACCCAAAATGAATTCTTGCGAGACTACTCAGGGCGCAGCGCCAACTCTGAAAATAGGGCAAAAAGGTGATTTGTTGGGTGTTTTGGTACTTTTGGAGGACCCGTTTTGCTCCAAATGAGTTGATTTTTTTGTGAGTGATCTACTTGGAAAGATGAACATGAATATGTAAGACATTATTTCATTGAGTTCCACAAAAAGGATCGCAGCTCCAGTGGCGCTGTGCCCTTGGCCCTTCAAAACAGTGAAAAATTCAAAATCTTCAAAAATGTGCCAAAATTTGGATTTACATTGCTGATTAGGTTTGGGATGCTTGTAGGGATGCATCAGCAAGGATTTCAAGTTTTTCTTTGTATTTTTCCTTCTTTTCATCAATGAACTTTTCCTTACCTTTTTTAAGCTGCTTAGTTGTTGTAGAAGGCATGGCCCCTTGCCTCTTAAGGGTAGCAAACACATGCCTATTTCCCATCTGGTAGGTCAAAGGAAATGGCTAAATGTTACTCATCCCAGTGCTACATGTGTCACTTCCATCATCACTTTTTATCTCTGCCTAATTTCCCTCACTCCTCTTTTCCTTATTGTTTGATTTTTCATTTTTTTCTTCCTTATTGGCATCTGATTCCTCATTGCTTTCTTCTTCATTTCTTGATTCCATAGTGCCCTATGATTCATTTATCTCTTAACTGATATATGCCCCAATTCCATCATTTCTCTTTTCCTTGTTTCATTCTTCTTTACTGACATCTACCTCATTTTCTGCTTCTTTACTGACATCTGCTTCACTGATTGATTTCTCACTGTTATCTTCATCATTTTCCCTTTCTTCATCACTACTATTTCTACACTTTTTGATTCCTCATTGGCATCTGCCTCACTGAAATTTTCCTCATTGATATGTTCCTCATCACTATTTTCCTCACTGCTTGATTTCTTATTGCCATCTCCCTCATTTTTTGATTTACCTTTGCTTGATGCACTAGTAACATGAGAGGATGGTGAGGGATTGTGAGAGGGACACCTTTGTGCTCATGCCTCCTTGGTATTTGAGGCTCTATATCACTGCCACTGTCTCGATTCTTGAAATTTGAAAAACTCTTCTTTGCGAACCCTAGAGTTTGATGTGAATTTCAAGATGAAATAGAAGGTGATGGAATGGTAGCTTTTGTAAGTGAGGGGACAGAGTGTTATGAAGGAAATGGGTTTAGGGGGTAACTTAAATGAATGAAAAACTTAAAAGCACCCTAATTCACCCTTGTCTATGACTGATACTCTTTATATGAAGATCAATAAATGACAAACAGTGATTGCAAGTTTAAACACCTAGGGTTCCTTCTTAGGGCTTCACTTCTTTCATTTAAATGATGAAAAAATTCTTGAAGGATGGGTGGATAAATTTTACTTACCTCTCAATATGTTTGGAGGAACCTCAGCAAGAATTTGGAAGCCTTTGAGATGATTTTAGTTGTTATAGGGCTTAAAATCCCTTCCTGGCCAAGGGCACAGTGCCAGTGCCAAGGGCACAACGCCGGTGCTGAGGGTGCAACATCAGTTCCTTAGCGCGTAACACCATTTTGTAGAGGGCATCTAGAGGCCTTCCCGGTGTCCAAATTGGGCCCATGATATCTCCTTGGAAAGCTTATCCTGTATAATTTATAAATCTATTTTTTTTTTCTGATTTGAGTTTATTTGACCTATCAAAAGTTGATTCTCCCAAGACTGGGTAAAAAGTAATGAATGCTTGTGTAGAAATGCAGAGTGTTAGTGCAGGCAACTTTTGGAGGCCTTCCCCAACTCCAAAGTTAGCTCATGATAGCTCATTGGAAATATATTCCAGTCTAGTTGTCATTTGATTCATCAATAAATTCATTTGGACACTCTAGCTATGAGAAAAACTAAGTTTCCCAAGGTCACTCCAGAAGTGCATCAATTCTCCCGTGACACCTGTATTTTTCACATTTCTCCCAAACCATGATACTTGTGTAAAATATGAAGGATATTTTTCTTCTTGGATCTATTATGGACATGTTGACGGGAAAAATTTTCTGGCCAACAGTAGGGGATCTCCCCAGTAAAAAGTCCTGGTTAGACTCTGAACCGTTTGTGATAGGGATCTCGTCCGGGGTGTGGGTTCGGCTACCGTTGAATACTCCTTCTCTTGGACACAAATGAGCCCTGTAGAGTTATAGGCATATAGTTATCAGATGATACAAGACATAATATTGATTCTTTTCAATGATCATAAACACTACAAATAGAAAGATAAAAAAATAAAACACACGGCTAAAGGATATGTTGTTAGTAGCATATCATTAAGGTCGTGTTTGGAAAAGTTGTTCGAACCATAAAAGAAACAGTTCTACCTAGAAAGAACAACTTATGCTTATTGGGGCGTTTTCATGAATAAGATAGATGTCAATAATAAAGTTACAAACATCTCCTAAGTAAACAACATAGTATCATAAACACATTCAGTGAGCTGAAATGCATAAAGAGTATAAGCAGAAAATGCAGATCAATTAATCATAAGATATCAGACATATATGGAAAAATACTCATAGTATTAACATAGTGATTCTCATAAGATCCAATAGTGGATTTAAGAAAAATGCTTGTAATAATTTATAAGGGGTTGTTCAATGCTTTACAACTCTCTTCTCTCCTTTGGAGTCCAAAAAAAAAGATCCTCTTACAAGTCCCCAAAGGGAGTACATATAAGACAAAATTGACCCTTGGGTGTCTTGACTTTTCGCCTTCCTGTCTATTGGCATGCCTTGCGACTTGAATGTAAAGTGCGACCTGCGATCTGAGCATGAAAGATGCGACCTGCGACCCCTCCTATAGACTGTGCCTTACAATCTGATCAGGGGAATGTGTGTGTGATTGCGAGGTCGGGAACATCTACTTGTTGCTCTTTAAGGAAATTTTTCCATGCACGATAATCTGTAGTGACTGGGGAGATCATACAAGTATCTTCCCTTAACCAGTGTAGGAATTCTAAGGCTTTCGGGATCAAAGTTTCTCTCTTGATTGTGACTTGGTTGGATAAGGAAGCCAGTTTGGTGTAAATCCAAACTGGCGTTACGAAGAACTTAACCAAGTTCTCCTGCGATGCCGGAAGATCAGGTGTAGCGGCAGCTTGTCTAATAGGTTGTAAAAATGCCTGAATTTCTTGATTTACCTGGTCCCATATATTTTCTTCACCCAGTGTACCTAGAGAAGGAATACGGTGCAGTTCAACCATCGAGTCAATGCCACTGATCAAATGCTCATAGGTGGTCATCACCTTCTCTAACTCTTTGAATAATTTCTCCTTGGATTGCACCTTGATGCGAATTTGGACCTTGTCGTTCTAAGTATGAATCCAATATTTCCTAGGCAAGGTTTATGGAGCCTACAGATATATTTTTTTCCATTCTATCATTCTATCCAAGGCGGTGGAGGCTTCTTTCAGTTGCTCGTTCCTCTTCTTAGTTTCTGCTTGAGCTCTTAGTAGAGGCGCAACTGTTTGCTTTATGGTGAACAATTCCTCGTATACATGCCTCATGGTGGCTTCCAGTGTCACCAACTCTCTTTAGATAGTGAGTTGTACTTCGTTAATAAGGGTGTTCCTATCTTGGAGTTGTTAGACTTCTTCCCTTAGTGCTCTCTTTTCTTGCTCTGACCTAGCTTCCCTTTGTTCGGAGTCGTGTAATCTATTCTGTCGGGAGAGGATTTCCCTACTCATCTATCTCACATTTTCTTCAGTGGCTGCGGTGAAAGTAGTGTCGGATGATGCTAAAATTTTTAAATTGGTCCTAGTGTCCAGGACTATATCCTTTTCTGTTATGGCTGTGGATGGCACAGCAGGGTTCCGTGCTAGGCACCTCCTCTTTTCTTGCCTGATTTTAAATGTGAACTGGTCATAAGTGAGCCTTGTCAGATTGAACACTTCCTCTTCCTATCATTCGGAGGTACCTTTTTCTAAGAGCAAAAAACGTGGGTTGATTGCAGAAACTTCGATGGCCGGCAGCTCTGTTTGTAACCCTGTTGCTGGAGGAGGTGTCTCAGTGTCTTTGGAAGAATTGTCTTTCGATCTTCTATCCTCTTCCTATTTTCTCTTTTGTTCTGCTTCTTCTTCCAATAGCTGCTCAGATTCTGCCTTATCCTGTTCTTCCTTTTGTCTATGCTTAGCTTCTCCCTTATCTTATTCTATCTTGAGCTAAAGCTCAGCCTCTGCTTTTGTTTCATCTTCTTCCTTCCTTTTGCGTTCAGCTTCCACCTTGTCTAATTCTATCTTGAGCTGACGCTCGACTTCTGCTTTTGCCTCCTGCTCTTCCTTTATTTTTCGGGTGTCCTCCGCCTATTTCTTCCTCTGTTCCACCTTTAGGTGTTTTTTACGTTTATCCTCATCCTCTTTTGCTTTATTCTCAACTTCTCGTTGAGCTTTTACTTCCTTCTCTTTCTGTTGGGCGGAAGAGCTATGGCCTGTGCTAGTTCAGGGCTTCTTCACCTAGGAAGACGAGGCTCCTCCTAATTCGCAGATTCTCTCTTCCATAGTTTGATCATCTTGGTCCTCCCGATCAGTCAATGCCTCCGGGGCGAGTTCCCTATCTTTATTGTACTAGTTTCTTACCCCATCTTTATCTAGGCATTCATTGTGTTGGTAGCTCCATTTAAACTTGGCTCATTTGCAATGGGCAGGGACTATCCTCTCAGGATCATATGTCCGGTGATCTAAAGGTGCCAAGAAGAATCCTCTGATTTTCTCAGCTTCCACCTCCACTTCTCTAAAATCCTTGATTGTATAAGCACCGATGGTGAGTGGAAATGTGGGCCATGGCTTCTTCTTACCTTTAGTAAGGACCTTCGAGAAGCTGGAAGTCATCTGATAACATGTTTCCTGAAGTAGCATCCTGTCAGTGACGAATCGGGGCAGAGCATGGGGAGTCTTGAATGAACCGAAGACTCATATGAAGGTGCCTTCTACGAATGGAAACCAATGTGCCACCTTGATAATTGTTTCCATGGCTCGCTAGGACATGCATGGGGTATCCTAACCGAACAGTTTCTCGTAGAGTGTAGGGATGAAAACGTGCGCGATTTGCTCTATATCCTGCTTATATTTGGAGTCCCAGAATACCTGAAACTCCTTGTGGATTGGGCATGCACGCTCTTGATCCCAGTTGTGAGCCCATCCCTCAAAGTGGCACCTGGAAAAAACTACATCCAATAGATAGGAGGCCATGTAAAAATCGAACGAGTGTCCCTCATCGGGTGTTAGTGCTGCATATATGTTTGTTTTGAGGAATATTATCAGTAAGTTGGCCAAATTGAAACGAGTGTCATATACAGTAATAAAGTACATTAGGGATACCCAAGAACTACTGAAATTGGTGGCATCGAGACGAGCATAAATTCTACAAAGCATAGCTACTATGAGCTTATAGACCTTTCCGAGGCCTGCCACTTGATACTCCTGGTCCTTCTTGATTTTGAACTTCTTAGGTTCTTCCCACCATCCTCTTAAGGTGTCTGATATGGGAACCGCATGGGTAGTGGCCCATTCCTCTGTGAACTTTTGTTCCCATTCTGGAAGTACGTAATAGTACTCTGCATCCTGGCCCTTCAGACTTGCAAAATAGTTTCCCTCGTGATCTCAAATCACTCGCATCCTGGGGTCGATATTTTGTATGATCCATTCAATAATTTAGGAGCATGGGAATATATATGGGTGGGCCCTTCGTAGTGAATCTTTGACCTCTTAACTTGCACATACACTTGCTAGTCGGGGAGGTCCTCTGTAAATTCTGGTTGTGCGAACTCTTGGTATACTTGATACTAACTCATGCTTTCTCCTTTGCTAAATGTACATGCGGTGTCCCCATAGACCGGGGGAGGAGACATAGGTATTTATTTTCTGTGATCTCTATCTCTGGGCTCTTGTTTTTCTTGCAAACTGCTAGAGGCCCCATGTCACTTGAGGCTGAAGAGACAGAGACGCACTCTAACTCTGCTTCGAGATTCCCTGGCATTTTCATAAAACAGTCCCGGGATAAGACAGATGCCATATTAATGAATTCTTAATACTGAATTTAACTCTGCCCAACTAAGGTCAAGGAAGGGTTGAATCTTCGACTTAGCGACCTATTCCTTGGGTCACTAAGTCGCAGTGGTTTAAACTTTAGAGGAGAGCGACCCTGCGACTAGGTCGTGATGTCGCTGAGTCACATTGGTTTAACAATTCATGAAGATGGTACCTTACGACTTAGCGACTTGCGAGCGGGTCATCGGGTCATTGAGTTGCAAGATCATAAAGCTTCAGTTTTGGGTGATTCGCGACTTAGCGACTTGGCGACTTAGCGACCAGGAACAGAGGTCGTTGGGTCGCAGGTCGCAAGGTCGCGGGGTCGCAGGTCGAATTAGGGCTAGGCGGATGATTTTGACGGCAACATGGTATTTTCCTTAAATTTAACGTAAATCAATAAAGGGAAAAATCCATAACTTGAAGATGAACAGGTCATTAGAGGTAGAGACGGCACAAGGGAGGCTGGTTGGCATCATCTACAAGTTTGGATAAGAATGATAGGGTTTGGAGGCTCAGAGAAGAATGTAGGTTCAAAGAGGGTCTTAATGGAGGATGGTTGGTGGCTTAAAAAGGCTAAGATAAGGGGGTAAGGGGAAACAAATAGAAAAAATGGAAACAGCAGGAGGATTAGGCAACTTACCCGGAAACATTACGCTCTAGTTGGCCTGTCAAAAGCGTTTTTGCTCTTTGTTGCGTAGGTGAGATGTGACCTAGCGACCCTTCTATTTATAAAGGGGTCACACGTGCAGGCAATAAATGAGGTTGCTTGGTCGCGATTAGACCATTTTTATGACATGTGCGACCCCGTGACCCTGGGACCTTGCGACCTAGGGGTCACGAGGTCGCTAGGTCGTAATTGTTTAACTTGAGTGCGATGTGCGACTTAGCGACTTGGCGACCTGATAGGTCGCAGGGTCGCTAGGTCACAAATTGGGTAAAACAACCTACTCTATGACTCAGCGACTTAAGGCTTTTGAAAAAGACTTGAACTTCAGGTTTTGACTTTGTTTCTTGATGCTCGGGGGCTCAAAAAAAATTAGAGGGTGAAATTTTTGGAGGGTGTTGTAGCAGAAACAACAAATGGCGATTCACTGGTAGGTCCCAGAATCTCTGCCAGTGTTTCATCTTGAGGGGGCGGAACGGCGTAAAGAACTTGTTCCTTTCACCCCGTGGGTCCCACTTCTTCCGTCTTCGAGCCTTGCACACTTGCTCTCCCTATCTGCCTACCCTTGGGTGCTGGTTTATCGTGTTTATATTCTTGGAGACCGGATGGAAAAGTTCGGAGTAACCCTAGGGATTTTCAGATCTAGTATAGTTTATTTGGTCCTCATTGTGTTGCTCCGCTTCCAGTGAACCAGATGGTCCCGACGGAGTCACTGCCTAGGAATCACGAGCGTTGCTCCACTACCAGCAAGCCTGTTCAGTACCACGATGGAGTCGTTGTATCGCCTCTCTGCGCAGGAATCCTTTCTCAATCCTTTACCCTTTATTCATGTGCTTAGTGCACTTATTAAAATTTGTTCAGGGCACTTATTTTATTTGGAAATTATTGCCTGGGCGGATGAGGGATCCTGACTTATTTTACTTTGCAAGAGAGGTTGCTCCTGGTCTACATGAGGACTTGGGGTTTTCCTGGATTTCCATTCGTCACCTAAGGCTGACCCTTCCCTTTTCCATCTAGTAATCATCTTAACCGAACATTTCCTTCTACACAGCAATCCCTTGGGCCATCATACTAGGTAAGCTGTCGCGTCTTCGATTCGAGGGACCTTAGTCATGTTCTCACCACTGGGTGTTGGTCACAAGTAAGCTTGGGCCTCCTCTGCGTTCTGGGGGAGGTTATACACCAGCATAGATCCTGACTCAACATGCCACTTGAGTACTTCTATATCCCCTTTCAAAATTTGGATGCCAAGGAAAATAAAAGGTTAAAGGGAGCCTGCGTGGAACAAGAGATTTATTGAAAACAAGAATGGTAAAGAATGAAAAAAACAAGACAAACTATGGTACAGGGTGTAGTGACGGCCTCTAGGGGTCGTCAGGTGAAATAGTGCTTAAGGTTGTGTGCATTCACAGGGAGGACCTCAATCCTCCCTTTCTGGGTTTGTAACTTATAAGTGTGGGAACCGACCTTCTCTATGATGTGGAAAGGGCCTACACATAATGCCTGGAACTTGGAGTGTTTTCCTTTGTCTTCATGGGCTTTATCCCATTTGAGGACAAGGTCACCCACATTGAAAACCTTGTTCCCAACTGACTTCTTTTCAAACCATCATTTTATCCGGCCTTGGTGGATGGCGAATTTTTCCCGAGTTTTTTGCCTTTCCTCCTCAAGTTTCAACAACGTGTCTCTCCAAGCTTGTAAAGCAGGGCAAGGGGTGCCATGAGTCTCTTGAGATAATTGGAGGGCCGGGAGAGACAAGTTGGGAGGAAGGATAGCTTATTTTCCATATACGAGGAAGAATGGGGAGGTGCCTAAGGAAGGTTTGGGTGTGACTCGATCTGCCTAGAGGGCATTGTGGAGTGCCCTATGTCAATTTAATTGTTGGGACAACAGAGTCTTTTTGATGATGCGGATGAGGTTTTTGTTGGTTGACTCAACTAACCCATTTCCTTGAGGGTAATTGTTGGCAGAATTTTTAAGTACGATACCATTTTCTAGAGTAAAATCATATAATTTCAACGATGAGAAATATGTTGCATTATAAAAAACAAGGGAGGTTGGAACGCCAAACCTGATCATGATGCATTGGGTGATCAAGGCTATTACCTATTGATCATTGACTTGACATAATGGTACCGCTTCAACCCACCTTGTGAAGTAGTCCGTGGCAGTGAGGATGTACCTATGTTGCTTGGAAGAGTGTAATATTCCTAAATTAGCTGCAGCTAATAGGAATATTAATTTTGCCTTGTTTATTTTTCATTTCATGTTTGATGAATAAATTGTAAAGGAGGACATATAAAACTCCTGAAAACTAAGAATAAATCAATGCCTATGTTAATAGAGACATATCTGGGCTATGTAAATAATCTCTTGTAGGTGTGAAAGGGTCTAAATCACAAGAATGGGTCATCTTTGACCAAGTCAAACAACGCAGTCTAGATGCATTGAACCTCTTGGAGGGATAGCGTTGTTCTAGAAGGAGGACCTCATGTGAAAGGGGTTAAGTGATTCAAGGTGGTTTAGGATTTGGAAAGACTCATATCTTATAAAAGGAAGGGGAGGGAAGCAAGAAAAGGTTGTTGAAGATATTATTTTCTGAAGGTATTGTCTGCTTAGACATCCCTTGTTATGCTTTCTTGTTCAGGAATCCCACCTCCTTGCTAGAGTAGCTCTTGGAGGAGAATTGTTCTAATTTTTCCACTATCAGGCTTGGGCCAAGCTTCACCTTACATCTACAGCGCTGCTCCTGTTGAGGGTTGAGCTGTCCTTGTGAGCTGCAGCAAGTGGAGGACTAGATTTGCTCATATCTAGATGATAGTAGTGGCTCTTCTCAGTGAGTGTGTCTTTTAACCTCCTGGAAGAGTCATTTGCTGATTGTGCTTCAGATCTACATCTTGGCATCAGGCCAACTCATTCTCAGAGGCTACAGTGCAGTTCCTCTCCCTGGACTGCGTTATCTGCAAAGGAGAAGTTGCAGGGTGTTTTCTCAGCATTTTGGAGGAGAGATCTCCGGTGTTAGGAATCTTCCTATCACTGTGGTGATCCATGGATTGGCCATCCAATCCATGTATGTTCCAGATCTGATATTTTGTACCATTTTATTATTCATAAATTTCTGAATAATTTTGCAGATTTGTAACCTTAGATCTCAGATCTACTCTCTCTGCTTCATGTTTTGGGCAAACACCCAAGGGGAATGTATAGATCAACATTTCTTGTACACAGATATGTATTGGATCTAAATTTTTATGTACAGATCTGATCTAGATCTGAATAATTAATAAACTTCTACTTCAGCCCTAAAAATAATGTTGTCATGGTTATGCAGTCTTTTATCATGGTTGTAGCACCTCATTTATGAGGATTTCTCCTGTATTGTCTCATTCTTTATCCTATACAATGTATGGATTGTAATATACTTCTGATTTACTGTTATATTTATTATTTGTGAACCTCCATATCAGCCTCCTATTATGATTTACAGGATCTGTGTTATTTCTAAAGCAATCCTTTTCATACAGCTGCAACCCCTCTCTTTGGGTGATTTTTAGCTAGACTAGTTTGTACCCCACCTAGTCTGATTTGTTTTTGCTCTCCTTTTGGATTTAGATCTTAGATGAGATGATCTAAGGGATCCAGGAGCTCCAAAATCATTTCTATGCACAATATTCTCAAAAGTGTGTTATTTCAGCAGGCTTGCTGAGCTGTTCCAATTTTGGAATATTACAGTGGTATCAGAGCAAGATCTTTGGCTCAGCCTGTGGGCTTCAAGCCAAAGTGTTGTAAAAAAAGGAGCAAGGTCAAAATGATGGATAGGATGAGGTTTCTCTCATCATATTTCAGATCTAAGAAGAAGGAAGCAGAAGAAGAGAGAAAGAGAAGTGAAATTCCTAGAAAGTTTCAAGAGCAGAAAGATCTTCTGATCAGATCTACAGGATCTATACATGAGGAGAGTTCTAAATCCTCATCTAATGGATATGTGCACTCAGCCATATCACCTAAGCTTCAAATTTCTGTCAGTGATTTCTTCATGAAGAGGAAGAAAGGAGGTGTACCTAAAAGGGATACTCTTAGAGAGTATTTGGAGGATCACTAAGCTCAATCCAAGGAGTTCAAAGATGACTTGAACTTCCAAGGGTTATGCAAGACCAAGAAGAGTAAAGGCACAAAGAAGGAGCAGCATGGAATGGGTAGATTCTATCTATCTATATTTGATGGATCACCTAGATGTCTAGTCAGGGTTTGGGTGGAGTAGCTAGACAACTTTGTGCAACAACATCAAGTCTCAAAAATTGAAGCCATCAAAGTAGCAGCGCTGCATTTTGAAGGTAAAGCATATGCTTGGTGGTTGTTTGAGTCCTTTTCCTTGAAGAAAAGGAATACACCTACTTATGCAAGGTTTATTACAAGATTGATAGAGAGGTTTGATGAAGCCCCATATGTAACATCTTTTGTTGACACTATCAAACCATATCAGTCAAATCCTTTGCATGAGTTGGAAGGGTCTATGAATCCAAATCCATTTCTGAAGACCATGGAAGAAGGTGTGAGTTTTTTTGATGCCTTTCCAAGGGAAATATATCCTTTGAATGAAGGACTCTCTTCTCAAGAAGGAAGCATGAAGATTCCTCCTTCACTAGATGACCAAGATCTAAGGTCTCTTGTTAATGATGAGGCAATTTAAGTTATTGGAGAGGAGAAAGGGAAGGCAGGAGATAACGCAGTCATGACAATGACACCTCAAACACCTCATGAAGAGAAGGATGGAACACTTGCTCCAATGGAAGAGACTCTTGCACTCTTGCAAGGAGTTCCACAAGGTCTCATGCATAGATCTTTTGGCATATCACATGAGCAGCATGTACCATCATTGCCAAATAATGAGATCTTGAAGATAGAAGGAAGAAAAGAGGAGGAAGGGAATCATAAGATGAAGAGCATGGATCCTTCTCCATTTCAAAGCTTGGGAGAAAAAATAAGGCAAGAGAGCTTATGAAATAAAGGTGGGGAAAATCTATCTACCTACATCCTCATTCTACTCTATGCCTCGACACCTCTTTGCAAGGAGGTATTCTACCAGGAGCACCTCTTGACGGGAGGAAATCTAAAGTGTTCTCTCAACTATGGGCAGCATATGCATACTTGGATAAGGAAGGAGCCTTGGGAGAAGATAGCACAGCGCAGAGAATCTCTCATGAATTCAAGAGAGAGATGAGCAATTTCCTGAAAAGGGCATTACTAACTCCCACTCAGATATCTGCGCTGAGAGAGGAGAAATCAGAGATCTATGATGGCATGAGCATGAGGACACATGGAAACTCCATATCTTTGTGGCAGCCCATGATATCTTCATTCACAAGGAATATTTCTGAATATGGCAAGGGGATCCTAACCCTCTTGTATATATGGGCCAAAAGGAGGAAATTTTGGAAAACAAGGAATTTCCGAGGGGAAGTTGATTTCCATATGCTTCAATCTTGTCTTGAAAAAGATCAGCTGCAAATGGGGTAGCAAAAGGAAGATTATGATGCTCTAACATGTGATTTTTATATCAAGGATGTCAAATATGGGAGCCATGAGGAGACAGCGGCTGCATTTTAGACCTCTACAGCGCTGTCATTCTTGGAGAGCTTGGATCCTTATTGGGATTCCAAACTCAGGATGGAATACTCCAAGGACCTTTTCACATGTGGGGTTCTTGATGGGGAAGTAGTGGATGAAAGGTTCAAGGTGGTTGATGGAGTCATCTATTTCTATAATATTATTTTCTTGGTTAGTGACTCCCAGCTGAAGGAGAGACTACTAGATGCCACCTATGAAATCTTGCTTTCCAATCCCACTAGTTTCATTAGAGCATATCATACACTCTTGGGTGGTTTCATATGGGAAGGTTTCAAAGAAGATATGCACTCTCATATGAAGATGTGCATGGATTACTTGGTAGAGGAGGAGGAACATAGTTCTTGGGAAGAGCCATCATTCACATCTCCTTGCTCATCGAGTGTGAGAGGGAACTCATCCACAAGTTACCCCACAGATGTAAAAAAAGTGTATAGAGAATCTTGTCTTTCTGAATATTGTCACGTATCTCCTATATGCTTATATTTTTCTAACACTCATTTGCAGAACATTGCTCCAAAAGGGGGCACTATTTATGAGGGGTTTCATGGGCTACTCAAAGCCATGAACCATGTTGATGCTAGTCATTCCATGGAGGATCTTGGAAAGCTATTACATTCTTCATGGTGTGATTCTGTTACACCTACTACGATGCATTTCCTCCAAGAATTTAGAAGGGATGAGGTAGCAAACAAGTGTTGGGGAAGACACTTGTTATATCCTATTCTATGGCAGTTAAGGATAAAACTGTGGTGGTTGCACATGAGGGAACATCTTCCTTCTCATTTATCATACATGGCAGCTAGCATGATTCTAATCATTATTCCTTATGTTGAAAATTTTCTTACTCTTGGGAACATGGTTGGAGAGGAGGTACTTTGGTGGGATGTGTCCTTGGGGGAAGGAGTCCTCCATTATTTTTGCATTGCATGCTTCCATGGAGACATGAGATTCTGTATGGCCACTATGATAGATCACTTTTCTCTTTGTAGAGTGAGCCATATTTTTGTTGAGAACATGCCTCTCATATGTATTGAGGAAGAGTTTTTATATGGATTGCCAAGATGGAAGGTGATCCACTTCATTTGGTTGATAGCATGGAGATGGGGGTCTCTCATGGATCATGAAAATCCCCATGATTATCATCACTTCTATCTTGAGGAGGCCATGGATCAGCAAGAAGGTTTCCATAAAAACCTTCCATTTATTCATCATGAGAGCCCTTGGGTTTATTCACCAAAGGCCAACTTGCATATTGAGGGAGGACCATTGGGAGACAGAACTATTGCAGAAAATTCAGAACAATGGTGGAGACTATTAGATGAAGAGGCCACAAGAGAAGAAGGGGAGATTTTGCAGTGCCCTTGCAGTTTCTTGAGGAAAAGCAACATTTGGGAGGGGGAGACTGTAATATTCCTAAATTAGCTGCAGCTAATAGGAATATTAATTTTGCTTTGTTTATTTTTCATTTCATGTTTGATGAATAAATTGTAAAAGAGGACATATAAAACTCCTGAAAACTAAGAATAAATCAATGCCTATGTGAACAGAGATGTATATGGGCTATGTAAATAAACTCCTGCAGGTGTGAAAGGGTCTAAATCACAAGAATGGGTCATATTTGACCAAGTCAATCAACATAGACTAGATGCATTGAACCTCTTGGAGGGACAGTGCAGTTCTAGAAGGAGGACCTCATGTGAAAGGGGTTAAGTGATTCAAGGTGGTTTATGGTTTGGCAAGACTCCTATCTTATAAAAGGAAGAGGAGGGTAGTAAGAAAAGGTTGTTGAAGATATTATTTTCTAAAGGTATTGTCTGCTTAGACATCCCTTGTTGGGATTTCTTGTTCAGGAATCCCACCTCCTTCCTAGAGCAACTCTTGGAGGAGAATTGTTCTAACTTGTCCACTATCAGGCTTAGGCCAAGCTTCACCTTACATCTACAGTTCTTCTCCTATTGAGGGTTGAGATTTCCTTGTGAGTTGCAACAAGTGGAGGACTATTTCTTCTTAGATCTAGATGATAACAGTGGCTCTTCTCAGTGAGGGTGTCTTTTAACCTCCTGGAAGATTTCATTTGCTAATTGTGCTTTAGATCTACATCTTGGCATCAGGCCAACTCATTCTCAGAGGCTACAACGCAATTCCTCTCCCTGGAAAACTTTATCTACAAAGGAGAAGTTGCAGGGTGTTTTGTCTGCATTTTGGAGGAGAGATCTCCGGTGTTAGGAATCTTCCTGTCACTGTGGTGATCCATGGATTGGCCATCCAATACATGTATGTTTCAGATATGATCTACTGTACCATTTTATTATTCAGAAATTTTTGAATCATTCTGCAGATCTGCAACCTTAGATCTCAGATCCACTCTCTGTGCTTCATGTTTTGGGCAAAACCCCAAGGGGAATGTATAGATCATCATTTCTTGTACACAGATCTGTATTGGATCTAAATTTTTATGTACAGATCTGATCTAGATCTGAATAATTAATAAACTGCTACTTCAGCCCTAAAAATAATGCTGTCATGGTTATGCAGCATTTTATCATGGTTGTAGCACCTCATTTATGAGGATTTCTTTTGTATTGTCTCACTCTTTCTCCTGTACAATGTATGGAATGTAATACACTTCTGATTTTCTATCATATTTATGATTTTTGAACCTCCATATCATCCTCCTATTGTGCTTTAGTGGATCTGCATTATTTCTGAAGCTATCCTTTGCATACAGCTGCAACCCCTCTCTTTGGGTGATTTTCAGCTAGACTATCTTGTGGGACATCTGTTTAAACCACCTAGTCTGATTTGTTTTTGGTCTCCTTTTGGATTTAGATCTTAGACGAGCTGATCTAAGGGATCCAGGAGCTTCAAAATCATTTCTATGCACAGTATTCTCAAAAGTGCGTTATTTCAGTCGGCTTGCTGAGTTGTTCCAATTTTGGAATATTAAAAAGAGTGTGGTAGGATTTCCCCAATCACGTCCAGCCCCCATTGTTGAAATGATTCTTCCACTGCAATAGGCCATATATTTCTATTTGTGAACTTTTGGCACTGCTGGCATTTTCGGACATATGTGTATGCATCTTTGAACAAAGTAGGCCAATAGAAACCGACACGCATGATTTTGTGAGCAGTGGTGTCTCCAGCATAGTACCCCCCTGTAGGGCCATCATGAAGTTCTTCCAATACTTTCTGTGTCTCATCCCATTCCAAACAGCACATCAAGACACTGCTGTGATGTTTGCGAAAAAGCTTACCCTGCACTAGCTGGTAGGATACAGCTTTCAGTCTCAATGCATGCTTATGCTTGGTAGTTAAAGCGGGGCACATGGTGCCATGTTTCAAATATTGAAGGAGATATACGTACCAAGAGTATGTATCCTGCGGGGTTGTGCTATCAGTTTGATACATATCAATCTCGTGTTCCCAATTTTCTTCCTCGCTGCCCCGTGATTCTACTGCCTCTGTGGCCATGCGACACAATCCTTGGCCCTTTACAGTGTGTGTTGGCTTGAATTTTAGGTCATATTATTGAAGGCATGTCATCCAATTGCCTCGTCTCTCACCCAGCTCTTGTGGTACAAATAGCGAGTGAACAGCTGGGTGAGGCACGAAAACCGTGACATGATTCTTCAAAATATACGGCCTAAACTGTTTGACTGCCTTGTAAACTGCATAAGCTTGTTTGTCAATATCTGGATAATTTAGCTCGGCACCTTGTAATCCAGTGCTCATAAATGATATAGGCCGCTCATCGTTGCTGTCATCCTTCTGAGTGAGGACGGCGACCAACTATGAATCTAAGGCAAAGGTATACAGATAAAGCCTTTGCTGAAATCCGGACTGTAAAGAGCGGGTGCTTCCACGATGGCTTGTTTGATGTTGTCGAACGCTTCTTTCTCAGGAGGATTCCATTTAAAGTTAGCGTTTTTCTTAATCATGCCTTGTAATGGTTTCACGATCTGAGAAAAATATGATATAAATTTTTGGACAAAGTTGATTTTTCCAAGGAAGACTGCATAGCTTTCCTACCACTTGGGGGCGGTATTTGAGCGATGACTTTCGCACGTTCCGGATCCACCACTATGTCATCTCGAGTTATTATGTGTCCCAACAAGTTTCCCTCGAAAACGTCGAAAATTATTTTCTATGGGTTCAGTGAGATCCTGTATTTCTGACACCTTTCAAAAATCTGCTTGAGGTGGTGGATCTGATCAGATCTATGTTTTGAAAACACGGTGACGTCATCAACGTATGCTACCACAATTTTCCCAATAAGCCCTCTGAAGGCGATGTCCATAGCTCTTTGGAAGGTGGCTCCAGTGTTAATCAGCCCAAAGGGCATGTTTCTGAATGCAAATGTTCCCCACTTAGTTCTGAATGTGGTTTTGAGCCGATCGGGCTTAGCCACTAGTACTTGATTATACCCTGAAAACCCAACCAATAGAGAGAAAATTTCTAACCCTGATACAGCTTGCAGGATTTGCTCCATAGGAGGGACCAGATAGTTGTCTTTTTCTGAGGCTCTGTTCAAATTCCTGAAGTCTACGCACAAACAGATTTCTCCAGATTTCTTGCAAACGGGGACCAAGTTGGAAACCTAGGTCGAATGTCTAACTTTGAAAATTATCCGCGCATCCAAGAGCTTCTTCAATTCCTTTTGGATCATTCGTTCTAGATTTGGGTGTACTTTTCTCAGTTTTTGTTGGAACGACTTCACTCCTTCCTTAATGGGTATGACGTGCTGGATGATCCGCGTATCATAAGTTCGAAGGTCGTCATACATCTAGGCAAACACATCTCGGTATTTCTTAAATAATCCAGTGAATGCTTGTTTCTCCTGAGGGGTGCACTCATTACCTAAATTTACAAGCTTGGGATCCTTGTTTGTCACGAGGTTAATTTGTCAGTGTGCTAACATGGAACTTTGCACCTTCATATTTGGGGGCCCTTGGAAACGGTTCTGTAAGTAGAAATTTTTTTCAAGTGACATGACCCCTTTGGGTATGGGATTTTCTTTCTGATTTCTTAGTTCCTCCTACAAAACCCGATCATGATCCTCCTCTTCCATAACTGCGTCTTTGAATATATTTGTGTTGAGCATGAAATCCAGTACCTATTGGTCATCATTGAAAATGCGTAAATTAGTAACATTTTCTGGTATGGATGGCTTGTCTACAACTTCAATAGAAAATCAATCTCTAAGTGGGGTGAACCTAGCGGTAGCGTTGGCAAGTGTATCAGCTGCTACATTAGAAATTCTAAGTACAGATTTAATACCAAAAGCATCAGAAGTTGAAATTAAATGCCATACCTCTTATTGGTAAACTTTAAGATGCAGGGACAAGAAATGGATGGTGTTGTGTACCTAACAAGTGATAATCTCGGAATCACCAATTACCTTCAAACAACGAAATTTTAGATCTATGGCCTTTTGGAGCCTAGTAACAGTGCCTCATATTCGGCTGTATTATTTGTGCACTGGAATTCTAACCGGCAGGAAATTAGAAACTTGTTCTTCTAAGGGTCAAGCAAGATGTAGCCTGTGCCAGCCCCGTCTTGGGTTTTGGAACTGTCATAGTATAGGGTCCATGTTTCATCTTCTGGTTTGACAAGGCTATCTGAGCCTGTTGAGGATGTGCTAGGGGCATCAGTTTCTAGTGAATCTTTGTTGGATGGGGAGGTTTTTTCAACAACCAGAAGCATCTCAGACTGAATGTCTTGGGTGATCGGGGATTGGTGAGCCTGATAACAACCAAAGATGGACTCCAAGAAACACATACTGAGCTCTTCTTGCACGAAACTAACTGGTTTGTTAGTTGCATCCAGGTCAATCACCGTATGTTTCATGTATGGTTCACTCTCGACCCAAATTTGGTTATTTTTGCCTTTGTATGGGAGCCAGAGGTGGGACCAATCAGTGGCAAAGTATCCCTGGAGCTTGTTGGACCAATCTCTGCTTAACAGGAGGCCATAGGCCTCGGGGATATCCACGATTACTATGTCGATGCACTTTGGCATCGGAGGATAGGCAGATGATGACGTTTTTTAATTCTCCTACAGCGGGGACTTGAGATCTGTCGAGCTGGATGATTCTCGCATCGGTCTTCTCAGGGTGGATGTTTAACTTCTTGCATATGGATAAGGGCATAACATTCGTGGATGCACCAGAATCGATGAGGCAATTATGGACATTGAAGTTAAAAATATCTAAGGATAGGAGGAAAGGTGGTGTGGATCCTCTGGAGTTGGTGTTTATGACATTTACGATGGATTGGGGACTAGTAGCAGTTTGGGCAGACATGATGCTCACGGGTTTGTCCGCCGGTAGGTTGGAAAATGCTTTGAGGATAAGATCATGTTGGTTGGCAATGCGAGTGAGCTCATACAGAGAGATATTGGCCCGGGTCTTCTTCATATCATCAATAATGTTATACCCAGAATCTGTGTGTGAGGAAAGCTTGGTGGTGTTTTTAGGGGAATTTGATGAAGCTTTAGCCTTGGGGCCTTCTCGGGGATTAGTTGGCCTAAATTTTTCAGGAGTCTTGTTTTGGTTCTCTACAGTTGGGGGTAATATTTTCCGTAAGAAGGCTTTCCTTTTCTCCTCGAAAGACTACTTTGGGATATGACCTTTTCTCCTCAAACTGTATTTTCGAGGAGGTTTGGTTTTGGGATTGTCCGCTAGGTTTATCACGGATGTGGGAAGGGAGCTCTCCCCATTGATTACTTCAAAGCCAAGGACAGAAGAACCTGCGTCTTCATCCAGGGGAGAGGCTTCCTCGTCCCCTGAATCAGCTTCTTCTTCTAAATCCCCAAGGGTCTGATCTTCTAACAACTAATTGACAACGACGACCATACTATTCATCCATTGGGGACATGTTTTCTCCGAGTGCGAGGCCTGATGAAAAGAGAAGAAATTATCTCTCCCTATTTCCTCAACGTTGAGTTCAGTGTTAGAGTTGGACGGGGGCCTGTTCACGGCGAGATTTTTCTTCCTGAAGAAAGGTTTCTGCATTTTAGCAGCTGGGATAGGCTCATTGTTCTTCCTCTTCATATCGGAGACTTCGTTGGTAAGAAACTTAAGGGATTTTGTGATACTTTCGAAATCAAAGGGGTCCTTATCTTTGTCCCCTGTTTTATGACTTGAGGATAGGCTTATCTTCGTGGTTGATTTTTGATCATCCGGACCTTCATGGTCAATGGCACCTATGGACAGCATGTCCTTTTTTACTGCAAGGGCGGTGGTATAGTTTTCTTCTAGGGTCGCCCTGGCCTCGTGCTTCACAAACATGGAAATATCTCATGGGAGGGCTCTTGTGTATTAGTCAATGGTAATGGAATCATCTAAAGCCATGTTTGGGTGAAATTTGTTCAATATAGTGGCGAAACATTGATTGAATTCTTTGACCTTCTATTTCTTCTGACACTTCAGCGTACTGAGCTCTGTGAGGAGCATTGAGGGGGTTTTATCTTCTGAGAATTTTTGTAGGAAAGTACGACGGAAGTGTTCCCACGAAGGAATGGAAGTGACAGGGAGAGATCGATACCACGTTGCTGCTTTATTTTCTAGAGTATGAGGAAAAATTTGGCATGCTACATCATCATACTGTACCCTCATCATCTGTAAGGATAAGTAGAAGTTGCTAATGTGGTCCTCGGCCAAAGTGCCTTTCTCAAGGTCAAACTTAGGGAGATGCTTCTCAGGGTGTCGGGGCATGTCGTGGAGGGGGCCTTGGATACCTAAGGGGGACTAGGCCATCCAAGCCAAAGGTTGTACACGTCTGGCCTACTGGTGGTGCAGTATGTATACATAACCCCTTTCATTTTCATATTCGATACCCATGCCAGACTCGAAGACCTTGCCCTCCTGGTGGGACTGCATGTCTTGGTTTTTGTCTAGTCAACTTAGTGTTCCTAAATTGATATCATAAATTGTCAACCAGGGATAGTAAACTGTTGAAGTGAAGTGCACCATATGTGCCTAGGTATCTTTTTCCTACTTTGTTGTGCTTAGTGTTTTTATAGTGTTTTTGGTTTTGTGTTTTTATGCTAAGGGGAAAAGAACTAAATTGCTAGCGAAGAGAAGTTACTGATCACACTAAAACAGAATAAAATCTACTCTAAATTATGAGTGGTATCAAGAACAGAAAATGCTAATCCAAAGATTGTAAAGCTGATAAGAAAAGTAACTCACAACATTGAACTTAATCCAATTCATTTCATTAGAGGTATGTTGGAACAAACTGAGAAAAGGATTAGTTTGATGTAATGAGGTTCTCTTTAGTAAACAACAACTTAAAACATCACAGAGAAAATCTCATCCATTGTTAGAAATTTTTTGGAACATTTTAAGAAAAGATTATCTGCAATGTAGTAAGGAATCCTATGCTAAAATAACTTATGACACTAGAATTAACTCATTCTACAACTCAAAATGTTACTATTAAGCCTCATTCAAAGGTTAGAGATTTCTTGGAACAATTTTGGAAAAAGGTTGTTTGTAAAATCATAATTGCAGAACAGTCAAGAACTCAAAATGATATAACTAATCCTTGTTCATATGATAATGATGTGTTAGAAGAAGTTGAGAACAAGAGCATCTTATAAAATGATGAGGGTATTTTTAAATCTAATCAGGACTGAAATGCAATTAACTAACAAAACTGAAATGCAATGAACAGAACTAAACGAAAATGCAATTAACTCCAAAGCACTACAGCTATATCTCATTCACGTATTAGTGATATGTTGGAACAGCTCATGAGAACAAGATTGAATGTAATATTCGATGTAAGTAAATGACATAAAACATGATGCAAGAGGATAAACTTAGAAAACTGGCTAAGTTAAGAACAAAACAGAGTTAAAGGTCACTTATCTAGAAAATATGCACAAAGCCTTTCGAATAGTAGGGGCCCTCTACCATTATATTGGCACACGAATCCTTAACTCCTTAGAGTTGCTTCAGATCATGCACAAAAGTTATACTTCTTTCATTAAAGGAAAAACACTCAGAAACAGAGTATCACAGTCTTTGAGAACTAACAACGAAACATCAACTAACTGTTTCTCATTTCACCGAGTTATTTTTATAAGAAAATACATAACTGTCATTGAGTAGAAATAGGCATAGATGTCTTTTATAATCAAAATCAAACTAGAACTCTTGTTGAGGACTCGTATTTTGCTGAAGACACCTGCAGAGTCCTTATCCTTGTAGAAGTCTGCTTCTTGGTTTTGGCTTTGTCCACGTGCATAACCACTTTCAGATTTTTGCTCAACCTTCGTGGAGGACAAGGAATGATGTAGGAGAGTTCTGGAATTTAACCATATGTGTCTTTCCCTCAAATGACACCTGTAACCTATGTAAACATAAATATGGCTACGGAATATGCGACTAGCTACAGAATGACTGCATTCTGTAGCTAAGTCTGCTCAAAAATCACTATGACAACAAAACCACAAAAGTATAATCAGTTAGTCATTGCATGAAATCTTAAAGTGATTTTAATCATTCCTATTGATCTTTTAAGCCTAAAACTGATAAAGGAAAAATGGAATGAGGTGAAATTTGGTGAAAGGAAAGGACATATTTAGGGCTCAACATACCCCCACTGCAAACAATTTTCATGTCCTCATGCAATCAATCCATGTATTCTGAAACTTCAGCCAGGAAATCTAGCTTCCTTTTTCTACTTTGCTTGGTGTTCAATGGCATCCTAGTCTTCCTTATGACCAATTTGAACCTCAGATTTATAAGTGCCCTATTCAATTTCTTGTTTTTCTTCTTCAGCTTCTCACTAGCCTTGTATAATTTTTCCATTTGTAGAGAGAGAGAGTTGTGTTCCTATCATTTTTCAGTTTAAATTGTTCCCTTAAAATTTCATTTTCATTTTTTATATGCCTATTCAGTACTTCCAATTCATATTTTTCTCTTCTCAGCACTTCAATTGAAGATTCTTGTGGGCTAGGAGTTCTTTCTCTATTTTTTGAGGCTCTTTTTTCTAATGATTCAACATAATTATAGATTTGTTGTTGGGCTGGATCTACCTCCGGAGTTCCTCTATCAGGATATTCTTCATACTGATACTCAGGAAATCTATCAATTGGTGTCTCTTCATCTTCAATATCTATGATTCCTGTTTGCTTAACTCCTATCTTCTTCAATATGCCTCTAAGCCTATGACTTCTTCTCAGTTTAGATGGTCCCTCACCTCTCTCCTTAGAATCCTTTCTTATTACCTTTTCCTTTTTGAGATGTTTCTTGATTTGAGCCAATTTTTCAAAGATAATATCCTCACTGTCTTCTTGTATTGATTTATCAATTTTAATTTGAACAGATTTGGCAACTTTTCCCCTTCTTCTTCTTCTTACAAGTTTTCTTTCAGACAGAGTTTCTTTAGGTTCTTCAAAATGATTTCTCAAAAGGACCTCATCCCAACTGTCTCCAACCTTCTTCAAATGATGCTCAATTAGAATTTTAACTAGGCCATGATGATATAAGGTGGTTTCTAAGAACTGAACCCTTTTTTGGACATTAGAAGCCATCCTCTTTAGGTTATTGAGTAATAAAAAGGGTAAATTTATCTCTTCATATAGGAAATTCATCATAAGTTGAATGTGATAAACATATAGGGTGCCAAACCTCCCTTCACAGGTTATAAAATTTTGTAGAATTAGCAACATATTTCGCCATTTATTCTTCAAGGCTGAACTAGGAATGCCTTTCTTGAAAACTGAAATATCCATACCTAGTGTTTTTAGCATCTGTCTCCATGCTTCATTGTGAAATTCTTTGTTTTCGAACCATCGTTCACCTTGCCTTGGCAACTCTGTTGCTTATGCTATGAAGGGTTCTGTGATAATGAACTTGACATCTCCTATTTCAACCTCTGACCCGTTGAATGACCGGGCAAATGACTTGGTGAACTCCTTGTGAAATCCATTGAACTTCTCCAAAAACTTTAGCCATCCAACCTGCTGTAACATCTCTTTAATCAGTGGGTAACCTTATAGATATTTGGTTCCGACTGGCTTGGCCCTTACAATAAGTCCCAAGGATTCTTTTCCTCAACTTCAATTTACTGCTCTGTTACTGCTCTCCTATTTGAGGTAAAAATGGTTGTAGACGGTTGTCTCACCCTAAATATGACTTCTCTGTTTCTGCAGACAGGAATTGGCTGACATGAAGTGGATATGGGATGAGTGAAATACGGTTAGGGTAAATAATACGAATGATTGAGTTTGAGAGTTTTCATGGAGTAAAAGACCGCGAAGAAATCTCATGAGGATTTCAAAATCATCAATGAATGTTTCAGGTTAGTGACATGACCGAATAGGTCACTTCAAGTACTGACCGTTAATTTTTAATAAATGATGATTTTATATGGATTGAAATAGAAGGGATTTTTTCAAGGATTTTATTATAGGCTTTATCAATACGAATAATCAAAATAACTTTATGAAACATACATATGACTTAACCATACTATATGTTTCATAATCTGCTATCATAATAATTTCACACAATTTTACCTTAGCCCTTCTTTCGATTTTTGCTGTGTTAATATGCTTTGTCTTTCCTTTGAAAATTGTTGATCTTTCAGTCTCCATAATCCTTTCGATTTTTCTTGTTGAAGTAGATTTGCAGGATCAATTTGCTGCTGAACAAGTGGTTGTTGAATGGTTGGCTGCAGAATGTACCTGTAAAATCTTTGAGACATGGAATGAAATGATTTGAAATATGGATGGAATGAAGTATGAAATGAAATAAAATGGATCATGAAATATAGTGGAATGAAGCATGAATGAAGTGAAATATGATGGAATGAAATGGATCATAAATGTGGAGTGGAATGAAATATTAAAAGTGGCCTGCAACTTATGATTTGTAGTACTCAATTACAGAAAAAGATCAATTTTGAAAATCTGAAATGAAATGAGATGGATTATGAAATGGAGTGAATGAAGTATGGATGAATGGAGTGAATGAAATATGGGTGAAGTGAGATATGGTGGAATGAAATGGATCATAAGTGGAATGTGATATTTAAAATGAGCCTGCACTTATGATTTTATGATACTGGTTTGCAGGAAAAGAATAATTTTGAAAAGCTAAAGTGTCAGAAGGATTCTGATTTTCACCTTATCTTTTCTGTATAAACATGCTAATCAATGATTAGTTTTCATGTTTATACTTTTTTTTTTTTTTTGCATCAGATTTCAGAAAATACAATTAAGTTGATGAAGAAGAAGGATTCTTCTTCATTAACTTCACATCATTGTTCTCTTGGAACCTCTTGACAAATTCTTCTCTTGAAAGTGGCTTATGATACAGTTTCAATCTATGACCATTTACAAGAAAAGTCACCTTATCTTCATCTATTGTCCTGATTTTTATTGCTCCATTGTAAAAAAATTTCACAATTTCATATGGCCCAAGCCAATGTGTTTGGAATTTACCTTGAAAATATTCGAACTTTGAAACAAACAAGAGGGCCCAGTCACCTTCTTTGAATTTCTTTTCTTTAATGTACTTATCATGCCATCTAGTCCTTTGCTGCTGGACTATATTTGTTCTCTGGACTGCATCCTGTCTGATCTCATCCAATTCATTAATCTGCTCCAATTTGTGCTTTTGTGCCTCTGTTAGATCAAGTCCTAGCTGAACTGCCATTTTAAAAGTTTGAATCTGAAACTCTATGGGAAACAAGACTTGTTTTCCATAAACAAGTTCATAAGGAGTATGACCTGTTGTGCTTCTCCATGTAGTTCTATAGGCCCACAAGGCTTCAGGAAGCCTGTCTGCCCAATCTCTTCTATGTAAATGAACAATTTTTGTTAGGATCCCTTCAATGACTTTATTGGTAGATTCCACTTGACCATTTTCTTGTGGATGATAGGGAGTAGATTTTCTGTGTCTGATTTTGTACCTTTCCATCATTTGTTCCACTAGCCTTGATGTGAATTGAGCTCCTTGATCTGTAACAATTTCCCTCGGGACACCAAAACGAGTAAAAATATCCTCAAAAAGAAAATTAACTACAGATGCTTCAGTAGCAAAAAGTAATGGCTTGGCCTCTACCCATTTGGTAACATAATCAGTGAAAACTAATATATATTTCTTTTGTCTTGATGGAGGACTAATAGGTCCTACAAAATCTAAAGCTCATTTCTCAAAAGGTTCAATATGTACCTGAGGCTGCAATGGCATCTCACCTGAAGGAGAAGGTTTCCCTACCCTTTGGCAGCTGTCACACCTTTTGACATACTCTTTAGCATCTTTAAAAAGGGATGGCCAATAGTATTCTAAATGAAGGATCTTATAAGCTGTCCTTTTATCAGCAAAGTGTCCACCATAAGGTTCATCATGACATGCCTTGAGAATCTCAAGCATCTCATCTTCTCGAACACATCTCCTAATGATAAAGTATAGACCTATTTTGTATAACTCATTAGCAACCCATGAATATTTTGCACTGTCATAAATGATCTTTCTTTTGTCTCTTGCATTCATTATTGAAGGAAATTTCCCTGAAACTAGATAATTAGCAATGTCAGCAAACCAAGGAGTTTGAGTAGAAATTGCAAAAAGATATTCATCAGGAAATTGATCTTCAACTGGAGTATTGTCTTTGATGTTTTGAAGTCTAGATAGGAAATCGGCTACTGTATTTTGTTTTCCAAGCCTATTTAGAATGGTGATGTTGAATTCCTGTAAAAGCAATAACCATCTTATGACTCTACCATTAGTAATTGATTTGTTCATTATATATTTAATTGCAGAGTGATCTGTGTGAACAAAAGTTTCATAGCATGTTATATAGTGTCTGAATTTATTTATGGCATGAAAAACAGCTAAGAACTCTTTTTCAGTTACAGTATAATTTAACTCTGAAGGAGTCAAATTTTTACTTGTATAGTAGATGGAATAAGGAATCAAGTCTTTTTGTCCGAATATAGCTCCTAAAGCTGTGTCTAAGGCATCTGTTGAAATATGAAAAGGTAATTTCCAGTTAGGTCCCCTTAAAATAGGTGCTTCAAAGATTTTTGTTTTCAAGGTCTCAAAGGCTAACTGGCAATCAAGATTCCATTTGAATTCACAATCCTTGGTAAGTAATTTGAAAAGTGGAGATGCTATCTTAGTGAAGTTTTCTATAAACCTTCGATAATATCCTGTAAATCCTAGAAAACTCCTAACATATTTTTGACAACTTGGAATAGATAAGTTAGAGATGACTTCAAATTTTGACTCATCAACTCTAATCCCATCCCCTGAAATGTGATGCCCCAAAAAAATTCCTTCAGTAAACATCATAAAACACTTCTCATGACTTAGTGAAAGATTTTCTTCTTTACATCTCTTTAAAACTTTTTCCAAGTTTTCTAAGGCTTCTTCAAATGTGTTTCCATAAACTGTGAAATCATCCATATATACCTCTACACAATCATGTATTAGATTTGAAAAGATTCCTAGTACTGCCCTTTGAAATGTTGCAGGTGCATTGCATAGTCCAAATGGAAATACTCGGTAAGCATAGGTACCCCAAGGACAGGTAAATGTGGTTTTGTCTTTATCTTCAAGTGCTACTTGAATTTGGTTATAACCACTAAAACCATCTAAAAATGAGCAATACTTTTTTCCAGCTAATGTATCTAACACCTGATCTATGAAAGGTAGGGGAAAATGATCTTTAAGAGTAGCTTTGTTTAATTCCCGGTAGTCAATACATACCCTCCATTTACCATTTTTCTTTGGCACAATTACCAAAGGAGAAACCCACTGACTATATGAAATGGGATAGATAAAGTTGACATTTAACAATTTCTGCAATTCTTCCTTAACAATCTCCCTAAGGTTTGGATTCATCCGTCTCTGAGGTTGTCTGATTGGTTTACAATTTTCCTCTATGTATATGTGATGAGTGAAAGTCTTAGGGCTTATCCCTTTCATATCAGTGTACTCCCATGCATATGCAGAAGAATGTCTCTGTAATATTTTGACTAGCTTTTCTTGTTGAGATTTCTCTAGGTTCTTTTTTATGTTTAAAGTTTTACCTGGAAATATCTCAATTGTAGAGCTGCCAAATTTATCCATGGAGTAAAGAGACATCTGTCTTGATGATAAAAACTCAATGTTGGATTCTTCTTGAAATTTTTCATGTTTGTATTCCGAAGAAGATTCAAAATTTTCTAAGGTATTTAGAATCTGGCTATCTTCACTAATTTCTGAAATTGTGAAAAGAGATTGTATGTCTTCTTCATCCCCAATCCATAACTCTATAATTGTCTTTGTTGGAGGATACAAGGTAAATTTCTTGGTTGAAATACCATCAGAGATGTACATATCACCGGATCTATAGCTAATAAAAGCATCAGTTGTAGCTAACCAAGGTCTTCCTAATATAATAGGATTGTCCTCCTAGATTATTTTTAGGAGTTAGGATCATAAAATCCACAAGATACTCCCAAGAATCTAAGGACACTGGAATGTCTTCTATTACCCCATCAGGTTTAATCACAGATCTGTCTGCTAATTGTAATAATGTGGGTGTAAAAAGAAGATTAGGAAGTTTTAGTTTATCCATGATCTATCTACTCATGATATTGATTGCTGCTCCTAAATCAATAAGTGTGTTTTGGATCTCAGCTCCATTGATGTGTATTTTAACAACTAGGTTTCCTGGGTCTAGATACTATGGAATGGCAATCTTACCCATCATGATGTCTGCTATTTTTCCTACCAGTTGAATTTTCTTTGTCTCTTTTATTCCTTTTCCTGGTTTTTTCATGCTCAACTCCTTTATTGTCCTTGCTAAGATTAGAATTTCCTTTATAGCTTGTAGTAATGGGATCTTAATACAAACATTCCTTAGCTCATCTAGGAAATCATAATTAGGCACCATAATTTGTTTTTCTACACCCTTATCAATTTGTAATCTTTCTGGAAATGGGGGTGTAGAGGTGAATGTTGATGGTTGCTCTAACATAGGAGTTGAAATTATTGGTTCTTTTTGTTTTGATTTTTCAATATTTGGGTCTTGAAAAGATGTGTTCTCTTCAAGACTTTTATTTTCTCGTAGAGAATCTTTCTCAGAGTTTTTTTTCTCTTGTATGATTACAGAAGGTTTCTTCTTTTCAAGTATTCTTCCAGACCTAAGTTGGACATCATTAAGGTCTAAAGGAGTAATCAAATAGGTTGGGAACTGTTGACCTTCTATCATGTATGTGTTATGAGGATTTTTATTGTTGGAGTTTGGTATGGGTTGGGCAGCTAACTGATTTGCTTTCTCAGGAAATGGTAATGGAAGTGGTGGATTTTGATGTTGAGGATTTTGTTGAGGATTTTGTTGAGGATTTTTTTGAGGAGGGAAATTTGGATATGGTGGATAAGATGGTGGATATTGATAATACTGAGAGTATCTTCCATAGGGATTTTGTGCTCCTTCTGCCCAAGTTTGAGATTGATTTTGGAATTGGGGGCAAGGTTGCTGCCAAGAATTCCAATTTGGTGGGGGTTGATTATACAGTTGATCATGGAATCCTTGTGTTTGAGGTCCTTGCCAAGGCCTCCTAGAGACAAAATTGAGAGATTATGTGGAATTTGTAGGGGTTTCTTCTTGAAATAAAGCTTTAAGACCAGGAAGTGAAGGACAACTCTTGGTCTCATGTTTTTCTGAACAAATTACACAAGTCTCTACTATTTTTGCATCCAAAGGGCACTCTCTCAAGGCATGCTTCTTTCTACATTTGGGACAAAATATTGCTAAGGCATCAGATTTAACCTTTTGCTTGTTTTGTAACTTAAGGGTGTCTATTTGTTCACTAAGACTCCCTAAAATGTCAGATTTGAATTCATCAAGAATATGTCCTATTTCTGCCCTACTTACTGTCCCAGAAGCAGACTTACTTGCCCTTGCAAGAGCAGGGTCTCTTGGTCCTTTTACAGTTTTAGATTTCCCTCTTGAAAGGTTGATACATAATTCAGCTATTTCAGGTAATGTGAGCTGAGATATATCCCCTTTTCCCATCATATTAAGGATATCTAGCCATTCATCCCTAATTGTCTTCAACAAGAGAGCTTCGAAAGTATCTTGGTCTAAGTTTTCCATTTTTTCTCTCTTGATATTATAGTTAAACCTTTCCAACAAATCTTCCAGATATTCATCCTCTTTTTTGTAGCATTTTAAACACTTCCTCCTTATGGTTGACTAGCATACAGTAATCCAAATACCTCACTATAAATTCCTGTTTCATGTCTTCCCATGTCCTAATAGAACTGTTGATTAAACTCATAAACCATTTTAATGCTGCTCATTTCAATGTTGAAGGGAATAATTTAAGTTTTTGGGCATCTTGTAAGTAATCATAGGTTCTACATAGGACTTCAAATTCAAATAGGAATGTTTCAAGATCTTCACTTTTGAGTCCATAAAAGTTTGGAAGGAAAGAGGGTGAAATATCTTTCTTAGTTGCATTGGTTTCTTCATCTACTATAGGAAACCCAAAAGAGCTTCCCATTTCTCTTCTACCTCTACCTCCTTCTCCTTCTGCACCTCTACCTCCTTCTCCTCTACCTCTACCTCTACCTCCTCCAAATAGTGTATGTTCTCCATTAAATAATCCTCCTCCCCCTTCTTCTGCCATGGTTGATTCTTCTGTGGAAGTGGAAAAGTTTATGTCTCTAGCAGGGGTCCTTGAATATTCTTCTAAGACAGGTTCAGTGGATGAATTGGAAGGTCTTTCTGATGGAATATCTGATCTTAAGTCTTCTGGAAGTCTATGATCAGTATAGTATGGGATGTGGGTTTGAGTAGGAGGTGTTCTGTCTCTTGGTCTTGGTGGAACAAGTGGTGTTCTAGGAATCAAGCTTCTGCTTCTTATAAATCTACCCCTTGAGTCTCTTTCTCTACGAATATCATTGTTTTTGGGAGGTAAGAAATAAGGCTACCTAGTTACACTTCCCCGGAAACGGCGCCAAAATGTCTACTCAACTTAGTGTTCGTAAATTGATATCATAAATTGTCAACCAGGGCTAGTAAACTGTTGAAGTGAAGTGCACCATATGTGCCTTGGTATATTTTTCCTACCTCATTGTGCTTAGTGTTTTTATATTGTTTTTGGTTTTGTGTTTTTATGCTAAGGGGAAAAGAACTAAATTGCTAGCAAAGAGAAGTTACTGATCACACTAAAACAAAATAAAATATACTCTAAATTATGAGTGGTATCAAGAACAGAAAATGCTAATCCACATATTGTAAAGATGACAAGAAAAGTAAATCACAACATTGAACTTAATCCAATTCATTTCATTAGAGGTATGTTGGAACAAACTGAGAAAAGTATTAGTTTGATGTAATGAGGCTCTCTTTAGTAAACAACAACTTAAAACATCACAGAGAAAATATCATCCGTTGTTAGAAATTTGTTGGAACATTTTAAGAAAATATTATCTGCAATGTAGTAAGGCATCCTATGCTAAAATAACTTATGACACTAGAATTAACTCATTCTGCAACTCAAAATGTTACTATTAAGCCTCATTCAAAGGTTAGAGATTTCTTGGAACAATTTGGGAAAAAGGTTGTTTGTAAAATCATAATTGTAGAACAGTCAAGAACTCAAAATGACATAACTAATCCTTGTTCATATGATAATGATGTGTTAGAATAAGTTGAGAACAAGAGCAGCTTATAAAATGATGAGGGTATTTTTAAATCTAATCAGGACTGAAATGCAATTAACTAACAAAACTGAAATGCAATGAACAGAACTGAACGAAAATGAAATTAAATCCAAAGTACTACAACTATATCTCATTCACGTATTAGTGATATGTTGGAACAGCTCATGAGAACAAGATTGAGTGTAATATTCGATGTAAGTAAATGACATAAAACATGATGCAAGAGGATAAACTTAGAAAACTACCTAAGTTAAGAACAAAACAGAGTTAAAGGTCACTTATCTAGAAAATATGCACAAAGCCTTTCGAACAGTAGGGGCCCTCTACCATTAGATTTGCACACGAATCCTTAACTCCTTAAATTTTCTTCAGATCATGCATCAAAGATATACTTCTTTCATTAAAGGAAAAATGCTCAGAAACAGAGTATCACAATCTTTGAGAACTAACAACGAAACATCAACTAACTGTTTCTCGGTTCACCGAGTTATTTTTATAAGCAAATACATAACTGTCATTGAGTACAAATAGGCATAGGTATCTTTTATAATCAAAATTGAACTAGAACTCCTGTTGAGGACTCGTATTTTTCTGAAGACACCTGCAGAGTCCTTATCCTTGTAGAAGTATGCTTCTTGGTTTTGGCTTTGTCCACGTGCATAACCACTTTCAGATTTTTGCTCAGCCTTCGTGGAGAACAAGAAATGATGTAGGAGAGTTTTGGAATTTAACCATATGCATATTTCCCTCAAATGAAACCTGTAACCTGTTTAAACATAAATATGGCTATGGAATATGCGACTAGCTACAGAATGACTGCATTCTGTAGCTAAGTCTACTAAAAACTCACTATGACAACAAAACCACAAAAGTATAATAATTCAGTCATTGCATGCAATCTTAAAGTGATTTTAATCATTCCTATTGATCTTTTTAGCCTACAGCTGATAAAGGACAAATGGAATGAGGTGAAATTTGGTGAAAGGAAAGGACATCTTTAGGGCTCAACAGTTTTTTCCACGGTTCCCTGTATTCCTGATGTTCCTCCAGTTGTAAAGGAAAGGAAACATGTTCTGGTTTCGGTGGGGTTGGTGGTCAAAATTTTGGCCTTGTCCATGACCTCTGTCTTCCATACCTCTATTACCCCGGCCCCTTCTGGCTCCTTCCCCAGGGGGATCGCTGGATTTTGTGTCATCATTCACAGTTTGGCCTGGTTGGGGGCCGGTGTTGGGTTGAGGTTCAGTGATCTCGGGGCCTTCCTCTTCCCCGTCCCTAGGGCTATCATGGGGGCCTTCCTCTTCCCCGTCCCTAGGGCTATCATAAGACCCATGAGTTGAGGCAAAGAGTTGACAAGGGTTCCTTGGCACATATGGTTAGCTGCGGGAGTTCTAGGATTTTCCAAGGAACTAGTGACTAGGGCTCACTGCAAACCCCTGACAAGGTCGCGGGCGATAGGGCACAGGGCCCTTAGTTGGGCTAAAGTAACCTCATAGAAACGGGGTGTCCAAAGGGGGAGGACAGGTATTTTCACGCATGATCTCCCCTTGAGGAGTTTGTAACAGGATGTTACTTGTGTGTTGGGAGCTTTCCATTCAAGCCCTCCTTCTAGTGCCAAATCTGTTGATGGGAAAATTTGTCTAGCCAATAGTAGGGGATCTCCCTAGTAAAAATTATTGATTAGACTCTGAACCATTTGTGATAGGGATCTCGTCCGAGGTGTAGGTCCGGTTATCGTTGAATACTCCTTATCTTGGACACAAATGAGCCTTGCAGAGTTATAGGCATACAGTTATCGGATGATACAAGATATAATATTGATGATTGTCAAAGGGAATAAACACTACAAATAGCAAGATAAAAAAATAAAACACGCGGCTAAAGGAGATGTTGTTAGAAGCATATCATTAAGGTCGTGTTTGGAAAAGTTGTTCGAACCATAGAAGAAACAATTATGCCTTGGAATAACAACTTACGCTTATTGGGGCATTTTCATGAATAAGATAGATGTCAATAATAAAGTTACAAACATCTCCTAGGTAAACAACACACTATCATAAACACATTCAGTGAGCTGAAATGTATAAAGAGTATAAGTAGAAAATGCAGATCAATTAATCATAAGATATCAGACATATATGGAAAAATACTCATAGTATTAACACAGTGATTCTAATCAGATCCAATAGTGGATTTAAGACAAATGCTTGTATTCATTTATAAGGGGTTGTTCAATGCTTTACAACTCTCTTCTCTCCTTTGGAGTCCAAAAAAAAAATATCCTCTTACAAGTCCCCGAAGGGAGTATATATAAGACAAAATTGACCCTTGGGTGTCTTGACTTTTCGCCTTCCCATCTGTTGGCGTGCCTTGCGACCTGATCATGGAAGATGCAACTTGCGACCCCTCCTGTAGAAGGTGCCTTACAATATGATCATGGGAATGTGTGTGTGATTGTGAGGTCGGGAACATCTACTTGTTGCTCTTTAAGGAAATTTCTCCATGCACGATAATCTGCAACGACTAGGGAGATCAGAGGAGTATATTCCCTTAACCTGTGTAGGAATTCTAAGGCATTCGGGATCAGAGTTCCTCTCTTGATTGTGACCTAATTGGATAAGGAAGCCAATTTGGTGTAAATCCAGACTGGCGTTACGACGAACTTAACCAAGTTCTCCTACGATGCCGAAAGATCAAGTGTAGCGACAGCTTGTCTAATAGGTTGTAAAAATGCCTGAATTTCCGGATTTACCTGGTCCCATGTATTTTCTTCACCCAGTGTACCTAGAGAAGTAATATGGTGCAGTTTAGCCATCGAGTCAATGCCATTGATCAAATGCTCATAGGCGGTCATCACCTTCTCTAAGTCTTTGAATAATTTCTCCTTGGATTGCACCTTGATCCGAATTTGGACCTTGTCATTCTGAGTATGAATCCAATCTTTCCTGGGCAAGGTTTATGGAGGATGCGGATATATTTTTCTCCATTCTATCATTCTATCCAAGGCGCTGGAGGCTTCTTTCAATTACTCATTCCTCTTCTTAGTTTCTTCTTGAGCTCTCAGTAGAGGTGCAACTGTTCGATTTATGGCGAACATTTCCTCGTATACATGCCTCATTGTGGCTTCCAGCGTCACCAACTCTCTTTGGAAAGTGAGTGGTACTTAGTTAATAAGGGTGCTCCTATCTTGGATTTGTTGGACTTCTTCCCTTAGTGCTCTATTTTCTTGCTCCAACCTAGCTTCCCTTTGTTCGGAGTCCTGTAATCTATTTTGTAGGGAGAGGATTTCCCTACTCATCCAGCTCACGTTTTCCTCAGTGGCTGCGGTGAAAGTAGTGCTGGTTGATGCTATCATTACTAGATTGGTCCTAGTGTCCAAGACTATATCCTTTTCTATGATGGTTGTGGATGTCATGGCAGGGTTCCGTGCTAGGCACCTCCTCTTTTCCTGCCTGATTTTGAATGTGAACTGGTCATAAGTGAGCCTCGTCAGATTGAACACTTCCTCTTCCTATCGTTCGGAGGTAGCTAGTTCTGAGAGCGCAAAAAATGGGTTGATTGTAGGAACTTTGATGGCCAGCAACTCTGTTTGTAACCCTATTGCTGTAGGAGGCGTCTCAGTGTCTTTGGAAGAATTATCTTTCGATCTTCGATCCTCTTCCTCTTTTCTCTTTTGTTCTGCTTCTTCTTCCAATAGCCACTCAGCTTCAGCCTTATCCTATTCTTCCTTTTGTCTGTGCTCAAATTATGCCTTATCTTATTCTATCTTGAGTTGACACTCAGCTTCTGCTTTTGTTTCCTCTTCTTCCTTCCTTTTGCATTCAGCTTCCACCTTTTCTAATTCTATCTTGAGCTGATGCTCGACTTCTGCTTTCACCTCCTGCTCTTCCTTTCTTTTTCGGGCGTCCTTCTCCTGTTTCTTTCTCTGTTCTACCTTTAGGTGGTTTTTATGTTTATCCTCATCGTATTTTTCTTTCTGCTCAGCTTCTCATTGAGCTTTTGCTTCCTTCTCTTTCTGCTCAGTGGAAGAACTATGGCCTTTTTTAATTCGGGGCTTCTTGTCTTGGGAAGATGAGGCTCCTCCTAATTCGCAGATTCTCTCTTCCAGAGTTTGATCATCTTGGTCCTCCCGATCGGTCAATGCCTCCAGGGCGAGTTCCATATGTTTATTGTACCAATTTCTTACCCCATATTTAGCTAGGCGTTCAGTGTGTTGGTAGCTCTATTTAAACCTGGCTCGTTTGCAATGGGTAGAGACTATCCTCTCAGGATCATATGTTCGGTGATCTAAAGGTGCTAGGAAGAATCCTCTTATTTGCTCAGCTTCCGCCTCCACTTCTCTGAAATCCTTGATTGTATAAGCACCGATGGTGAGCGAAAGTGGGGGCCATGGCTTCTTCTTACCTTTAGTAAGGACCTTCGAGAAGCTGAAAGTCATCTGATAACATGTTTCCTGAAGTAGCATCCTGTCAGTGACGAATCGGGGCAGAGCATGGGGAGTCTTGAATGAACCGAAGACTCGGATGAAGGTGCCTTCTGCAAATGGAAACAAATGTGTCACCTTAATAATCGTTTCCATGGCTCGCTAGGACATGCATGGGGTATCTTGACTGAACAGTTTCCAGTAGACTGCATGGATGAAACCGTGCGCAATTTGCTCTATATCCTGCTTATATTTGGAGTCCTAGAATAGCTGCAACTCCTTGTGGATTGGGTGTGCAAGCTCTTGATCCAAGTTGTGAGCCAATCCCTCAAAGTGGCACCTGGCACAAACTGCATCCAATATATAGGAGGCCATGTAAAATTCAAACAAGTATCCCTCCTGGGGTGCTAGTGATGCAGATATGTTTGTTTTGAGGGCTTCTATCAGTAAGTTGGCCCAATTGAAATGGGTGCCATATACTGTAATAAAGTACATCAGGGATACCCAAGAATGGCTGAAAGTGGTGGCATCGGGACGACTATAGATTCTACAAAACATAGCTGCTACGAGCTTATAGACCTTTTTGAGGCCTGCCACTTGATACTCTTGGTCCTTCTTGATTTTGAACTTCTCAGGTTCTTCCCATATTCCTCTCAGGGTGTCTGCTATGGGAACCACATGGGTAGTGGCCCATTCCCCTGTGAACATCTGTTCTCATTTTGGAAATACGTAATAGTACTCCACATCCTGGCCCTTTAAATTTGCAAAAGCTTTTCCCTCGTGATCCCGAATCACCCACATCCTGGGGTCGATATTTTGTATGATCCATTCAATAATTTCAGTGCATGGGAATATAGATGGGTGGGCCCCTGTGTAGTGAAGCTTTGACCTCTTAACTTGCACATATACTTGCCGGTCGGGGAGGTCCTCTAGAAATTCTGGTTGTGCGAACTCTTGGTATACTTGATACCAACTCATGCTTTCTCCTTTGCTAAATGTACATGTGGTGTCCCCATAGATCGGGGGAGGAGAAATAGGTATTTCAATTTCTGTAATCTCTATCTCTGGGCTCTTATTTTTCTTGTGAACTACTGGAGGCCCCATGTCACTTGAGGCTGAAGAGACGGAGACGCACTTTAACTCTGCTTCGAGGTTCCCTGGCATGTTCATCAAACAATCTCAAGATAATACAAATGCCATATTAATGAATGCTTAATAATGCTTTTAACTCTTCCCAACTAAGTTCAAGGAATGGGTAAATTTGCGACTTAGCGACCTATTCCTTAGGTCGCTAAGTAGAAGTGGTTTAAACTTCAAAGGAGAGTGACCCTGCGACTTGGCGACCTGCGACTAGGTCGCGAGGTCGCTGAGTCGCATTGGTTTAACAATTTATGAAGATGCGACCTTGCGACTGGGTCGCCGGGTCGCCGAGTCGCAAGGTCGCAAAGCTTCAGTTTTGGGCAATTCACAACTTAGCGACTTGGCGACTTAGCGACCAGGAACAGAGGTCACTGGGTCGCGGGTCACAAGGTCGCGGGGTCGAAGGTCGCACTAGGGCTGGGCAGATGATTTTGACGGCGACGGGGTCTTTTCCTTAAATTTAACTTAAATCAATAAATGGAAAATGCCATAACTTGAAGATGAAAAGGTCATTAGAGCTAGAGACTGGCACAAGGGAGGCTAGTTGGCATCATCTACAAGTTTGGATAAGAATGACAGGGTTTGGAGGCTCAGAGAAGAATGTAGGTTCAAAGAGGGTCTTAATGGAGGATGGATGGTGGCTTAAAAGGGCTAAGATAAGGGGGTGAGGGGTAAAAAATAGAAAAAATGGAAACATCAAGAGGATTAGGAAACTTACCCAGAAAAATCGCGCTCCAGTTGGCCTGTAAGAAGCATTTTTGCTCTCTGTCGTGTAGGTGAAATGCGACCTAGTGACCCTTCTATTTATAAAGGTGTCGTGCATGCGGGCAATAAATTAGGTCACTGGGTCACGATTAGACCGTGTTGATGACATGTGCGACCCCATGACCCTGCGACCTTGCGACCTAGGGGTCGTGGGGTCAAAGGGTCGCTAGGTCACAATTGTTTAACTTGAGTGCGATGTGTGACTTAGCGACTTGGCGACCTGATAGGTCGTAGGGTCGCTAGGTCACAAATTGGGTAAAATGACCTACTCTGTGACTCAGCGAATTAAGGCTTTTGAAAAAGACTTGAAATTCAAGTTTTGATTTCATTTCTCGATGCTCGGGGGCTCAAAAAATTTTAGAGGGTCAAATTTTTGGAGGGTGTTGTAGCGGCTACAACAGGACAAAAACCTCTCTCACATTTGTCAAATTCATCTCCATTTTGTCAGAAACATATTTTTAAGCAAAACTGGCCCTAGGTGTGGCAAACGATTTTTCCTTTGGAATGACGTTTTGGAAAATGATGGAGGAATGATAAGTTTATGAGTTGGTGTGGCTTCATACTTGCTGATATGACTTACCATATGGATACTCTACTCATATGCCTCTTTTTCATATAAAACCCTAGGTGTCTGTAGTCTTCGCAACAATCATTAGTGTTGTCTTCTAAGTTATCTATGGCCCTTTTAAGTTCATTCATTTCTGTTCAGTTCACCTCACATTTTTCCCTACCTCATAAAAAATCTTTGATATAATTTCTTCATGTTTGGCATTGTTTTTCTCCTTCAGTTCATTTCTGCAAGTGGTTGGTGTTTCGCATTCAATTGGGCTATCAATCTCAAAACCCTAATTCTCTTTAAGACCAAATTGTTTCCCTTTCTTCTATTGTGAGTTGTCTTGATTCAGGAGCAGACCTCCTACCTCACCAAATCTCTGCTGATAGACCTTTTAACACTCCTGCAAAAGTGTCAAAGTTACATTTACCTCTTGCAGACCTTGAATTTGATAAGGTCGTCTTCTTTGGAAGCTCTTAGATCTTTTCTTGAATAACCATGTCTCAACATTTCAACACATATTAACTAGATTCTAACAAAGAAACACAATGTATGAAACATCAATGATGACCTTGGACCATATGAATCCCTAATTGACCTAGTGGAAGGGTTCTTGACCTAGTCTTTGACTGAAAACTGGCTTGGAGTCTTCAAGTGAAAAACAGAGTATTTGTCAAAATGTTGTATTGAAGATCAAAAATTCAATGTACTTGATTTATCTAAAGACCCTACAGAGATAGTTTTGAGACCATCAATGCTTGAGGAATTTGGGAATCATGGGAATGAGTTAGGCTATAGGTAACCCTAGATGTAAAGTAGAGTTATAGGCAAGGAGGAAACAGAGTAATGAGATCATAGGTGGGAAAAAAGGATGGAGATGAGTGGCACAAGCCCATAAGGAGTCCTTTAAGAGTGGCAGGGTGACCATGGAATGGAAAAATGGTAGAATAGTGAAACATTTTCTATAAGGATAATGAAGGCAGTGAGATTTCTAAAACTCACAATATTTAGGGAAGTTTGTTTTTAGAAATCTAGAACCAATATTTAGTCATCTACAGATAGTAAAAATTGTTGATGACTAACAGTGGCTCCACTTGGGGAGGGAAACTCCTTTTCAAAAGGTGTCCAAGACCTCAGAGTTCGGATCTCTGACTTTTGAAGATCAATACCTTAATTGTACTTGGCATATCTCTCTTCCTTCATTTTCTGATGTTCTCTTGGAGATATGATCTCAAAAATCTGAAAAGACATGATTTCTTCAATATCAGTTCTACCTACCCATCATACTTTGTCTAACATTTTTTTTCTTCTGGGTGCACATGGATTAGAAAACCCAGTGACATCAAATTTTTCTTTTGAAAGCATAAAGACTATCTACTTCTACCCTTATTACATCCGAAGGCTCAGATTAGACTGATGAGCCTTTTATTCTCTACCTACTCTACTCATTTGTCAAGGTTAAGTTGTTTGATAGATTTTCATTCTCTAACCTACTAACATGGAAATTAAAAACATGATCAGATCAGGGTTAAGCAATCTTATTTGTCATGGGTTGTGGCATTTTGGACAAGATGCACATAGAATCTATTTTTGTACAAGTGAAAACTAGAAACTTGAGGGCTATGATTCAGAGTTGGTTATGCATCCCTCTCATTTCTCTTTGGTTCAAATTTAATCTTTGGGAACCAACATCTTTTCCTAATCTAATCTACTGACAAGCCAAGCTTACATGGTTTGGAAAAAATTCTTTCACTAACCTATCAACATAAATTTAAAACATGTCCAAACATGATTAGGCTAAATGACTGAACAAGACTCTCTTTTCTTCAACAATAGTGGCATTTAGGCTTGCACACTTTCAACAATACTCTTTTTTGGTATGGGGCTATAACTCTTCTTTTTTCCTACCCTCTTTTTCTTCTTTTCTTTGTTTTTGTGTCTTTTTTAGATCAGCATTCTAAGACTAAAAATTAGGAAGATGCTCATAGCGCTGAGCTTATTTGCATACCTATCTATCCTAATCTAATCTTACATATGATATATATTCATTTGGTGAACTCCCTTTTCCAATATAACCAATCAAGTTGATGATTCCATGAGTGATCTTTGTTTAGCTCTTTGAGTGTGCTGAAAAAATAAAAAGGCCACTCCCACCTTACTTGTTTTTGAACAACAATGCGTAAAATTTTATTTAGACCCTGCAACAAATTTCTCATGGCATAGTTTACTCCCTTTTCAAATGTCTCTAGGAAAACAAAGAAGGGGTCTTTGAATAATAACTGGCCTGGAGGATTTGAGAAATAAGCTTCATCCAGGACTACTCCTTCCTCCACTTGGCTAAGCTTGGGATTCTTTTTGGAAAGAAACTCTTCCTCTTCCTCATGATCATCTGTGCTGGCAACCTCATCATATATTGCAATGTTGTCCTCTAATGAACCTAATATGCTCTGATTGAGTGGACTAAATTCTATCTGACAGACATTATTAGGAGCATTCTTTGGCAATAGGTCTTCTAGAGTAGGTACTATAGCCTTAGAATCTATATTTTCCTCTGTTTCTTCATGATGCAAGACAACTGCACATAAATTAGCAGGAGAAAAAATAGAAAAGTTTTGTTTATATGAAGTTTTAGAGGCTAGTTGCATGTTTAGAATCTGATTGATTTCCTCTTCAGTTAGAAGAGGAGGCATTTTTTTCTCTTTCTTTGGATAAAACCACAGTTTATCTCTTGTGAAGGCTGGTCATAGGGCTGAATGTTTTCTTTGTTGTTAAAATTAATACCCAAAGAATGCTGATTTTTTATTGTATTAAGGTTGTCCTTGATGAAATGAAATGAAGTACAACAAAGAGGTAAAGATCATTCTCTTTCTTCCGAACTTTCTGTAGTTTCTTCTTCACTCTCATGGCTAATCTTTGTTTGTTGATCACTATACTTGAGCTGTTGAAAATGAATGTATTTATCCCACAAAATAATCACTAATCATTCTGTAGTGTTAGCTTGAGTCTGGAAGACATAATCATCATCATATTAATCATACCTGGGCAACTTATTCATAGAAGGAAAGTTATCTAATATTCTCACTAGATTAGCAAATTACTTTACCATATGTTGATCTATAAGTCTATTTTCTTATCTATGGTAATAGGGATTATAAAGAGGGTGTTTATGGCCAATAGCTTCTTCTTTTCCTGGGATTAAAACACAATGGTATTCTTTATCTTGTGAAAGATCATAAGGCTGGATGTTTTCTTGAGCCTTACACAAAAGAGATGATGAATCATCACTTGTCTCTTTAAAGAGATCTTGTGGATCTTCCTTTATTTCCTGATTGATTTCATCCTCAACCAGCTCCTCTTGGTTGTCATGAAAGTTAACTTGAGTATGAAATGCATGAATTTTCTCTAATAGATCCTCAGGATGCCAATTTCCCAAATCTACATCAATTTTTACAAGGTAGTATATGAAATCTTCAGATTGATCACAACAATTTTCAGCTAATGATAAAGATGAACAATTTTCTTTATAATGCTCATAGAATACCTTGTGGAAATCCTTTAAAGAAAACAACCTACCAGGATCTAGGCCTTCATACCATTCCCTTGCTTTACCTTCTAATGCCAACATGAACATTTTCATAAGGAAGTCCTCATGCCATTAAACTTTTAACCCCCATACATGTATATGAAACTTGATGAGGTGTAACAAAGGGTCATCAAAATTTTCATCTTGAAACATAGGTAGGTTTTTGTCCCAATTTATCTGAGGCATTTTGTGTGGGGATCTAGGGATGTGATCTCTATTCATTAGAGCATACCTGCGTTGTATCCTTGGATCCATTTTTTATTAGTCAGAACAAGGGCTACTGCATCTTTAAAACCAACCTAGATGCTTCTACTAGTGGAGTCTTTAGGTCTATTGAGAGTTGTGGAGTCACCAAGTGGAAGATTTCAACTTTGTTGTCCACCATTAGCAATATTAGGATTGATTAATTCATTCCTAGGGGATTCTGTGAGAACTAGTGGGGTCAGCAGGGCTACTGAAGACCAGTGGAGTCACCAGGTGGACGATGCTTACTATTTTGAAGATTTGTTTGTTGTCCACAATCAACAACTAAATACCAATCTAAGGATGTTTATGGGTTTTCTAAGATCTTAAGGAATACTTAGGATGTTATTGAATCAGAGGTCCCACTATGATCACCATTATGTTAGGTCCCCATAATTTGTTAGATTGGCAAGACCAAATGTATAGGGGTAATATAAAACCAGTATTTGGAGTCCTAGGACCTAGCCTTCCTAGACTCAGAGAGGGCTCTATCTATGTTTGTGTAAATGATGTGAAATTGACTGATTTTAGGGTTTTGATTTTAGCCTAGTTATAAGGTATAGGGTTTGTTTGTTTATTTGTTTTCTTGCGTAGGTTGTCAAGAAAAATAGATAGAGTGAGAGAGGTTTAAACCATTGGGCTATGGAGTCTGCAAAAGTTCTTGATAAGTGTAACAATAGGTCAATGGTATATCACAGGGCAAGTCTAACAAAGCCAAATGGATCTAAAAGCTTATGTGAGTGAAATGAACATTAAATTGTGAACATAGTAGGTGCAAAGGGAAATTAAGAATCCTTTGTCAAATAATTTAACAACAATGGCATTTAAGATTACTATGCATAAAGAAATAACCAAAGACAGGGCATACCATAATCTTCTTTGACCAAACCCTAGCAAGTAAACATTTAAGACAACAATCCAGTGAATCATAGAAAGCAAGAAACTTGTAAGTCTTCTAGTGATTTCACCTTTAAGCAAAGAAAACATTTAAGATAAACATATAGTAGAGACAAAAGAGTATGGAACTCCTAATTTCCTTAATAAAACTACAAAGATCTCCAAAGCAACCATTTAATATGAAAAAAAGGGCATGGAAAATCATAAACCTCTTCAGCTAAACCTAATCAACAATACTTCAAAGAAAAGACCTTAAAAACAATGTTTAAGTTACATCAAAGAGCAGGGCTAACCATGAACTGCTTTGACATTGGCTTCATCAAATCATATTTAAGATAAAAAAGCATAAGTGGAACTAGAGAGCATTTAAGGATTCTCTAATCTGACCTAGCAGAGGAAAACATACAAGCAGTAGAGAGTAAACAGAGCTAAGGTGCCTCGAAACAACATTTCTTAGCCTAAAATTTATGTCCTACTGTAATAGAAAGATGAAAAAAAATGACAACATAAGAAAAAAAGCACTAAATAAGAAACACATCACCATTAACTATGTTCATGAATCCTACAAGCAAGCTTTCTCCATTGTCATGCACATCCAGACATCCACAAAAAACCAAAGCCAATTTCTCTCCAATATTCAAGTCTATGTTATTTTTCTCAATAATCATCCACCATGTACGATGAGGCCTCAATGCAGTATTTAATCATCAAGGAGGACCAAAAACCTAACTAGGGTTTCCAAAATTTCATTAATACATCGTAAATGTCAAATTTGTCCTATGAGACCATGCAAGGCCCAAGGCATAAAATATCTAAGTTAATAAATGAAAAATAAATTCAAACATAAATTCTAAGCTAAATAGGAGTGATTTGCCTTAAAATTCCTCAAAAATATATTTTTTCAATACATTTGTGTCTTTTGTTGACTTTGTAGGCAAGGGCGCAGCACCAAGGCCAAGGATGCAACGCCTACACCAAAAACAAATTCTGTTTTTGTGACCAAGATTTGAAGGCCTTCCAGGTGTCCAAATGAGTTCCCTGATAGCTCATTAGAAAGCTTGTCCAGTATAATTTCCAAAAATGCCTTTAGGTTTCTGATTGGACTTCATTTACCTACTCAAAAAATCAATCTCCCAAGACTACTCAGGGCATAGCGCCAGTGCTGAAAAGAGGGCAGAATGGTGAATTTTTACTTGTTTTTGGCACTTTTGGAGGACCAATTTTGCTCCAAATGAGCTGAAATGTTTTGTGAGTGATTTCTTTGACCTGATGAACACGAAAATGTAAACCATTCCTCCATTGAGTGCCCCAAAAAAGAGCGCAGTTCCACCACTAGGAAAATGTCTTGTTTTGTAGCTGAGATTTGGAGGCCTTCCCGGTGTCCAAATGAGCTCCATGATAGCTCATTGGAAAAGTTTTCTAGTCTATTTTCTAGGAAATTTTTCATATTTCAGAATGGACTCCATTTACCTGCCAAAAAACGTATTCTCCCGATACTTCTCAGGGCGTAACGCCAGCTCTGAAAATAGGGCAGAAAGGTGATTGTTTGGGTGTTTTTGGCACTTTTGGAGGACCAGTTTTGCTCCAAATGAGCTGAAATTTTCTGTGAGTGATATCCTTGGAAATATTAACATGAATATGTAAGACATTCCTTCATTTTTTTACCCAAAAAATATCATAGCACCAGTGGCACTGCACCCTTGGCCTTTCAAAACAGTCAAAAATTCAAAATCTTCAAAAATGTGCCAAAATTTGGATTTACCTTGCTGATTAGGTTTGGGATGGATGTAGGGATGCATCAACAAGGATGTCAATTTTTTCTTTGTCTTTTTCCTTCTTTTCATCAATGAAATTTTCCTTACCTTTGTCAAGTTGCTTGGTTGATGTAGAAAGCATGGCCCCTTGCCTCTTAAGGGTAACAAACTCATGCCTATTTCCCCTCTGGTAGGTCAAAGGAAAAGGCTCAATGTTACTCATCTCAGTGCTACATTTCTCACTGCCATCATCACTGTTGATCTCTGCCTCATTTCCCTCACTTCTCTTTTCCTCACTGTTTGATTCTTCATTTTTTTCTTCCTTATTGGCATCTAATTCCTCATTGCCTTCTTCTTCATTGCTTGATTCCTCAGTGTCATCTGATTCATTTTTCTCTTGACTGACATATGCCCCACTGCCATCATTGCTATTTTCTTTGTTTCCTTCTTCTTTACTTACATCTTCCTCATTGTCTTCTTATTCACTGACATCTGCCTCACTGATTGATTTCTCACTGTTGTCTTCATCACTATCCCTTTATTCATAACTTCTCTTTCTTCACTGTTTGATTCCTCATTGGCATCTGCCTCACTGAGATGTGCCTCATCACTATTTTTTTCACTGCTTGATTTCTTATTTCCATCTCCCTCATTGTTTGATTTACCTTTTCTTGATGCACTAGTACCATGAGAGGATGGTGAGGGATTATGAGAGGGCCACCTTTGTGCTCATGCCTCCTTGGTATTTGAGGCTCTATATCACTGCCACTATCTCCCTTCTTGACATTTTAAAAACTCTGCTTTTCCAACCCTAGAATTGATGTGAATTTTGAGATGAAATAGAAGGTGTGATGGAATGGTAGCTTTTGCAAGTGAGGGGACAAAGTGTTATGAAGGAAATGGATTTAAGGGGAAACTTAAATGAATTAAAACCTTCACAGCACCCTAATTCACCCTTTTCTATGACTGATACTCTTTATAGGAAGATGAATAAATGACAAACAACGAGTACAAGTTTAAACACCTAGGGTTCTCTCTTAAGGCTTCACTTATTTCATTTAAATGATGACAAAATTCTTGAAGGATGGGTGGATAACTTGTACTTACCCCTCAATATGTTTGGAGGACGTAAAACAAGAATTTGGAAGCCTTTAAGGTGATTTGAGTTGTTAGAGGGCTTAGAAGCCTTTCCTGGCCAAGGGCGCAGCGCCAGTGCCAAGGGCGCAGTGCCAGTGTTGAGGGCAAAATGCCAATTCCTGATCACACAGTGCCAGTTCCTGAGCACACAACACCTTTTTGCAGAGGGAATTTGGAGGCCTTCCCAATGTCCAAATTGGGACCATGATAGCTCGTTGGAAATATTATCCTGTCCAATTTCTAAATCTACATTTTTTTTATTTTTTTTTTCTGATTGCGGTTGATTTGACCTATTAAAAGTTGATTCTCCCAAGACTGGTCAACACGTGCTGAATGATGGTGCAGAAATGTAGAGTGCTGGTTCAGGAAAATTTTGGAGGCCTTTCGCAACTCCAAATTTAGCTCATGATAGCTCATTGGAAATATATTCTAGTCTAGTTGTCATTTGATGCATCAAGAAAGTCATTTGGATGCTCCAGCCATGAGAAAACTGGATTTTAACAAGGTAACTCTAGAAGTGCAGTAATTCTCCCGTGACACGTGTATTTTTGACATTGCTCCCAAACCATGATACCTGTGTAAAATCTGAAGGGATTCTTTCTTCTTGTACCTATTATGGATAAAAACCTCTCTCACGTTTGTCAAATTCATCTCTGTTTGGTCATAAACATAGTTTGAAGCAAAACTGGCCCTAAGTGTGGCAAACGATTTGTCCTTTGGAATGACTTCTTGGAAAATGATGGAGGCACGATAAGTTTATGATTTGGTGTGGCTTCATACTTGCTGATATGACTTACTATATGGATCTGCTACTCCTATGCCTCTTTTTCATAGAAAACCCTAGGTGTCTGCAATCTTCACAACAATCATCAGTGTTGTCTTCTAAGTTCTCTATGGCCCTTTTAATTTCATTCATTTTTTTTTTCAGTTCACCTCACCTTTTTCCTTATCTCATGAACAATATCTGATAGAATTTCTTCATGTTTGGCATTGTGTTTCTCCTTCAGGTCATTTCTACAAGTGATTGGTGTTTTAGCATTCAATTGGGCTATCAAGCTCAAAACCCTAGTTCTCTTTAAGACCAACTTGTTTCCCTCTCTTTTGTTGTGAGTTGTCTTGATTCAGGAGCAGACCTCCTACCTCACCAAATTTCTACTAATAGACCTTTTAACACTCTTGCAAAAGTGTCAAAGTTACATTTTCCTCTTGCAGACCTTGAATTTGATAAGGTAGTCTTCTTTGGAAGCTTTTATATTTTTTCTTGAATAACCATGTCTCAACATTTAAATACATCTGAACCAGATTCTAACAAAGAAACACAATTTCTAAAACATCAATGATCACCTTGGACCATATGATACCCTAATTGACCTAGTGGGAGGGTTGTTTGCCCTAGTATTTGACTGAAAATAGGCTTGGAGTCTTCAAGTGAAAAACAAAGTATTTTTCAAAATGTTGTATTAAAGATCCAAAATCCAATGTACTTGATTTATCTAAAGAGCCTACAGAGACGGTTTTGAGACCATCAATGCTTGAGGAATTTGGGAATCATGGGAATGAGTTAGGCTATAGGTAACCCTAGATGTAAAGTAGAGTTATGGGCAAGGGAAAAATAGAGTAATGAGTTCATAGGTGGGAAAAAAGGATGGAGATGAGTGGCACAAGCCCATAAAGAGTCCTTTAGGAGTGTAGGGTGACCATGGAATGGAAAAATGGTAGAATAGTGAAAATTTTTCTATAAGGATAATGAACGCAGAGAGATTTATAAAACTCACAATATTCAGGGAAGTTTGTTTTTAGAAATCTAGAACCAATATTTAGTCATCTACAGATAGTAAAACTTACTGATGACTAACATGCTCTTGGTAAGATCAAAATTTGTTGCACTTGGTACTGCAATTTTGATATATCATATTGTAATTCTTCCTCTTCATGCGTCATAGTAGAGATTTATGAGGGCTTAAAGGGTGTGGAATTATTTTTGGGAGGCATTATATAACTCAATATTGATATCTATGCTTCAATATTCCCTTGTAATCACTTCAAATTCATTTTTCAAACAAATGTTATGCAAACTTGTTTAAAAAATACACACATTTTTCTTACTTTTTAGGTCTATACTGAACCGGATTTATCTCTGTTATTTAGGATCTTAAATAACTAAATTTCTATCATGTATTATCCCTCTCAGTCCTCTTTCCAATGCCACAAGTCAAACCTAATTTAGATTCTTCAAGAGAAAGTTATGCCCAATCTCCCGCAATGACCTAATTATGGACTGGTTTAGTAGAGCGAACTTGTACGACTTGTCACATGTCAGTGTTTCCTCCTTAGGATTTGAAATTTATACAAAATAAACTAAATTCCATGCAATTTTGGCTATTTTTTACAAAATTCCAATCTGATGTTTAGCGAGAGAGTTATGACGATTTTCCTAGGGGTGAGAGATGAAATTCGTGAGCCTACAAAAACCCTAAATTCCACATATCCTATCTCCGAAAATATTGTGAACCCAAATATAAAAATTTTACACAAATTTCCTCAGGATTTTTTCACAAATGGGGTTTTTTTTAGCATCTGAACTTTCGTAGAAAAACCTTATATTGAAAATTCCGCGATGACCTGTTTGAAGTAGCAAAACCCTACAATCCAAAGCTCTAATACCAAATGCTCTGAAACCAGCTCCAAAAATAGAAGAAAAGAGAGATTGAATCCTTAGAAATCAACCACTTAAAGGGGAAAACCTCCTTTACATTACATAAATGAACAATTCTTGGATGATTCAAATGACAAAACCTCCTTTCTATATATAGGTGTCCATGGGGTAACAATATAATCCTAGCCCAGCTAACAATAATAATGTAAGGGCATGAAGATAAAAATAGTGGGGTTTTATGGGGCACAATAGTAATAATATAGGGACTACAGGGGTATAACATTAACAATAAGGGGGTTACACTAACACAATAAGGGACTACACTAGTAATATAGTGACCTAACATCCTCCCCTCTCTCCTTCTCTCTCCTTCTCCCCCCCTTCTCTTGATCTCTCCTTCTTTTTCTCTTTATATAACCCCTAAAAATACACACTCTCTATCCATCTCTCCCTTTTCACTGCCTCTATCTATATCCACTTCTCACTCTTAATGTCTTTCTTCTTTCCTCCCTCTTTCCCCCTCCAAATCCATCTCTTTATTCCTCACTCTTTCCTCCTCTCTCTCAATTCCTCTGTCTCGTCCTTCCTCTCTCTCCCTTTATCTATTACCTCCCTCTCTCTTCCCCCATATTTCTCTCTCTCTCTCTCTCTCTCTCTCTCTCTCTCTCTCTCTCTTCCATATTTGTGTCTCCCTCTCCCTCTTTTACCCTTCTCTACCTCTCTCAATCCTCTTCGTATCTCTCTCTTCATTCCTTCTCTCCCCTCTCCTTCAATTTATCTCCATCTCTCCCTTGTGACTCCCCCTATATCTCCACCTATATCACTCTATGCCTTTGTTCTTCCCTCCCATATATATCTAGAGTTAATATATATCATGATATATTAATATATATTATAATATAACAACATTAATATTATATTAATCCAAATTTATTAGATTTACTAATTCTAATATTATAATATATTAATATGAATATTAAATTTAAAAATAATAATAATAATAATAATAATATTTTCATATTAATAGTAGGGTTAACAATATTTTTTTTGCATGTTATTAATAATAATATGGCCCATGGTATTTGGCTCATAGGCTTCACCTAGATAAAACCTCTTTTTTTGGTGTTCTTTAAATATAAAAGGGTTATGGCATAAATATAAAAAGAGGTTTTATTTATTTACCATACTTCTAGTTTATTTATATTTTATTTATTTACCTGACATTTGGCCCATAAGTTTGGAATATAATTAGATGTTTTTCTTTTTGTAAATTTATTAGTACCTTACTATTTTCTAATTATCAAAGAATAAGTAGGTTAAAACATATAAAAAATTGATGGCCTCAACCTGCCTAAGGAAAACAGGTCTGTTAGCCACCTTAGAGAGTTAAATGCCATCCAATATTGAAAAAAAATTTGTCGTCTACTAGCCGCTATCTCCATTATACTATGCCTAACAAAGTCTAACTGTAAAAAATAATTGTTAGCCGCAATATACATTAGAAAACCAAGGAAATCATTCGTCAATCATCTGAAGAATAAATAGGTGTTTGGTCTTTAACAATAGAGCTCAAAATGTCTACTTGTTGCATGTTTTGAAGCTGCCACTCCATTCTTCCAAGACGAGCTGTAGCATAATGTTGAGACCCTCGAATCTCCGGAATCTCTCTTTTATTTCCTGCAAAACTGAAACCACTTGAGGGTTTCCTTCCATTTCCTGTAAACTCATAATGGCCTTGAACAACACACATTTCAGTTTCTAGTAAGTATGAATGGACTGATGAAAAAGGGATAGTCTCCCTCTTGTATTCCCAGGGTCCTTAATGAATTTCATGGTGTCCTCATGTTGTTCTATTTCCTCTTCTTTGTTGTTGCAATCTCTCTCCCATCCCTGAATAAGGTTGCAAACCTATGGAGGGTTTCTTGTTGAGTAAACATCAAAGAGGTTTTCCATAACCTCTATTTTTGATTTTCTGCCTCTCTTGCTAGATCTTGATGTGGACTTTGGAAGTTTCTGCTTCCCTTATTCCTTTACCTGATGTTTGGCAGGTTGTCCTTTTACCATGTTTGTATTCTGAAGTACATACACTTGATGATTCTGTTTCAATTCCTCAGGCAGAGACTAGGCAACACTTGTGATAATTTTAAAAAGGCCTGTATATGGCAAGAAAAAGTCAATAACGGTTTTCATGGAACAAAAAATAGGGCCCACAGCTACCTTTGAGACAATCGGTACCAGATAACATATAACATTTTTATTCCTATTGTAGGTGGTAGAGTTATATACGTTAAGCTTAGACATAAATAAGGATGGAGATGGACATCGCAAATCCTTGGCCCATAACCCGTGAAAATAGGGGTGTTGGCTAACAGAACAGGGCCTCCTATTGCCCACCCAAGTAATTGAAAGACTATACTCATAATTAAAAAAAATTATTACTAACTTAAAAATGTAGACATAAACACACAAACCCTGTAGAGAGCCTGTACCTTGACCGAAGAGATTAGGACGAACAGAATAAGTGTCAGAGACATGACCAGGGCATTCCTGCATTGCCATGCATGCAATCTCATAGGCCTAATACACCAGGGCCCGCAAATTATCCTTACAGACTAGTAACAGAGCACAGTTTTGGTAGACGACAATCTGACAGGGAGTTCAAAAGAAAGGATCAATGATAGGGGGCGGGAAAACTGGAATCACTAGGGTATCAAACAAATGACTTAAAGAAAATTTGAAATACACTTCAAACCAGGCCATACTATGATAAAAAGGAAACTATAAATTATATCGAAAGCCATATTTAAATAGGTACCCGCAATGAAGAACCACATGCAAACCCATTAATTTTTGGTTTCCTTCATTATGATTAAGATAGTGAGCAGGAGCAGAAAAATGTAGAAATTTGTTGAATAATGAAGATGATCAATATTTATTCTTCATCTACACTACCCATCATGTAAACATAATTTTCTACCAGACTACGGCAGTGACAAGAAGAAGTAAGTACGAACAAAGATGAATAAAGATTACAGGATACATAAATAAGGGAGGAAAGCTAATAATAACAACCTACTATGTATACAATGAGAGAATATGTATACATAGGCATATATACTCAAGTAATTTTAAAGATCATCCCACGTAGTTACATGAATGAGTTTATTTTAGCCAAGTCAGGTTTCAAAATCATCCCATTTAGCCTCATTCTTCCATGCTGTTAAATTATACTACTGAATGAGATGTATGTTTCCAACTCCCTGAGACTGATGTGATAACCACATATTCTCTCACTTTCATATGTAACCAAAAATCCTATATAGTTGTTCAACCTTTCATCTACCTCTTCCACTGGTCTCCACTGAACTGTCCATGCACTGAGTTAAACTGATGTGTTCTTTAGTTGAATAATGAGTTAATAATTAGTGAATTAAATAATATTTAATTCACACAACTCATCTCTAGTGTATTAGCCAGTTAAACTAAATACAACTAGTTCAACTAAGTTAAACCGAACACAACTCCATCAACTACTCCATCAACTCCACCAAACTCTGCCACCGAAGTCCTAATCAAGTCAACCATGCAGAGGCTAACCAAACCCCTAGGAATAGCGTAATTCCTCTGTCAGATGCATGAGCCACTTCTGTAGCTCGAACTGAAGTGCTCCAAGAGAGTAAACTGAAGTTTAGAGTCCAAATATTATTAAGGGTAAATAATATTTGACTTTCTATTTTTAGGATAGGCAGTCTAAAAATAGACTTCGACCTAAATGTCTAAAAATAGAGGTCCATCTATTTTTACCAACATGACCAATACTCCAAGAATAACATATTGCAACCCCTGGACCATGCTCCATATGTCTAAAAATAGACATAGTCTAAAAATAGACTTTGCGCCAAAAATAGCCTGCGGGCCCACTTAGTGAAGGCGACTTATTTTCACTAAGCTCCATCATCTTGTTGCATTTTCAACACTCCCTCTCAACAAGATATGGATTATCTGCAACCCCTATCCTGCCTCTGTGGAATTCGAACTTGCTCCTGGTGAGTGCCTTCGTCAAGATGTCAGCATCCTGATCCTCCGTGGGAACATATGAAAGCATCATGATTCTCCGCTGAACACAATCTCTGATATGATGGTACCTGATGTCGATGTGTTTGGATCTATCATGAAATACCGGATTAGCCGAGAGTTTAATGCAACTCTGGTTATCACAGTAAATCACTGTAGGCTCCAAATGCAACCCGAACAATCCAACGAGGATCTTCCTCATCCAAATAGCCTCGCATACAGCCAAGCTAGCTGCCATGTACTCGGCCTCTGCTGAACTGAGTGCCACGATCTTTGATTCCCGCTCGGTATCAGGAAACCGTTGCTGACCCACCCCAACAAGCCGAAAATCCCCGCATGTGCTTCAGTCCGTTGGGTCCCCGCCCAATCGCATCGCTGAAGCCGAAAGCTTCGCCCATCCTCCTGTCTGTACCACAGACCATATCCCGATGTGCCACTAAGATAACGCAATACATGTTTGCCTGCCTTCCAGAAGAGCTTGGTAGGCTTAACCATAGCTTGCGAAAGCTGGTTAACAGCATAGCATATATCGGGTTGTGTATTGACCAGATACATAAGCGACCCCACCAACTGTCGATAGACAGTGGCATCCACTACCTCCGCTGAAGTAGCATACTCCTTCCTCCAACCACCAGGAAGAGGAGTGTCAACAGGCTTGCAGCCTTGCATGTTGAACCTCTCCAGAATCTCCCGGGCATACTTGCCCTGAGAAACAAACAGTCCTCCACTGCGCTGCCAAATCTCCAATCCTAGGAAATAATGAAGGAGGCCCAAGTCCTTCATCTCGAACTCTCTAGCAAGGTCCTCCTTGCATGAAAGTATCAACAGCTCATCACCCGTCAAAATCAGATCATCTACATACAGTACAATGATTAGCAGCTTCCCCTCCACCACAATCTGGTACAGGTTAGGATCCACCTCACTCTTGGAAAATCCAAGCCTGGTGAAATAACTATCAATCCGTGTGTACCAAGCACGAGGTGCTTGCTTCAGCCCGTACAGTGCTCTCTTGAGTCGGCACACATGCGACTCACTGCTGAAGATCTCGAAACCTTCAGGCTGCTCTATGTACACCTCCTCCTCAATGACTCCGTTGAGGAACGCAATCTTCACATCCATCTGATGGATGTGCCACCCCATCTGCACTGAGAGAGCAAGGATCGTTCGTATGGAAGAGTACCTTGCGACAGGTGCAAAAGTCTCCTCATAATCGATCCCCTCGATCTGTGAGAAGCCACGGGCGACAAATCTCGCCTTGTACTTCTCCACACTCCCGTCAGCCGCCTGCTTCACTTTGTAGATCCATCGCGAACCCACCACTAATTTCCCTTCCGGTCTTGGGACAATATCCCATGCACTATTTCTGACGATCGAATCATATTCTTCGATCATGGAATCTACCCATGCGGGTTCCTCCACAGCTTCCTCAAAAGAGGATGGCTCCGTCACGACACATTGACTCACAAGAGCCATGTATCCAGTGTACCGATCCGGTGACTGCCTCTGTCTGCGCTGTGTTGTAGGTGGTCCTACAACCTTCTCCGCATCTCGAGCCAGTCGCTCAGCTTCTGTAGTGCGCATGCGCCCTCTGATGGTTGGCACTGCATGGGTGGTTTCTTCCACCTCCTGAACCTCCTCTTGTGGCTGATCCACATCTGGAAGCTCCTCCTTAGGAACTAGCAGCTCCTCATCTGCATGCAAGTGTAGCTCCCTCTCAAGCGAACACTGCATGGCTTTCTCCTCCTGAAATTTTATATCCCGTCGCACAACAGTCTTTCGACTGTCTGACAAATATACCCGGTAGTTGTGAGGTGTATCAGTGCACCCCACAAATATTCCAACCTCAGCAGTTGGATCCAGCTTCCTTCTCGCATCCTTCGTCACATGCATGTAGACAGGAGAACCAAAAATCCGCAAATGGGAAATATCAGGCCTCTTGCCAGAATAAGCCTCCTCCGGTGTACTCATGCCAAGAACCTTGTGAGGACAATGGTTCTGCACATACACTGTTGTATTGCATGCCTCAACCCACAAGTGAAGGGGTAGGCCCTGATCATGCAACATCGCCCGTGCAGCACCCACGATCGTTCTGTTCTTCTACTCAGCCACCCCGTTCTGCTGTGGGTTATGGGGTGCGATGAGCTCTCTCTGAATCCCTTCTGCGCTGCAAAAGTCTTTGAATTCAGCCGAGATGAATTCACCAACATTGTCGCTCCTAAGAGCCTTCACATGCTTCCCCGATTCCTTCTCTACCAGTGCCTTGAATTCACAGAACTTAGAAAATGTCTTGCTCTTCTTCTGCGTGAAGAAGATCCAGCACTTCCGAGAGAAATCATCAACAAAGATCACATAGTACTTGTGCTTTGCTGTCGAAGCTACTGAGAAAGGACCACACAAATCTGTGTGAACTCTCTCAAGGATCGTCGTGGCATGACTATCCTTCTCGTGAAAGGTGGCTTTCACATACTTCCCTAAGGTACACCCCTTGCACTGATCTGACTGCGCAAGAGTGCCCTTAGGAAGCCCAGTAGAAATCTGCTGCAGTATCTTCAAAGCTCCATGGTGAAGGTGGCCCAATCTCCTGTGCCACAGTTCGCGCTCATCATCCCGGCTCACCACTTCTCACGCCTTGCATGCCATTGCTGCGCAGCCATCTACTTGCAACTGATAAAGGTTCTTGACTCGAACCCCTATCTTCCGGGTCTCACCAGTAGTCTTACTGCGCAGGAAAGCTTTTCCTTCACTGAAGACCACATCATACCCCTTGTCTTCCAACATCGCCACAGAGATCAGGTTCTTCATCAATCCTGGAACATGCAAAACTTCCTTCAATATGAAAGGTTTACTAGACTCCCTCTCATAGGAAATGGTACCGATACCAGTCGCACTGTATCTACCATCATCGCCCATCTCGATGTGCACTCCAAGATCTTTTTCCTCCAGATCTGAAAAAAGATCTCGATCTCCGTTCATGTGAAATGACGCACCACTTTCCAAGAACCAAACTGATCCCGCCACACTTGAAACCAAGCATGCGATCAGTGAAAAATCTAGTTTGAATTGAGAAGCCAATGCCTCTCCCGCTGCAGATCCGGCAGCCTTCTTATTTTTCTTCTTCTGCGGACAATTTGTGGCATAGTGTCCGTGCTGGTGAGAGTGAAAACACTTCACCTTGGACATGTCTTTCTTCTTGCCTTTCGCACCAGACTGAGAAGCCTTCTTGCTCTTCCCCTTCTTTTCTTTGGCAACCAAAGCACAATTTTCTTCATCAGATACCTTGGATGAAGATCCATCCCTGGTAGTCCTCCTTATCTCCTCCTGCATGAGATCCGCCCAAAGGCGCTCCCATCCTGGCAACTTCTCCCATCCATTGACACTATCTTGATATGAATGCCAAGCCTTCAGAAGACCAAGGAGAGCCAGGTCCACCATATCCTCTTCTTCGACAGTCACCCCCACACTTCCCAGCTCATCTCTGCATTGAGTGAACTTCGTGAGGTATTTGGCGATACTGTCGCCTTTCTCCATCTTGATGTTTCTGAGCTTATCCTTGAGCGCCAGCTTCCTTTGGTCACTCTTACTCTAGAATAGATCTGTCAATGCTTTCCACATTAAATATGGAGAAGCTTTTCCATGCAGGCTGGATACAATATGATCCTTGACGCCCTCCAACAGAATCCTTCGACATTTCACCATCTTCTTTTTCCAAGCTTCGACTTCAGCAGGATCAGTGGGCTTTTGGACATCTGTATCTACGAACTCCTTCAGTCCATTATCTTCTAATACTGCCTCCATGCGATCCTTCCATGCAACATAATTCGAACTACCTTCAAGAGCATATTCGAGTCGCAAACCGTTGAAAGACATTTTCAACTCCGGCACCAAGAAAACAAACTGCTACAAAATTCGAATTCCAACTCAAAGCTCAACCGCTCTTTATCTGTGAGAACAAATTATTTCTAGAACAGAGATCGACTGCAGGGGAATTTACTGGATGTATCACCTTTCAAAGGAAAGGATGGATCCAGAGGCTACCTGGCCCGCATGCAGACTCTATCTACCGAAATAAGTTTGTAATCACTGTGATGATCAATCTCTGCTCCGATTGCTCCGATACCATGTAGAAATTTGCTGAATAATGAAGATTTATCCACCGAGATTATCTTGATCACATATCAATTCGAATTCATATGCAACACATAATCGCTTCCACTCATATCATCAAGCGGTATGCGATCAAAAGATCATCAAAACATCACACACATTACACAGTATGTATGGGGAAAGCTTATAGCTGAAAACCCCCAGCTATAGTGTATATTATAATGGAGAGAACATGTAACAGTACATAGTACAATACTCCTCACAAGTACTTAGTACTATCTCATGAAGTTACACACAAACTAGCTTGGTTTTGAACAAGTCACAGGTTCAAAACTCATCCACTAATTGTCTGCCTCTATTGCACAATCAAGGCTGGTCTAATGAGAGATCCAAGGTTCGAATCTCCTTGGCTTGACAGCTCAATCATCATTGGCAATTCCTCCAAGTGTGGTGCAAATCTCATGCACAACTGATGTCACAACTGATAGCTATCTCAACCCTTTCATCTACCTCTTTCACTGGTCTCCACTGAACTGTCCATGCACTGTAGTGAACTGATGTGTTCTTGAGTTGAATACTGAGTTAATAATTAGTGAATTAAATAATATTTAATTCGCTCCACTCATTACTAGTTGATTAGCTAGTTAAACTAATCTCAACGAGTTCAACTAAGTTAAACCGAACACAACTCCACCAACTGTCCCATCAACTCCACCAAACTTCTGCCACTGAAGTCCTAACTGAAGTCAACCATGCATGAGCTCACCAAACCCCTAGGAATAGCGTAATTCCTCTGTCAGATGCATGAGCCACTTCTGTAGCTCGAACTGAAGTGCTCCAAGAGAGTAAACTAAAGTTTAGAGTCCAAATATTATTAAGGGTAAATAATATTTGACTTTTCTATTTTTAGGATAGGCAGTCTAAAAATAGACTTCGACCTAAATGTCTAAAAATAGAGGTCCATCTATTTTTACCAACATGACCAATACTCCAATAATAACATACTGCAACCCTTGGACCATGCTCCATATGTCTAAAAATATACATAGTCTAAAAATAGACTTTGCGCCAAAAATAGCCTGCGGGCCCACTTAGTGAAGGCGACTTCATTTCACTAAGCTCCATCATCTTGCTGCATTTTCAACAAAAAATTAGTAGTGTTACTAACCAGGCACATCACGCACCAAGTAACCAGCAGAGTTCACAGACCAACAACCTTTGTTCCCACTGCTCCTCCTTCAAAATTCCACCCAATAACAATGTTCTTCTACCACCCCACATCATGCATTAACCCGTTCTGCCAACACTGTTGTTTCCCAAGTTGATCTGACAACCTTATTTGGCTTCTAGAAGTTCTGTCGGTTTTCATTATGTAGCGGCGTACGAGCGCATACTTGCTACCGACCAGCTGCGGGCCTTACACTTGAATGAAGGCGTGATGCACACCACCGCGTGACACCACCTATCTCCCATCAACCTCCACTTGGCACCTCGATCGGGGGAAAATATAATTAAATTTTTATTTCTAATCCCATTTTATATATATATTTTTTTATTTACCATACATATTTATACCTATATTTATTTATTTACCATACTTCTTTTATAAATATGATATTTTTCTCAAGGTATTTATCCCATGGTATTAAAATGGTATTTGGCCCAAAGGCTTCACCTAGATAAAACTTCTTTTTTGAGTTTTTCGTAAATATAAAGAGGTTTATGGAGTAAACATAAAAATAGGTTTTATTTATTTACCATACCTTTAGTTTATTTATATTTATATTTATTTACCATACTTCTCGAGTAAGTATAAAAAGAGGTTTAATTTTCTTACCATAACTCTGGTTTATTTATATTTTTATTTATTTACCATACCTTTTTTTTGAGTGTTCGTAAACCTTTTTATATTATAAATTTATATTTTGTTTATACATAACAATAATTAGATTGAATTTTAAATAGAGTCCACATTAGATTAAAAATGTTAAATGCTATATGTTAAACATTACATTTACGTGTACGTTTACATGTCTACGGGTTTACATGAGATCTACTCAATACTAGGCTATATATCTACCCAATACTAGGCTATAGAGCACTTCAGGCGCGATAAAAAAAATATTTAAAAAAAAAAATAACAATGCTTCTAGAAATCCTGCTTAATTTTAAATAAAACAGATGGGAATATTGCTTCTTTTAAGATTTTTAATTTTAATCATAAAATAGTCGTTAATAATGGCTATAATATTTTTAAAACTAACATGAGAAAAAAACAAAAATCTAAAAGATTTTCTTATTGTAAAATGGTGTTTGTCAATGCTTATTATTCTTTTTAAATTGTCACTGGAATAAAATTATTGTTGCTTTTAAAATTTCTATCCTAAAATGGTCTTTTTTATCTTTTTAAAATTAACAGAGAGAAAAAAAAATTAGCTTATTCTTAAAATTTTCTTATCATAAAATGATCTATAATAATGCTTTTCTTAATATTTTTAAAATATTATATCATAAAATGGGTTGCTATATAGAATGTAGTGTTTCAAGGTCTGTAGATATAACCTTCTACAAGGGTTTTCATGTAGGCGCATCTTCTAATACTTGCATTGTGCTATTCTATGAGGACTTTCATGTAGGCGCATTTTCTAATACTTGCAATGTGCTATTTTTTATCCAGGGGGCAGATTGACTTGATCGGTGCTCGTGCTAAGATGTATCTGGATCTACTTGAAGAAGATTAAAAATATGCTCTAAATTGAATTCCCAGATTCCATAATGTATCCAGACAAAGATGCATTTGCAGACAATCATATGCGGTTGGTTCATATCCTCATATGCTATCAGATATAGGTGAGTCTAAGCCTTGATTTATTTTGTTTCTTAATCCATGTTCTCTTACCATGATGTATTTCTTCTTCACATTTTCTAGAAGAGGTATTGCTTATATTTTCTTTCATAGACTAACAACAGGCATATTTTTTCAATCTGTGTTTTTTTGGTGCATTTATTGTCTTACGTATCGATTGATATTGATATATTTTTCCTATTATTTTTTATTTTTTTATTTCATATAAGTATAAATGAATATACATTCTATAAATTGTTCAAGCTTCCATAAATATCAAAATGAAAATATATATTCTTGGTTAAGCTTGTAGAAAGCATTGATCTGGATTGAAGGGTCCTATATTTTCTCAAAAATTCAAAAATATTCTTTTGATACACTTAGATCATCTTCAAAAAACTTACTGTCATGAGATTCCTCATTCAAAGATAGAGAGATGTGTTCATTCCTGTAATATATGACAATCCTTGATTTCCCCCATAACCTGGAACCCTCAGCTAGTTGTAGTCCTTCCTTCCATAAGGTGTTTTCTTCACCATTTAATTCTTTGTAGACATGTTCAAAGAAATATGAAATCAAATATGATAGACCGTTTGATTTCATCTTCTGCTACTACCATTCATCCAATTAATTACTAACAACTGATGAAATTTAGTAACAATTGGTAAATAGATTCTTTTCCTATAGGAAAATAGTATAGTCTGAATTTAAAGGCTAATGAAAAATGTAACTTGAATCTCATTTGAGCCTGTTTTAGCCTATAAATGGACTCAGTTCGAAAACATACACATAACATGTAGATCACTTCCGAGAACCCCAGTTAATGTTATTCTGTTACTGTTGAATAAAAAGCTACTAGAAATTTTGATATGCGGAATTTTACATAGCATAAATAAAAATAAAACTCTCTAATATTGATACAGATATGTACCCTAAAATTTTCTCTTATAGATCTTAGTGGGTGCCTAGGTTCTCAAAAATTCCTACAGATATTCCTAGAACATCTGTCGGGATATTTATACCACTCCATAATTCACTATTGTGGAATAATGTTGTTGAACAATAGAACTAAATTTTTGAGGAAATCTCCCATTTCACATGAGTGCAAAAAATGAACACAAGAGGCAGGTTGAAACACTAACTACATCTAGTATTGGGTTAAATAATAACTATGTTGAAAGAGAAACTGCTTTTTTTCTAACCTTCAGACAATGAAAAAAGTCGGTAACGACAACGATAAATTTATAAAGAAGAGAGAAAATGTGATTAATTTTAAAAAAATTATCACTATTGGCATGGAAGAAAAATAGAATAAAAATAATAAAGGGCAATGGAATTTGAAAGAGAACCTAAACTAAGAAATATAGAAGAAAAATATTTCATAAAAAAACACTTTAGGAAGATAAATAAGATAAGGCATTTTTATTAATGTCCAAATAACGACCACAAAAGTAAATCAATGAGATACTCCACTGCGGAAATGAGAGATAAAAATAGTTTTAGAATGCATAACCTCCCTCTAAAATAATCACATGATGTATAATACTTGCTTTTCTTTATGAGTCACTTTCGAAATTCACTTTAAAAAAATAGGAATTATTATTTAATAATAAAAACTGACCTCACTTGTATGCTCCCATTTGATGGTGAGATAACAGAGTTGTGCACCAATTCCATTCAACAGTGTTGTCTTTTCTTTGTAGGTTGTTGTATTAATATAATTTAAAGGAAAGTATAAGATATAGGTGTAAAATAAACAACTACTATTCATGACCCTGGGTTTAATACAATATTAAGTTGGTAAAATTAAGTGATATGAAGGTTATGAAATACACACGTAAAGTTATCAATATTCTTTTAAATTAGATAAAGTTCAAATATTGAAAGTTGTGATTTCCACGCAAAATAGTGCTCACATGAAAAAAGTAAAAAGGGATAGTATCATAATCTTGGATCTATTAATCCCCATAATGGAGTTATTTGGGAGGAAATAAAGGGATGTTCATGTTTGTGTGGAGGAAGTAAAAATAGAAGGGATGTTTGACATGGTTGAGGGCTATGGGGACACAGTTAAGAGAGTGGTGGAGACTTGGAGCCATTATGTCTCACTCTCAATGTACAAAACTCGATGTTTCTTAATACCTTCAAGGAAAATATTTAAGCATGACTATTATGGTAGGAGTGGGAATTGATATGGTTCAATTGATGATGGATTAAGGAAAAATAATTGTCACTAAAGAGAAGAATTAGGCCTGGTCAACTTTGTAGGTATTTCACGATATGTTCCAAAGGAAGTGGGTTTATATGGTATGAATTCTTGTTCATGGTATTTCTCACTATCAATTTGAATTTGGCTCCCATCCAGCTAGCCTTGGGTAACCACTTTTGGTTCATCACTTAGTCTATCTCAGTGGCGTTCATGGTGGATTCTCTTTTCAGAAAGTGAAAAATTGATTAAGGGGATATATGTTAGGGCCTACAACTTATCGAAGCAACTGGTGGAGTGCCCCATGAAGAGGAAAAAGGTGTTATAAATGTAGGAGAAAATGGGACCTATCACAATAATTTGTTGTAACGTAGACATAAAATAATATATTGTTGATTCGGACTTATGCAAGAATGCAATAAAATACAAAAATACACATAAACGCATATATACATCAGAAATAAAACTTCATTTCATTAATATAAAATAACTAAAATAGGCTTACAGATAGAATGGAAATAAAATAGCTAGGGCGCTGGTAGCTTATCTCTGAGAATATATGTGGCTGCTACATGTATCTGAATTGTGTTACAATGAGGCTCAAGGGAATTTTTATTACTGAACAACATAGGAAAACCCTAAACAACCAAAACCATAACTCCAAGAGATGAAACGCCAAGAGTTTGTGGGCCACATTGGGGTTAGTTGGGTTATAACTTGGTCTTATCATCTCCGTTTGGTTTGTACAATATATAATTGGAAATATATCTTCGAGTACTACATGTTTTGTTGTAGGCCCCTTCCTATGGCCATGGGCCTAATGTAGACCTCAAAAAAACGTCATTTAGGGGGTCAAAACTGCTCTAAAAGTTCAGGACCCAAAAAAATGCTAAAAATAGTAAATGCTGCTATAAAAAAGGAAACTAATGAAACTAACTGGAGGTCTAGGTGGGATAGGCGGATGACCACCAATATCCACCTATATCATTCCTCCCCCCTTATGAAGAAATGGTCCCCATTGCATGCAAAGCCTCCATGAGGTGAGGAAATTTCTGTTGAACCTGGTCCCTGGTGAACCAATTGCCCTTGTCAAGGAGTTGGCCTTCTTTGATAACTCGATATAGTTGGATCCTCTACTAGCAGGTTTTCTTTATATGTGTGTCCATGATCTGATCAGTTGTGGCTTGTTCCATGCAATCTGGGTTTAACTCTGTTGGCGTGTGTTGTTGTGCCATGTCAAATGTGTCCAGTAGAGGTGGAAATTAGGGCCAAAGGAAATCCAAATTGAACAGTGGGTGCATACCAATGAAGCATGGAATGTTGAGCTCAAAGGCATTGTCCCCTATAGCCTTGGCAATGGTGTATGGTCCATAGTGGAGCGACTGAAGCTTACGGTGAGGTCCAACAAGGCTCTCCTTCTACAAATGTAGCCACACTTTGTCGCCCATCTGAAAGTTGTGTGGAACCTGATGCTAATCATGTCACTTCTTGTACTCATCATTGGCTCTATCCAACATGTCATGAACCTGTTGGAGGGTGTGATGAATTTACTCAATGAAGTTGTTCGCCTTACCCGCTTCAGATTGGACATGAGCCAAATATTCTTGAGAAACCACAAATTTCATGGTGGCATCAATGGGACATAGTGGTCGGAATCCCAAGCCCACCTAAAAGCATATGTGGCTATTTGAGCTCTAGAGAGAGAGATTATATATGTGTTGTGCATAGGGGAGGCTCTCATACCATGTGCATTAATTCTTTGATTTGTACATGCGTAGAATGTGTTTGATCATCCTGTTGACGACCTTGGTCTGTCCATCGGTTTGGGGGTGGAAAGTTGTGGACTTGGTGAGTTGGGTGTCCAACATCGATCAAAGGTTGTGTTATCTCTAAATTAGTACTCATGGACTGCTCCACCAGAGAGCATTGAGTAACTCTTTCAAACCAGCTTTTGACTGAGGATTATCCTCTTCACCCTGAGAGGTATCTCTCACATTAACTTATTCTTTCCTCAATTAGGATTGAATAAGATGGGTAACTCTGTGATATGTAATTTAATGTATTTGATTGCAGGTGAAAAATGTGTATGGTTCACTACCATTGGGCTTATGGATTCAGTGTGAAGAAATTCAATGACAATGGCTCTCCTTGTGGAAGCTGAGGCTTTTAATGTTTCAATGAAAGGACAATACACACACAAGAAGATTCAATAGCTTAATGTTAAAAGGAATTGATAGCATGAAGAACATGAATTATGAGTAGTTTAACATCAAGATATTGGAAATAAAATATTAAGAAACATACGACATAAGCTTATTGAAACACTCAAAGAATCTTAGGTGAAGCAGAAAACATGGTCATTGTATATTACTAATGATAAAAAAATTAAAATAGTGGTAGTGTGAAATAACACTCCCCAACCCCTTCTCATTTGAAGTTATGCCTATTAATAGGATTTTGTTAATTACATTAGATCTGCCCATCTAGCTAGATCATCGAACCATCATCTTTGACACCTATCTTAACCGTAAAATATATTCCTGGAACTGAAATAGACACCTAATAACTTTAGACTTACAAGCCTATCAGGAGTCTACCTTTCATTTATTACATTCACTTATCTGTAGAATTGGATAATCACATCGATGATAACCAAGTTATCGAGTGGAACTAACCATAACCTAGACATAAATATACCCACTAGATTTAGGATGATCACCCTACTTTTAAGGAGAGGATAACCATGACATTTGATCACTGTCTTTATGCTGAGATGGAAAGGTGACATTTTTTGAGGAGAAAATCCATTCTGGAGTGTCCCACTGCTACCTTTTTATTTCCTCCACGTGGTTGGATGACCTTCAATACACTTTCAAAAAACCAAAATACAACTAAAATCTCCTCGTTGCAAAAATAGAGTGAAATAGGAAATTTCATAGCGTAGTTTAGTAGAAAATCCACTTCAGTGATCTAGGTCAACCTTTAGCCTCTATTTTTGATTGGGATATTTTTTTTAGATAAAATAAGCTAAATGCAACTCTTATCCTCCTTTGATCTCCAGCCAAATTGATTTTTTTGCAAAAAGTAACCTACACGGATTTTGTAGCGAAATCTGGCCTTCAAGCCTAGGCTTCGCTATGAAATTGCCTAATGGTCAGAAAAACACAGAATTTCCCTTTTTCCTCACAATTTCAACTTCAAAATTGGAAATTATGTTTTCTTGAATGCTGCAAAATTGTCAAAAATATTTAGGCCAACTCTTCAAACTTTAGGAACTCCATCTTTAGTAGTAGAAGGTTGCATCTCATCAAGCTCATTTATCACTTTGATTTTCATCCCTCTTTTCTTCAATTCTTCTTGAATCATCTCCATTTGATCCTCTAATTATTTAAACTATCCCTTGAGCTTCTTCCTTTCAGACTGTGACCATAGGTTTCTTTCTCTGGTGTTTTTCATTACTCTCCTCAAAGGAAGTGTTATTCAAAAACTTTTTGGCATTTGTTAGTGATTTATCATATTGGTTCAGCTGGTGATTTACTTTTTCTTCAAAATATGCCATCATCTTTCTCTATACCTTGGCCTCCTGTAGTTCTAATTTGACTACAATGACCTCTTCTCTTGCCTCTCTTAACTGTTCTGGAATACCTGCAATTCAATCTTTTCCACCATCTTCTCCTTTCCTTTCCTTTGCACAAACATTTCTTTCATTGCTGGAGACAAGTCAATGATGTCTTCTCTGATAGGATACTTGCCTTTGTCAACATGTTTTGTCTTCTTGTTTTCCATGACACCCTTTTCAAGTTGTAACCTAGTAAGTGGTTTCCTTGGCTGGAATATAAAACCTGCATCTTCTCCTGCAAAATCTAAATTGTTAACAGTCTTACCTTTTTGTTTCATCTTCCTGTCACCTTAATGTCTTCAGCTTTGAAAATTGGAGTCTCTTCAATATATATTGCTTGGAGGATGTCTTCAATATTTCCTTTTCCAATGGTTTGACTTCTAGTTATCCTCCTGCTACCATGCTTAATAATTTTCTGTTTTTTGTTTGTAGGTGAAGATTGTGGGATATCTACCTCTGGTATAGGTTCTGTTTCAACATCCATTGGCTCCAAGATAGGCTCTGCCTCTTCTTCATTTACACTTTCTGTCACATCTGGAGATGAAGAAGTGTTTGGTTTTGAAATCTTCTTAGGTGTCACTGAATTAACTTCATACCCACTGAGGAAAAGGAAAGATGTCCAATCTCTGTTTAATTTCTTCAATTATTCCAGCACTAAGAGTTTAATCAAACCGTGTTGAAATATTTGTGTCTCACTACCTTCGGCCCTGGATTGAACCTTATTAGACATCTTCCCTAAGCTCCTAAACAAAAATAAATGAATATCAAGGGGTTGATTACCAATGAAATGTAAAAGGAGCCTGAAAAGGTACAGGTAACCCATATGAAACCTCCCCTCACAAGTAAATACTTCTGGATCACAAAAAATATTTTAGAATAATTTTCCTTTATATAACTCCTTGGAATCCCAGATTCCATGCCAACTCCAATGTGTTCTGGTTTGACAAATTCCTCACAGCATTGCATTTTGAATTTAGTGGTTTTGAACCACTCTTCACCGTCTCTTGGTATCTTTGTGGCTTAAGAAATAGTATCAGGTGACACTCTAAAATTTAAAATCCCCACCTTTGAAGTTGTGCCTATAAAGTTCACTGTAAAATCCTTTGATATTTTGGCATGAAATCCTTGAAGCTTTTGACAGAATTACAAACATCTAACATTTCTAAATGCATTCATGAAACTAGGGTCTTCATTTAATTACTTAAGGTCCATGGGCTCGTATCTCACACAAGAGCCTCCCTTGTTCACCTTATTCTCCATATCCATTCTCCTTTATAACCATGTTGTCTGCCTAACTATGACACATGCAGATAAAAACACTAGACAACAAGCTGATTGCGATGGGATTCAACTCTTCAAAGATGATACTAGAGTGCTGCATGCAAGGCTCGAACAACAGATGACAGAGAGATGTTTTGAGATGAATTTAAAAATGAAATTTTAAAGTTGGGAGAATGATGCCAAACGTGGTAATAAAAGGTAATGATGAAGGTAATTACGATCTTGCATGCTTGGGTGATCATGATAACTAATTGGGTGACCTCACCTTTACCCCTGACCATCAGAATTTTGATAGCTCACCATCCTCTGTTTTTCTGCAGAAAAACATGATTCCGCAGTGAAGACGATTATAAACCTGGTAGATTCGATACGTAATTGTCAGGTGATTCTGTAGCAAAATTTTCCATTTTGAAGTTATATTCGATACCAAAAGGTGAAAAAAAAACAAACATGTGGCATTTTTTTGATTTGAGACCATGCATGTGAAAACTAAGTGGAATTGGGTGGATTTGACTAACATGACATGACTAATGGGGGTTTTAGACTTAGGGTAAGGTTTATTTCATGGAATTTTTCATCAATTTCATGAACCAATCTATTATGACAAAATGAAACCTAGGTGAGTGAGGTGAGTGACCATATCAATAAAATTTTGAAAATTTATGTGTGATAACAGGTTGGAGAAAAATGTACTGAGGAACATGTTGTCCCAATCTAAGATGATAGACTATGGGATCCCAAAGTGTACCCACACTCGTTCAAAGAATAGTTTAGCAGTGACTTCTGCTCTGATATACTTCTTGCAGGCTGCCATAATGGCCATCTTCGAGAATCTATCAATAACCACAAAAACACAATCATTATCATGCTTAGTAGAAGGAAGGCCCGACATGTAATCCATGGATATGGATTCCCAAGGTCAACTAGGGGTAGGCATCATAGTATAGAAGCCTTGCTTCTTGATGGTCAGTTTGGAAATGGTGTAGGAAATGCAGGATCTAATGTACTTCCCAACATCTTGTCAAAGGTTTGGCCAATAGAAATACTTTTGCATTACTACCACTACTTTTCCCAGCAACTCGACTATATTGCGCTTTCCAAAACATCTTGGTACACTCACTTGAAGGAATTTAAAGGTGTCCTAGGTGACATAACATTGCATCCTGGAGGTGAAAATTTGGAACTTTCTTACCCCCCAAGAGCATCTTGTATGTGTGGCTAAATTCTCTATTGCTTCTGTAGAGAAGAATGAAATCAGAAGTCCCATGCCCACTAGAGTTGATAACGGTGGTTAGCGCCACGATTGGTGTTTGGTTGAGGAAATCTGCAACATTATTGGTGCTTCCTTTCTTGTACTTGATGTTCGAATGAAACTATTGCAGGTATGTGGACCACTTCTAATGGCGATCATTATGAAACTTCCCTTGTGTCTCTATGAACTGCAGGGGTCGGTGGTCTATGTGGATTGCCATTTCCTTCCCCAAAATGTAATGCTTCCATTTTCGAAAAGCCTTTACAATGTAATACATACCTTTGTCATAAGTGGGATACTTCCAAACTGTGTCGGAAAATGTCTCACTGTGATATGCCACAGGCTACCCCTGTTGAGTAAAAACTTCCCCAATAACATAGTCAGAGGCATCTATCTCGGTCTCAAATTATTTTTTCAAGTCTGGTATTATGAGAATTGGTGCAGAGCATAGGTGATGTTTCAACTCTAAGAATGCATTATGTCTAGATTCAGACCAAAATATTTTTTCTTTCACTCTACCTTTGGTGACTTGAATCAAGGGCTAAGTGATATGAGAGAATCCAAACACAAACCTGAGGTAGAAATTAGCAAGCTCCAAAAAGTTGCAGAGCTCTGTCAGAGTAGTTGGGGCTAGACAATCCCAAATGACTTGGTTATTGGCTGGATCCACATGCACCCCCCTCTCATCAATAATCTATCCCAGATACTAAACCTGGGTCATGCCAAAATTTCACTTCTCTATATTGGCACAAAACTTATGTTTCCGTAATGTTTTGAGGACCTGTCGGAGGTGGTGGAGGTGCTCTTCCCTAGTCTGGCCGAAGAACAATATTTCATCCAAGTACACCACCAAAAATGAGTTGGTGAATGGAAACAATATGTTCTCCATTATCCTCATCAAGGTTGCGGTAGCATTCATCATACTGAAAGGCATGACCAACCATTCAAAAAGGCCCTCCTTGGCTTTGAAGGCAGAATTTCACACATCGAAGGGTTTGATTGGCACCTAGTGATACCTTGAATTCAAGTCGATATTTCTGAAATATTTTCCCCCCTTGATTTGGTCTAGAAGGTCATCAATATTTGGGATCGAGTACCTATTCCAGAAAATGATCTTGTCCAGTGCCTGATAGTTAATGCAGAGTCTCCAAGTCCCATCCTTCTTCTGCACCAACGTGATCGAGCTTCCACAGGGAAATGAACTCGTCTGGATGTGACCTTTCTACAATAGCTCCTGAATATTCCCTCTGATTTATTCATTCTCTAGAACAAAGCACTAGTAGATTGGTCCATTGGGTCGATCGATGGATTTCTTGACCTAACAATGTAGAGGCACCCCTGCGGGTGAGGTGAAGATTTCCCCATACTCCTCCACAACCTTTTCCATCTGTTGTTATTGTACAGAGTAGCCATTTCTGGAGGTCGTGGCCACAATATTCATCTTTCCCTAAGAGAGGATCATCAGGAAAACAAATTTCCTTGTTTTTAGAATGAGCTTATTGCATTTTTTTGCAGTAACCAAAGAGATGGTGATAGGCGGTGCTACCTCCGGTATCCTGTACAAATTATTACCCAAAGTAATAAAACAACACGAGGCCTAGACTCATACATAACATGTCACTTCCACAAGTATGATTAGCCTAATAATACATCACAAATATCAAGAGGAGAAATTTTAGATAATACCTCTTCCGTGAAGGGCTTGATGTTGTAGGGAAGGCGACACTACTGGTGATGTACGGTTGTGGGTGTGTTGTGCTTGGAAATACTAGCCACTTCACAACCTTTGCTGAAATAAGGTTCTTTTGGCTCCCACTGTTGACAATGAACTAGAGCGGGGAACCCTTTACCCACATCTAGGAATGGAAGAGGCACTCTCCCTCCTCTGGATCTTCTAGTTCCTTCTTCTCAATCTTCATGGTGACAACATTGGCGTTGGGCTCTGCATGGATAATCTACTTCCCTTTGTCATTCACTTTGTTCAGTTTTGATTCAGATTTGGAGCATGCATCCTATTTATAAATATTCAGCTTGGCCACCAGTGACTTCTTGGCCCAACACTCACTTGTGTAGTGAGTGCAGCTCTTATGGAACTCACACCACTTTCTCGTGTCCTTATTTGGCTTCTCGGTTTTGTTGTTTGCTTGAAGATTTGGCGGGTTGTCCTAGGCTGTCCCCCCTTGGATTTTTCCTTTGTTCTGCAATTTAGAGCACCTTACCCTTGATTTTGATTTGCAGATCTAAAGTCTCACTTCTTCTATTCTAATTTCTGCTCAATCTTGGTAGCATATCGATATGTTGCACCAAGAAAGGAGATTTAGAGGAACTCCATTTCCTCCTGAATGTATATGTGCAGAAAAATGCAATAATTCAACACCAAATTCTTCTCTGAATCTTTGATACCCGACATTTTTCCCAGGGTATTGAACATATTCGTCAACTCATGCACCTATTGATCCCTTTGTTGCCACAACATAGTCCATTGTATGTACTTGTCCTGATAGCTCCCAATGGGATAATATTGTTCCTTGATGGAAAATCTGAAATAATCCCAAGTGGGTGCGACTAAGAATAGAGAGGTTTCCCTCTCATCCTTTTGCTCACAGTAGGTTTCCCACCAGTCCTTGACATGAGGGGTGGCTTTGAGGAGTGAAAAAGTAATATCTTCCCAGTTGGAAAAGTCATTAACCGAGAATTATCCTTTTAATAGATTCATCCATCTATCTACAATGCCTGCATCTATTTGGCCCTCAAATATGGGAATGTCAAATTTTAATTGTACCTTAAAAGGAGTGGTGCCTCCAGAGTGGTCGTTGGATGCATATGCACTGTCGGTGGGCAACCATTGAAGGATCTCGGAAACGTTATCCATCATCACGTGCCTTTGTTTCTCGAGGACCTCCTCAAGAAATATTTTGATAGGATATCCTGCTACCTCGTCTTTATTTTATTCCCCCATGGGCGATCGTCGAGGTTTGCGAAGTTGACCTTGCAAAGGTTCCACTAGATCGATCCCTAACTCCTTATACCCAAACCTCGTTGGGGACACGCAAAGAAGGATCGAGAAAGAGAAGACTACTCTGATACCATTGAGCAGAATTATGCAGGAACATAATAAAATACAAAAATACACATAAACATAGAGATGTAGCAGAAATAAAACTTATTTCATTAATATCAAATAACTAAAATAGGCTTACAGACAGAATGGAAATAAACTACCTAGGGCACTGGTAGCTTATCTTTGAGAAGAGTGCGGCAACTACATGCCTCTAAAGTGTGTTACAATGAGGCTCAAAGTCATTTTTATTATTGAACATCATAGGAAAACCCTAAACAACCAAAACCATAAAACCCAAAAGATGAAACACCAAGATTTTGTGCACCCCATTGGGGTTAGTTGGGAAGCCCACTTCCCGGGGTTGTAACTTGGTCATATTATCTTTGTTTAGCATGTACGATATACCATCTAGAATATCTCTCTGAGTAGTATATTTTTTGCTACAAGACCTTACCTATGGCTATGGGCTTGTTGCATACCTCAAAAAAATGTCGTTTAGGGGGTCAACACTGCTCCAGAAGTTGAGGACCCGAAAAACTAGTAAAAATAGTAAATGTTGTTATAAAAAATGAAACTGATGAAACTGGATGGAGGTCTAGGTGGAATAGGTACATGACCACCAATATCCACTTGGGTCAACTATCAATGTAGAAGGTGATGAGGGATCCATATACCCCATGGTAGAACCACCACTCTCACTATATATATGATAAGAGAACAAGGAAAATGGTTTAGAAACAAAATTTCTCAGTTTCACTAGTACATGGGAAATTTTTTTCAAAAATGGCTTGATGTGGGACAATGGACTCTCGTCAATAACCTCAATAGTGACTAAGTATCCCACCAAGAACTAATATTATCCCCTTCGACCTAAGTGTGCTCTATGTCCTCTATTCCTAGAGCTATCCTACATCTCCTAGGTGGTGGACCTTCCACTTCGAGAGAAAGGTTTAAGAGTATTCAAGAATATCAAATAATTTTGTCATCTATGGTGAATAATTTATTGTAATTTAATTAAAGAAAAAAATCCCTTATGGCTAACTAGACTCAGACTAAACAACACATGCTATCAAATCCACAAATTCAAGAAAAAAACAAATTTATCAAATGGATATTCCTAGAGTCGAAGCTTGGATGATTAGGGCCCAAGTTGAATGTGAAGAAATGCCTGTGAAAATTACATTGTTCTCATGTTTAATGACTCTTATGCCTGGAACCAAGTACCCTTATGAGTCATGGAGTACCCCCTGCGAGAATTGAGTGAATTCTTACTAATGTATACCCTAGGTACAACAAGGATGACCCCTTTGCCATCACCCATGTCAGGTCCTTAATATTATGGCCAATATGGATACCACATATAGCAACCCAACCTGGGGGAATAGTAAACAGTTGGGTCTACATGTAAGGTCAAGGTATCTAGGCATTAAACCTCTAGTGAAATTCCTCAAATGAATTTGTATGCCTCTCAAGGAGATCCGAAAGTAATATGGGTATAACAGTGCCACCAATACAAATGAACTAGGGTAGATAACTCCACTTGCCTCATTGTGGCCTCGTGATTGACACTTGTGTTAAAATGGCTTCCTAGAAAACGTGTCATTATAATCACATTTTTTCTCTTCAACTCATGGTTGTATTTTTTATTTTGGTACCCTTGGAGACTTAACCTCATCACCTGTTTCAAGGCCCTAAACCCTAAGCTAGTTTCTATATTTTACCAGAGAAAAATAATTTATTAAGTGCCTATTTTAGTGGTTGTTGTTAGGTGTAATTTTATGAATAAATGTGCCAATAATCTACTTTTTATGGCTGGTGAAAAATCCCCCTAACAACAAAAAGGAAAAACATGTTGTAAAACCCTACAATCTTCCACAACACTTTCATATATGCAAAGAGAATTAGAGAAAACCTGCAAAAGAGTTTTGAAAACATATGCTAAATTTTATAAAAAAAGAACCCAATGGAAAGAACTTTAATTTTATAGACATCACCTAAGGTGTAGTACATATATTTGAGTCTCTAATGTCCTCCTCTGTGGGGGGGTGTGCTTTTGTATCTCTACACTTTAGATAGTTTCTTTATCTCTCCTATGGTTGAAAATGGAAAAACAAGAAAAATGATTTAACTCAACGTGGAGATATCAAGAGTTATATGATCAGAGTGACGATGATGATAATGATTATGTCTCTAAGTTGAGGAAAACCCTATCTATTTATAACAAAATTCTAGGATAAATCTAGATATAGTTAAACAATGAATGTTATTAGACCAAATCAATATCTCACTGTTAACTGTGTTATTATATTTAGGAGAGAAAATATTAATGAAATGGTCAATAATTTTTATTTAGTGAACTAACTCAAAAAATAATTATTAATTGAGTTAATTAAGAAAAGTGGGTAAAGTAATTAATAAATAAAAATAATTTCTTAAGTACCATAGGGATATACGATGAAGGTGATTTAGAGACAATTACTAAGTAGTGATTTAGTAATTATTTCATTGGAGAAAATTGTAATTATTAAGGAATAATAAATAATAATGGTTTATTTAATTATTCTTATGGATGGGTGAAAATATTTTTAATTATTTTCAGAAAATGGGTAAATATGAAATTATCTAAATAGGGTTTTGGGCTATTTTTAAGTGGGTAAATAGAAATAATTTAAGAAAAGTGGTTCTCTAAATTATTTCCTAAGGTGAATGTCAGTTTTAATGTGTAAATCCCATTCTAAATGGTTTATTTCGATCAGCCTAGTAGAAAATGGCTAAGTGTTCACTTTTTGGGCGATAACAGATCCCCCCGCCCCCCATTGTATGAATTTTAAGAGCACATTGTATCACCAAAATACATTGTAGTTTCAATTTCACTAGTTACCGAAGGATTCAAATTGAGAGAGAGAGAGAGAGAGGGAGGGAGGGAGGGAGTTCTTATAGCGAAGGGAAAAAATATATGTAGAGGAGGGGAGAGCTACTTGTTAAAGAAAAGTATTGATATGGTGTGTATATGACCTCAATGAGGTGGGGGAGGCATACCCATACCCATCAAGATGACTCAATGCAATGAATAATTATGTTCCCAACAATGTGGGTCTAAGAAAAATAATACATGAGACATTATGTGCAAGCATCAATGGGCTAGAAAGTAATACGATGATACAAAGAGTCCCATATATATGTGAGTGAAATACAAATGGGAGGACTAATACAATGAATATTTTTGAAGTGAGTACATAGGAACAAATTTCCCCAAGCTGATGAAATGGGGAGATCACAACTAAAAAATCCATGTTGAACAGGAAAGGGCTTTGAATATCTTAATCAGCCAACTAAAGTAGGGGCTCATGCAGTGGTCTCTACAATTGGTGGAAATTGAGCCAGTAAAATTTACTAAACTGCATATGAGGCTAGATTAAGGAATTTTTATGGTTGGGCATGTGGGGGGCTACCTGAAGGTCCACCCCATCATAAGGTCTGAATGTCTCACACATTACCAAGAAATGTTGGGACAAATTGTTGAAGCATTGGACCATCAAGTGTATGATTTGTAGTCATGTGATAATGAGTTGGAGTCAAGAATGCAAGAAATAACCAATTCAAATGGAAACAAGGGATCCATTTTATTTATTTTTTCCACCCAATAGTGACGAGGTTGAATCCAACATGTTAGCACTAGGTTTGCATCTTCACAAAGGGTTTAAATGTTTTGAGAATCAGATGAAAAATTCATTTAGAAAGAGTGAACGATTTGGAATATATTAAAATTTTATGTGAAAGGATGGCATAAGGGCTATGAATATGTCAAAAAAATTTAGTATGTCATGCCTAATTTTTTACCTAAGTTTTGCAGCTAATTGAATGAACTATATCGAAAAAGGTTGTGTTACGAAATATTTTCGTAGCCTAGAGGAAATATGAAGTTAAAAGGATTATAATCGACCTTTGTAAAATTTCAAGCGCCCAAACCATTTTTTAAGTAATTTAACTGATGTAACATTTTGTGTACTTTCCAAGCATTAGAGAATGTTTTAAAGTTAAACCCTAAAAACTGCAGTTTTTTTGTAAAAAATCCATTTCCAACATACCCAGGAAACTAATTTGTAGCAAATAGAGGAGATTTTAGCTTTTTTTACAGTGTGTGGCATATATCATCAACTCTCTTGTTGGAACCATAGCTAGGGTTAGGGACATGCAATTTCAAGTGAAAAAACTTGCAAAGGGAATAAGTTTACCAACTAAATAAGAGAAGTGATTTAACAAGAAATGACAACACTCTGTTGTTTCCTATTTGTCACCCTACTCAAATAGATATTCCAACCAAGTGGTGATGAATTTTAAAAAAACCAAAAAAAAATTGTTTGGAATGGGCTTATTTCAAAATTAATATTTCATATTCTACACAAACATCATGTTTTGGAAACTATAGAAGAATGTTTGAGGCCTATTTTTCCAGATTGTGTAATTTTGTTTTCTCCAGTTTTAGACATATTTTTCAAAAAAAGGTTCTGAACAAGTGGTGATTCATTTTAAAAACTTAAAAAGAGGGTTTTATTTTAAACTATATTATTTAAAAAAACCTCTTCAATTTTTGCAATAGGTTTCATGGTTTGGAAGATACAAATGCATCTTTGGAACCTATTTTTCAGGAATTCGCCGGATTTTTTTTCTAAAATAAACACATAGGAAACTATTGATGAGCCATCTCATCAATTAGACTTGGGATCAGATACAACCATATCCTTGGTTATTTCAAAAAAAATACTAAAGTTGGTTTAAGAGGCTTGAAAATCCATTTCGTTGGATCTTGAGGATTATTGTAATTAATACTTTCCAAAAATTGTGGATTTGAAACCTATGTATTATTTCTATAGATTAAATGTAAAAGGAGGACCAAGGATTGGTTTTGGATGGAATAATAACCATTTTCTGTGTGTTGAAATATTTATCAATATATAGTTTTCTAAGATCAGTAGATTTTGATCAATGATATAAAGATTCATGTGATGGTGTGATTTAATATGTTTATTCTACATGTTTCAGTATTTCCTTCTTTGTAATATAATTTGAATGTCACAATATTCTGAATATTTGAATAAGAGTAAATTTTACAGAATTCATCCTTTCTTTGATGCTATGTTTCGGAGATTTCGAATATTTTCACCCCTATCTTCTGTAGTTACTTTAGGATTCATTTCATATTCCCAATTGTAGTGGAATGTTCTCATATTTTCTTCCTTCACCCATAACGATAACCAATGTATATGATGTGCTATCTATATTTATTTTTTCAATCTTGATCAAACAACCAATATCTTTGTAAGTTGACATAACCCTAACCTATTAAATCCATTACCCAATGGACTATCTCCCTCATACTAAACCAAACCCTACATCAACACAATACAACTAAAGATCCAACCACTATGTAAAAGTATAGTCAGAGAGATCCCTCAATGGATTGAAGGGTTATCCTTCAAATTATAATTTATATTGCAAAGGTTACATTAGAAACTTCTCTCCTACAGCCAAGATAAACTTTCTAAGGGATAACATCTTGGAGGCCATAATAGGGATACAAAATTACATCGTCCCTAGAACTGTTTTTATTGATTGGATCTGATTCCTGAGGGAAAGTTTGAAATTAGACACAACTGGCTATAAATTTTCCTTGGAGACTCCATTTTCAAGAATTCAGAGTTTAACTCTTTTGTGGAGACTCCATTGTCAAACAATATAGAGCTCGAGACATGAATGGTGACTCCACTGTCTGATGAGCATAATTGCATATCCAATTTCTTGATTAATCAAGATCACAAGGTATGTTTTGATGAACCATGTACATATACCAGGTTTTCCAAATCGTATTCTTCTCATAGATTGCCATAATTTTCTGCCAAAGTTTAAGGATCAGGGAAGGGATGATGTTGGTTTACATTTCATCAAATTTAATTTTCATATTCATAAGTTAGGATATTACTTTCCTGAAGACTACCTCATGAAGATGTTTATGGATACCATAGAAGAATACACAAGGTCTTGGTATGAAAATTTACCACCTACTTGTCTATACTCTTTAAAGGAATTTCATACAATATTTTTTTAGCATTATAAAGAATCATATCCTTCCTTGTTGTTGGTCAAAAAATATTGTGACTGTGTTGAAAGTTTCATTCAACACCTTCAAAATTTGTAAGGTGATGAGAAGTTAATGGATGGGGAAATTCAAGAAACCCTTTTTGGATATTCTTCTCAACAAGAAACAATACAAACTAGATGTCGTGATAATCAGGACGATTTTCAGCAGATTAGAGTTGTTCCCTTGACTGAAAATGAAATAGATCAAATTCTTGGTGTAGACACTCATGTTTCATCCTGTAAAATTGATGAAGATATGAAACATGTTTGTCAACAGTTATGTGACCAAGAGTACGAGGATAGTCAACAAATTGCCTCTTCAAATCAATCATTTTATGAGTTTTTTTTTCCATGATGAAAATACTGAAAATCAGAATTGTGAATGTGCTCATATTGGTTTCTTCTCAAATTCGCAAGAGAAACATGGATAAGAACTTATTTCTCTTCATTCATCTGAAATTAAAATTGATATTTTTCAAGCAAAGTTACTGAATTTTAATGAGGCAAGATCATAATTGTTTATGTACATGATGTGGATGTCATATTTGACCCTGTTCTAGATGGTATAGAGTCTTTTTTGGATGAGAATGATGAAAAATATACTGCCTTATTTTTTGAGAATGATGTTGATAATAAAGGTATAAAGAAAGAACAACCAACAGTTATAAATGAATATTTCTCTCCTGTATTTTCTCATAAAAAATAGGAGAATTTGCATGTTTTCCATTATCCTTTGGCCAATCTATTATGACAATCAGAGAACGTGGATATTTTTTTTATTCATAAGCTCAGGTTTTGGATTCAATTTTCATTTCAAGTTTCCCTCTTATATTATTTTATGTTTACTTGAAGAAAGTGTGAGCTGCATTTCAGTGAATGGCCATCTCATTTCATGGCTACATTAGAAATTTTGTATCACTTGAACAAGAAGGGATGTCAACAGTTTAGTTTAGGTAGTAGTTTGAATAAGCTCAATATTTTTAGCATATTTTTCAACATGTTTCATATTTCAATCTGAGTAGTATGCAATTTTTTTCCATTTTTAGTTTTTAGTTTTCAGTAGTACAATTTCAGCTTATAGTTTCAATATGGACTTTGGTGTGCTACAATTTACAAGTTGCAAGGCTACTGGGTGGGAGATGCCCAATGGATCAGACACATGGTCAACATTTTATTTACTGCCTCCCAGGGAGACAATATCCCCATCAGATCTAGTTGTTAGCACTAGGTTTTTATATTCACAAAGGGTCCTAATGTTTTGAGAATTAGTTGACACCTTCATTTAGAAAGAGTGAAAGCTTTGGGCTATATTAAAATTTTATGTGAAATTTTGGAATAAGGGTTAGGAACATGTAAAATAGGTTTATTGTGTCATGCCTAATTTTTTACCTAAGTTTTTCATCCAATCAAATGAAGTAGATTGAAAACAAGTGGTGCTATGAAATATTTTCGTAGCACCTACACGAAATATAAATTTAAAAGGTTTGTGACTTCCCTTTGAATAATTTCAAGCACCCAAACCATTTTTAAATAAATTTAACTCATTTTAAAGCCTTATGTGACATTTGGTGGACTTTCAAATAATTAGAGAAGGTTTTAAAGTTAAACCCTAAAAACTGTAGTTTTTTTAAAAAAAAGGCCATTTCTAGCATACCCACGAAACTAGTTTGCAGCAGACATAGAAGTTTTTAGCATTTTTTACAACATTTGGCAGATTTCATCAAATCCCTTGACAGAATCAAAGCTAGGGTTATGGACATGCAATTTCAAGTGAGAAAATATGAAAAAGGAATATGTTTACCAACTAAAGGAGAGAAGTGATTTAACAAGAAATCACAACACTATGTTTTTCCCTGTTTTAGTCACAATGCTCAAACACATATTCCAAGTAGGTGGTGATGAATTTTAAAAACAAAAAAAAATAGTTTCTTTTTTAGAATGGGCAGATTTCAAAAAACCTCTTTCATATTTTACGCAGATATCATGGTTTAGAAACTATAAAGGAACGTTTGAGGCCTATCATTCTCGATTTTGTAATTTTGTTTTTACCTATTTTAGTCATTGTTTAAAAACTCAATTTATGAACTGGTGGTGATGAATTTCAAAAAATAAAAAGAGATATTTTATTTCGAATGAGATTATTTAAAAAACCAATTTCCATTTAGCAACGGGTGTCATGTTTTGGAATATCTGAATGCATATTTGGGCCCTATTCTTCAATAATTCGCGAGATTTACTTTTTCTAAAAATAAAGTCATATATAGCTATTGATGAGCCACCTCATCAATTCGAGTTTTGGATCAGATCTAACCATCCCCTTGATTATTTCAAACAATTTACTAAAGCTAGGTCAAGATGTTTTCAGATCCATTTATTTGGATCTTGAGGATTATTGTAATTAATACTTTCCACAAATTATGGATCTGTAGCCTATGCAATATTTCTATAAATTCAATGTAAAATGAGGAACAAAGGTTGGTTTTTTATGAAAGATTAGCCATTGTATGTGTGTTGAAAGCTTTATTAATCTACAATTTTCCAAGATTAGTGTATTTTTATTAGTGATATAAGGATTCATGTGATGGTATGGCTTAGTATGTGTTTTCTACATGTTTTAGTGTTTCCTTCTTTGTAGTATCATTTGAATGTATGGTCTTATAAATCTTTGAATAAGTGTAAATGTTACAAAATTATTCCATGCTTTGATTCTTTTTTTTCATAGATTTCAAATATTTTCAATCATATATTCTAAAGCTACTTTAGGATTCATTTCATATGCCCTACTGTAGTGGAATGTTCTGCTATTTTCGTCCTTCATCTATAACGATGGCCAATGTATAGGATGTTATATATATTTTTCCTTTGTCAATCTGCTCAAATAACTAGTATCTTGGTAAGTTGACATAAACCCTAGCTTGTTAACTCCATTTCCAAATGGACTATCTCCCTCATGCCCAACCAAACCCTACATCAACACAATATAACTGAAGATCTAGCCACTATGTAAAATTACATTAAAAGATATCCCTCTCTGGATTGAAGGGCCTAGCCTTCAATCTATAAGTTGGATTGTAAAGGTTACCTTAGAAACTTATCTCCTATGTCCAAGAGAATCTTTATGAGTGATAACATAAGGAACACCACCCTCTAGGCTACTCTCCTAAAATAAATGTGCTGAATTCGATAGGGAAGGGCCTGCCAGAATTGAGGAAATGGTGGGTCCTTAACCAAGGCATGAGGAATATAGTAATGTGACTAACAAAGATATTGACACTAGGAAGGAAAATGGGAATTGTAGGATGGGTGGAATTACAAATTCCCTTTTCAAAGTAGAACTTTAAAGATTGTATTTGGAGGGGATGGTAAATTAATCAAATGGAGGCTTTTTAAAGAAAAATAAAGACATATAGAGGTCAAATCTCAGCAATACGGGATGAACACAACCCAAAGAGAGGATGATATGTTGCATCAGGACTTGATAGGGTTCTTAAGAAACTCCATGGAACATAAATGTGACTCATCTTGGATGCTCTGAACAAGGGTTACTCAATAATGTTGACACAATGGATAGGCCCAAAGTGGACCATGAAAGCATGAGTAAAAGGGGTTAGTCATGATGAAACTTGTTACATAAGTTGACAGGTGCAAATCCAAAGTTGTGCCTTAGTACAAGCGACATATATCAAGAGATTTGATTTAGATAGGTAATGAAGTGAGGCCTCATAGAAAAAAGAGCTTCTGATCAAACTTTCAAATAACCCAAAAGTGATGCAATGCAGTAAAAAGGGACAAGGGCACCACAAAGGGGTGCATTAATTCTTCTTGGAAGAATGGTTCCTAGTTAGGAATTAAGGTAATAAAATAATACGGGAATGAACTACTAGAGGAGTTTTAGAGTCATATTTTCCCAATAAGTAAAAAATCAGGACTAGGTGGTAATCGTGGCATCACATAGAGAAATATGTTTAAATATATGGTATCTATCACTTACCATATGCAATATTGAGATGACTCTCTCGATAGGTTGGTAGGAAAAACTATATAAGAAATTGAAGGATAATCTAACTTACCTAGATTTTTGGTGTCTAGGATGATATTGATGATAGACAAGTGAAATGGTGGTTGGGGGTCATCATGCCCCCAAGCATGTGATATTTCCCCCAAGCATATGATGATGGGGGGGGCTGATCAAGTATGCAATGGTGGGAATGATGCCTTGAATTGAATGTGTATGTAGAATGCTATGGACATGTCCATTATATTTGGAATAATATTTTTCCAAACATGAATATGGATGATTTTTGTACATAACATGATTATTTACTTTGTTTCATTGTCACCATTTATTGTTGTGATTGTCTTCTTATGGAAAGAAGGAATGAATACACCAGGAGAAAAGTAATGGTGAAATGCCAATCTCATGTGGTACTACATATATGAATCAAATGGAATAAATTTTTGGATTTGAAAAAATGATGTCAACATATGAAAGTATGGCATCAGAGATAATGAACTGATGATAACCTAGATGGCATTGATGTTGAAAAATAATAATATTGAATGGACTAGGTTGTTGAGGTAAGATGCAAGAATAAATAAGTGGATCATACCTACGGTGATATGGAGTGATATGAGACTCTATTTGTTCTTTGGGATGGGGAAGAATAATGGTACTAGAATAAACACTACCATATGTGATATGAGGGTCAATAATGGTACTAGAATAAACACTACCCATATTGAATAGATTCCTTATTACCCAAACATTGTGTGGCAATGTAATGGCCACAAGGTGGATGTGGTTTGAATTATTTGGTTTGATGTAAAGGGTGATTTAACCAATCATCGTCATGGGATATAAGGTTCACATACACAACATATTCTAAGGGAAAGTGATGACAAGTGGGTTGCGTAGCTTCCTTCCAGGACTAGGACAATAATGGGTTAAGTAGCTTCCTTCCCTTGTGACAAAATTTGTACTAGGGGTCATAGGTAGAGGAGTTGAAGCTTCATTACAAGAAACATCCATGCCATGAATAACAATAAGGGTATCATGAAAATAGTGGAAATGAGGACAACGATGGGAATAAATTTTTTTTGTATTAGACAAATCACATGGGTGATTCGTGCATAAATTTTTGTTTTTTTTATGATTCATGTAAGGTGTTTTACATATTATGGAAATTAGGGTCTGCATGATTTTTTTCCTTATAAATCCTACCCTAAATTACAAAAATTGCATGGAGCAGTAGGCTTAGGCGTTGCATATGGAGAGGCATCCACTTGGGTTACCTGATCATTTCCCACATTTTCTGATATTTACGCCCCTCAATAGTTTCTTTCACAATAGAGTTAGATTCCTATTGTTGTTGCAGTGAAACTGAAGCAATGGTAGGGGTTCTGAGAACTGGTTGTACCAGTGACAAAATCACGTAAGGTTTTAGATAATCGGGAAGGGTGTTTTGAGGGGGATCAATGTACCATAATGGGATCCCCAAGGTAAATTTTGAAAACTTATAATAGCCATCACATGGGTGGTGATTATTCCTAGTGGTAGGAAGAGGAAAGGAATTTATCCAAATGGATGGTGTCTAGGAGGAACTCCTCCTTAGGCACCAACTAAGTTTGGAGCAACAAATTTCTAATGAGCTAGATGCTAGAAAAAGGTACCAAGTTGCTAAGCAATTGGTGACCCTTGAATAATATAAAATTTGGAAGAGCTAGGCTTAGTACGAATAGAAGGTGGGCCATAATATGCCCTAAGAAATGAGGAACCCTTATAGACTCCTGAGATGATCTTATTTAATGAAGGTATTGAATTATTTCCTACCATCAAAGAAAGCAAAGAAATGAAATTTTGAGGGGATGTTTTCGATTGGGGATGATAGTATGTCAATTTGTAAATGGTGACAATCTTCCCATTCCGAGGGAAGTAGATGGTATGAAAAATAGAATAAGTGAAAGCTTTCATGGGGTACATGAAACTACGACCAAGAAAGGGGTTATAATAAAGAGGTGCATTGATGAAATCCACATCAATCATGACCTACATGTTGGCAACAAAAATGGGGAAATTTTGGTATAGACTAAGAGGTTGTGAAGGGACACCACATGCATGGAGGGTGATAGTCGATGGAGAAATATTGGGACAACCAAGTTGCTTCTAGACTTAGGAAGACATCACATATGTGGATTCACCTTCATCAACAATACATCATTAGACAATGACATTCTTGAAGGAGACTAGTATCTAGAAGGAAGCAATGGGGGGAAGGCAAGGATGGTCTAATTTTTCAATGTCAAATACAATCATGAAACTTTCTAAAGGTTCAACAACAACCAAAGCATCTAGTAGATCCTTTCACTAAGAGGATCAATATGTCTAGAGAAATTCCAATGTTGACATGATAACATGAGATTGTGCCAAATCATTTACTATGCTATAGGTATGGGTGGCTCGAGAAATGACAACATTTCGACGTAATGGACCTTTGGAAATCCTGTAAGGAACCTATATATTAGGTGGAACGCTATATAAGGTACCATTGGGTGGTGAAATAGGCCACATAAAGACTTTTAGTTGTGCCTTGGTGGACTTCTTAGGAGGTGAATCATATTGGCACGACCGAGTTTGAAAGTTGACTTCCTTGGAATTCATGATGAGAATTTGGTAAGATTCATTCCTAGCTTGATGAGTGGGGGGAATGAAATAATTTTTGCTATCCTGGGTGCTAACATATCCTTATTTATGGAAAGGGATCCTAAGCATTGTAGATTTCATAGAGGGAGGAGAGATGAAGGCATAGGTTGATTCCCTCTAGAGACATATTCTTGATATTCCCATGCTTTGAAAATTTGAGTGAGAAGGCTATAGTCATGAAAATAGTGTCCATATGTACCAAAAAACACACAAGTATTGTTTTTGTGAAGAACCTGGTTTAGCTTGGGTTGGGCACCCTAGTGTATTTTAGCAGTATTATACTAGTCATCCATATTGGCATTAGGCTGACGACCTTGGTTCCCTTCATTTCCCTAAGATTTATATTTTTTTTTACCCTTCCCCTTATTCTTTCTAATGGGGTTAGGTGTCTGGAAAATATTGTGTTGAGCGTACACGTACCCCTGTAGAGGCAGTGGTTGCTACAGAATAGGGGGACGATGCATAAGAGGTTGAAATGCTCATGCCATCGAGGCTATATAACTAGGCAGTGTCTAAGGATAGTATGGATTTGCGATAAAATTTATAACTGGGATGAGTACTAGTTGGTCCTAGCATTAAATGATGTGGATGTGGAAAATTCATAATATGTACTCATGCTTTGGAATGAGTTAAATTGTGAAGGGTCGGGGGTCAAATAAGTGTAGGTGGAATTGGGCCCCCTGGTGAGCCCTGGTATTGCACCAAGAGTGCTGCAACTCATAGGGGTTTCCATAATTTATTTTATCAACACGAGGTTCGTAAAATCTTTGAGTTGATAGTGTTATATACACAGAATATGCATTATGTTCATGTCATCCTCTTCCGCTTTACGAAAGGGTGCTATTTCTAAGGGTTATCAGTGAAGTTTGTCACACTTAAATGAAACTAAACTAAATTTCAAAAATGAAATGACAGAAGGAAACTAAATTTAATCACTGAAAATAAATGATATAAATGAAACTAATTTAATTTTTAGAAAAGGAAATGACAGAAAGGAAACTAACTAACTTGCTGAAAATAAATGGCAGAAAGGAAACTAATTCTAAACCAGACTTAACTTGGCCAAATGGCTAAATTCACTCTATTTATCCTATGGTATATCTACCATGCTCCTATCCATGAAACTAAGCTATCCATGACTTAATTCTAATTAAAAAGAGTTAATTGGCATCTTGAAGGGAATAAAAGGGCTAAAAGAGGCTAATGGGGGGTTTAACACATGAAACAAGGTTTGGAAGCGGAAAGAGGGGGTTAAACCCTTATAAAACTTTATTATAACAAGAGAAGTGACTTTGGAGTGGAAAGGCCTCAAGAGTGATGTGGAGGAGTGCGATGGAGGACAAAAGTTGCGATATGTGATGTCGCAATCGCAATATCGCAAGTTTAAATGGATAGCGGCAAATATTTAACAGAACGAAATAAAATGTGCAAAGTGCAATTTGTGACGGGAAACGTGGCAGTGGGACTGACGAAAGGACGCGATTTCGCAATATCGCAATCATAAGAACAAGCAGTAAGTGCTTAAAGTTAAAAGCTAAAAGTTGCGATTTTCGAAGTGCAATGTATGGTGGTGGAGTTATCGCATCGACGGAATGAGCGGTAAGTGTTAAGGGGAAAAGCTAAAGGGTGCGAAGTGTGATTTGCGATGGTAGACCAGGCGGTGGGACCAACAGCTTGGTGTGATCGCAATATCACGATCGGAAATAACAACGGTAAGTGTTAAGGGAGAAAGGGAAAAGTTGCGGGATGCAATTTGCGATAGGATAAAAACTGCGGGATGCAAATTGCGATATGCGATGTCACAATATCGCAATCGAAAAGAATGAGCGGTAAATGTTAAAGGAAAAGGGAAAGAGTTTCGAAATGCGATTGTGATGTACGGTGGCGGGAGATTCAAGGAGTAAAGGCGGAGCTCGGGTTTTCGGTGAGTTTGAATAGTTTTTACGTGTTTTTCATAAAAAGGGTAAAGCGGCTGTGAATGGAGAAAAAAAAAAAAAAAGGCTGAAGGGGTTAAGGGTGTTCGAAATAAGGTAAGTGCAGTGCTAAGGTGAGAAGTAAAGAAGGGAAATGGGAGCGTAAGGGCAGTGCTCAGAATTGAAGCACACCTATAGATTCATGCACGGGAAAAAAACAAAAATGCGGGGTGAAACAGTGAAGTAAAGGCTTGGACTTGGTAAATAAAAATTATTCCCCGAACTTGAATAGACATAAATTTTGGCCTATGGGAAGGTCTACCCTACTTGAACTTTATTGAAAAATATGAGAGGGGGGATACTTGACCATAGTTTTGGATTTTTTCCTCTATTTCACTATGCATAAGAAATTAAAACTACAACAACACAAAAACTAGACATCAACGAGACTATCAGAAGCATATCTAACTTAAATGGTAGAAGCAAAACTAACTAAATGACATAAAGGAAAATATTGTAATAACAGAGAAGCTGAGGCACATGGATTGGGCACTAACCCACGAGCCTAGCCCTTTGAAACTTAAATCAGTTAAATGAAATCAATCTGCTCATTTTGTAAAAGAATAATTGCATAAATCTCTGAAAGTTTGATCCCTGAATAAAACAAAAAGTTCAATAACTCACAACCATAGTTGTGAATGGAATCAAGACTAGAATAGACTCCCTGACTAACTAACGAATTCCTTCATAGCTCTAGTTCTTCTCTATTTACTCTATAGGGAAAATACCAACAGTTCCCTTGAAAATGGTGATTGAGTCCCCTTTTACTCCAAGTATATATATTTTGAGTGCCCTTTGTCTTCAGTTGCTTGGCTGCCTCTTGAAATTTGATTTGTTGGACACTCCAAGTGAAGTATGGCTTGAGTGCACTTGGTCTTGAGTTGCTTGGATGCCTCTAGAATTTGAATTGTTGGAGAGGGATCTCATGAGGATCCTTTGGCTGCCTTTGAGAGTTAAGGAGGGTGGACAGTCCCCTTGAATATCTCCATGATTTATCCCTAATTCCCTGATGTTGTGCTCATTTATTCTCCAATCCTGATCTTCCAGTGGCAGTGAGAAAGTCCCTAAATCATCTCCTTCTCCAAATCTGTATAATCTGCTAAATATTTCCACAATATTCTACAAAAATAACCAATATTAGGCAAAAATATGCAACTACCTTCAATCCTTCCTAAGAACATATTAAAGCATAATAAAAAATTATTAAGTGCAAAAGGAAAGATTTAATATATCCTTTTATGTGCATAAGGAAGGTAGATGGGCCTAAGAAAGGTTATACGGGCCTTATTTTATGTCTAATTTAGAGGCCCATCATCACCCCCCTATTGAAACTGTTGCTCATCCTCTGAGCAACCTATTCATCCTTGTTGCCTTATGGTTCTTCCTACATGTTGGCTTATTTCATTTTCTATTTCTTGGGCCATGCGTTGCTCTTTTGCTAATCTTCTTGCTATTATTCTTGTTGCCATTATTCTTGTAGGTTCTTCATGAATTTCCTCAAATTCCTTAAGAAAATCTATTTTCCATTCCAAGAGGTGGTGGGTCCACCTTTTATTCTATTTTTCTTCGTTTTCTTTTTCTCTTTTTTTCCTTTTTTTTTCTTTTTTTCCCTTTTTTTTCAACTTCTTTTTTCATTGCATGCAAAATAAACTCAAAGTTATTTTTCTATTAATTGAGTTCACCCTTGGTTACCTCTTTGGCAGTCCTTGTCTTTGATTATAATGAACTGCTTACTGCCCACTTTCTCAAGTCCTTTTTACTTTTGCCTCATTTCTTTTCTTGGTGGACAAAGTGAGGCTAGTTGCTAGAAAAGGCTGAGGTTGCTCTACTACTGATTTTGGTTATATAAACAAAAATTCCCCTCTCACACTTTTTAATGTTTTATTAATCTAAAATAGTTTCAAAGAAAGGGTAAGATGATTGCATACCTGAGCCTTAACATTTATTTGTTTTTGCATGTGATAATGAAGTTGCTGATATGGTTTTTGAAGTTGTCTTTGGTGGTTCTGAAGCTGTATTTGATAATCTGCTTGAAGTCCTTTCAGAGCTTCTAAGCATAGGAGGAGGAAGTCCAAGTTTGGCTACCTTTGACTAAAGTGTTGACCAAATTTTATTTTTGTGCCAACTTGTTGTTTTATTCTTGCAAAGGTTGGAGAGCACCTTCATTCATTAGAGAGAGATACATGGAGAAGTACATTTTTTTTTTGAAGGCCTACTAGTTGACTCAATGAGGTTTTCAACTAGAAGGTCTACCTAGTCGCCTCAAAGGAGGTTTTCACCTAGGATATTTTATTTTAATCTCTTTTCTTCAACCCGATGACTGCGTCATGGAGGTTTCCAATTAGTGAGCCAATCTCAGATTCCTCAAAAGATGATTTCACCTGAGATTTTATTCTTTTTCCCCTTTTTTCTCATTTTTTTTCCTTTTTTTACAATTTCCTAATCTACTTGAAAAAAAAAAAAAAAACCTTTTTCAAGTATAGGAATACTTCCAATGGAGCCATGTGCACATCAAGATGATAGATAAAATCAGGTGCACACTTGGAATACATGTTCTGACATGTACCTGAATATGAGAGATGAATTTATTTGACTGGGATTGTATCAAGTACTGTTGGAGAAGAGTGTGTTGCTGCAATTTAATGCCTGTTTGGAACCATATGTCAATATAGTTTTGATGCCCCTGGTTCACTTGCTGAGTTGGATCACCTTGGATGTCCTCTTCTATTATGGTAGTCAAATATTCCTCTTTTTTCTCATTGTTCTCTTGAACACATGGATGAAATGCTGGTAAACATGAGGGTGTTAGGGTCCCGTGATTTGGCAGATTGGTAGACCAAATGCACAGGGTAACATGAAACCAGTCTTTGGAGTCCTAGGACCTAGCCTTCTTGGACTCAGAGAGGGCTCTCTTTATTAGATGCAAATAATATGTTCTTGTTTGCTTTTAGATGGTTGATTTTAGGCTAGTTTTTAAGTGTAGGGTTTGTTGATTTTTTTGGTTGGGTAAGATGGCCAAGTAGAATAGGTGGAGTGAGAGGTCTTTAAATTATTGGGATACAGATTCAATGAAAGTCATGAGTATCTCAATAATGAATCATGTTGTAATACATGGCCAATCTATCAAGGTTAATGGATCCTTAAGGTAATGTGTGTAGTGGGGTGGACATCAAGTTTGGGAGAAACAAGGTAGGGAAAAGGGAAATGAAGTATCCTTTGTCATTTAACTATAAAAAAGAAGGTCTTAAATATGATAAGAAAAAGATACTAATCATGAGATAGGGAAAACCATTTACTCAATGAAAATACTTAAACAAATAAATATCCAAGATAAACATTCCAGTGAAACATAAAAATCATAAGAGCTTATCTAACTTTTAGTAAATTCACCTTCAAAATTAGAAAACATATAAGATAGCACAATAAATTTAATCAATCAAAGAGGGAACTCATTAATTTTTTTTATCAAGCTATAAAGAACTCTGAGGCAGACTAATAGGCATGGACAAAGGGAAATATCAGAACAAGACCTCTTTGACTTAACCTAGCAAGCAGTACTTCAAAGAAAGGTTCCAAGACAGAGTTTAGATAGTCTCAAATAAGTAGGGCTTACCATGAATCATATTTGTAAACTATCATATTAATCCATAAATGAAACAAACAAGCATAAAGAGGCTTGAGGAGCAGTTAAGAATTCCTCAAACACACCCAGCAGAGGAAAACATCAAGGCCATAGCAAACATGAGGACTAAGGTGCTTCAAGGAGCATTTCTCAACCTATACTTTTCTGTTCTATAGCAAAAAAGAAGGATGAAACATCATGATAACAAGAAAACATAAAAAAATTAAGAATATATCACCATTAATCAAGCTAAGGAATCCTGCAAACAAGCTTCTCCATCATCAATCCAAGCAAGCCATTCATCAACTTCACAACACCAATTTCTTCTCCAAGCTCATAAAAACCATATATTGCTCTCAAGTCTCATCAAATGCCAGCATTTAAAATGAAGCCCTCATGCTCTATTTAACTCATCAAAGGAGGGAAAAATCCCTACATAGGGTTGGAAAATGTCAAAATTACTCATAAATGTCATTTATGCCTAAGAGACCATGCAAGGCCCAAGGCACAAAATATCTCATGAAATAAATGCTAAAATAACTTCTTGCACCTAATTCTAGAGTGATTTGCTTCAAAAAATAATAAAAAATTATTTTTCAATAAATGAGTGTGTTTTGTTGACTTTAGGTCCCAAACACACTAAACAGTCCATTTGCGCAGCACCACTTTAGGCAGAAAATAGGGTCTTTTGCAATCAAGTTTTGGACTCCTTCCCGATGTTGGATTTGGCTCCGTGATGGCTTGTTGGAAAGCCTGATGAGTCTACTTTCCAAAAATTCCTATAGTTTCTAGATCCAAATCCTGTAGCCTAGTCAAAAATTTAAAAATCCCAAGACTGACATTTTCGTAGTGCCAGGCCTAAAACAGTGGCAGAAAGGTGGAAAAAATGAGATTTTGTGACCTTTTGAGGGATCAGACCAGCTCCAAATAATATTAAATTGGTGAGAATAATGTACTAGGTGTGAGAAGCCCAAAAATTTCAAGTGTTTCTCCTGAATATTCTCCATGTATTAGCGTAGCGCCAGTGGCATTACGCTAATGAGCCTTGAAAATCACAAAAAACAAGAATTGCTCCAAAATCTCTCAAAATTGGTGGAGACCTTCCTTAAGGGGTCTTGGACAACTGCTGAGAAGCATCAGCCAAAAATCCAAGGCTTTCATTCTCTTTTTCCTCCTTTAGGGTTTGGACTTCAAGTAGGGTTTCCTTCAGTTTGGCACAAACAAGCTTGTGCTTCTTGGCATAATACTTTGTCATCTTTTTCTGGAGGGCCAAACCCCTTTTTATCTTCTTGAATTGTTTGTGGTCATTCTTATAATACTAAATGATGTATTGGTCCATACCAAAATCCCTCTCCCACTCCTTGATTTGTGCACCCTTGCTTTGGATTAGCAGTCTAGTGGCCATTTCCTTATCTCCAGTGTCACTGTCTAGGTCAATGAATTGAGGTTTTTGAGTAGATAGCTTGCCTTTCTTACCTTTATTAACATGGTACATCTTCTCTTTTCCCTTGTCAAGTCTTGGAATGAATGCAGCTGGCAAGGCCCCTTGCCTTTTGGAGGCAGCAAACACTTGCCTTGGCCCTATGTGGTATGTGCATGCAAGAGGAGTGATGGTGGTTTTGGAAGTGTCTTCATCATGGTTGTGACCCTTTGTTTTGTCACCAGCTCCTTTACCTTTACTAATATCCTCATAATTCATCCCATGCTATGTTTTATTGCTGCTTTCTTGACCTTCAACACCACCATCATCATTACCTTCTTTACTGCCTTCAGTGTTGTCATCTTGGTCTTTGATTTGATCATCAGCCTCTGCACTTTCCTCACTTTGGTTTTGTTCATCACTAGGGTCCTTTTCTTCATCATTACCTACACTTTTGTCATTTTCATGTTCACTAGGATGTTGATTAGTGTCATGATTGTCATGAATTTCTCCCTTGTTGTCTTTTTCCTCACTATCTGTCCTATCAGTGTCATCTTCCTTAAATTTTGTCTCTGCCTCATCATCTATTTCCATTGACTCTGCCTCATCATAATTTTCTTGGTTTCCAACATTGTCATCAAACGCATCTTCATTTTGATCTTCTTGCTATGTTTCTTCTTCATTTCCTCCAACATCCTCTTCCATGGTGGCAGAGTTTTGTTCACTATCTTTTTTGTTGTCAGCCTCCTTATTTTCATCAATATCATCCTGGTCATCACTTTGTTCACCTGCATGATCCTTTTCCTCACTTTGGGATGACTCATTGGTATCAATACCATCACTGCCTTCCTCCAAATGTTTTTGTCTTCATTACCACCACGTTCATTTCCCTCCTCTTCAACATTATTTCCCTCTTGCTCTTCTTTATTAATTTATGCCTCTGCCTCACTGATTTCATCACCTTCACCCTGATCTTCATGTGATTCTTCATTGCCACTTCCTACTTCACCTGATGCACCAAGAGAAGGAGAGGAAGGGAGGTTTTCCTGTGGTGAGGGTACTTGTGCATATGAGGAAGGTAGATTTGGTTGATGAGGAGGTCGTGGGTTTGTAAAGACCTCATGGTTATGAAAACATCCGAAGGTACACCTTGCTGCTCCAACTGATGTAATACCACCATATTGATGAAGGAATGGTGGAATAAGCTATGCATTTGTTATGGGTGATTTTTCCTCTGAACGACAGAAGACATTTTCTAAATGCTCCTATAGAGATAGTAAGGCAAGTTTATCACCTTGACCCCTGTGAAATTCATAAGGAGTCTGACATGATAGGTATAGAGCCTGGATTACCTCCCCTCACAGGTGAAGTACTTCATGATAACCAACATCAATGAGGAAAATCTGTGCTTCATGTGTGAGAAAGGAAAAATTGTTTTGTTGCCCCCTCTATAGCTTGTTTTGATAAATGGCTTTAAAAAGTCTTTGTTCAATTTGCCCTTTTTAAACCATTTTTCAACCATAGCTGGGATACCTGTGGCCTCAGAGATGGCACCTGCTGAGATCTCAAAATCTACTCCTGCAAGGCTTGAGTGCTTGTTGTGTAAATTGAGAATGAGGAGCCTTGTAAGCTCAGGGTGGCTCTTTAATTGTTTGATCCTCTCAAAAAATTGAAAACATCTTTCATTTTGAAAACATGACAGGATACAAGGAGAAGAGGTAATGGCCACTGTGCTTTGAGGTTCCAATCTATTCACTTTTCCTCCCTTATGTTTTTTTCTTAAAGGCCTTTGACCACTTTCATTGCCACTGTTTTTTTCAGCTCCTGACATAATGATGGGAGATTTGGTTTTGACAATATAGGGTTTGGTGAAGCAAGGTGAAAAAGGTGATGGATTCAACTTTGGAGAATGAGTGGTGTGGACGCTAGGGTTCTTAGGGTTTTGTGTAGCTTTGGAGCCTAAGGAAGGCCTTTCTCAAAAGTATATTCCAACCACCCTCACTTACTCACCCTTGACATCAAACCGGTCTCAAGGAGGTTTTTATTAAAAAAAAGGCTTGTTTTTTATGAAGGCCCTAGGGTTTACCCACTTAGGGTTTGAGTTTCAAAGCCACAAAATACATAAAATTTATTGAGAATTTCTTTGGGGACAAGGTAAAGAGGTAAATTACCAATTTTTGGTCCTTTTGTAAACTTTGGAGGCGAATGGAGGACAAAAAATTGAACTAGGGCAAAAGATTTAGCCCTTTGAAGGTTTCTGGCATTTGCGCAGCGCCCTACCCGTGCTGTCAGGTCGGGCTATTTGCACAAATCTGGCAAGGCCTGCACGACAGTTAGCACAATGCCAGGAGGGAGGTATTTTCTGCCAATCTCCTGGGCGAGTCAGGTGGCGTTTGCGCAGCACCCAGGAAATCATGCAGGGTTTTGGGTGGCCTGTTAGCGGAGTGCTCGAGCTGTCGTGTAGAGGTGTCGGGTGGAGGCAGTGTTTACCGGTCTTCGGGCGAGTCGTGCCCGCATTTGCGTAGCGCTCGATATTTGCATAGCACCAGGAAAAATTTGCACAGATCCGTTCAAAATTGAATGGGCGGATGACTGGTTAGCACAGTGCGTACCTGTGTTTGCGTAGCGCCGGTGATTTGCGTAGTGCCAGAATCACTTTGCCCAAAAACAACCCGAAAACCTTGTTTTTGTCCCCAAAGCTTCTTTCTCCTTATCAAATGCTAAATAATATTAAAATGAATTTGAAACACCTTTATACGCCTTGAGAGAGATAATTTAAACTTATAAACCCACTTTTCTTATGTTTTAATCTTCTTCCTTTGACTGATTCCTTTTTATATTTTGCAGGGTTTTGAAGACTTTCTTCAAGGAATCTTGTCTTCTTTCATGGTGATGGCCGACTGAAAGGATATATATGTCCTTTTCACCCCCCTTTGACCTTTTGAAAGTTTGGGCACTGTTTTAAACTACCTTTGGCATATATTAATCAAACTGAAAACCCTGTTTTTATCTCCTTGGGCATTTTTTATTGCAGGTGACCTGAAACATGTCCTTTTCCTTTTGCATATTTTTTCTAGGCAGTAACATATTTTTTTTAACAAATAGTTTTAAGCCACCATACCATGCCATGTGTTGCATTGGCCACTTCTGATTTTCTGTAGGTGCCTAACACAGGGCTTTTGGTTTCTTTGTCATGGTTTGGACTTTGACCCTTATTTCCTCAAGAGTGAGCTTATTCTCTGCATGGTTTTCTCCTTTGGAACTTTACCTTATGTTTTCTTTGCCTTGACCATTTTGAAGACCTTGGGCTATATCTTTTGAAAGCTGAGACTCCCCTCATCTTGATATACTTTACCCTCTCTTCCTTTGGTGCAGTGAAGTAGTGTTGCCTTTGAAAAACCCTAAAGCCACCTTGAGAATCCTTTGAATGCCTTCTATTGTCTATGAAGGAGGAATTATCATCTTTATTTGACCTGTTCTGTCCATATTTCCAAACTCTTAGGTTTTAGGTTTGTTAAAGAAAAATAAGTAGTTTTGTCTTCTAATTTCTCTATAACCCTTCCAAGTTTATTTATTATTTCTGAAAATCTTCAATGTGTTCTTGGTTGTGTTGCTTTGCCTTCTGTCTTAGTGGTATTTTTGATGGTTCTTTTCTTGGTAACACTATCTTTTCAATCAATCCCAAAACCCTGATTCTCTTTAAACATAGGCCTGTTGCCTTCTTCTTTTCTGTGGATGTCTTCTTGCGATGATTTCATCTCATTACCTTACCTCTTTTATGCTGATGACCAACTTGATCATTTTTTTGCAGAAATGTGAAGAAGGGCATCTGTCCCTTGTAGAATTTGTGCTTTGGCCAAGGAGGCCTTTCCTTGAATGTCTTTTTGCTCAATTTTGGACTAAGTCACTTGACCTTTCTTCTTATTTTAATGCAGTCTCTTTACACAGGAAAAAAGATAGATTTTTAGGATACCAAATCAAACCTATGACCTATGAAACCCTAGGTGACCTAGTGCAAAGGCTCTTCAGACTTAGCCTTTGTTTGAAAACTTGATTTGGGATCCTTAGGTGTAAAATAGAGTTTTGTAAAAACTGATGTATTAAAGATCCAAAATCCAATATACTTGATTTATCTAAAGAGCCTACAGAGACAGTTTTGAGACCATCAATGCTTGAGGTATTTTGGAGATATAAGAGAGCTGGTTGACTGGTGGCCCTAGGTAGCAGTGGAGGGGCTAGGTAAAACAAAATAGAGGATTGAGGCCAAGGTGACACAAAAAATATAAAATGACTGACATGCGCCCATGATGGGTCTTCTGGGATGGGTGAGCTAAGCTTGACATGATGGGATGATGAAATAGTGAAAAAATTATCTTAAGGATAATGAAGGCAATGAGATTTCTAGAACTCACATGTTCATGAACTTTGTTTCTAGAAATCTAGGGTAAGCATTTAGTCATATACAAAGGCAAAAATTACTGATGACTAACAGAGGGAATTCTCTCAACATATGATTCTAATATCTTCTCTTCATCAAGTGCATCACTTGATTCTTTGATCTCCTCACTTGAATATCTTTCTTCTTGAGGTTGTTCTACAATGACATTGAGATTATCTCTTCTTTGCAATACCTTTCTTGAACTAAGATGCATATCATTTAGATCAAGAGGATATGTTTGGTAGTGTTGTACCTCAGCATTATAAGTGGGCTGAGATACTTCATGGTGTGGGTTTGGAAATGGTGGTACAGGTATTTGAGTGGGGGTGGATATATGAGATGGATGTGGTTGAGGCTGTAGTTGTGGTGGAGGTGGATGGTAGGGATAGCATGAAGTTGGGTATGGAGGATATGGAGGGAAATATTGAGGATATTGTGGATTTTCCCAATAAGGAGCTTGCCAGCCATGTCGCCAAGATTGGTTTTGGGGTTGAGATGGCCAAGGTTGCCAAGGAGGGAGTGTGTCCCAATTAGTTTGAGATGGATGTGAATAAGCTAGAAATTGTGAAGTAGATCCTTGCATCATATCAAGTTGACTAGGATGCCAGGGTATCCTTGGAGCTACATCACATAGCTTCTTTAGTGATTTCCTTGCTCCATCGTCCTCCTGGTAAAATTCTTTAAACTTGGGGAATGATGAACACTAATTAGTAGCATATGATTCTACATTGATAACAAAAATATCATCATCATATTCTTTTTTTTCATTTTTCATTCTTAACATTTCTACTTGTTCACTTAAATTTCTAAGGATTTCAGTTTTAAAGTTGTCAAGAAAATTTCCAAGTTCATCTTGTCTTACCGATGTTGATGATGGCTTACTTACTCTTTCCCTTCCTCTTGATATGCGCTTGCATGTTTCACAAATTTCTTCGAATTCCAATTGATATAAATCTCCTTTGCTCATGAGATTAAGGAGATCAATCCAATCATCCCTAATTTTTCTAAGTAAGAGGGTTTTTAGTGTGTCAAATCATAGATGTTGCAATTTTTCCCTGATAACATTATACATGAACCTCTCTATTAGATCCTCAAGGCTCTCATGTTCTTCTTTGTTCATTCTAAGAATTTCTTCTCTAAGATCACGATCTTTATATTTTTCTAGAAATATATTTTGCATATCATTCTATGATCTTTTTGAATTAGTACCTGGACTCATGAACCAATTAAGATCTCTATCCTTCTATGTTTCAGGAAACAATCTCAATTTTTGAGTGTGTGATAAGTAGCCATAAGACCTACAAAGTATCTCAAATTCAAAGAGAAATGTTTCCAGATCCTTTGTCCTCTTACCATGGAAGTTGGGAAGGAAAGATGGAGGGATGTTCTTCATAGGTACACTGATTTCCATATCTTGAATGGGAAACCCAATAAGAGATTCCTCATTGTTGTCATATCTATCCATATCTTCTTCCTTCAAAATTGTATGGTGATGTGGTTCTTGCTGCACCCCAAGGTCAAGTCAGGGGTTGGTATTGGAGAAAGAAAATTCTAAGTATCCCTACTCCTATGAGGCATGAAAATCAAATTTTTTAGTATTTTTCAATATTTTGGAAACAACATGAAAAAGGAAAGCATAAAATAATTCTTAAAACAAAATCAAAGCATCTACTAGACACCTCCCCGAAAACAACGCCAAAAAGTGTTGAGCCTTTGTATTGTACCAAGAGTGTTGCAACTCCCACGGGCTGCCCTACTTTACTTTATCAACTAAGGGTTCGTACAATATTTGAGGTGACAGTGCTATATACACAACAGATACATTATGTTCATGTCATCCTCTTCCTCTTTACGAAAGGGTGCTATTTCTAAGGGTTCTCAGTAAAGTCTGTCACACTTCAATGAAACTAAACTAAATTGCAAAAAGGAAACGACTGAAGGAAACTAAATTAAATCACTCAAAAGAAATGACATAAATGAAACTAATTTAATTTGCAGAAAAGGAAATGACAGAAAGGAAACTAACGTAACTTGCTGAAAATAAATAGCAGAAAGGAAATTAATTCTAAACAACACTTAACTTGGCCAAATGGCTAAATGCACTCTATTTATCCTATGGTCTATCTACCATGCTCCTATCCATGCAACTAGGCTATCCATGACTTAATTCTAATTAAAAAGAGTTAATTTTCATCTTGGAGGGAAGAAAAGGGCTAAAAGAGGCTAATGGGGGTTTTAACACATGAAATGAGGTTTGGAAGCGGAAAGAGGGGGTTAAACCCTTATAAAACTTTATTATAATGCAAGAAGTGACTTTGGAGCAGAAAGAACTCAAGAGTGACGTGGTGGAGTGCGATGGAGGAAAAAATTTGCGATACACAATGTCAAAATCACAATATCGCAAGTTTAAATGGATAGCGGTAAATATTTAACGGAACGAACTAAAATGTTCGAAGTGTGATTTGTCACGGGCAACGTGGCAGTGGGACCGATGGTAGGGCACGATTTCACAATATCGCAATCGCAAGAACAAGTGATAAGTGTTTAAAGGTAAAAGCTAAAATTTGCAGTTTGCGAAGTGCGATGTACGGTGACAGAGTTATCACATCGGCGGAATGAGCAGTAAGTGTTAAGGGGAAAAGCTAAAGAATGAAAAGTGTGATTTTTGATGGGTGGCGTGGAAGTGGTACCGACAATGGGGCATGATCGCAATATCACGATTGGCAAGAACAATTGTAAGTGTTAAGGGAGGAAGGGAAAAGTTGCGGGATGCGACTTGCGATAAGATAAAAACTGCAGGATGCGATTTGTGATAGGATAAAAACTGTGAGATGCTATTTGCGATATGTGATGTCGCAATATCGAAATCGGAAAGAATGAGCAGTAAATTTTAAAGGAAAATAGAAAGATTTTTGAAATGATATTGTGATGTATGGTGGTGGGAGATTCGAGGAGTAAAGGCGGAGATCGGGTTTTCAGTGGTTTTGAATGGTTTTCATGTGTTTTGCATAAAAAGGGTAAGGTGACAGTGAACAAATAAAACAAAGAAATAAGGTTGAAGGGCTTAAGGGTGTTCGAAGGAAGGTAACTGCAGCGCTAAGGTGAGAAGTAAAGGAGGGAAATGGGAGCTTAAGGGCAATTCTTAGAAGTGAAGAACTCTCGCAGATTCATGCACGGGAAACAAACAAAAATGCGGGGTGAGACAATGAAGGAAAGGCTTGGACTTGGTAAATACAAATTCTTCCCTGAACTCGAACAGAAAGAAATTTTGGCCTATGGGAAGTTCTGCCCTACTTGAACTCTATTTACAGAAATGAGATGGGGGAGACTTGACCACAGTTTTGGAGTTTTTTCTCTATTTCACTATGCATAAGAAATTAAAACTACAACATCACAAAAAATAAACAGCAATGAGATTATCAGAAGCATATCTAACTTAAATGGCAGAGAAAAACTAGCTAAATTACAGAAAGGAAAAGATAGTAATAACAGAGAAGCTGAGGCACATGGATTGGGCCCTAACCCACGAGCCTAGCCCTCTGAAACTTAAATCATTTGAATTAAATTAGTCTACTCATTTCATAAAAGAATAACTGCATACATCTCTGAAAGTTTGATCCCTGAATAAAACAAAAAGCTCAATAGCTCACAACCATAGTTCTGAATGGAATCGAGACTAGAATAGACTCCTTGACTAACTATCTAACTCCTTCCTAGCTCTAGCTCTGCTCTATTTATTCTACAGGTCAGCTACGAACATCTCCCTTGAAAATGGTTATTGAGTCCACTTTTACTCTAATTAAACATAGATTGACTTCCCTTTGTTTCTTGGATGCCTCTTGGAATTCGATTTTCCGGAGACTCCAAGTGAAGTATGGCATGAGTGCACTTGGTCTTGAGTTGCTTGGCTGCCTCTATAATTCAAATTGCTGGATAGGGATCTCATGAGGATCCTTTGGCTGCCTTTGAGAGTTAAGGAGGATGGAAAATCCCCTTGAATCTCTCCACGATTTCTCTCTAATTCCCTGATGTTGTGCTCATTTATTCTCTAATCCCGATCTTCCATTGGCAAGGAGAAAGTCCCTAAACCATTTCCTTCTCCAAATTTGTATAATCTGCCAAATATTTCCACAATATTCTACAAAAATAACCAATATTAGGCAAAAATATGCAACTACCTTTAATCCTTCCTTAGAACATATTAAAGCATAAGAAAACCTTATTAATTGTAGAAGGAGAGATTTAATATATCCTTTTATGTGCATAAGGAAGGTAGATGGGCCTAAGAAAGGTTAGATGGGCCCTATTTTATGTCTAATTTAGAGGCACATCACCCCCCGTGAGGTTGGCCATATCCCATAGATAATTTCAAATACAAATAATGATGTTGGTAAGATACTGATCCAATTACTTCATTTGTGGCGTGAGATTCCCTAAGTGCAGAAGAAGCACCGGGCCAAGGGAGGACAGGGAGAATGTTCTAGACATAACTTGATTTGGAATTGATTACATCAACCTACAAAGCTTTATAAATGACTTCTTCTTCAGTTTTAAGGAAATGAGATGGCATATTTAGAAATAGGAGAGAGGAGGGATCGCAGGAACTAATCTATATAAATTTGATCTTCAAATTTTGAAGCTTTACACAACTTGTTCCTTCTGCGCTATTCCTGAAGATGATCAGAAAGGCTATCGATAGATGTTCAACGAAATGAGGTCAAAGGTTTGATACTCATATCATAATAGATGGGTAAATGAAAATAAGATAAAGAGGCATTTTCAAGGCTCACAAACACCTTATGGTACACGTTGGGTTTATCTACATACCACTTCATGACAAAGTCAGTGAGGGTGAATTGACAGAGACACAATTGAATAGAATTAACACCACATGCGAAAATATTGAACATGGTTGTTGTGATACTATCTAGAGTTTTGTCCGAGTTTAGGAATATCGGATGGAATCTTGGCTAGCATGGGTTGTAAATTTGGATCACGGTGAAGAAGATGATTAATGTGTTGATTCGAATGAAGAAGACTCAAACTGGCTATATAAGGAAGTAATGGATGATTCACAATCATTCCTTGTGAGTTTCCAATGTTACCTCCTAGAGGAGAACACTAAGTACTACCAACGTTCCCTCTAATATTTAATTCTCTATTGGTTCCATCGTTGGGACCAACATTAATACCAACATTAACACCAGACATGGTAGTGGCTCAAGGTTGAGAGGATGTATAATCTGAGGAACAACTGGATGAATAAAAAATACACACTACTTTTTATCAAGTGAAATTTCAAGACGGGGTTCCCACACTTGACAAAATGTCGAAATTTCCTGTAATTTTTCCTATCCCGCCCAAAACCACGTTTACACCGTCGTTATAGAAAAGAAAACAGAATACCCCCATACCCTTAAAAGGTTTGTACTGCGGGCTGAGGAAGACGTCGCAATTGCGACACTATGGCCCAAAGCGTCGCTATTGCGACGACTGCCTCCAAACATCGCAAGTGCGACACAATGTCTAAGTGTCGCAATTGCAACGTTTGGAGGCACCCGTTGCAATAGTGATGCATTTTCCGTCGTCATTATAACGACACTTATATGTGCGCTACATAAAAATATGAAACTCATATGCGTGCTACATAAAAATGATTTTATTTTTTCGTATCCGTCGCAATAGCTACATTAACGTCTGATATCATGCGCGCATTCGCCCTCCGCTCTTGCAGAACAGCATTCTCCCTTAGCATTCTCCCTCAGCTCTTGCAGAACAGCATTTTCCCTCAGCATTCGCCCTCAGCGTTCGCCCTCAGCTCTTGTAGAACAACATTCGCCCTCAGCTCTTGCAAAATGGTAAGTTCTTACTACAGGCCCTTCCTCCTATAGTAGGGTTGACTCTATTTGGGTTTTTTTGGTCAATTCCATTAGATTGTGTTAGGCTGTAGGGTTCTCTCTAGATGTCAAGAATCAAGATTCAATACCTCTATTATCTTCATCACCCAATACAAGATTTAAATTTTTCCCAAAGAAACGCTTATTAATTTGGCAGCCATTATTTCTCCCTGCTTTAAAAACCCTACATTTAAATGAAAACAAGCATTGCATTTCAACTACAAAAATCTATTAGTGTTCAAATGTACATGTGTGCTACATTAACGTCTGATATCACGAGCGCATTCGCCCTCCGCTCTTGCAGAACAGCATTCGCCCTCAGCAGTCACCCTTAGCTCTTGTAGAACAGCATTCGCCCTCAGCATTCGCCCTGAGCTCTTGCAGAACAGCATTCACCCTCAACATTCGACCTGAGCTCTTGCAGAACAACATTCACCCTGCATTCGCCCTCAGCTCTTGTAGAACAGCATTCGCCCTCAGCTCTTGCAGAACAACATTCGCCCTCAGCTCTTGCAAAATGGTAAGTTCTTACTGCAGGCCCTTCCTCCTATAGTAGGGTTGACTCTATTTGGGGTTTTTGGTCAATTCCATTGGATTGTGTTAGGCTGTAGGGTTCTCTCTAGATGTCAAGAATCAAGATTCAATACCCTCTATTATCTTCATCACCTAATACAAGATTTAAATTTTTCCCAAAGAAACGCTTATTAAATTGGCAGCCATTATTTCTCCCTACTTTAAAAACCCTACATTTAAATGAAAACAAGCATTGGATTTCAACTACAAAAATCTATTAGTGTTCAAATGTACATGTGTGCATCACTTGTGTAGGGTATTCCTTTTCCACTTTCACATTATCCAAGAATGTGTGCAGTATAGTTCATATTTTTTGTGATTTAGACTATCTTGAAAAAGGAAAGGTAAATTATTTCCCATGGAAAAATAAGTTTTTCCCTTTTTACTACTGGATATGGTACAACAAAGTTCCATTTCTACCCGAAAATCCTATGAAACAGGAACAAAATAAAGGCCATGTCCTCAATGGACATCATTTGGCTTTGAAAATGGCCATTGCACCGTGTTGTTTCTTATATTACATCACGATAGTTTCTTAGGTCATTTCTTGTTTCTTGAGATGAAAAACAACCAAAGAAATTGTGAAGATCCTTTCAAGAAATAAATGACCATTTCTCAATCATATCTCAACTATTTTTTATTTTATTCGGTGGTTGCTTACTTTGAGAGAAATTTGACACTTTTATAAGGAATATAACATAAAAACACAAAATGGGAAGGAATTGATGAGGTAGATGACCTTTAGTTGTTTTCAATTAAGAATTGATAATACACGATGCATGTTCTGTACTACAAACTAGATTCCTTCCTAGAGTTAGGACACAGAGTATTGAATCAAAGTTGTAGTTTCTAACTTCTTGTATTGGTTCATCAATCTTGAAATTCAGACATTGTATGTCTTCATTGCTTCATGTTTGAATGATTTGCATTATATCGTACAATAGGAAATTAGGAATTATGATTATTATTACTTTATGGATATGTTAAGTTACTTTTAAGTTTGCATGGTTTAGTGTGAAATTATTCTAGTGTGCCCCTAGGCCCAGGTGAAGGAATGCCAAGGACTGAGAACCCTAGTTTTTAAATGGTATTGTTTCTTATACCCAAAAGCCCCTCAACATCACTTCTTATTAGTTCTTAACAATAGTGTTGTAAACAATTTGAGAATTGATATAGCAGAATCTCGCACTTCTCAAGATAAAGTCCTAAAGCTAAAGTGTGATACCATGTGTAATTCAATAGCCCCATTGTCACCTCACCAACCTCTTTTCACTTCGGGCTAGCTCTCCTCCAACTCAAGGGGGGTTCTCCCTAGTATATTTTAGGGATCTAATGGCCCAACCAAAGGCTATGACAAGAGCCCCCTAACTCTCTATGTTTACTACTATCAATTAAAATATTGAAAAATAGGGTCAGACATGCATCCTGAAGATAAAATTGCCAGGGTATTTTTGGGTCATTTCAAAGGGAAAGTCCCCAAACAAATATAATCAAGGAATTATAACGTGATTTCAAACATTAAATATCAACAAAATTGTTTAAAGGATATTGAAAGGAAAAAGGTGATGGAAGATAGAAAGTGCCTTACTTAAATACTCTAAGGATTTTTCAATAGTTGCTCCAAAAGCTTCACTTCAAGGCCCTTCAAGATCGTCTCCAACAATGCTATACCATCAGCTTCAACAATGTTGCTCCAAAAATTTCCTCAAGGTCTTCACAACAAGTTTACTAGAAGTTGCTCCAACAATATATTCAATAAGGTCTTCATTTTCAACTCGTCTCTTGTTTGGGTGCCTTAATGTGCAATGACATGTTTCCAGGATTGAATTCAATGCAAGGCATATTTGAAACTCTAACTCTGTCTTTCGGTGTCTTATTAGAAATTATTTCAATTTTCATTTTGTGTTTTCAAGTTAGATATTGTTTTCAAGTTTTTACATTTATAATTTTATTGCAATGTGGCAGACTGATCAGAGCAGTGCAGGAACAACCCTGAGACGGGATGATCGTGGAAAGAGGCCAGCGGAAGAACATGTAAAGTGCCAGCATTGCTCTATCTTCGGGTATTTTAGTTATTTACATAATTGAAATAATATTAATTTTGTTCAAATATGTAGACACCTAGCCATGGTACGCCTGATGATTCCCTCTTTGAGGAAGAGCTTTCTTCATCCCTATCTCCAGCGCTCTTGTTGCGAAAAAAGGCACGAGAAGCAAGGTCGGAATTTAATACTTTGATAGATGCGCCTCAAACACTTGAAACAGAAGAGAGGATAAAAAAACTTATGAGCCAGCTAGAAACATATCGGGTAATAATAAAAATTCAAAAGGATATTTTTTTTGTTCTGCATGAGATGAATTGTGATAGTTTGATTTTTAATTTTTACATTGACTAAACTAACAAAAATTTCTTTTGTATGTAGCGTTTTCTGGCACTTGCTGAACCTGGTGTTGGTGGTAGTGGGACACAAGGGCAAGATATTGCCCAACAACCCTCTCGTACACCTTCTACTCCTTTAGGTGCCAGCCAAGAAACACACCCTACCCAAGCAGACACCCAGCCAACCGCTGAACGTGTTGGCAATGATGAGGCTGATATGGCCAACTACATTAATGCGTTTCCTGGAGCTACACGTGTCAGCTCCACAGGGACCATTAATGGCACGTTGTTGGTGAACGATGAAGGTGTCCCTATAAAGCATGTACAACTCCCAGGTAAATTTTAATATTTTAACTATTTCATGTACTTTATCTAAAACATATTTATCATGATTTTTATTTTAAAATTAATGATAATATCTTCTTTTTCTTTTGGTTTTATTCTGTGTAGGAAACAATGAGTTCTACAGGATTCTGGAGAGCCATGCGTTGGTAATTTTTGGCCCAACCATACGTACAGGGTGGAATTCCCAGAATTCCAACCTGAAAAAAGAACTTCTAGATTATCTAGAAGCCCTTTTTGGGGTCGGCACATTTGACAGACAAGCGGTGGCTCAGGTAGCCGGCAAATATTTGAAATATACCAGGGACACCTATAGGACGCAATTGCAATTTAACCCTAGATATGAGCGTCCTCTCGCAGTTTCAGAGAGTGAGTGGAGAGCACTCATCCATGACGGAAAAGAGAAAAGGGCAAAGAAAGAAGGAAAAATGCCAACTGGACCCGCAAGGTAAAGTACAACTTTAATTCAATAGCTTTAATTTTCTTTATGTCTAAAATAAAAGTGTGCTACGTCATATCTGACTTCAATCTTTTGATGCTAGGTTTCCTGACACCTCAAAGGCAACCAAAGCTAGGATTGAGAAAAAGGGCCATCACAAGCTAGGCCAGGGCGGCTACTTGAAATTAGCTGCAAAAATTGTAATTAAGTAGCTAAACATCTTATAATTAATTGTATCGCCTTCCAACGTTTTTGTAATCCTATCAAATATGATTAAAAATACACAATCATATGTAATTTAGGGTGATGACTTCGGAACAGAAACTACAGAGGAAGATAAAAATATCGCTTTCCATTTCGGCTATCAAGCCGTAGTTGAACATCGCAGAAGCTTGGGCAGGTCCCAAGATCCAGAATGCCTGATAAGGTAAAAAATTAACCTTTCAATATGATTGTTTTCATCCATAAATTTAATGTCTAACAAATTTGTTTAAATCAGGGGAGCAACACTACCGACGAGGCAAATAACCCAGTTTTAGAGCCAGATGTAGATGATCCTCACGTGCAACTTGATCATTGTAGTGGGGACCAGGCCGACAATGCTACTATCAGTGAGGGCCGTGATGGTAATTAATTTCCACTTATAATTTTTCCTAATTATACCTTGATGGTTGTCCTTATAACGTTTTTTGTTTAAATGACAGAGAATGTTTCCCTTGAGGATCTTACCACCAGAGAGGAAGACAGGGCAACAGTCCCAACAGTGACAACTAGTGCACTAGGTAAATAATCTCATTGCAATTTTTTTTATTAATATTACCGAACTAGTTCAATGATATTTAAAAACTGACAATTAAAATTTAATATTATCTGTTTTTTTAGGCGATGCCCCATCACTGGATGAGACCAGACATCGTGACAATGCAACTAGGTCAGCGGCGACAACTGGTGCACCAGGTAAATAATCTCATTGCAATTTTTTTTATTAATATTACCGAACTAGTTCAATGATATTTAAAAACTGACAATTAAAATTTAATATTATCTGTTTTGGTAGGCGATGCCCCGTCACTGGATGAGACCAGACATCGTGACTACGCAACTAGGTCAGCGGCGACAACTGGTGCACCAGGTAAATAATCTCATTGCAATTTTTTTTATTAATATTACCGAACTAGTTCAATGATATTTAAAATCTGACAATTAAAATTTAATATTATCTATTTTTGTAGGCGATGCCCCGTCACTGGATGAGACCAGACATCGTGACTACGCAACTAGGTCAGCGGCGACAACTGGTGCACGAGGTAAATAATCTCATTGCAATTTTTTTTATTAATATTACCGAACTAGTTCAATGATATTTAAAAACTGACAATTAAAATTTAATATTATCTTTTTTTGTAGGCGATGCCCCGTCACTGGATGAGACCAGACATTGTGACTACGCAACTAGGTCAACAGTGCGGGTCGAAAGGCACGAAACAGGAGCAGAGCACGATGATATTGATGATGTAATTAGGAGCTTTAGAAATAGGAAGAAGAAAAAGAAAAATTGATAATGTAAAATATTGTATTATTATAAGACAAACGTTACCATACTTGGAACGTTTTTTGCATTATATAAAAAACTCATTTATCATACTATTTTTATGTCAAGCATTAATTGCAATGTTTCCTTGTGTACTTTTTGTTGAATTGTTTTTTTATTAGTTATTGAATATTTTTTTTTATGCTCATGAAAGTAAAAAATGAAATATAGATTGGGTATTGGGGAATTGAGAGTGATGTGGGAGGGGCCATAAGAGCTTCCACCTTCACGTGCTTAGCCATGTTTAGTAGAGAATAATTTATTGGAGCGATTTAATCTTGGAGCAAACCTCCCTCGATCCAGCGTAGCAACAAAAAAGTCACTGTTGACTTAGTTGCTACTCTTTCAGATCGTGGGAGGCTTGTTCCAAGTTCATGCGACTCCAATAAATTGTTCTTGAAACAAAGAGGAGCTTATTCGGGTATGTTTTGACATTTTCAACATATGTTCTAACATTATCATAAGAATGCATCTTAGAGTAAAAAATACTACATCAATTACTTGTATTTGTTGTATAGATAATGATGGATTTTGATTGACTTGGCAGTGCAGGTACAAATCCTCTTGCATCATGAGCAATACAACTTGTCAACCAGGGTCATGTCCAGGATATTTTTTCTTGTGCGCTTGACCAGGTTCGTAATGTCACATTTTATAAGTTCCTTTACAGTTCATAATTCAATATTAAGCTTGTTCATGATTATTATCTAGGTTTTTGGTATGTGTTTTTTCATCTATTTGATTGTAAGCAACTCTGCATGTTTCCTGTTGTTCACTATGATTTCTCCCATTACCACTCCCAGGATGAATCTGACTTTATTATTACATAGGTTACTTTATTGTTACTATGATTTCTCCATTTACGATTTCATAGGTTACATCATGTAAAGTTGTCAATCTCAGGTTGGTGATGAGCTTTAGTTCTCCGGATTTGGGGCTTTTCTGATATTTTCTCCCTCATGTCATTCCTACATCACCTCATTGTTTGAGCATGCCAATTTTCTACCACTTGTACCAATTGGCACATGTCAATCTCTGAGTGGTGCCACATTTCACCTATTTTCAGTGAGAGTTTAGGGTTTCTCTAACATAGCTTCAGAAATCCGATTTAGTGCCTGCTTGAATATTGTCACATAATATTCATGGTTTGGATTGATGAGCATGTTTTGAATGGTTGGTTGATTCATAAGAACCACCCATATAGTCATCTTGAGATATTTCAGAAGGTTTCTCGGGTTTCCTTTTTCACCGTTTCTAGTGGGTGGGATGGTGTGGGGTGATCCATCAATACTGGTGCTCTTGTAGTAGGGAATTTGTTTTTGGGGATATAAAGGAGCATTTGATGTAGATATCCCATTGGATTCATTCATAGATGGGCACGAGAGGTCAAGAATTTAAATTAAAAATATGTAACCTCTAGCATGGCAACCTGAAGGCCGCGAGAGACACTGGTTAAAGATTGTTTTGTGTTGGCCTTAATATAGTCGTGATTTATGTATATTATCTTAATGAAAATATATAGTCCAGTCTCATTAAAATGAGGATTGTGGTTGTATTTCTCTTTGGTTTTTTCTCTCTTAATTCTCCAGAAGTTGCCAAAAGTTGCGATAGTTGTTTACTTTGCCTGTTACAACTTAAAAGTGTTTTTTAGCAATGGGAGTCATGTCTTTTAAGGTTCATACTAATATGAAGATCTTGTAACTCTATATTCAGCATAAGAGAATATGGCCTCTACTTTGGGCAGTATGATAACAATTGCCACATCTACCTCATTGGGTAACAATGGAAAGGGGAAGAAGTTGGGTGCAATGTTTGATAATTATGGCAGACAATTGTCTTCTCTTTCAGTTTTTCACCCATTTCCTTTAATCGCTCAAGCAGAAGAGGGACTCTAATATTACGCGACAGAGAGAAGGTAGTTAATAGAAGAGCTATGGAAAAGGAGTTGTACTTCAAAAAGGATGGCTCAGTGACAAAAAAATTGCAGGTCAAAGAAAAAAATTATGTTTAAAGGAAGGTCACATGCACGTGAAACTTCACTGCGGTGGATCTTTCCTTGTCCACTTATATTCGATTTTATTTTGTTATTTTAATTTTTCATGGAGGGTTGTTTTGGCATATGGTCTGGCATTCAATTGCACACTTACTGAAATCATTGTCAATTTGTCTTACAGGTGGTGTGAACAAACTTGATGATCTTGTTGGAGTCACCCTTGGGGCGAAGGGCAAAATGTTGTCTTGGAGAGCAAGCATGGTTCTCCAAAAATAGTTAATGATGGTGTGACAGTAGCTAAGGAGGTAATTTGTAGATGTGTGCTCTGGTTTTCTTTTTAATGTTGTATTAGTTCCCCCTCTTAAATGTCTTAGATTTGGTAGGCATAATTTGAAAACTCAAAAGTGAAAGGAAACATATTTTTTACCCAGTGGTCTACTTGGCCTATGGACTAGCCACATTAGAGTAATGCATAAAGCTTTTCACAACAATAAAAGGAAAGGGTTATGGCTGAGTCAAATTTTATTGTTATTGACAGTGTAATGAAATGTATCTCGATGCTATGGTTTTGGCCTTTTTATTGGTTGAATTAGAGGACCCAGTTGAAAATATTGGGGCCAAGTAGGCTGGTTTTCCTTTTTGCTGATGGTTTGGTGTATCTAATTGAATTAGTTGCCTAAGGTATTTTTGGTTGCAAACTCCTTTTCATTTTCCATACATTATTGGCCTTGTGTGGTGCAGGGGTAACCCCCGCTTCACCCACATTCCCAGTTCTTTTCAATGTTTCACTTTACTGTGTGTAAATGCATCACAAGCTTCTTGCCCAATTCCTATTTGTTTATTCAATACGGGTCTTCTTAATCCTCTGTTCAATTCATTCATCAAATTCCTAGAATTTGATTAATGAATACCTTTACAACCTTATATCTCCCAATCAACTCACAGTCCACAAGTCTGGAAATCTCACATGCCCCTCTTGTTCCACGCTGACAAATTCAATTAAATAAGGCCAGGTTAATTTCTTGGCTCGCACTTAGAAAATAAATCAATTAATCTAAGGGTTTTATATTCTTATCTCCTTTAATAATGCACTCTCCAAGACATACATATACTGACCCCACTATTTTAAACTATGCTCACTTCATCTCATATTTAAACGATGGCCCCTATCCGTATATAGTGCTGTGGTCGCGATCTCCGTTCAAACATTAACCCACTACAATATGGTTAACCCTCATACATTCCACAGGCGCTAAATTCACAAACATATTACATGGTCTATCCCTTTAATATTGTCTTTGCAAAGGTTAACGTAATAATACAATGTTCCGCTTACCAATTGGAAGTGTACAGCATCCGGGCCCACACATACATAACCAATAGCCAATCGAATGTGCCCCTGTACCTGGCTTAACCTCCGAGCTCTTCCGTTAAACCTCAGCAAGTCCAACACGCGATCGACGTCCGATGTTGAGCCTCCAGATCAACAGTCGGTATTAATTCCGCTCGGCATCTTGCGTCAGTTTTTTAATGCGCGAAGGCACGGTTTAAAAGGCGGTTTTGTTATTTCGCTTGGGGACACGTGTCGAGCTTCCTATGGAATCGCTCGTGACTCCTCCAATACCACCTACTGTATGAGAGTGGTGCGGAAATACCGCTTCCAGCCTTTACTGTTCACTCAAACCACTTTCACTTCTTCTCCGGTCAAGGTTACGCCTCTCCAGGTTCCGGTTCCAACTCTGTCAACGCTCCGTCGGGTGTATTTCCTCTGTGCTTCCATTATATCTTGTTAAAGGCTTGTTCCAGATTCAACCTCACTCCGTCTATACAGAGAGTCTCCCAATTAGGCACAACGCACCATTAAACTAATTACAGGGTATACGCATTCCAATTGCCATACAGAGCCGATTTCTAAATCTCATATAATTGCTCAAGGACGCATGGCATTCTCCACAATTAAATAAAAAATTCTCACAAGTCCTGAATTATGAACCCGTACTCCCACAGAGAATTCAAACGGACTGTATACACATAATCCAACCACGGATGTTCACATTTCCACAGGAATTCAATTGTCAAGAACACATGCATTTAAACGCCCAGTTATATTGAACAATCCTACATTTATACAGTTAAGTAATTACGACATATCGACCAGATTTTACAATTTCTTGGCCCTCTTCCCTACATTCCTATGCAGCCTCTACAGGTCTCTCGTGCAGCTCCGTGCAGGTCTCTCTCTCCGACTCTGTCACAGAGTTTTTTCTTATACAACTACAAGGAATCGATTCAATTCCTTGATGACTCACAGACTCTTCAACTTCCTACAATTCCAATTAGACTAGCCTCCAAAACTGACTATCTCTTCGAGTGCCCATCAATCATTCGAGCAGTTACAATATTTTCCTTCCTAATTAATTAAAATAACTCAACTATGAATATTCACATAGGGAAACAAAACATAAGATCCCCTCCTATATTTATTTATGTACAAAAATTGTCTCGGGTCTAATGCTCCTGCATCAGACTCCCCAGGTTCAAATGATTCATGATCTCCTGATCATGTGCTTCATCTTTATCTGTCTGGATCCCATACTCTGCTCTGTAACTGGTTATTTGTTGCAGCATTCTTCTTCTGCATTCCTCCTGGCTACCATACCTTGGGCTGTAGCTTTCCATTTGCTATGCTCTCACAGTCAGTGACTGTCTCTTTCTTGCTGCTGCCAATTCCCTGCTTCCTTGCTGCTTTCCTCCTCTGAGGCATCCTCTGCATCAGGTTCGTTATCCATTCAATTTCTCTGTCTAATCTTTCCTCTGACTGCAGGATGCTTGCTTCTATTTGCTTCATTCTTGTCTCTTCAGTTTTTACTGCTGCCTTATTCACTATGCTTATTGCCACCCAATCATCCATGTCCTCTCTGCAACAGTAAAACTTATGCTCTTCTGCTGGCAACACTTCAGCTTGTTGCTTCAGCACTCTCTCCAGCAACACTCCAAGCTGCTGCTTTGGCATTTCACCTCCTTTTCTGAATACCTTCCGCAAACATTCTTGCCACCTCCTTTGGCCAAACAAATCATCAATATGCCGCAACTCAAGTTCAGCATCCTCTTCTTCTGTTCTGGCAATCTTCAGCAATTGCCTTCCTTCTTCTTGATTGATTCCAGCAATCAAATCAAGTTCTCTAGCCACTGTATCTTCATCTTCTGTCAGAGTGAAACTCTGGTTCTCCACTGCTGTAACAGCCCCAATAGTCTTCCATACAATCTTCTCTTCAATATTCTCTTGGCTATTCGAACAAGCCAATTCATCCTTGCTATCAACAGCAACAATCTTTTCCTGCATTTGAGACATAGTTGTCTCATCTTCATTCAGCTGCTCATCCTTGTTCTGCAACAGCTCTTCTTCTTCTAAGACAACTCCAAGTGATGGATTGTCTTCTGCCTTGCCTGTCAACACAGTCACCCCATTGGTTCCAAAACCCCAAGACCCAATGGTCCCTACTAATGATTCAATTAGCAATGCTTTTCTATCTTCATCCCATTGTGTCTTCTCATTCTGCAGCCCCCAATTCCGAAATTGAGGTCTTCTCTCTTGTAAGGAATCCTGTTGATTCAGCGTACTCTCCAGCAGCTCAATTTCCCCATTCCATGGTTTAAAGTCTTCCACAGAATTCTCCTTCTCTTTCAATTGATTTCCCCATGCTGTCAATTCTCCTTCAGCATCAACATGATCTGCACTCCTCAAACATTTGTTAAAACAAAGTCTGCAAGGCCTCAAAGCCTTCCCTTCTTTTGTCAGCATCTCAATATGTTGTCCTAAATTTCTTTTCTCCTCGATCAACTCATCAGAATGCTGGTTCCAAATGTTCAAACCTTTCCCGAGACTACCAGCTAGTCTCTCTTCTGCACCATCCTTTGCAAGGATGTCTTTCTGCTCTAGTTCACAAGAAGGAACTTTCTCATCTTCAACCATCTCTGTCCTTACCATCTGAACACCTTCCCTTTGTGGTCATATCCTCTGCTCATGCCACAATCTTGGCATCTCACCACAATCTTCTCTATATTCTGCTGTCACTATCTCCTCAGTCTTCATCAGAATAAAATCCCGATTTCCCATCTCTGCAAGGACTCCAGCTACCTTCCCATTATGGACATTTAACAAAAGCAGCCTGTCATTATCAGCATTAATGACAAGTTCATCATCATCAACTCCATCGAAACAATCTCTTCTACCAAATAAGGAATTAATGAATTCCTTCTGCTGCAGTAGTTCCATTTGTTCTCCATCTGAAAGATACTCATCATATCTTGCTTGGAAATAGTCAACTTCATCTGTCACATTCTCACCATGTGAGCTGCCTTCATTAACACCTGCATTCACACACAACTTGTCAGTTGTAAGAACATAAGACCTCATGGTCTCAATTGGTGATTTGGTCACCAAATCTTTCTACTGTTCCAAGTCTTCTATCTTTCCCAGAGATTCTTCAATGGTTCCTTCTTCAAAGTCCTCAAGTTGTTCAACCTCCAGCTTCTGGCCAATATCACAAACTACATCTCTTCTACTTCCAATATGTTGGAAATCAGAATCTTTCTCCAAATGTACATGGACATCCCCAAAACATGTAGCTGCTCCATTTTCTTCCTCAGTGACAACATCAGCAGTCTGTTCACCTGCTATTCCTGAAAACACACAAAATATGTCAGATGTAAGGCTCTTGGACCCCTTGGTCCCACCTGAAGCTTCAGTCTTCAAGTCCTTCTCCAAATACTCAATTGCCCTGAGTATTTCCTTTTTCTTCCAAGCATTCATCATCTGCTCCTTCTTCCTTAGTAGCCTTTGCCACTTTATCTTCTTCTTCATGAGCCAACCAATTCTCTGGCTTTCTTCTATCCTTCTCTTAAGTTCATTAATCTCTTCCCTGATCTCAGCTATTTCTCTCTGCAATTCTTCATCTGTGGATTTCTTCTTCCTCATGCCATTTTCTTTGGCATCTTCCCACACTCTTCTGTTGTGGTTTCTCTTAGAACCTCTGCAATCTCTGCAGTCCCTGCTATGGCTCTCAGTATCCATTCTCTTCTCTAGGAGTTCTTCACTCACAAGCTGCACTAAGCCTCTGCAACAGCAAGCTCTCTTGCTGCAACTTACCTCACCAAGCTTCTCTCCTGAGCTCCGGATTTTGGCAAGTACTGGTCCCCTCTCTTTGGAACCTCCTGAGCACTCTCTCTGCTCTCTAGGCTTCAGTCTGCAACTTTCTCAAGAAAATCCCTTTTCTTCATTCATCCAACCTCAGTTGGGAATTATTTCAGGTTCTGCCACACTCTTTATGCACCCAGAATCCCTTGCTGGACTCTTCTATCACTGCTCTCAAGGCTGTGATCTACTCCTGCTGAGATGTATTCAATTGTCTGCACTCTGACTTCTGCAAACAATACCTTCCAACCAAAGTTCAAATAAGGCTCATCTTCTCTCGATAACACTACAAATGTCCTCCTTATCCAGCCTCTAGCTGAATACCAGGCTCACTCTCTTACCTCTCAAGATCCCTGACTGATCTTGCTTCTTTTCTCTTCTTTTCACCTGCACTGCATCTACCTGTTGCAATCTTCTGTCTTCAAATCCAGATTCTGCTCATCTGGAGACCTTCACTGCATGTCAAATCAAATCTGCAATTTCCTCTATTAAACAGATCCAAACATCAACTATTCTTTCCTGTTCAGTACATGTGCATTTCCAAAACAAACTTTTCAACGAGCTAATCAAATTCTAGCTTTGATACCACTTTGGTGCAGGGGTAACCCCCGCTTCACCCACATTCCCAGTTCTTTTCAATGTTTCACTTTACTGTGTGTAAATGCATCACAAGCTTCCTGCCCAATTCCTATTTGTTTATTCAATACGGGTCTTCTTAATCCTCTGTTCAATTCATTCATCAAATTCCTAGAATTTGATTAATGAATACCTTTACAACCTTATATCTCCCAATCAACTCACAGTCCAAAAGTCTGGCAATCTCACATGCCTCTCTTGTTCCACGCTGACAAATTCAATTAAATAAGGCCGGGTTAATTTCTTGGCTCGCACTTAGAAAATAAATCAATTAATCTAAGGGTTTTATTTTCTTATCTCCTTTAATAATGCACTCTCCAAGACATACATATACTGACCCCACTATTTTAAACTATGCTCACTTCATCTCATATTTAAACGATGGCCCATATCCGTATATAGTGTTGTGGTCGCGACCTCCATTCAAACATTAACCCACTACAATATGGTTAACCCTCATACATTCCACAGGCGCTAAATTCACAAACATATTACATGGTCTATCCCTTTAATATTGTCTTTGCAAAGGTTAACGTAATAATACAATGTTCCTCTTACCAATCGGAAGTGTACAGCATCCGGGCCCACACATACATAACCAATAGCCAATCGAATGTGCGCCCGTACCTAGCTTAACCTCCGAGCTCTTCCGTTAAACCTCGGTAATTCTGACACGCGATCGACGTCCGATGTTGAGCTTCCAGATCAACGGTCGGTATTAATTCCGCTCGGCGTCTTGCGTCAGTTTTTTAATGCGCGAAGGCACGGTTTAAAAGGCGGTTTTGTTATTTCGCTCGGGGACACGTGTCGAGCTTCCTATGGAATCGCTCGTGACTCCTCCAATACCACCTACCGTATGAGAGTGGTGTGGAAATACCACTTCCAGCCTTTACTGTTCACTCAAACCACTTTCACTTCTCCTCCGGTCAAGGTTACGCCTCTCCAGGTTCCGGTTCCAACTCTGTCAACGCTCCGTCGGATGTATTTCCTCTGCACTTCCGTTATATCTTGTTAAAGGCTCATTTTGGATTCAACCTACTCTGTCTATACAGAGAGTCTCCCAATTAGGAACAACGCACCATTAAACTAATTACAGGGTATACGCATTCCAATTGCCATATAGAGCCGATTTCTAAATCTCATATAATTGCTCAAGGACGCATGGCGTTCTCCACAATTAAATAACAATTTCTCACGAGTCCTGAATTATGAACCCGTACTCCCACAGAGAATTCAAACGGACTGTATACACATAATCCAACCACGGATGTTCACATTTCCACAGGAATTCAATTGTCAAGAACACATGCATTTAAACGCACAGTTATACTGAACAATCCTACATTTATACAGTTAAGTAATTACGACATATCGACCAGATTTTACAATTTCTTGGCCCTCTTCTCTACATTCCTATGCAGCCTCTACAGGTCTCTCGTGCAGCTCCATGCAGGTCTCTCTCTCCGACTCTGTCACAGAGGTTTTTCTTATACAACTACAAGGAATCGATTCAATTCCTTGATGACTCACAGACTCTTCAACTTCCTACAATTCCAATTAGAATAGCCTCCAAAACTGACTATCTCTTCGGGTGCCCATCAATCATTCGAGCAGTTACAATATTTTCCTTCCTAATTAATTAAAATAACTCAACTATGAATATTCACATAGGGAAAAAAAACATAAGACCCCCTCCTATATTTATTTATGTACAAAAATTGTCTCGGGTCTAATGCTCCTGCATCATTGTGGAATACATTTGATTTTGTGGTCTTGTTAGATCTACAACATTTGTAGTTGTTTAGTCTTATGGCCGAGGTGCACTTTTATTATGGAAATAGTTGATGCAATATTTTCATTTAATCCTTACTGCAGGGTAGCATGTTGAGAAGTTTCTTGTGAAACATTTAGTATTCAAAATGACACTTGATCCTATACAGCATCATGCACTTGACTTCAAAATTCATATTCAAAGTGTGCTAGACAATTCTTGCAAAATTTCATATATTTATGTTGTTTTAAACCATTATCTTTTTCGTGTATTGAATGCTGAAAATGTGAAAAAGACTTTGGTATGAAACCAACTGGTGAATAATTTCCAGCAAAACAACCACTTCCAAGACATGATTTAGAAGTAGAACATATGTACTTATGAAGCATAGAAAGATATCCTTGATGCATTGTCAATGTTTGGCTGGGGTTATTTTTGGAGAAAATAACTCCTTATTCCTAGAATAGTGATCTTCAATACAAGTAAATGCCAGAGAAGAGAGATCATCGTGTGATGCAACAAAACTGAAATTGGACCCCTAAGGAGAGCTGGTGTGTCTACAATCGCTCTGTCAACATTTTCCCTTGGTTTGCCCCATTCTTTTCCTCCAGCCTGAGTCTTAATTGACTTCTTCTTTCTTCGGGTTTATTTATCAAATTCATAGAATTTGATAAATAAATACTATCCACAATGGTTGGACTTTAATTTATATTCCCGACTTTATATTATCTCCAAGCCTTATAACCAATGTTTAACTTTCAACACTTTGTATTTATACTCCACATTTATTTTTAAATAAATAACTTGTAATGAACTTTCAACTCTATATTTCACCACCCATCCTTACAACAATCACGCTCCAGACTTATGCTAATTATCTGCGAATCGTTTAATTAAACAATTTCATTATACTCCGGCCCCACCTATATATATCAATAACCAATCAAACACTCATATCATACTTGGCTATCCTCCGCACACCTTAGTTAACCTCCGGGCAAGTTCAACGTGCGACCACTGTCCGATGGCCCTTCTCCAAATCAACGACTCTTGGCAATTTCGCTCGGCTTCCAATGTCGGGCTTTAACGTGCGATGGCACGGGTTAAACGGTGGTTTTCCGGGGGTCACTTCGCCACGTGTCGCATTCCCTATGGAATCGCTCGCGAATAGGAAATACTGCCTACTCCGCAAAAGCGGTGCGATATGGGCAACCCACTTTTGTGATTCCGCTCGTGGTTTTGGTACAGGGCTTGACCACGGGTGCAAGTCTGGTTCCGCTATCGTTTTGTTTGTTAACTCATGTCCAATCCTCGGGTCAGGTTCCGAAAGCACAACAATTTTGTCTCTTTATTAAGCTGGATTTTTATATTTGAACAGTGTTCATGACCCCGGTTCTCTACACAGACCTCGCCTTTGGGTGGGGTGAGTTCACAGGGTTATCCAACAATTTACGGGAATTCAAAGACAGAAGAATGGAATTATCAGTACCCAATCGCCTCACAGTTAAACAATTCTTCACAATTAGCAGTTCAAGATAATTCAATGGAAACTAAGCTTGGAAATCATTTAACTGGAAACAATTGTTCACACACGGAGGTTTATTTCAGAAATCCCCTCTCTACTCTCCTCTTCCCTCTCTACTTTTATTCATCCGAGGAATTACAATTTATATACATAACATATGGCTCTTCGGTTCCTCTGAGAGGATCGTTCTAGAAATCAAAAGGTCCAATTATAATAATTCAACTAACTGAAACTGTTCGACTCCTACAAATCTAACTAGTCTAAGTAATACAGTCAGCTGAGGTATTGACACCTAGCTATTACAACTCAAATGTTTTCGAACCCTCCTAGCCACAACATATGGACAAAACCTCCTACATTGCTGGCTAGCGCCTAATGCCCCTGCATCATCGTGTGACATAAATCTATTAACAAAAGTGAACAGGGAATGATTATTAATTATGGCATACTAAGTTGTCAGTGATTTTGACTATTTGTCTTTAACATGTAAAAATGTTAAATTCCAAACTTACATCATCATGGTTTGGCATCATGAGCTTGACTACTTGTCCGCCATGCTCATAATTTCATTGTTGTATTCATATCTATAAACAACATTTCAAATAATAATAAAAAATTTCTATAAGAAAAATCCAGACCTCCATGCTGCTGCTCCTTGTGAGACAAAGTCAAAATTGCATTACACAATCTGACACATAAGAATCTCCTATATCCCGGTGGTATGTATCCAAATTCTTATAATAGTGTCTTCAAGACTTATGCTGACATTGCCAATGAGATATTTAAGCAATGAAAGATGGAGCCTTCTTCATTGTTGTATATGTAACAGTATTTTATTAATATAAAGATTGATGGTTTTGTCTTTCTGAAAATGAAATGTAAAAATAATTTATTGTGGTCAAATGAAAAGTTTTTTTTTTTAAGATTTTAATTATGGAAGGGTGACATAGATATATGCCCTTCTAATTGAAATTCAGACCTTCCCTTCAAATTTGATCACTGTGTGGGACCTTAACAAACAATAAAACTATTCCGTCGCGCGTTATATAAAACATATAACAAAACCTTTGTCAAAACTTCAAACAAACCCTTTAGCCATGGGTATTTCATCACGAATTGATCATTTTACCATGTACCTTATTCTAGAGGAATATTCTTCCACTTGATTAGGTAATTCATAATGGTTATATGTCAAAGAGATATAGAATGTTTATCTATAACTTTTTGCGGTTCAAGAATCAACTTTCATTCTTTATCTAATTTTGGAAGTTCTATTTACATTGGCATATTTTTTCCCAAAACCTTTTTTAGGCAAGATACATGAAAAGCCTTATGAATGCAAGAAGGAAAATATAACTTCTATACCACTTGTGCAATCCTATGAATAATTATTTAGGGCCATAACAGTTTTGCAGTGTGGAAAAAGTCGGCAAAAGGTCCCGACTTTTTGAAAAAATCCCGAATTTTTCCCGGAGCCGACTTTTTGCCGACTTTTTCATCCCTGAAAAAGTCACGATTTTATCCTCGAAGTCCCGACTTTTTGCCGGCTTTTTCGAAAAAATCTTGAGTGAGGTAGTTTCTTTAATAATTTTTTTTTTTTTTTGTTGAAAAAATCAGGATTTTTTCCAAAAATGAATATTTTTGTATTTTTTTAGTTTTGCCGACTTTCTCAAAAAACTCCTGACTTTATCGAGTATTTCAAATTTTGGACCCTTGCTGATTTAATCCTGACTTCGAATTTTTCCACATTGCATTTTTGAGCTAATTCTTTATTCTTCTTTTTCTTGAATGAAGATTGCTTATAATGCTATAATCTAAAAAATACCCAATTACCCTCCTCAAATTATCTTTCACTTCAATGTTGTTCCCCTTGTTTTATCATGTTTCATGTCATTTGAAGGTTTTCCATAATAATTTTCAAATTTTCTTTAGTATTTTCCATATGTGACTCTGTTTCCTATACTTTGGGCTTATCTTGCAAAAAGTATGAGATACTAGGAGTTGGATATCCATAAAGGGCCTTAAATGGGGAAATTTTAGTAGATGTGTGATAGGTAGTATCATATTACCATTCTTCCTTGAGGAACCCACTTCATCCATTAAGATTGATTTTCTAAAGAGTAACATTGTAGATAACCTTAAAAACATTTGTTAACTATTTTTGTTTGACCATTTGATTGTGTTTTATATGTAGAACTCATGGCAACTAGTGTTTCTCCACTCATATTAAATAATTATTTCCAAAATTTTCTTGTTACTATTACTTTAGGAAAACCATGAAGACTATGAATTTCTTTCACGGACACTTCTGCCACTTGGCTTTTTGTTTATGTACTTTGAGCTCTACAAAAAAAATCTACAAAATTTGTCTATATAAATGACCACAAAAATGTAATACTTACCTTTATATTTCAGTAACCCTGTAATAAAGTCTATTGATATATATTCTAGTCTTTGAATATGTATGTGGAATGGTTGAATTAACCCTAGAGATTTTACTATCTCTCTTTTATTTATTATGCAAACCTAACCTTCTCTTACAAAATTTTGAATATCTTTCTTCATTCCTTCCAAAAATATATTTTTTTATCCTTTGAGATGTTTTAAGGAACCTTGCGTCCTACCATCAAAGAGACATGGGACTCCCTTAATATTTTTTTATTCAAATATGCTTGTGTGCATAAAAATATTCTACATTTGCACCAAAGTATATCTCTCTTTCACTCCCAATGCTCCACAGAGTTCATCCCATCCTTTATAAATTTTAGTTTTTGTTTAGTACTATTGTCATTTTTCCATTATGGCAAGCTTCTTCTAGCCACCTAGGAATAGAAAATGTAATTGGATATAAATTTGAGGCCTCTTCTATTTTAGAAAGAGCATCATGTACTAAATTTTCCTTACCCTTTTTGCAGATTATCTCAAAATTAAAACTTTGCATTTTTTCTCTTCATTTTTGTTAATCTTCTAATGAAATCCATAGCTTCAAAAAATACTTTCTGCTATCATGGTATATCTTGACTTTAAGGTACCTCCCAATGATATACTATCCCCATTTTTTATTGCATGTAATATTTCTTCCATTTATTTTTCATACGTAGATTTCACCAAATATTTTCTTTGAATTCCTTGCTTTTAAAAGCCAATGATATCCCTTATTTTGTTAATGTTACGTAAATTCCTTGTCCTGGTGCCTCACACTCCACTATGAATGTTTTACCAAAAGTAGGTGCAACCGATGTTGGTGTAGAAGACATGGCATCCATTAAAAGAGAGAATGCCAAAGTAGCCTCATCATTCCATATAAATGATATTTTCTTCGAGAGATATGTGAGTGGACTTGAAATGCATGCATAATTCTTAACAAATGATCAATAATATCATGTAAGTCTAAAAAATCTTCTAAGAACCTTGATTTTCTTAGGAATAGGTCATTTTGTAATAGCTTGCATCTTTTGAGGCTCCAACTTCACTCATTCCTTTAAAACAATATGAACCAAATACTCGAATTCTTATTTCCCAAAAGCACATTTGGATATTCTTACATAAAAATGATTGTTCTCAATAATTTATATAACTTTTCCACATGTTTACTACTGTGGTATTCCCATGATTTATTATAAATATGTGTATTATCAAAGAAAACCAACACAAATTTCATAAGATGGGATCAAACAAAATTGTTCTTAAGTCGAGCCCGCCGGACTTCAAACGGCGATAAACCATAATTCAAACCAAATTCGCTTTCCAAAATAGCCTGCTGACGTTGGCCAATTTTCTGACGCGAAAACCAAATGAATTCTGCCCTAATCTTTTTCGGGTCCGAAGTTGGGCTGGCGTACGGAGGGAGAGTTGTGATGCAAATTTCTTATCAAATTCTCCCTAATATTTTTCGGGTCTGGATTTCCACTACGCGAGCGACCCAAACAAAGGTCCGCTCCAATCAATTTCTGCCACGTGTCCTCAATCAGAACTTGCCCTGCTCCCAGTTGCAGGTGCATTCGATGGCGTTTAAGGCGATGGGACATGGATGTGGCGATTTCATATCAATCGCATTAAGTTTTAGCGCTGTTCAATTAAGTTCCAAGGTTTTCACATCTAATCGCATTAAGTTTTAACAATGTTCAAGATCGGACCTCCACTCCTGTGAGCGATTCCGCATGCTCCAATATGATCCGGCCTTCGACTCTCATTAATGATCAGAGATTAATTATGACGAGCGTCCTTCGATTGCATTGTAGTTGGGTCGATAAAATGGCATTTCGCTATGGTTTTTCAGACGAGCCGGTTGCTGGGTTACACTGCCTGCTCGCTGTGACGAGAAGGAGAAGTGGCCAGCTGAACTGCTACGTAGACCTTGTTGCATATCTTCATTTCCCTCGATCTGGTCCTTGTCTGTCTTCCTCTGTTTCTTGGAATTATGCTTCTCTGTCTCCTCTTGTGCCCACTGCTAGTGAGACTGCACCCATGCCTTGCGTGCATCAAAGGATGCGTTTCTGCAGGGGGAGCACTAGACGTCAACTCATGCGCGCTCCCTCCAGCCCCTCAACCGAGTTGTCTTCCGGCCAGTCCAGTGATTATTATGCAGGTCGCTATCCAAATACTAGGAGTGGGCGAGGTCGGGTTGTAGGATCTGGCCACCGTATGGATTCCCCTGCTCCTCGTTTCCCCACCACTAGTTCACCTTCTCCCACGACGCGCACTGCGCAATTTTCCTTTAATTTCTCTCTCAACCACCCACGAATTACAGCTTCAGTCACTGTGGTTTTCCGCGAGGAGGCCCAAACGGAGGAAGAATGCACCCGTCTGGTGGGTCTAAGCTCGGAAAAAGCCAGCCAGCATTCGGGGCTTCAGGAGGGGAGTCGTGGCATGAATGTGGAGGTAGCACCTAGCGATCCTGGACCTTCCGAAGGATGGTGTTGAATCGTCGAGGAGCCGGAGGAGTAGTTTGGTTAATTTTTTTTTCTTGCTTCGCGACCCACTTAATTGGGATGCTTTTAGATTATTTTACTGTGTTGGACCTTTGTAATATTTTTGAATTCTGTAAATTAAACGTTCAAGACTGGTTTCCCCGTATGAGGGCAGTCTTCTTAATTTTTTGATTTTTTGATGACAAATTTTCCATGAGTCTGGGCAATGTTTTTGACTTCGGTGTAATTTTATTCCCACTGTTAATAGATTAACTTTACTTAGAAAAAAAAAATGTTGCCCTGTTTCTATTTTAAACCTGTTTTTTGAAATATAGAGCCATGTTTATATGGTCTACGTATTATACTCTTTCTCTGTATATCTACAGGAACCTTTTTGCTATGAACAGGGTGGATGCTGTAGCGGGCTACTAATGGAAACAAGTGAGCCTGAACCTTACATCTCAGATGCAACAGATGGTTACCAATTTTGGAATCAAGTGAGCCTGATCTTACAAGCAAGCCTGGGTTTCTGCAGATGGTTATCACACTCCTCACATGATTAGCGTTTTTCTCTGTTTAAGGATTTTGGGTACTTTAATTTGTATTTGGAACAATGGACGTCGGTACTCTATCTGTTGCTTTACTATTCTACATACTGCTATTTCACTTTCTTATAGATGCCTCGGGCATATTTGGATTCTTTCTCAGATTTGTCGATAATCTCCATGTGGACCATTACTGGGTTTTATATCATGTCCCTATATGTGACATGGGGTATTTTTCTATCATTGTCTGGGGTGGGACTTCCACTTTTCTGGATGGATATTTGGGTTCCAATATTCAGATGTGAAAATGTAATGATTTCATGAACTATTTACTTCATATAATATATTCAAAACAACGTTTTTTCTCTTGTGAAAAAAAATGATTAATTTTTATCACTCTGCCTTCAAAACTAGCGATGCTGGTCTATGTTGCTGGTTTATTGATATGGTCTGATGGTCTTTTTATATTTTGGACATATCACACTCCTCACATGATTATCGTTTTTCTCTGTTCAAGGATTTTGGGTACTTTAATTTGTATTTGGAACAATGGACGTCGGTACTCTATTTGTTGCTTTACTATTCTACATACTACTATTTCACTTTCTTATAGATGCCTCGGGCATATTTGGATGCTTTCTTAGATTGTCGATAATCTCCATGTGGACCGTTACTGGCTTTTATATCAAGTCCCTGTATGTGACATGGGGTATTTTTCTATCACTGTTTGGGGTGGGACTTCCCCTTTTCTGGATGGATATTTGGGTTCCAATCTTCAGATGTGAAAATGTAATGACTTCATGGACTATTTTACTTCATATAATATATTCAAAACAACATTTTTTCTCTTGTGAAAAAAAAAATGATTAATGTCTATCACTCTGCCTTCAAAACTAGCGATGCTGGTCTATGTTGCTGGTTTATTGATATGGTCTGATGGTATTTTTATATTTTGGACATATCACACTCCTCACATGATTAGCGTTTTTCTCTGTTCAAGGATTTGGGTACTTTAATTTGTATTTGGAACAATGGACGTCGGTACTCTATCTGTTGCTTTACTATTCTACATACTGCTATTTCACTTTCTTATAGATGCCTCGGGCATATTTGGATGCTTTCTAAGATTTGTCGATAATCTCCATGTGGACCGTTACTGGGTTTTATATCAAGTCCCTGTATGTGACATGGGGTATTTTTCTATCACTGTCTGGGGTGGGACTTCCACTTTTCTGGATGGATATTTGGGTTTCAATCTTCAGATGTGAAAATGTAATGACTTCATGGACTGTTTTACTTCATATAATATATTCAAAACAACGTTTTTTCTCTTGTGAAAAAAAAATGATTAATGTTTATCACTCTGCCTTCAAAACTAGCGATTCTGGTCTATGTTGTTAGTTTATTGATATGGTTTGATGGTCTTTTTATATTTTGGACATATCACACTCCTCACATGATTAGCGTTTTTCTCTGTTGCAGGATTTTGGGTACTTTAGTTTGTATTTGGAACAATGAACGTCGGTACTCTATCTGTTGCTTTACTATTCTACATACTGCTATTTCACTTTCTTATAGATGCCTCGGGCATATTTGGATGCTTTCTCAGATTGTCAATAATCTCCATGTGGACCGTTACGGGGTTTTATATCATGTCCCTGTATGTGACATGGGGTATTTTTCTATCATTGTCTAGGGTGGGACTTCCACTTTTCTGGATGGATATTTGGGTTCCAATCTTCAGATGTGAAAATGTAATGACTTCATGGACTGTTTTACTTCATATAATATATTCAAAATAGCATTTTTCCTCTTTTAAAGTTTCATTTTTTTTTTTTTAAATTGAACCTGCCTTCGTTATACCGACGCCTTGTAAGCGTCGGAATTGCGACAGATTAGAAACGTCGGAAGAGCGACAGTATAAAAACGTCAGACGAGCGACGTTCAAAACGTCGGACCACATTTCGTCGGAATTGCGACAGTTTACAAACGTCGGAAGAGCGATATCCAAAACGTCGGACCACATTTCGTCGGAATTGTGACAGTTTACAATCGTCGGAAGAGCGACGTCCGAAACGTCGGACCACATTGCGTCGGAATTGCGACAGTTTACAAATGTCGGAAGAGCGACGTTCAAAACGTCGGACCACATTTCGTCGTAATTGTAATAGTTTACAAACATCAGAAGAGCGACGTTCAAAACGTCGGACCACATTTCATCGGAAGTGCGACAGTTTACAAAGGTCGAAATTGTGACGGATTGGGAAACGTCGGAAGAGTGACGCTTGTTTGGAAGCGACGGAAAAAGTGTCGATAGTGCGACACTTTTTAATTGCGTCGAAACTACGATGGTATGGTAAACCACGTTTTGACCACTCTCGAACTGTCGCTCTTGCGACGACTATGTGTCAGAATAGCGACGAATTGGCCGTCGGAATTTCCGCCAAATTTTCTAGTGACAAAAGTCCAAAGGTGGACTAGGGATCTAACTCATATAGTAGGTGTTAATGGATGTCCTAATGGAAATTGAGGATGAATACCACTGAGTCTCTGTGAAAAATGCCTAAGGGGAACAATGATTTCAAGACAAAGAGAATGCTAAAGGCTAGAGAAAAAGGATGAAGAAAAATAACAACAGAGATATAAAAAACCTACATGTAGTGGTGTAAATTTTAAGATAATCGAAATGTACTAATACTCCAATTCAAGAAAACTCATCCTATAAAGATAAAATGACTCCTGGCTTAAAGGTTAACTACACCTCAAATATATCCTAGTTCCATGTTGCAATGGTTTCTTCCCACCACCACCAACTACAGGGTTTTTTAATCATAAAAAAAGTAAAATATGGTTACCTTTGTCCAACGAGGGTGAGAAAATATCAGCTTCTAAGTGTCAGCCACGGACCCAGATTCCCAACCAAGAAGTGGGTAAATTCAAGGGGAACCACCAATATCCTTGGCCTAAGCCTTACCAAAACTAATAGGTTTATGCTAAACACCAGTTTTTACCATTGGATTGTGGATGATTTCAAGCACACTAAGAGGATAATAACTATGTCTCAATGTAAAGTGATTGGTGGGAATTATTGGGATGCCTACCCCACCAACCTTAACCAAACTATTATATTATATTTCTTAGTGCCCAAGTGGGGTTAGATCTATTTGTGTTATATTAAGGAGTTATTTTTAATGATCTTGGCTTGGACATTCTAACCAATCTCTCCTTCTCTTAAGGTGTGAAGTGTGTCTGCAAATATGTAGAATTTCATTGGTTTTCATATAACATAAAATGTGTTGCTAAAAAATAAATTGCAAAATTGAAAACTTAACTAAAATAAATAGGAAGTAAAAAAATTCAAACAAACTCTACTTCCCACCAAAGGAGGCTAAAAAACACACAAAAAGAAAAAAAAGAAAGAAAGAAAATGGAGACAATAAGATCAAGCACAAAAGGGTCTGGGCTTTATGGTCAAATAGGCCTACTTTATCTACAAAAATTCAACAAAGAGAGACTAAAATCTAATCTGAAAGGGTAACAAACCAACCAACTAATGAAAGTGCACCAAGAAAGGACTGTGAACTATTGTTGAAAAAAGGCCAAAGTGGGGCTCAATTGTAACTTCAAATTCCAAAAAGAGGTTTGATCAACAAGTTTAGGTTGCTAGAAAATCAATGATATACAATTTTGAACAATAGCCTACCAAATCAATAAAACCCCTTAAAAAGTGGCGGAGGAGTGCTTAATAACCTGAAGAGATTTTTTTCATTCCTTTAGAAAGTGGGAAAGCTAAAGGGATCGAGGCCTAATTTTTTTTAAAGGATGAGGAAAACCCCATAATTGAGAGAAAAAAACTAAATTTCAGCAAAAAACAAAAAAAAAATGGGAAATGTTTTGGAAGTGTGGAATAATGAGGCTTTTTTGCATTGGAGTGTAGCTTTTGGCCCTTTTTCTACATTTGTCAATGCAAGTTTCTCCTCAAAAAGTGCATTGGATTCTCTAGTTCTCTTGATTCTAGGCTTTGTCAAATACTATTGTCTCTAGTGGAGCTAGAACCTACAACCTATGAAACAGAGACAGAAACAAGAAAACGATTTTTTTTGGCCAAAAAACACCATTAATAGAAAAAAAATAGTAAATTAAAGAGAGAAAAGAAAAAAATATAAATGTAGTCACCATATATCTGAATATTTAAGCCAATGGACTCTCCATTTGTTACAGACTGAGACCTAGTGGATTTGACATTTGTTAGGTGTAAATTTATAAACAAATGTGTCGAAAATCTACTTTTTACAGCGAGTGACGAATATTTTAGAAACTATAAATACTGATCGAGGGGGTAATCTATATTGCAAGAGATATTACAGAAATTTTCCAAGGATAAAAATTTTCATAAATTTGAACCCAACAACACATGCAACAAATCAAGCACAAACAACATCATATGAAACACTGATATTTTAGGTGGAAACCCTCTTGGTGTAGAAAATCACCGAACTATTTCTTACTTCAGTTTCTCTATTAATTAAAAAAATATTCTCAATTACAATATTTAGCTAGCCACTACTAGCGAGAGGCCACTACTCCTCAATAATGAAATATTTTGGTCACCACCAAATAGGAGCCACAAATCCTACAATAATAAGGCAAACATCCACTTGGTTGAGGCCACAACCTCAACAAACAAATATTACAAATCAATTATGAAATAATACAAAAAATACAAATACATAAGATGATTCTTGTATATAACCCTTCAACTTCCACCAAAATGCCTTTGTGAAAGATAAAACAATTCTCTACATTATTCCCTCAAATCAAGTCTTCAATCCCTGCACAAAAGTCTAAATAACATCTATTATCTAATCTCTAAAAACTTTCTGAATTTTTTCACTGATCTAGTACAACCAGTGAAAAAAAAGTGTTCTCCACTTAAAACACAATGCATGTCACCTCTCTCACACAGAAAATAACCAACCAAAACCCCTCATAGCATAGAGTGGTTACATTAGTACATGCAATCAAAGTAATGGAGCACCCAAAAAATCTGTTGATGCAATGAAATTGGTCTAATTCATAGAAATTTCCATCTTGAATTGATCTGCCACTACCTTATTTGAAGGAGAGATATATTTCCACTTTGATCATCTTATATAATAGAGACAAAATTCCTCAAACTATTTGACCAAAAACCATGTGAAAAAACCAAAGGAATTGTCCATGGAATTTATTGGAGGCACACACATTTTGCGAAATCCACTTTCAACCATCATCATCGGGAAAACACATGCTCCCAAAGAGGATAATTTTTGGGACAGTATGTTCATTCCAACAAGGATAGCAACATCTTTTCTCTATTCACAACGCATTCCTAGAGAGGATGTATTAGCACTTGATCTTTGTAACCTTCCTCCGCCAATTTTGGAGCTCAGCTTCAATACGTTAATATGTAAGACTTAGACATTATTAAAACCATAAAGGAGCATACATAAGACTCAAAAAAATTCATGCAATAACAATTACAAGGAAAATAGTGCTAAACATTAGGTGACATCAATGGCAACGCAAAAATGCCAACGCAAATCTGCTTTGGCATTGATGTCAACCTGAGCTTAGTCTTCGCTTATGAACATAACCTTTAAATTTGAGTGCAATAATCTCTCCCCTTTTGACATCAATGGCAAGGGTAATACATGGCAAGAGACAATACATATAAAATACAAGATACGATGTCATTTTTAACATACTCTCCATGAGGGTTAGTTGTTGGATGATGTTTAACATAATGAACACTTCTCAGTAATTTTCAAATTGCATCTACATAGCAGCTACATTCTTGGATGGTTGAAAACCCAAGTCCTAAGGTTTGGGTTCTATGGACTCAGGATGTACCCAAAAATTTTCAAGGATTTTTGAAGGGTTAAATCATTGAGTTTGTATTGGGTATCCATGTCACTAGATTCTCCTTGAAGAGATATTTCTATTGGTATGTGGTACGCAATGTGGTTCCTCCTGGTTATAGAGATAAGTGAGTTTGAAGGTAAAAACCCCAGTTCATGGGCTAAAACCACAAAATAAGGTGACTTGGCACATTTCCATTAGTTGTAGGCACCTAAAATTAAGATTAAGGGTTTCTTGCCATACTTTGTAGAGATATTATCCTACTGAAGTGTTTGGTATGTGTTATATTCTTTCCATGACTAGTCACACATGGGGGGGGCACAGGGGGGGCGACAGCCCCTCCTGTACATTGCGTCGGGTGTAGCAGGGGGGTCACAGGAGGGGCGATAGCCCCCCCCCCCCCATTCAAGGTTCGGGGCAGTGGGCCGGAAAAAAAAATTTGGACCCTATTTTTCAGTGGGTGGACCCGCCCATGGTTTTGTGCATGAGTTTGTGCATGGTTTTGGGGCATGATGGTTTTCAGCCCCTGGTATTTTGTAGATCCAGTCAAGGGAACTACGGTTATGTTCTAATCCAGGGTTAATGGATTGGGGTTTATGTATGCTTCGACATGTATATATATGTGTTGTAACACTAAGAGGAATATAATGAAAAATCAAGTTGGTCATCCCAATTTGGGATCCATGGGAAAATCTCTGTGTATATATATTTTATGTTTTATGCTCTCGCTATTGTTTATTTTCTTTTTTTAAGATTTGTTTGCAGATAATTTTTGTACAGGGTTAAAACCTACATTTGGTATCAGAGTTGTTTTGGCTTCAAGGGGATGCCTTTGCTGTTGAGGGGTTTTTGCTCAGGCCTGTGGTAGACCCTGTTCAGTGGGAGATCTGCGGGATCGATTCTTGGGGTGAAAGAAGATGGTGAGCAGTGGAAAGATAGAGATTGAGAAATTTAATGGTCGGAGTTTTAAGTTGTGGAAGCTCAAGATGGAGGATTTGCAGGTGGATAAAGACCAGTGGATCGCGGTAGATCCAAGTACTAAAAAAATGGCAATGTCAGATGAAGACTGGAAAAATTTGGATTGGAAGGCGAAGATCACAATACGGTTGTGTATCTCAGATTCAGTATTGTTGAATGTATTTGGGGAAGATACAATGAAGAATTTGTGGGACAAACTTGGGACTTTGTACCAATCTAAGTATCTGGTGAATAAATTGTTCCTATGGAAAAAGTTGTATAACCTGAGGATGGAGGATGGAGGCTTGGTGACAAAGCATTTGAACACCTTCACTACTGTGGTAAGTCAATTGTCATCTGTTGATATTAAAATCTCAAATGAAGATAAGTGCATTAGTTTTTTGTGTTCTCTACCAGACTCGTGGGATAGTCTGGTTATTGCAATAGGTAGCAATACAACTACCTTGAATTTTGATGACATTGTCTCAGCCTTGCTGTCGGAGGAAATGAGATGGAGAAATATGGAGGGTCAGAATGGAGATGCCTTATCTGTACGAGGAAGGTCCCAAAACATAAACAAGAAAAGGTTTCAAGTGGGAGATCTAAATCTCCTAGAAAATTTGTAAAGGTGTACTGGAAATGCATAAAGAAAGGGCACTACAAAAGGGACTATAGATCTAAAGCTCCTGAGAAAGGAAATGGATGTGATGATGCTCCTTCTGCAAAGGAAAAAACCACCTTGGATCATGAAGGTGGGGATGTGTATTTGGCTTCTTCTTCAAATACTCATGTAGATCATGAGTCATGGTTGATTGACTCGAGTGCATCCTTTCACTTCACTCCCCAAACAATATTCTGGGTAGAAATAAATGCACGCACATTACCTACTTTTTTTTGGTAGCATAAAAAGCACCTGATTTTGAAAAGTGGTGATGCAGAATCACCTCTTTCTTTTTTTTTGAGCACATTTTTGACACTCTAATATTTTTATTTATGAAGTATGAATATTTGTTTTAAAATATTAGTGATTTTCATGCTAATTTTGAAACGTATTGATGCAACATCAACTTTTTTTTTTTTAGAGCGGTGATTTTCATGCTAATTTTGAAACGTATTGATGCAGCATCAACCTTTTTTTTTAGAGTGGTGATTTTCATGTTGGTAATAAAACACAAAACTTATATATATATATATATATATATATATATATATATATATATAAACAATAAAAAAAACCAATAAAAATGTAAAAAAAAAGAAATTTAACTTGTAAAAATAAAAAAATTAAACAAAAATAAACAAATAAAAACAAAAATATTCAAAAATTATATCAAAAGAAATGACAAAATTTGAAAAAAAAACACACAATTTAAAGAAAAAAACAAAAATTAACCAAAAAAATTTAAAAAAAAAAAAAAAAAAAACAACAACAAAAACATCATAAACATTTTTTCTAAGTTATTAAAAAAAACCATATAATTAAAAAAAAAAAAAAATTAAATAGAAAATTTAAAAATAATTTAAATTACAAAATTAAAATTTAGATTAAAAAAATAAAATACAAAAAATAAAAATTAAATTTAAAAATATAATTATAAAAATAATAATAATAAGAAAAAAAAATACAAATTTTAAAATTAACAAAAAAAACAAATTTAAAAAAAAAAAAAACAAAATTTAAAATTGAAAAACAAAATTAAAAAAAAACAATTAAAAAAAAAAAAAAAAAAAAAAAAAAACTATCATTAAAAAACAAAAAAAATGAAAAAAACCACGTGCAAATAATTAAAAACAAATATCCATAAATTTACTGTTTTTTTTTATAAATAAAACAATTTATATATTTTACAAATGAAAAACTAAAAAAAAAAAAAAAAAAAAATTAAAAAATTTAATTTACAAATTTAGTAAATAAATTTTAAATTTTAAAAAATAATTAATCTAAAATATTAAATTTAAAAACAAAATTAAAAAAAAACAAAAAAAAAATTTAAACAAATTAAATTTAAAATAAAAAATTTGAATTAAAATAAAATAAATTTAAATTTTTTGAATTTAAAAATTAAAAAAAAAAAACAAAAAACAAAAAAAAACAAAACAAAACAAATTAAAAAAAAAAATATTTAAAAAAAAAAAAAAGAATTTTTTGATCGTGGTGATCGGGGGCGCCGCCAGATCGCCTCCTGGCGGGAGGCCGCCCAGCGATTCCGCGCCTGGCGATTCCCAGAACCGGAAGCCTTCCTCGACCATCTCGTCGCGGAGGGCGATTCGGAATCGACCTCCCGGGAGGGCAAATCGGCAACGCAATTGTGAATCACTTTCCGCCCACGACCTCGGCCACCAGGAGGTTCCGATTGGCGCCACCACGATCAAAATTTTTATTTTTATTTTTATTTTTATTTTTAATTTTTAATATTTTTTTTAAATTTGATTTTCTTAATTTTTTTTTAATTAAAAAAATTTAAAATTATAATTTTTTAATTTAATTTTTATATTTGAAATTTAATTTGTTTTAATTTCTTTTGTTTTTTTTTATTTTATTCATTTTTTTGTTTTTAATTTTTTTTTTTCTAAATTTTGTTAATAATTTTTATTAAATTTTGTATTTTTTTTTATTTAATTGATTTTTTTTTTATTTTTTTTTTTATTAAATTTTATGTTTAGTTTTTCATTTAATTTTTTAAAATTTAATAAATTTTGTATTTATTTTTTAATTTATTTGAATTTAATATTTTTTTTTCAATTTTTAATTTTTTTATTATTATTTTTAATTACATAAAATTTTATATTTTTTTATTTCAATTAAAATTGTGTATTTAAAATTAGATTTTTTTTTTAAAATTAAACTTAATATTTTCAAATTAATTTGTTTTTTATTTTATTTTTTATTTAATATATTTTTTTTAATTTTTTTTTTTAAATTTTTATTTTTTATTTAATTTTTTTACAATTTTTCAATTTTAGTTGATTTTTAAAGTTTTTAACTTTTTATTTTAACAATTTTTTTTTCTTTATATTTAATTTTTTTTGTTTCAAAAGTTATTTGTTTATTCATTTATTTATTAAAATTTATTTTATTTTATTTTTAATTTAATTTGTTATTTTAATATTAACATCTTTTCTTTTAATTTAATAAAATATAATATATATATTTTTAATTTAAGTTCATATATATATATATATATATATATATAAAATTTAAATTTAATTTATTTTTTAAAATCTATTTGTTTTTTTAATATATATTTTTTTAAATTTAATATTTTTATTGTATTTTTTTTTTTAATTAATTTTTCTTTTTTAACTTTTAATTTCAATAATTTTTTTTAGTTTTAAATTTATTAAAATTTAATATATTTCTTTAAAAAAAAAAAATTTATATAATTTTTTTTTTTTTTTAATTTAATAAACATTTCATTTTTCTTTTTTAAATTTAATTTCTATATTTAATTTTTTATAATTTCTTTCTTTTTTTAACTTGTTTTTTTTATTATTTAATATATATATATATTGAAATTTTAATCTTTAAATTTTTATTTTTTTTATTTTTTTATTTATTTTTTTTTTCTTCAATTTTAAGTTTTTTTTAATGTTTGAATTAAAATTTTTATTTTGTTTTTATTTTTATTTTTTTATTCCTATATATTTTTAAATTTTAAGCTTTAAAATGTTTTATTTTTTAAATTTATTTTTTCTTAAATTTTAGGTTTTTTTTTAATGTTTGAATTTTAAAAATTTAAAAATGTTATTTCTATTTTTTTAAATGTCAAAAATATGACACAATTTTTTTTTTGTTATTCCAGCATCAACTGGCTTTGTTTTGAGGGTGTTTTTTCAATCCTTTTTTCAAGAAACAATTTTGTTTTTAGCATAATTTTATAAAATGTTGAAATTTGACCTTCAAAAAAAACCAAGTGCATTCTGGAATACACCTTTTTTGTTTTTGGGGTGTTTTTTCATGTTTTTTGAGTCTTTTTGTGCTAGAGTTACCGTTTTGAGGTCAGGTTACCTATTTCATCAGTAACAGTGTTCCCATAGGGAGTGGTTCTGCGAGTATGAGAAATATGATGGCGATGATGTCTTCTTAGGTGATGATCGGAAGGCTAGAATCATCGGACGTGGAAAATTCAAGCTGAAGCTGTGAGGTGGAAGGATTAGAACACTTCCTGGTGTTCTACACATTCCTGCATTGGCCAGAAATCTGATTTCTATAAGCAAGATAAATGATGCAGGTGTAAAAAGAGTGTTCGAGAAAGATACCTGTAAGATGGTTTGGGGAGCACTGGTATTAATTGGGGGAGTTCGTATTGGAACTCTATACAAGCTTCAGGGCAGCACTGTTATTGATGGGTGCAATAGTTATCTGGTTCCTGAAAGTGGAGCGAAAAGCCTAGTGGTCTCTGGAGAAAAGACCATGTTATGGCATCAAAGGCTTGGACATATTGGAGATAAGGGCCTTCGGATACTGCATGGAAATGGTATGGTAGAAGGTATGTCTAATCGCTCTCCAGATTTTGATTTCTGTGAACATTGTGTATATGGGAAGCAGATTCGGGTGAGTTTTACTTCTGGTGCTAAGAGGGAAAACAAGATATTAGAGCTTGTGCACAGTGATGTGTTTGGATCTGTGTTAGTTCCATCACTGGGTAAGTCTGTGTACTATGTTTCATTCATAGGTGACTTCTCAAGGAATACATGGATATATTTCTTTAGGAAGCAATCTGAATTATTTGACAAATTTAAAGAATTTAAGGCTTTGGTGGAAAACCAGACAGAGAAGAAGATAAAGGTGCTGAGGACAGATAATGGTGGGGAGTTCTGCAAGAAGGAATTTGAAGTGTTCTGTAAGAAGTGTGGTATAGCACGGTAGAAGACTACTCCATACACACCTTAGCAAAACGGAGTTACAGAAAGAATGAACAGAACGCTGATGGAAAAGGCAAGAAGCATGCTCAGTGGTACTGGGTTAGGACAATAATTCTAGGCAGAGGCAGTGGAGATTGCATGTTACTTGGTTAATAGATCACCTTCATCAGCATTGGAGGATAAGAATCCACATGAGATATGGACTGGTAAGAAACCCTTTCTTTCACAACTGAGGGTATTTGGATGTGATGCATATGTACATGTTCCAAAGGAGAAAAGGACTAAGTTGGATAATAAATCTGAAAGGTGCATCTTTATTGGGTATAAGGATGGTTTAAAGAGTTACAAGCTTTGGAACCCGAAAACAAGGAAGGTTGTGTATAGTCAAGATGTGGTGTTTAGAGAGGTGAAAGATGTTGTTAAACATGAACTCATACCAAAGGAACTTGAGAAGATATAGTTTGAGCTAAAGGAGGATGAATTAGACTCTACAACAGAAGAAGACTTAGAAGAGGAAGAGCCACAAACTGCAACTGTGAGAAGATCAGTTCGGGAAAGAAGACAACCAGAAAGGTATAGTCCATCTGCTTTATGTTCAAATTTTTCTTTAACTATAACTGATGATGATCCCGGAACTATCTGGGAGGTAGTAGATTTAGAGGATGGAAAACTCTGGAAGGAGGCCATGGCTGATGAAATGGCATCCTTGCATAAAAATGAAGCATGGGATTTGATGGAGTTACTGGCTGGAAGGAAGCCCATCGAGAGCAAATGGGTGTTTAAGAAGAAGATGAATGTAGAAGGCAAGATGGAGAAATACAAAGCTCAGTTGGTAGCAAAAGGTTATTCCCAGGTGCCAGGAATTGATTTTGGTGATATTTTTTCTCCTGTTGCCAAATTTACTTCTATTAGATTACTTTTATCTATTGCTGCTACATTTGATTTTGAGGTAGAACATATGACTGTGAAGACAACATTTCTTCACGGGGATCTGGAAGAGGACATCTACATGAAACAACCTGAAGGCTTTATGGTGAAGGGGAAGAAAGAACTGGTATGCAGGTTAAAGAAGTCTCTATGGGTTAAAATAGTCACCCAAGGATGTGGTATCAGAAATTTGATACCTATATATGGGGACTTGGCTTCACCAGAAGCAAGGAGGATCACTGTGTTTATTTTAAATTAATTGGTGACCATGTTATTTATTTGGTCTTGTATGTGGATGATATGTTTTTTATTGGAAATGACAAAGAAATTATGCAATATTTGAAGACCCAACTGTTCTCCAAATTCAACATGAAGGATCTTGGTGCTGCAAACTATATTTTGGGCATGGAAATTAAGAGAGATCGGGCAAAGAGGAAGCTTAGGTTAAACCAAAGGAAGTATGTCGAGACTATATTGCGGAGGTTCAATATGCAGGATAGTAAACCAGTGAATGTTCTGATTCCTGTAGGTATAAAGTTGTATGTTGAACAGTGTCTCAAGACACAAGAAGAAGAGGAGGATATGTCTCATGTTCCATATGCAAGTGCAGTGGGTAGCTTGATGTATGAAATGGTTTGTACTAGACCATACATTGCACATGGAGTGGGAGTATTGAGCAGGTCTATGTCAAACCCAGGGTAGGAGCATTGGACAACAGTGAAGTGGGTTTTCAGATATTTGCGTGGCACTAGTGATTATGGCTTGTGCTACCAAGGAAGACGAGGATTGGAAAGAGTGTTGGACATTTGTGGTTTTGTTGATTCAAACTGGGCTAGAGATTTGGAACAAAGAAGATCTACAAGTGGATATGTGTTTATCCTGTTTGGAGGTGCAGTCAGTTGGATGAATAAAAGATAGTCTGGAGTGGCTCTTTCAACTACAGAGGCAGAATACATGGCAGCCACTCATGCAAGCAAGGAAGCAGTTTGGTTGCAAAGATTGTGTTCAAGTATGGGGTTGGTGCAGCAAGCTATAAGCATAGACTATGATAGCCAAAGTGAAATTTTCTTGGCTAAGAACCCTGCTTATCATTCAAAGACAAAGCACATTGATGCTCAATATCACTTTGTGAGAGATATGGTTGAGGCTAAAATGGTGTTGCTGGTAAAGGTGGACACTTTGAAGAATGTTGTAGAGGCATTGACGAATTCTATGAGCACTCATAAGTTCTCTTCATGTAGAGAAACAATGGGTGTTCCAGAGCTGGGCTAATGACTAAGCTCTCCTTTCACCCCCTGCAGAAAGAAAACAACAAGTGGGAGAATGTTGGGTATATGTTATATTCTTTCCATGATTAGTCATGCGTGGGGGGGTCACAGGGGGGGCAATAGCCCCTCTTGTACATTGTGTCGGGCGCAGCAGGGGGGTCATGGGGAGGGGGGGGGGGGGGGGGGGGGGGGGGGGTCGGCCCTCCTTGTTCGAGTTCCAGGGCAGCGACTTGGGAAAAAAAAATTGGACCCTATTTTTCGGTGGGCGGACCCACCCATGGTTTTGGGGCATGATGGTTTTCGACCCCTGGTATTTTGTAGATCCATTCAAGGGAACTATGGTTATATTATAATACAAGGTTAATGGATTGGGGTTTATGTATGCTTTGGCATGTATATACATGTGTTGTAACACTAAAAGGAATATAATGAAAAATCAAGCTGGTCGTCCCAATTTGGGATCCAGGGGAAAATATTTGTGAATATATGTTTTATGTTTTATGCTCTCGCTATTGTTTATTTTATATTTTTAAGATTCGTTTGCAGATAATTTATGTACAGGGTTAAAACCTACATTAAGGGCTTCAAACCACTATACACCCATATAACTCCTACATCTCGTTAAAAGGCCTAATCTATTTAGGTAATGCATCTTCCTTAGGGAATAAGAAAAAAAAATACACAATATTTATCAATTAGAATTAAGAATTAATAATGTGTTAAAATCCTAAATGTCTCCTTCAACGTTCACTATAGAAGCCCCTCTCAACTCTGTAAAATGAAAGCTCATATATCCTAAAAAATAAGTCATCATGGAATTTTGGCTATAACTTTGTTTCTACGAAGCTTCAGAAGCTGAAAAAAATCCATTTGAGAATAAATATTGATGAATCGCATGTCCAAATTTAAGATCTTGGTTCACTATATTTTTGGAGACATGATCTCAGGAAGTTAGGGTTTTTCATGCTCCTGAATTCCATGTCAAAAAGTTGACCTTGGGAAAATGGTCATAACTTTCTCTCTAAGCATTGGATTAAATTTTCATAAAAAGGGACAGAAATAGGACAGTCTATAGTTTGTTTCATATTCTTTTTCAGGGCCAAAGTTTGATAAATTGACACGTGTCACTTCATACAAGTTCACTCTATTGAACCAGTCTATAATTAGGCTATCATGGGATATTGGGCATAACACTTTCTTGAAGAATCCAATATTGATCAGACCTATGGGGTTGGAAAGAGGACTCACAAGGATACCACAAGTTGAAACTTCAGACCTTGGTGATACAAAATTACATAAATAAAACATATTCAATATCGAGCTCCTAAAAGGAAACAAACATGGTAACAATTAGTGAAGGTAGCATCCTCCAGTTATAAAACCTATCAGAGAAGGATGAATTGTAGGGTTTGACCAGTCAAAAAAAGTTCTTACATATATGTTGGTAGATCTTTAGGGACAAATTTTGAGAGCATTGATTGTAATTCATCGAGATGACCTCAGACACATTGGGTTATGCCATCATTTTATAGCAATACCAGATAGTACTTGCATTGTGTGTAGCCTAATACGATGATGACAGTGATACAACATTGTTGAATATTCATTCATGACCAGTGTGATGACTATGTTTTGATGGCTATTAATTTGTGAAATGAAATTTTGTGGTAGTCGGCATTTATACAGTGATTTGTAGTGATAGTGATACATGGTGTGCAGTGACAGTGATACAATGATAGCTTGATGTTCAGCTTTGTGTAGTGATCAGTTCTTTGGAACAATGATCAGTGGCTACAAGGATTCGATATGTATTCTACATATTCCTTACAAATATTTTACATTGATTTAGAGTACATGGGGTCTAGTGTGAAAATTTTGAAATGTGACCTATCGTCTTGGTGATTGGAGTCACCTTCAGATTATGGCCTAAGAACACTTCAGGGCGGCAGGGTGGTGATACCATAAGTTGTGGTTTGCACAAGGTGTTGTGGCATACATTAAGTTTTGGCTGATAAAATGACAGGGCATAGAAGCATGCTTTCTGACAACAGCTGGTAAAAAAAGTGTTGGAGTACTCATTAGGTTGTGTCCTAATCTAAAGGGCATTTTGGCATCCTTCTAATTGCAACAAGATATTAGGGTTTAATAGCATCCTACAAGTTGTAGCCTGTGAATTAGGGGGTTGACGCATCCCTCAATTGTAGCTTAAATCTTGATGTACCTAATATTTATTTTAAAGAGATAAGAATGCAATTACTAGAGAAGCGTTCGGTGGTTTTGACCCGGAGGGGGCTTTCAACCTAAAAATATTTGTGTCTACTATTTTATCTTTCTGCATTGTTGTATGATGTTGGTTACTATTGATTATTCTTTATAATTGTTGAAGAAGAACAGTGTTAATAACTGAAGAATAACCAATGCTCTGAAAAGGATTAAAAAGTGCTAATTGCTAAGAAATATTGATTCACCCCCTTCTCAGTATTTCCAACAATTGGAATCAGAGCTTGGTTCTGTTAGCACTCAGGTTTTCCTTGAAGTTGTGGAAAAGGAAAGTATACCCGAGGTAACCACAAACCAACCTTCAGATGCAGAATCTAGCCAATCTGCATCCAGAGAGGGCTCTCTCTTTATAATTTATCTTTGTTCTTAGAAAGTTTTAGGCTAGTTATAAATCCAAGAGTTTGTGTGAAAATGGTGGAATTCACAAACTAGGGGCAAGGTTGAAGATTTTCAGTCCATTGGGCTATGGAGTCAAAGGATGGCTTTACTGGATTTCTATTCTACACACAAGATGGCTTTGCAGGGCAAGATAGCCAAACAGAGAACAATCCTTAAAATTTAAAGTGGATGGAATGGGTTTGAAGGGATGAAAGGCAATTAAGAATCTTTCACCATGTTCAAAAGAAAGAAATGAAATGATTACAAATAAAGAGCAGTGAAGAATTCTTTACTATAGTAATCAAAATGTTTAAATTAGCGAAGCAAGAGCAATTAAGAATTCGTTGCTTATAACTAATTTAGAGAAAAACATTTAGAATAATCACAACTGAACTCAGAGTACAATTAAGTAAATTCTGAGTTATTCTTTTATGTCAAGTATTCAGAAATGGACACAATGATATTATAAACAAATATAAAACTTAAGACTTAGGATAGAAAGACTTATTGAACTGCAGTCAGACACATGAATCCTGCAAAAAGTCCTGAGCTTCAAATTGTCATCCAGCAAGCCACAAATAAATTTCTCCAAAACACTTTTATTCCAAAAACATCAATGTCACAGCGAAGTAGTAGAATCCACCCTCAATACTTTCTTCGAGGGTTTATTTATACAAAAAATGATTAAAATATCTCACAATAACCTAGCAAATAATCTAGGGTGACTAATGAATAAGTTAAAATAAAAAGGAGATAGATAGTCTCGTAGATAGGACAAAAAGTAACTGCTAGTGTGTTGTTTCCTCCCTTTGTGGATGTGGTGGAGGCAGGTCCTACAATAGGGCTCGATGCTGTCCTTTTGAGTAATTATTTTTTACTGCCTTGCCTGTCTAATACTCTTTATTTCTACTGATACTCTTTCAACTGCCAAACTGATACTCTTTAACCTTTTCTCCTCTATTTATCCTTTACATGATAGTAAAAGGCAAAATTCTCTACCTGAAGATAAATTTCACAAAATTTCCAATAGGTCTTCCCACCATTTGTCTTCTGCTATTATGGTTCTTTTGAGTTTTCTTAATGTTTCATCGGCCTCTGTGTATCTGAAGAAAGTGGGCCGGTTTGGGAATAAATACCTTATTTCATACTCAAGATGAAACAAATTCTTTAACCTGTCATAGAGATTCTTCCCTGTTGGCAATGTTGCTTCTGATGAACTGATAGAGTGAGCAGTTGTGTTATGAGCATGTATATCCAATTTGTTAACATAGGTTCCCAAGTCCATTATTTTGTCTTCTGAGAGCATAGGACTGGGTAACCCGTTGTTCAATAAAACCTGAAACTTTTCTTTGAAGGCATTAATTTCTTCCTGAATATCTGAGCATCTTCTTTCCAAATTTTGCATAAGAGTTCTCTTCGTAAAAACTCTTTTTATTTCTAAAATAGTACTTGTCTTGTCCTCAATTCCAAGCTCTGCAAGCTGTTGCTTGGTCTGGGTGTTCAAAAACTATATAAGTTGATTTGCTTGCTCAGGTCTGTCCCTTAATTCTTCTCTTGTTTTGTCAATTTCTTCCATAGCTACTTTGACCAAGCCATTTTGTTCAAAGATTATTTGAACAAAGGACCAAATACTCTTTATTGAATCAATGATATTATTCCAAAGAATTTCATTTATTTCTCTCAAAGGCTTTTCTAATGAGAGATCTTTTTCTAAAGCCTTAACCAATTTTTCCAGCCTTTTGATTTCCCTTGTACTATCCGCAACAATCTTTTTCGACATATCATATTTTTGTTCCAAGTTCACCAGCTGTAATTTTGTAGATTTAAGTTCTGTGACTCTGAGTTTTAAACTTTCCATTTGTTTTACTAATTCATCAGAATTTAAACTAGAAGTATTTACCTGTGATGGATCTGTTTGTTGATCTGCTGCTATTGTACCTGTAGTAACCTCTGTTGTGGATGTCTGCATGATAGCTTGCTTTTCTTTTAATGCCTGCTCCAGTTCTTTCTTTGTTTCACTTAGTTGCTCAGTCATTTTCAGGAGCAACTCCATCATTTCTTCTTGTGAATTTTCTTTCAAAACTTCTTGAGTTTGGGGATGCCTTGAAGCTGGCAATTTCAATTTCTTTCTCAATGTAGCAATATCATCATCCTTCTTTTTAATCAGTGCTTCAATGCTTTTTATATCTTTGGGATTATGACCCAAACTGATGATTATTTCCTCCAGAGATTTTATTCTATTATCTTTTGTCTGAGAAGAAGCTTTCTCAATTTGCAACTGGGTATTTGTATTATTTAAAGAATCTTGCAATCTATGGGCTGCCATTGCTTTATCAGTAAGGGTAGAATATATCATTTCCCCAGTTTGTTTATGTAATTCTATTTGGTCTAATGGATGAATGTCTCTTGCTAGGACCTCAAAATTGGTCCTAATGTAATTAGATGCTGTCTTGAGTTTTGGCACTTTGGATTTGAAATGGCTCATCATCATTTTCCCTTGCTGAATGTCAAAAGCTGACATTAATCTTTCTTGATTATGTGGAGCCATTCTAAGATACTGATCATATACCTGCATCCTCAATGGGTCATTCCTTGCTTTTATATGAATGAAAGTCTTCTTTATATCACCTGCATCTGTCTTTGGCAGTTTGAAGGAAGACACTTCAGTGCTCAACTATTTTTGTAATTCCTTTCCTTTATGACCTGTGCGTGTTTCACTGACTGAACCAGTTAGTTGACTATCCTCTCTTTCATCATTAATGATTTCATCTATAGATTCCACTTCTGGAAGTGGATTCAGTTTCTGCCTTTTAGCTTGATATTGTTGTGAGGATTCTTTGGGAGGAGTGGGATCTGCAACCTGTCTTTTCTTGCCTATTCCATATTAGATGGAGTCTGCAATTCTGAAACTTTAGGGTGATTAACTTGAGTAGGAGAAACCTATGTTTGATCTAGTGCCTTGGAATTTTGAGGCTTTTTTGTCATAATGAAAGTTTCAATGACTTGTACTTCAGGTTCTTTCCCTTTGCCTTTAGACTCAACTACAATTGATGGACTATTTTCTTGTAATCCCTGTTGAAAATTTCCTGCTGAAGAAGTGCCAATATGAGGTACCTGCACTTGCCCAAAAGATTCTAGGTCAAACTTTTTCTCAAGATCTTTCATAATTTTGTTCATATTGGCTTCTTCACTATCCTGTTCAATTAATGTTCCTTCCATCCACTCATCTTGATTAGCATACTGTTATATTTCTGGAATTCTGTGGTGAAAGTAGGGTGCTGATTTGTTCTTCATTATTTTGTCACATATAAAACTGAATGGATCATAGGGAATCCAACGGAAACTCTTTTGTAACTTGAAATGGTTTTGCAATATATTTTCTGCTTCTTGTTCAGCATCCCTAGAATTTCATATAAAGGGACCTAACTGACTTTTGATTCTGAGTTGGGCTTTCTTCTTAGCGTTACAAAAATGAACAACATCAGAATTATTCATTTGCCTGAAATATTCTAAGGCAAAAAGTCTCATAGGCACATATTTAGGCAGCTTGAATGGACAAAGTTCACATCCATATATTCTGATTTCTGAATAATTTTGGTACAAATAGCAGTCTCCAACTTTGTATGTCCTTGAAAGCTGTAAATTTTTCTTAATCTCATTGCTGAGCCTTGGAGGAGAAACTCCTGTCAACAAGGTAGTTGCAAGATGTATGAAAAGATTAATGAACTCAGCATAAGAATAGGGAGAATTATAGGAACTGTGAGTTATGGCAAACCAAAATATAACAGATCTAGGGTTTCCCTTGGCATCAAGCTTTTGAACAAGAAAAGGGAACTTCTCTAATTGATAATAGATGATGAGATGGTAAATGACTGAGGAATACTTAAACACTTTCTCATTATCTAGCCTCATGAACTGGTCATGGATTTTATTTGCAATGAAAGATGCAAAGTCATATTTCACAGCAGGTGGCTGTCCAGGAGTGAAGATGGATAATAATACTAGGGTTAATTCATCAACATACTCACTAGTATTAAAACCCAGTACAAAGGATATCATATTCAGGATGAGCTTGCCTAATTCAGTAAAAAATGCAAAACCATAGGGAGGAGGGCCCTTAGGTTGATGTTCAGGTAACATAAAGGTCTGGCAAATGCATTTCAATTTTTCTTGGGACAATTGGGTAGACTTTTCAAGTAGTTCTTCCATGGACAAAGGAGTAAGATTTTGATCAGGTTCAAAATGGAGCATTGTATTAATAGCTTGAGGAGTAATGGGGAACATGACACTCTGGTCAGGGGACATCACTGCTCTTTGAGTTGGATCATAATTGGAATGACAGTAGTGGATAATTTCTGGGAATATACGGACTGAGGGGATGAGATATCTTGGGAAATTGGATTCCCATAACCCAATGACATCCAAACCTTTCGAATAATCATCTCTGCAGCGACAATAAATTCGAAGGGGATTTTCATCGAACACTAAGTCTTTAATTTGAAAGTCTTTATCCACTAATGGCAAGTATTCCAATTCTCTGTGAGGGGCGTTTAATGGGGCTACACTCAGGGCTACTGGAACTTCCATTTTGGTTCTTGTGTATTCAAAGTGGAAATTTTGGGGGTTTTTCACAGAACGGGCACAATTTCAGTTTTGGAAGTTTGATTTTAGTTGCAGGAACTAAAACAGACTAATATTAACCTTTTCTTCAGACTATGGCATGAATTTAACACTGGAATTTGAATTTTTCAAAGAGTTCCAGCAAGAAATCGGATAAATACCTGTTTTATGGAAAATGTCGAGATTTACAGGCACTGGTTAATGGCAGATGAATGCTCGGGCACTGGTATAGCAATGGAGTTCAGCAATCTTGGTCGACAGCAGTTTAACAGCGGAATTTTCAAATTTTCAGTGGAGGGCGCAGTCACTTTCACCAGACAAAATGATAGAAAATACGCGGAGTTTTGTTTTATTTACAAAGTCAACGGGTTTTTTATTATTTATGGGAGTGACGTCATCATGGTATGGGAGGACACGTCATCAGGATCTGGCGATAAGCGGTAATTTCCGCACCGCTTTCGGGAGCAGGTTGTTTTCCGCAGGGAGGCAGCGAAGCGATTCAATGGTCGACACGTAGCCATCGCACTATTTCGAAACCACCACAATTTCGCGAGTAAATTATCGGACGGGAGACAGTCAGCGGAATGAACGATCGTCGTTGATTTTCGATGGAATGATCCAACGGACGACGGGACGGGGAGATGATATGGGAGTTAATGTGCGAGCCCGACGGGTTTTCAAAATATTTAACATTTAATTAATTATTCCGTGCAGCTTTGGATTGGTGAAAAGGTTGGTTATTAATTAATCCAGGTGATTAATTAATCCCATGGTTTGATCAGGGTTGCGGCGGGACTTGAGTTTTATTTGTTTTTTTTTCGTTTAAAACATATAAATATACGTTCAAAACCCTTTTTCGATATTGTTTATTATATGGTAATAAATAAATGCGATTTATTAGCCATAGGGGGCGGGAATAGTTTATAAGGATATGTTTTTAGCCAAAGGGGTTTATAATGTGTGAATTTGATTTTATTATATGGGTTTAAATACTTTGGCTAAAAATCTATAGTAAGAGGGTTTTGGGGATATTATCATAAAAGGGAGTTAAATATAATAGGATAAGGTATTTTATTAAGGATTTAATAAATAAATCAGATGTTAATATGACAAAGGGACAAGGAAAACTCAAAATACTTTGCACAACTACGAAAGTGAAGATTTATGAAGCAAATTGTATCATCTCAATTTCAACACTTAAACATAGAATAGTAAGTAATTTTGAGGGATTATTATGGAAATTTGCATGATTTTCCTAAGTAAAATAAAATTTTACTTAGGAAAAGATTAAAAGGGAATGATTATAATGATAAATAATCTCAAGTACTTAGGTCTTTTTGATCATTAGGCCGAGGGTCCGGTCCCTCCAAAAGTCAAGGAAATGCCTTGAGCCCCTTTAATCTTCAAATTCCTTAGCACTTTTGGGGAAATTAGTAAAACTTCTTAGGGAGAAAGTGATGTAGGAAGTTAATGATTTTGACTTTGCTTTCTGTGAATTTTCCAATGTATTTTTCTGCTTCAGTACTTGTGATGAGAGTTAAAGATTAAACACATTTAGCACCATCATTCATCACATGAAATTTTGCAACACCATCTACCTACCCTATCTACTTTACACTACCATTTTTTCTTCTTTATTAGGGTGCACTTAGACTGGCAAACCCTTATCAATATTCTTTTCTTTTACAAGGCAAATCTATCTAATTCTACCCTTATTACATCCAAGGGCTCAGATTAAACTGTTGAGCTCCATTTATTAACTCTACCTATCTACTTATCTGCCAAGATTAAACTGTTTGGTCAGATATTTATTCTCTATTCTACAACATGAATTTGAAACATGAATGAGTCAAGTTTAAACAGTTTGACTCTTCATAAATTGTGGCAAAAGTTTGACAAGCTGCACACAATTGCTTTATTACAGAACATAAAATAGTAGTGGCACTTGGATTTGCACACTTTCCTTGGTCTAATTTTGTTTGGGGTTCATTTCTTTCACTTTTTTAACCAATTTATTTTTCTTACCCTTTGATTCTTCTTTTAGGGTACACCCTCTTTACATTTTTTAAATTTTTTTTTTGATTTTTTGGTTTTTCAAGAATATGGAACACCTTTGCACAAGAAAAAGGTTTGAACATATTGCATAGTTCAATAAAAAAATCATGAAAAATGACACCTATTGGTATAGGAGTCTAACAGGTTCCTTTAGTAACAGCTTAACCACTGGAAGGTAGTGTTTATACCATAGAGTTTGGAAAGCCAAAGAAGCGAGTTTCAAGTATTTAAAAGGAAGGCACAAGTGCAACAAAATCTGAATAAAGCGAGTATTGTGTTCCAATCACTGATTTTGATGCAAATAAATATTAAATGTGGGAATCCAGGATGGAAGTACATTTGCATGCACGTGAAGTATGGGAATGAGTTTTTTTGGGGAAAATTTTACTCATGAAGCTAAAAGGTAAAATTCAAAGGCCGCGAATATAATTTTGAATGCTTTTCCAAATTAAGTGAAAAAAAAGTTGGTCAATGTTCAATAGCTAAATCTCTCTGGGAAAAGATTCATAATCTCTATTCAACAAAGCAATCAGGTCAATATGTTATTGAACATTCAGATTCTTCTGATCATAGTGAAGAAATGTAAGAAATCAATCAGACATAGTTTCAAGACTTTTGGAAGCAAAATTGAATGAAGCAAAAGAAATTATCAAGGAAAATGAAGAGTCTAAGAAGATTATTAGAAGTCTTAGATATCAATTGGAAGAATTCATGAGTACAAAGATACAAGACGTCAAGAGAGAAGTCCAACAAAAGCAACAAGAATTTTACACAACCTTTGAAGACATTAGCAGGATCAAACAACAGATGCAGGAAGCAAAATCTGAAAGAAAGGAATCTGATCAAAGATACATATCCTCAGTTAAGCAGAAGAAAAAGGAATTGGAAACCTCTTCAACTAAACTAAGCAATCTTAGGATTGAGATCGAGGTGCAAAAATAACATATACAGGTTCTCAACAAAGAAGTAGAGAAAATCACTCTTCTCAATCTAGAGGTTGAGGAGGTAGAAAAAAGAAGGGATGCCTTTAAAACATGGTATCAAGAAGATCTTGTTAAAAAGCAAGAAGAACTTGATGCACCACTTGATGAGATAAACAAACTGAAGGGATCAAAAAAAGAACACTTACAAGATAAGACATACGAATAATAAAAAATGAAGGCAATTAAAGCTGGTAAAGCTCTATTTGATGAAGGTACAGGCTCCACATATTCACAGGATGATTCTAAGAAGGAATTTGATCATAATGAAAAGCAAAAGAAGAATGTTTCAATTCCTTAAACCAAGACCAAAGAAGTCAAGAAAAAAGGACAAGAACAAACTACAACGTCGCCTCCAAATAAGAATGATAAATATTCTAGGTATGTTCATTTATTTAATGGTTATTGTTTTTCATGTGCTAACTATGGACATATGGCCAGTGATTGTAAATTTTTTGATAGGTATCACTATCAAGGACCACCACATCCGAATGAATCATTTATGTACGCACATTTATTTAATGGTTATTTATTTTTATGTTCTAACTATGGACATATGGCTAGGGATTGTGAAGTTTTTTACATGTACAATCATTATCCGCAAAATCCAAGAAGCAAGTTTGCAGCATCATGAGACAGGTTCCATGATTATTTTTTCAGCAGAGAATATATCTGAGATGGTCCAAACATTGAATGTTTCAAATTCCATAACTATGGCCATAAAGCTCATGATTGAAAATATCATATGGAATCACCTATGGACAACATTGAATGCTTCAAGTGTCATAACTATGGACACATAGCTCAAGAATGCAAGTATAATCCTGATAACGAATGTTACAAATGTCATAATCAAGGACACATAGCTCATCACTACAGGAACAAAATGGAATCAATCATGAATATTGATGACGATAATAATAAGTTTTGGAAGAAGAGACAGGTAGCAATACAGGAAGAACACTTAAAGGATTAGAAATAAGTGCAAAAATACAGGAATATCTCAGCAGTTATGCTCTCAGGGTTCATAAAAGATACTGAGGAATCAATAGTTTCTTCGGATAATGAATCAAGTCAAGAAGTTTCCTTAAAAGATACACTATTTTGAACAATCTGACTCGTCGAATCCTTGAGTTTGAAGAGGGGGATTTTATACAGTAGTATGTTGCACAGGTCTACCATTGACATACAAACAACATGGACAGAATGGCAGCTTTAGGAAAAAAGTGTCAAATCCATAACAAGTTTAGGGGGAGAATAGTTAAAGGCTTACACATCTTCAGAGATTTCCAGAGTAAGGCTTCTTGTCAAGGGGAGCACATGCAGGTTACAGGTCCACAAGGATCACCATTGATATATTATTACAAGAAGGCTTCTCATCAGGGGGAGCACATGCAGCTAACAAGTCCACATGAAGCAATATAATTCTCAGGGGGAGTAACCCTTTTCCATTGAAGTCAAATGGCGAGAGAAAACCTGAGAAAGAGATTAAAATCTTGAGCAGGAGAAATATCATGAAGTCAAGGAGATTTGTACTCGCAGGAGGAGTACATGTGCTCCTATCAATGCCAAAGGGGGAGATTTTTGGATGGTGTTGTAATTGATTTCAACCCATGGATGTGACTAGGTTTGACTTTGACCATGAACACCACTCATTGATGTCAAATAGATAATGAGCGCTTCTCAGTAATTTCCAAATTACATCTAGATAATAACTACATTGTTGGATGGATGAAAACCCAAGTCCTAGGGTTTGGGTTCTCTAGACAGAGGATGTAACCCAACATTTTTTAGGGCTTTTTAAGGGTTAAATCATTAAGTTTGGCTTGGATATCCATGTCATTGGATTCTCCTCAAATAAATATTTTTGGTGGTATGATGTATGCCATGTGGTTCCTCCCAGTTAGAGAGATAAGTGAGTTTGAAGGTAAAAACCTCAGTTGGTGGGATAAAACCCCAAAAGAAGTTGACTTGGCACATTTCCATTAGTTGTAGGCACCTAAAATTAATATTAAGGGTTTCTTGCCGTAATTGTGGAGACACTATCCTAATTAAGGGCTTCAAGCCACTATGCACCCATATAACTCCTACATCTCGTTAAAAATCCTAATCTATTTAGGTAGTGAATCTTCCTTACGGAATAAGAAAACAAAATACACAATATTTATCAATTATAATTAACAATTAATAATGTGTTAAAATCCTAAATTTCTCCTTCAATGTTCACTAAAGAAGCCCCTTTCAACTCTATACAAAGAAAGCTCATATATCCTCCAAAACAAGTCATCGTGGAATTTTCACTATAACGTTGTTTCTACAAAGCTTCAAAGATGAAACAAAGACCCATTTGAGCTGAAATACTCATTAACACCGTGACTGAATTTCATATCTTGGTTCGTTATATTTTTGGAGATATGATCTAAGGACGTTAGGGTTTTTGCAGGCTCTTGAATTCCATGTCAAAGAGGTGACTTAGGGAAAATCATCATAAATTTATCTCTCAACATTGATTCCAATTTCGTAAAACATGACAGAAAGAGGACAGAATGTAGTTTATGGGTAGCTTGTTTAGGGCCAAAGGTCAATATAGTGACACGTGGAACTTTGTACAAGTTCTCTCTATTGAAACAGTCTATAATCAGGTCATGATGGGAGATTGTGCATAACAATTTCTTGAAGAATCCAATATTGATCAGACCTATGGGGTTGGAAAGAACACTTAGAAGGATACCATAGGACAAAATTTCAGACCTTAGAGATCCAAAATTACATAGATACAAAATATTCAATATCAAGCTCCTATAAGGCAAAAAAAGGGTGGTGATTAGTGAAGGGAACGTCCTCTAGTTATACAACTTATTGGAGATGGATTGCAAGGTTTGACCAGTCAAATAATGTGCTTACATATATGCTGGTAGCTCTCTGGGACAAATTTTGAGAGCATTGATTGTAGGGCATCAAGATGACCTGAGACACCTTGGGTTATGTCATCATTTGATAGTAGTGCCAGATAGTTGTTGCATTGTGTGCACCTTGATACTATGATGAGAGTGATACAATATTGATCACTATTCATTCAAGAGCAATGTGATGATAGTGTTTTGATGACTATTCATTTGTGAAGTGACATTTTGTGGTAGCTGGAAGTTATACAATGATTTGCAGTGACAATGATATACGGTGTGCAGTGACAGTATACAGTGATAGTTTTATGTGCAACTTTGTGCAGTCACAAGTTTGTGGGAACAATGATCAGTGGCTAATAGGATTTGATATTTATTATACATCTTCCTTACATATATTCTACATTGATTCATAGTACAGGGGGTTTGGTGTGAAAATTGTGAAACGTGATCTACTGACTCTTCTAGGTGATCAGAGTCACCTTCAAGTTGTGACTCGAGAACACTTCAGGATGGTAGGGTGGTGCTAGGGAAATTTGTGGCTTCGATAGGATTTTGTGGCATCCATTCAGTTTGGGTTGATAAACTGGTAGGTTAGCAAAGAATCCTTTCTGACAGAAGCTAGTAAACAGAGTGTTTAGGCACTCATCGGGTTGTGGCCTTATCTATAGGGAATTGTTGCATCCTTCTGGTTGCAGCAAGATATTAGGGTTTAGTAGCATCCTACAGGTTGTGGCGTGTGAATTAGGGGGTTGACGCATCCATAAGTTGTAGCTTAAATCTTGATGTAATTAATATTTTTTTTAAAGAGAGAAGAAGACAATTACTAGAGAAGCATTCGGTGGTTTTGACCTAGAGGGGATTTTCCACCTAAAAAGATTTTTTGTTTATTGTTTTATATTTCTGCATTGTTGTATGGTTTTTTTTACTATTTATTATTGTTTACAATTGTTGAAGAAGAATACTGATAATAACTTAAGAATAACTAATTCTCTAAAAAGGATTAAAAAGTGATCATTTCTAATAAATATTGATTCACCCCCCCCCCCCCCCCTCCTCAGTATTTCCAATAGTAGCCTCATAGACTCCCCTTGAGCTATTGAACACTCCCCCCTACGTGAATGAGAAGTTATGAACCTTTGAGAAATGAGAAATAAGAATCAAGTAAAACTATTCATAGTGAAACGAAAAAAATGCGGCCAAGCACCCACCACCAACTCTCTAAACTTTTTGCAGTTGATTGAGGAATCTTTGAGACAACTGCTAGCTCCATAGAAAACCTTCTCAATAACTTTGAAAGGGAACTAATGAGGCCCATCATTAGGTATAATTTATGGGGTTAAAATTCCATACTTTAGCTATTAAGTTACCTCTCTCTCACATTTATTTACATTTTTTTCATATTATGCTTACTAAAAAGGGTATATGATGTTTGTCATGTCTTGTTGCCTAATATGAATTGATTGTAGGAAATGAAGCTATTTTTGAGATATTTTCCACCAAAGGGCTCAGAGTTGACTACAAGGAGATATTTTAGGAGGCCTTTCCACCTCCTTAACTCTCTCAATCAACTAATATCACATCGAGATCTCTCCCAACATCTCGAAGGCAAAGGAAGCCAAGTAAAGTGACAGTTATGAGGAGCCAAGCTCCACTTTTCTCGAGATCAAGGAGGACTTATTCCTACTTTTATTTTAAGGGAGTTTTTCGTAACTAGACATTTGTATAAATAAGCATATGCAAGAGCTCATTATGATTCGAACTTTGTATTAAAATATGTAGCTCTTCAACTCTGATATAGCGTTATTTTTTATTATCATATGATGTACTAGACATTTTTATGCAATGAAAATGAGAAGCTTCTTATTCCATCAATGATTTAGTCTCAGAGGTTTGAGGCTTTTTGGTTAGGGACCAATGCATTGGATAAGTCCCTTTTGTGTATTTATATTCCCTCTTTATGTTTCAAGATTTTTTTTAGTCTATTTGCATTCTAGTAGCATCAAAAATCCATCAAAATTGTGCTTGTAGCCTCTCTTCCTCACCTCTCTCATGGGATATTGAGGAGAAGGATCTCCAACCACATATAAAAAGTAGTTTGCTTATGATTTCTTGGAAAGATATATAGTCTAAATATCATTCTCATAATATGATTACTATAAATTAGGATTTGGATTTGTGTTAGATTAGATTTTAGCATAGATCAAGTAGGGGTTTCCATTCAATTCATCTTCTCCACTTATTAACATGTTAGTTTTTCAATAAGAAATGCATGAATGTGTGTAGTGATTCCAGGGTTGTATACAGCTGTAGGGAAATGATCCTCTTCATCTCATTCATCCTTCTTCTCTCCAACCTTGAAATCTGCCACCAAAACCCTGTTTTATGAAACCACCTTCACCACCACCGTGAGCATCCTTCCAAGTGAAAAAATATCCTCCCAAGGCTTTTGAGTTTGGCTAGAGGTGTTTTCCAACTCTCCCTCACCTCATTCCACCTTATCTCACCTTCCCACACCTTCCTTGCACTTTTTCTATCCTTAAAACCCTCTCGAACTGTTTCCTGTAGCACTCGAGGACATCGTGTAGCAATTACAAGACATCCTGTATAAATTCCTGTAGCAGCATTGCAGGTCACCTCTTCACTCCATTTTAGCTTATTTTTACCTTTTTAGCCTAGATTAGGATGCACTTGATCCCAAACTTTTAATTCACGGTTAGAAGAGACTCGTAGGACACTCCAAAACTCCTTCCTTCCTTGCTAAAAAACAGAACAGGAATTAGGGTTTTATTTTATTTCTAAATTAGATTCAATTTTACATGAAATTACAAGTTGAATGAAATATTAGATTGGATTATTTTATGCTTTTATGAAGTGTGTGAATGATATAATAGTTTCTTTACTAAAAATGAGTGGATACCTAGATGAATGATTTCCCATAACATTTTTTTTTTTTTTGCAATTAGGTTAATTGTTCATGATTTGCTTTCACTGTCCATCGCAAGAATAAGTTTGATATACATTCTCTTTGCCTTAGACTAGAAAAAATTCTCTACATTAAATTAGCTAGCTACACTTTAATCAAGTACAAGGATTGTCCTTGAAGTACTATTGACCAGAAGACCTAGTTGAGGGTGGCATGAGTAGAATCCATTTGTTGTGCATATAGCAATGTCACCTCTATGTTTGTATGAACCCCAGGTTGATAAGTAAATTTGAGTATCCCTTGGGAGTTTCAGCACTCTCGGTGCAATACCAGGGCTTACCAGGCACCATTGTTGGGTAGGTGTCTAAGTAGATACTTGTTTTCTAGTTAAGCATTGTTTTCTAATTTTGTTTGTGATACAAGAGCATCCGAATAGGTTTGAATTCAAGTTCGAATCTGCAAATGAAGAGATGTGTATGCGAACAGTCATTCCATTTGGGGTAAAATTTGTTTAACCCGATACTGGAATTTATGTAATTAATGGTCTGCCATGTGTGTGTTTGAGAAGACCAAGAGTTCCTTGAGCGATCTTAATCGATTCTTTTCTAATCTATATAGACAACGAGCCTGTAATTCGAGAGGTACAAAGCGAATGCAATGTAGTCTTAGAGGAAGTACGTACTGAGGCTGAAATGCCTCATAATTGTAACTGAGTTTGTACATAATAGAATTCAGTGTGTTGATTTCCGATTTAATCATAGTTCGGGGTTTTATGAGTTAAATTATGTCATTGGAAGATTGTATGATCAACTATCGATCATTGAATGGATCGATAGCGATCCAGTAAATATTGTTATAGCGTAGGATTTGTTGCGGATTCTGGCGAGTTGAATACATTAAACTCTGTGTAAATGGTTATGTGCCGAATGTATCTGAGTTCTATTCTATCCCTATGAGAATTGAATATCCACTCTAAGTTGTATAAATGCACATTTATCCTATGTGAAGGATTGAAAGGTTTAGCGTAAATAATTTTTCGGGTCGATTGCATGAATCGATATCAGTTCTCGCATCAAGGCCACAATGTGGAAATTAGATGAGTTCTAGCATTTCGATGGAGAATGCAAGCTGTTTAGCGTCCGATTATGAAAGATAATTAATCTTGCATTGAACTCTGTTGGGTTAAATTGATACCAGTTGAGATCAAATGACGTGCGCGATTGGAGTTGTGGGTTTGTTAACGCCAGATATGAACCAGAGCTCTTCTTACGGGTAAGAGTTTATTAATCATGGAATATGTGGGACCGGTGAAGGATTAATTATTATTTAGAACAAATGTTGTTGTCGCATTCCAAAAGGGCGTATCATTCATTTCAAATAGTTATTATTATAATGCGATCGAACTGAACCTTAACTCCAAGGTTCAATCATTGATAAAGGGTTTGGAAGGTTTTGAATGGGGATTAATGTTCCCTAATGATTATAGAATTAAAGGCTCGGAAGCGATTTTGATGAATTTCTTCGGAAGTTTTTGTGACCCCAGTGATGTTAAGAGTCCCGACAAATATATGGATATATATGCAGACATTAGAGTGGGCCTATAACCACAGGTCCCAGAATCGAATCAAAGTTTTGAGGTGAACCTGCTAATAGTGGGGTTGTGCACCTCATCAGTTTGCATACATTTTGAAAAAATTAAAATTGAAAAAATATTTTTGTCTTTTATACCTCATAGAAGTAGGGAAAATCAAGGGAAATTTATACCAAAAACCCCCACATCCCCACATAGTCAACCTTCACTCTTCTTCAGTGACTGTGAGTTAGAATGCCCTCTAGGTGAGCACCCTGAAAAATTTGAAGAACCTATTGGGGAAGAAGAGGAACCTAGTTCAAAAGAGGAGCTTGCTTCACTTCAAGCTATGGATTAAAATAGAAACCAAGGAGTCTTTCCCATCATAGAAACCAATGGAGAGACTATGATGAAAAAAAACTAAGGACCCTCACACTTTCATGTTTCAGTTTGTTTTTGTCTATAGGAATTATGACTATGACTTTGATGAACAAAAGTTGAAATTGTTCCCCTATAACCTCAAGGATGCAGCCTTTCGCTGGTTCATGGGTCTACCTCGGGACAACATCGCTACCTGGGACCAAATGCAATAATCCTTCAACAACAAGTACAAATAATATTGTAGGTCCAAAGAAACCAAGGAATAAATATTTAGGATGACCCTAGGGCCTGATGAATCCCTACAAGACTATGAGGAGAGGTTTCAACTGAACTACGTACAACACGGCCAACTACACCCTTGATCCTAAATCAGTCAATTTATTTCTTCTTCGAGGGATCGGGGAGGAAATGTTGGAAATCCTCAACATTCTATCTGGAGGATATATCTATCATTTTTCCTATGATGACATCAAAAATGTGTTCAAAAACCATTCTAGGGAAGCCAAAAAAAGGGTAGAAATAATCAAGGCTTGGTTCGTACCTCTTCTTCCACCTCATCCATCAAATGTTAAAGAGGGAACGTGCTAGAGGACTTCAAGAGTGAAATTATGCATACCTTTTCCTTTCAATTGGATAGTGTTATCACTCCATAATTTCTTAAGGTTGTGAATTAAACCCAGAGGTAACCACATAATTGCTTTTAAGTTTAGAAGCTATCCCTTCTAAACTCATAGAGGGATCTCTCTATCAAGTTTAGCTTTGTTTTCTTTGTAGGATTTTAGGCTAGATGCAAAAGTTCATATTTTGGTTTTTAAAATGGTTTGGTTGGAACAACAAGGGAACGCCATTGGGCAATGGAGTCAGTTAAGTTTCAAATTGATCAATTGCAGTAGTGACAGATAAGTTTAACAAGACAAGGTATGAATACTTATTATATTTTATGAGCTTTGTGAGATGGTAAAGATGGAAATTTTAAGGATCCATCAAATATAGAGCAGTTAATCATTATAGTATTAAATTTCAGTTGAAAACATTAACATTTTTCAGAAGCCAGAATTGTGTACTTAAACAAATTCAAATTCTATATTTTTCTTTCAACAAAATAGATCAGAGAAACATATGAATTGATAGAGAAAAACACATTAACAAGAGAAGATAACTTCACCAATAAGTCTCACAAAGGAATCCTGAAAAATATTTATATATTACTGAAATTTGTCCACTTGAGCTTAAGGAACAACTTTACATCATAAGTCTATTTCTTCATGCAAATCCCAACCACTATTACTTCGAATTATAAATTATTTATACAAAATTATCACAAAATACCTTGAGTTAAAACCTCAAGATCTTTTACAAAATATCCTAAAATGTTTGTAAAAACAGAACAAAAATATATGACATATAAATTTCTCAAGCTTCTTGGCACTATCTTTGAGGATTCTTGGTGATAAGGAAGAGAAAGCCTAATTTGATAGCAAGTCTAATTTAAAGTCACTAATGTCCATGAGCTTTTTCCTCACGAAATTCTGAAAAGTACAGTCCAATGATCCATTTGAATATCTCAATCCATGATATTTGTGAAAATTCTGAGACATGTTTTTTTAGATGAGTATGCTACCAGAAAAAACCTCTTTCAAGTTCTTAAATTTAATTTCCACCTATTTGGAAACCACATTTTAAAATAGTGTCTAAAACAGAAAAATTCTAGAAAATATGCCTTCAAAGATTCAATAAAGTCTCCCAAACCATAATAATTGTTAGAAAAATGAGAGAGGTTTTAAAAATGGGTTCGTTCTGGAAAAAATGTTTTTTGTTTTGAGGAATTCGTTCTCATTTGTTTGTAAACCATGCTCAAAATTATTGTGTTCTATAGGAAAAAAAAACATAGTTTTAACTGACGATTTTCCAACTCAATGCTGACTTTAATTACCAATGTTCAATGTTGATTGCACATGAGTGGGATGAAACGAATATATGGCATGGAGGTGGGAGGTGACATGGAGGCAGAGAATGATGTGGAGGCACATGGTTAGCAGAAATAATTGATGTGTGAGCACGGGAGGAAGTCATAGGAATGGAGCAGGAAAGTGGATTTCGAAGGGAGGACAAAGTAGTGAGTGGAGTAATGCAGGGGATCTACGAAGTAGTAAGGATCCTCCATGTAAGTAATTGATTCCGGCTATTCATATCCTCCCCCCCCCCCCACCTTGGGCGATTAAACAATGGAGAGGCTTGGGGGGGGGCGAAGATGATCCTATGTCATTGATCTAGGAAAGTTGGATCATGATCATTCTTTAAGGCACATTTTTTATTACATAGCGACAATATTTCACATCCAAAACACTATATTACAACTTTAACTAATCTCAAAAGAGATGTGATTAATTAGTCTAAACATTATTAATTAATCTATAATAGCGCATTTTGATTTGCAAGCCTAATTTTTTCTTTCTTGGAAGTAATTTGCAGAATAAAACATTATTTACAATATCATCGTATGAAAATCAACATACAATCATCAATTGATCCTATGAATCATAGGACCCTAAACATAGGCTCCGATTGGGATGGAATCATCCCAGTGAGGTGCGAAATAACATTGTAGACTAGTAGCTTGATCCATTGTGATGATCCCAAACCTACAAGATGATCTACCACGAAACCACTGCAACTGAAAACCAATTCATAATATGTTCCGATACTAAAACTGAATCAAATCCATTCTTTAAATAGAAACCTGAACTATATAATGAAAACTGAAAAATATACTACAAACTTAAACTGAAAATAATTTTCAAAGGGTGTAGCTTATTCATCACAGCTACTCACTCAAATCTCTTGGAATGATTGCAATATCAAGTAATAATAAATTCCCAATGAAATCATTCAAGAAAATGGATACTTAACTAAATTATTCTCATCCTTCTCATGAGAAGTTAGAAAAGATATGATACTAACAAACCAAACTTCCACTGAAACTATTGACCATAATCCACAAACATAAGAATAACCATTTTCCTTGATGACTGCAATAGATTGGCCAGAGAATCTTAAAAAAAATGGAAAGTTACATTTTGATGGTCGGAAAAAGGACTTCTTTCTAAGGGAAAGGGAGTAATTTGTTCATCAATCTTACCATCTTCATTTGAAACAACCGATTCATCCACAACAACAACATTCATAGGTTTTGGGACAACCTATTCTTCTTCAGTAAAATCTTCATTATCTAAAACTCGAGGCATATTTTGAATTAAGGTAGCCAAATCTTGAATAACAAAAAGTTCTACACCCACGGGGTCTAAAACAATCTTCTCTTTAAAAATTTCAGCATTAAGTTTAAAGGAAAAAAATTGCTACATAGTATTGCTAAAAATAATAGATGGATCATGGATTTCTTGAGTTTCTATGCTAGCAAATTCATAATTCCGAGTTTTAGAAATTTTTTCCTAAATTAAAAACTCAGGAGAAGAAGGGAATGCAAGGCAACTAGAATGATCATTTGTATTTCTGAAAATCTAAGAATATTGATGCAAACTATCATCTGTAAGCTTTGTTTCTTCATTACATCTGGGCGGCGTGTTCTCTCATTCTTCTAGAATCTATAGAGGTTGTGAAATTTCATCAACATGTTCATTTGAAATTAAGTAATTGAAATGCATATTTGCTTCATTTTCAATCATGGGAGAAATAACTACTTGCTGAAAAATTTCTTGAGCGTCATAGAAACCAACTTCTTCAACTTCTTCACAATTGAAAGGTCTCTCATGAATAGCCTCTATAATATCATCATCCATAAATTGATCATCTTCATAATAACCTAGCAGGTATTGAACAAAAATTTCAAAATTATCACAACAGTTTTGAGCTAACAACAAAGATGGATAATCATATTTGTGTTTCTCCAAAAAGTACAGTATGAAAATGCTTTAAAGATCATATAATAGCAATTGGAAAATTTTCATACCAAGACCTTGCATTTCCTTCCCAAGTAAGCATGAATATCTTCATAAGACAATATTCATGCCATTCAACCTGAAGCCTTTGTAAATCCACATGGAATTTAATAATATGTAATGCAACATTATTACCTTTCTCATAATTGAACTCTGGAAAATATGATTTCCAATCTATGTAAGGCATGCGATGCGGAAATCCATAAATACTAGATCTGTCCATAGGAGCATACTTGTGTTCTATTATTGAACTCATCTTCAAAACAGTCAACAATAATTGATGAAATTGTAGACCTTCACATAGTGGAATCACCATGAGTGCTCAAAAATATGGATTCTTTGACAATGGAGTCACAATGAAAGCTTTGAGCTCTGGATTCTTGAACATGGAGCCGTTAGATGAAATATTCAGCCTTTCAGTGTCTGACTGTTGTCCACCATCAATAGTCAAATATTAACTTAATAGTGTTTTCCAGGGAAAATGAAACCTTTCATCCCCAATATGGTCAACATAATGTTATAAAGCCATAATTTCTTAAGGTTATGAAATAAACCTAGAGGTAACCACAAAACTGCTTTTAACTTTAGAAGCTATCCCTTTTAAACCCAAAGAGGGAACTCTCTGTTAGATTTAAATTTGTTTTCTTTGTAGGATTTTAGGCTAGTGTTCAGAGTTTGGCTTTTAAAATGGTTTGGTTGGAACAACAAGGGAAAGACATTAGGAAATGGAGTCAAATAAGTTTCAAGTTGATCAATTTCAGCAGTGACAGATAAGTTTAACACGGAAAGGTAGGAAAACTTATTAGATCTTATGAGCTTTGTGAGATGGTAAAGATGGAAAGTTTAAGGATCCATTAAACATAGAGCAATTAAGAATTCTAGTATTTAATTTCAGTTGAAAACATTAACTTTGTTCAGAAGCCAGAATTGAGTGTACTTAAACAAATTCAAATTCTTATTTTTCTTTGAACAAAATAGATAAGAGAAACACATGAATTGACATATAGTAACACATTAACATGAGAAGATAACTTCACCAATAACTCTCACATAGGAATCCTGAAAAAACTTTTTGTATTACTGAAAATTTGTCCACTTGAGCTTAAGGAAAAACTTTACATCAGAATTCTATTTCTTCATGCAAGTCCCAACCACTGTTACTTCAAATTATGAAGTACTTATACAAAATTATCAAAAAATATCTTGAGTGAAAACCTCAAGATATTTTACAAAATATCCTAAATTGTTTGTAAAAATAGAACAAAAATATAGGACATCTAAACTACTGAAGTTGTCTGGCATTAACTTTGAGGATTTCCGGTGATAATGAAGGATAATTTTAATTTGATAGCAAGTCTAATTTGATGAAGTGGTATCTAAGTCACTAACTATACATGAAATTTTTCCTCACGAAATTCTGAAAAATAGGGTCCAGTGACCCCTTTTGAGTATCTCAATCCATGATAGTTGTTAAGACACTGAGAGAGGATTTTGTATATGAGTATTTTACTAACAAAAACCTCTTTCAAGTTTTTAAAATTCATTTCCACCTGTTTGGAAACCAAATTTTAAAAGAGTGGCTAAAACATAAAATTTCTGGAAAATATACCTTCAAAGATTCATTCAAATATCACAACCCATAATAGCTATTAGAAAACTGAGAGAGGTTTTTTTAAATGGGTCCATCCTGGACAAAATCTCTTTTGTTTTTGAGAAATTTATTCTCATTTTTTTGTAAAAAATGCACAAAATTACTCTATTGTATAGGAAAAAAACATAGTTTTAACTGACCATTTTCCAACTCAGTGCTAACTTTAATTGGCAATGTTCATTGTTGATTTCATGGGATTGGGATGACACAGATATATTACATGGAGGAGGGAGGTTACATGGAGGCAGGGAATTATGTGGAGGCACATGGTTGGTGGAAATAATTGACGTGTGAGCACGAGAGGAAGGCCTGTGAATGGAGCGGTAAGCGAGAGCGGGAAAGCGGATTTCGGAGGGGGGGTGGAGTAATGAGAAGAAAACAGTAGGGGGTGAAAATTAGTGAGGAGCTTCCACATAACCGATTGATTTTGGCCTTTCGAACCTCCCCCACCCCCCATCGATTAAAAAATGGAGGGGCTTGGGGGAGCTAAAGATGATCCTACGACATTGATCCGGGCGGGTTGGATCATGACCATTCCTTAACGCACAATGTTTATTACATAGCACCAAAATTTCATGTCCAAAACACTATATTACAACTTTAAATAATTTCGAAATAGATGTGATTAATTAATCTAAACACAATTAATTAATCTATAATGGTGAATTTTGATTTGCAAGCCTGTTTTTTTCTTTCTTGGAAATAATTTTTAGAATAAAACATTATTTACAATATCATCATATGAAAATAATAGACAATCATCAATTGATCCTATGAACCATATGACCCTAATAGATAGCATGCATATCAAAAGGAAACAAGAGGAGGAAGAGAGAGCCCTAGCTATATTTTTCCCTATATGCAGTAGAAGACACCTTGGGAATGAATCCCCAATGAATGTCAGAGAATGTTTCTGAGTGTTTGAAGAAAACCATGAAATATAAAAATTCCCTTCCTTACCTAGCCTAAGAGTTGTATAACAAGGGGTGGAAGGTAGAACATAGAAACTTTTCTTTATAAATCAAAGGAGGCCTCAAAGACCTCGACCATACCAATAGGGCATGCAAGGTACACCTTATTCTTACTAAAATTCAAACCAAAATGCACCCTTTCAGCCTTGGTATTCTTCTACTCATCCATCATGTCCCACACCTCCTTCTTTGCATTATGCCCCTTCATATCATCCTCAACCTGTCAAACAACCATTTCAGCCATATTCTCCCCAACCTCCTCAGTGGAGCAACCCATCACAAGAGTGGAGGTCTCAAATCAACCAACCTCTTGCTTTATTGCCTCCACCCCAACCTAAACCTCACCTCACTCATCCTACTCCACCTAAGCAACCTTAGATCCCTGCTTAACCTAGTTAGAACCTAAATAGCAAATAGGAACAATAGGCCTACAGTGGATAGACATCTTACCTGACTATGTTGTGGAGATCCATGAGATTAACCCTAGGTATGGGAGAGTGTTCCCAGATAACCATCAACCATCTCCACCTGAAGAGAATGAAGTGGAAAAGGAAGAGATTACCCCTCTAGCAAATCCACCTCCTTTTCATAAGAGATTGATCCATCCCAACCAGCACACTCCAGAAGATACTGAACTTCTAGGAGAATTATATAATATGTGTGTAAATATACCCATTATCAAGGCTAGTAATGATGTTCCCATCTATAATAATATTATCAAAGAGAAATTATTCAAAAATCCCGAGAGAAATAAGAGAGACACTGCCAGCATCAATGTTGTAGGTCAATTATCTGATTTGATGATAGGGAGAGTGATTTTCCCAAAGTACCTAGACTCCGAGAATCCAATAGAGTATATACACTTTGATGGTATCATTTTCCCTCATACATTGATTGATCTTGGGGCTACCATCAATGTGATGACCAAAGAAACCATGTTGAAGGTCAACCTCCAAGGAGGTTTGAGAAATACCACTACAGTTATGTAACTTGCAGATAGATCCACAGTATCTCCTGAGGGAGTTGTAGATGATGTTAGGGTTTACATTGACTCTTGAGAGTATCCCAATGAATTATTTGTACTTCAACCCAAAACCAAGCTTAATGGTTATCTTCTAATTCTAAGATAGACTTGGTTGGCCATTGTTGATGCTTATATCAGTTGTAGGGATGGAAAAATGACCATCAAGAATGGGCCTTTGTCAAAACAATTGGTATTATATCCTCCTGCCCGGCCTTGTATTGAATATGATCTACCTTTGTGGCTAGAATATGAAGCATAAGATGAAGTGTACCATGAAAAAATGTACCATGTTTGTACCTTAGATGTTGTTATCAGAAGGGGGAAACTTGATGAAGATGACCTCATTGACCATATCCTTCAAAGTCAACCCCCCACTTCCATTCCACTTAATGAGCTGGTGAAAGAAAATGAAAGTAGTCGTTGGAATAAGCTATGCTCATTTGAATTAATCCCTGAATCTGCCAAGATTGTAGAATTTGGCCCATCTAGAACCCTAAATATAAATCCCTCTTTCTCAGCCAAAGAGGAGGAACAATTTTAGTAGTTGTTGAGAGAGAATTTAGATGTTTTTTCGTAGGATTACAAATAAATGAAAGGGGTGCAACCCTCATTCTTCACATGCCATATTTACATCAAAGAGTGATGCAAGCATGTGCGCGAGCCCCAATGGAGAATGAACCCAGCCTTGAAAGACATAGTAAAGGATGAATTATAGAAGTTATTGGATGCAAGAGTTCATATACCCCATATCAGTCAGTGAATGGGTGTCTCCTATTTTCTTAGTCCCAAATAAGAATGGGAAGTGGAGGATTTTAGTTGATTTTTTAGAGTTGAAAAAATCCATAAAGAAAGAGCATTTCGCCTTTCCTTTTATTGACCAAGTATTGGATGGCATTGCAACAAAGAATTTATTCTCTTTCCTGAATGGATTCAGTGATTAAAATTAGATCAAGATCAGCCCTGGAGACCAATACAAGACTACATTTACCTGTCCTTAGGGCACCTTTTCTTATAGAGTTCTTCCATTTGGCATATGCAATGCCCTTGCCACTTTTTAGAGAGAATTCCTGAGCATTTTTGTTGAGCTTGTCCATGATTCTATGGAAATCTACATGGATGATTTCACTCCATATGGCTATTATTTCCAAGAGGCCCTCTCTAATATGGGTAAAGTACTAAGAAGATGTATTTAAATCCATCTCTCTTTGAGTCCTGAGAAATGTGAATTATTGAGAAACTCAGGGATTTTCCTTGACCACTCTATATCTTAGGCGGGGATACAAGTAGGCCCAAACAAGATTTCTATCATAAAAAGGGTTCCTGCTCCTCATAAACAAAGAGATGTTAGGAGTTTCTTGGGTTTGATTGGTTACTATAGGTGATTCATAAAGGATTTTATCAAGGTGGCTTCACCATTGTTAAGATTGCTGGTCAAGGACTCTGAATTTTGTTGGTCAAGTATTTTTTAAGAAGCCTTTGAAATCATAAAGGAAAAGTTGACTACTGCCCCTATACTTCTAGGTCCCAACTAAGTTTTTCCCTTCCAAATCCATACTGATGCATCAAATAAATTTGTGGGGGTATCTTTGGGACAAATGGATGGTAAGTTGTCGTATGACATTTATTTTATTAGTAAAAATCCGTTTAAGGTTGAATTGAACTACACTCTCACTAAGAAAGAACTTTTAGTTTTTGTCCATTCCTTGAATAAATTCAAACATTCTATTATTGGGTACCAATTTTTTTTTCATATTGACCATGCATAAATTAAATACGTGATGTAAAAACCTGATATGAATACTATAATCATTAGGTGGTTATTATTGTTGCAACAGTTTGATCTAATTATCATTTATAAGCGTGGGAAAGAAAATGTAGTTGCGGATTTTTTGTCTAGACTCACTTTGCCTAGAGATAATGAAGAGATGATTGATGATAAACTTCTAGATGAGAACTTATTTTTTATATCATTACTCTCTCCCTTGTTTGCTTCCATAGCCAACTACCTAGTTGTTGGGAAATTTCCTCCAATTCTGTCATCCAGGGAGAAGAGAAAAATTGTGAGAAAGAGCACCCCTTTCACTTGGATTGGTGGCAATATTTTCAAACTGAGACCAAATCAGATTCTAAGGATATGTGTCAGGTAGGATAAATTCTTTGACATCTTCTCAGCATGTCATTATGGGCCCTATATTGGGGGTAATTTTACCGCTAAGAGGACAAATTTCAATGCCTTTCAAGCTAGATACTATTGGATTACTCTCCATAAGGATTCTAGAAGTTATACCAACATGTGTGACAAGTGTCAGAGGATGGGAAAACCTACACAGAGGGATGAAATGACTCTACAACCTCAAGTGACCTTAGAGCCATGTGACAAGTGGGGGATGGATTTCAATGGGCCAATTGATCCACCATTCAAGAAAAATAAATACATCATACTATGCACTGATTATTTGACAAAGTGGGAAGAGACAAAGGCTGTCAAGGCAGAAATAGAAGAAAAAGTGGCTGAATTCTTAAGAGAAAATGTGTTCTACAAATTTGGGTATTCAAGGGAGATATCCACTAATCAAGAATCTCAGTTCACATCACACATGATTGATAACCTCCTAAGTCAGCATAACATCAAGCACAGAACATCTACTACCTATAACCCTAAAGAAAATGGGAAAGTAGAGGTTACCAATAAAGCATTGGAAAGTATCCTCACCAAGGTAGTGAGAAGCAACATGACATATTGGGCAAACATATTATTGGAGTAATCTTGGGACTATAATACCACCTAGAAGAAAACTACTAGGTTTACTCCATATGATCTGGTTTGTGGGAAGAAATATTTTCTTTCTATTGAATTTGAGTATAAAACTCTCAAAATGGAATATCAATTGGATTTAGATATCACAAGGGCATAGAAAGAAGAATAACTTCAACTCAATGGCTTAGATGAATTTATAATGGAGGCCCTCCTCCACACTGAAGTCATACAATTGCAAAGGAAGGTTTGGCATGATAGGAACATCAAGGAGAAAGTATTCCAAGAAGGAGATTGGGCTTTTCTATATGACTCCAGGTCCAAGGAATTTAAAGGGAAGCTAATTAAAATATGGTTAGGCCCATATCTGATATAGAAATTCCATGAAAATTGGGTTGTTCATATCATAACCATTGATGAGGAGGGGATCCCTCTTCTTTTCAATGGTTATAGGCTAAAAGTATACATGAATCCCATGTCTAAGGCAGAGTTCATCAATAAAATCAGCAGGGAGGTAAATGTCATTGGGAGCCTCAAAGCTTCTAGTCCACAACCCTCCTAAGAAAAAAATATAAAAAATAAAGAGGCCTGGGTGGAAACCTCCATGAGGCATACAAAGCTAACTCCAATATTTAAAACCTCTCAGAGTAATTCCTGGAGAAAAAAAAGAAAAGGAAAATAAAAATAAAAATATCCCTGAGTGAAAACCTCTTTGAGGTGCCTAGGAGAAGCTAATGGGTTGAAAACCTCTTCTGACGCAACCCACTAGTCTTGAAAAAAAAGAAGGAAAAAATAAAATAAAATAACCAAGTCAAGAAGATGAAATGACACCATGACTGCTGGCCTTTCTTTTTTTGTCTTACAGGGTTATGAACAGTGGCATGTCATGGTCATAAAGCAAGGGAATTATCCCATTTCTTTTCACACCTCCATCCATCCACTCTAGCTTCAACACCACAACTCACCTCTTCATTTCTCCACACCATCCTTGAGCTCCAAAATAAAATAAAAATCACCATCTCTGTGGTGCTAAAAGAAGTTCATGTGCTTCTACAATAAGTCTTGTAACTGCGACAGGAAGTTACAAGAGGGTAGATTGAGGATAAGGAGCAGCCACCAAGGGCACTAAGGTGTTAAAAATTCATTAAGAAGATAATTTCCATCATTTCCTACCACCTTATCATCACTCATCCATCTCAAGCACAAATGTTTTTCCCCTCAAACCCTACATTTTGTCACCTCTGTAAAACAATTTATTTATGAAAAACACAGAGTTCATTCATTCCATTTTCCAAGGCCACACCACTTCCTCATCATCCTATAATCATCCTGCCATCACCCTAATAACTCTCCAAACTATCCCTTATCACCCATGCAAAGTGAGAGTCCAAAACAAGAAAAGAAATTGGATGCTACATGAAGAAGCAACTTCCTATAGCAAGCCCTGTGTAAGCACCAGAAAAGACCGAAAGTTGGATTTGATCATTCATGAAGACCAAGAGGACTTGTGAGATGATTCTTAAGGCAACAATGGTACTCCAAGAAGGATCCTTCACCAGCATACATGCACTTGAAGATTCACCAAGGTATTTGCACAAACAACAAACAAATCATGACAAGCACCTAAAAAAGAGTGAAGACACACAAAAAAAACTCAAGAAGAAATACAAAATTAGTTGATGCCACTCCAACTCCAACTCCAGCATCCTGCATCCTGCAACAACTCGAAAAGGAGGTAATGCTCAATTATGGCACTCTCTCACCCTCTCCTTATGCATAAGTTACCAAATTTATGAATTTTGAACAGGGAAAACTTTAATAAGCTGAAGGTGGCTAGTTAACTTGGCCAACCTCAACCAGTTAAAAAAAAAAGTGAATGGTGGAATCCCCATGAAACATGTAGCTGTCAAAACAATTAAATTATGATCACTAGGAGTGGGTTTTGATTACGAGGGAGAAGATAATGATATATTTGAGTGGCACCAATGATCCAAATGAGGAAAACTTGTGCAAGGGATAGATCAACACAACGCTCCAAGCCAACTCGAAATAGCATAAAAGGTACTTGAGTGTGCTTCCCCTCGAACATTTTTCCATACCAAGATCAATTTTAGAGAGGATAAATCCTGCAAGCCACCGAGGAGCTTCGAACCTTGACCCTCTGCTGCTACATGACAATGTTATAGGAAGTCCTGTAACTACTACAAGAAGTCATGTAACTGCTACAAGAAGTCTCTGACTGCTACAGGAAGAGCCAAGGGGTGCTACCAAAGGATAGAGGAGGTATACACATGCAAAAAAATACCCAATTGGTTCAAGAAACTTCCATTTTTTAGCTCAAATCATGCTTTTAAGAAGTATTTTTCCATCACCTCACCTATCCATCGTAACTTCACACAATTTCTCTTAAAAATTTACAGTCAATATTCATAAAATGGTGAAATTGGAGGGTCTCTGTAGAGGGAATAGAGGGTCACTATATTGACTTGGAGTGATAAGTATTTTTTGTGTCCCTTTTGTAACACTGAATTGAACACTAAGGCCATAAAAAAAACCTTCCCTACACATAGTCAAGGGAAATAAGGAAAGATGGGGGGTGGGTTTAATATGAGAGAGCCTATAGACACTAGAATGATTCATTTTCACCCTCCTATAGAAGAAATCTTTAGGAGACATCAGTGGTTAGGCTTCTTTGAATTATTAAAAGGATATGATGATGAATTTTCCTTTGATTTTTCTATGGATTTGAATTCCCAATCAGATATCAGTTCCACAACTGTAATAAGAAGATTAACCATTACCATAAGTCCTGAAGTGATCATCAGAGTAACCACACCGCCTCTATGCATCAAATGGAATAGGGAATATAGGGTCACTAGTGCCACTATAAAGAAAAAATTCTTTAGGTCTAGAGAGAGACACGTGGAAGACAAATTGGGGTTAGGAGAGAAATTTTTCCTTACCCATGGGATGAGGTAGTGTTTAACATCTTAAGGTACATCTCCTGTGAAGGCAGAATAAGTGTAGTGTATGGCTATCATTTTAGGCTATTGCACGAGCTCATATACCAAGAAAATTTGTCTCTTATCTAGATATTAAATGTACCTTACTTCCTCCTCCAATCCATGAGGGACATGAGCCAAAAGTTAGAGAAGGGAAACATCAACACTTAGCTCATCATGGACTTATTAAGATAATAGTGGAAGATTCCTTAAACGACTTAAGAATCCATATCCCATGGCACAAGTTCAAGATATGGAGAGGGAGGCACTCATAGGAACCCAAAGCATTACTCTTGGGGAAACCCCTAGATATAGCATTGGGGGTAGAGATACCAGATCAGAGGAAGAAGAAGAGGCAGAGAGGACAAAAAAAATGGAAATAGATGAAGAAGAGGAAGAAGAAGAAATGGAAACAAATGATAAGGAAGAATAGGAAGAGAAGTTATAAGAATAGGCCCTAATTCCTAGACATACCACTATACCAAAACAAAATTAGATATCCCCACAACATACTATTATGTCTCCAAGGAAAAATGAAGATGAGGTGGCTTCCACTTTAGCTACCTTGGGAACTCCTTTGAAATCCAAGAAGAAAATTCTCAGACAAACCCCTCTCTGCTTTAAAATAAGGAAAAGCACTAGAATAAGAAAAGGGATACCCCATACTCCCACAAAATTTCCAATCACCATTGAGGGGTCCCCAAGTAAAAAATAAGAGGTAGGGCCAAATGAGGGCAAGATTGAGGAGGTCACCTCTCCAAACCCAAAAACTAAGGCTCCCATAGCCTATGTAAGGAGGTACACCATGAGAGCATCACCCTTCAAGAAACCAGAAGCACCAACTGACATCCAAAGAGAAGGAAATATCATGCTATAGGAAAAATAGTGCATGCTACAAGAAACTTATAAGATGCTACATGAAGAGAAGGATGGGAAGTAGGAAGAAAACAAGGCACAAATTGAAGGGAAGAATGCACAAATGGAAGGAAAATAGGCGAAAGAGGGGGTAAAAGTTAACACATGCTAATCAAATGAACACATTCTAGGTTGTTTTTCCCAACATTAATCTTGGAATACATGTCCCATGACCTTGGTCTTATTTTTCCTTTATTAAATTCATTACATTATTTTTTAACCTCAGGTGTTACATTTTTTATATTTCTTTTTCTGGTGGTTCTTAGTGCTTACTTCATTGAATCATTTAATATGGAACAATTTCATACCTTATTGAGGCATAATTTCACACTTCTTTGTGGATTTTTGTGGCCTGATGTGAGGCTCTCTATGACCTAATATGAGGCCTGCGAAATTTTTCCTGAGGCTAGAATTTCAACCCTCCTATGGTCAATATCATGCCTAAGGTAAAAGAAAAATTAAGCCTGTGAAAGGGACAGTATTCAACCAATTTTTTGGATAAACTTTGGAAATTGTTTTTGGACTATATTTGTCTCAGATATTGACCTTTCTCGAGGTTTTTTGGAATAGAATTCTGGCTATTTTTCATATTTTTTAGCGATATTTTTTCATGAGTAATCTTGAGCAGACCTTGAACCACTTTCTATAAGCAATTTTGTAGCATCTTTTAGTAGAACTTGAAGACATTTTGTAGTATATTTTCAAGACTCTTTGAAGTAAATTTTGGAAGTGTTGGGGCATAGTTTAGATTCCTTGTAGCAGCTTTGAGACCGATCGAAGTGGACTTGAAGCTGAATTTGGAGCTAAACTACAAGACCTCCTTGTACTAGAACTTGAAACCTATTTGAAGAAGTCTTGGAGCAGACTTGGAATAGATCTCAATGATCCCTTGGAGCAGGCTTCTTGAAGAAAAATTGGAGACACTTCTTGAGAAAATTTATAGAAAAAATTTGAAGCACTTATTGAAGCAGTATTGAACTTATCTTTGTATAAAACTTGAAGCAAATTTGGAGACCTAATTATTTATAGAAAGCGTAGGTTGTTCTGAAGTAGAAGGAATCTTAAAGCTTGTTGGGGTAAGGGTATATGTGTTTGGATGATCTAAGGTATGAAATGTATTGTGGAACTATCAATAGATTATACTTTGACATTACAAGGGGCAGATGTGAAGTTGAAAAGGCTTATTGTTGTAGTATTTGGACGTTATTGTAATCGGGCCATTGTCCTTGATACAAGGGTCCAAGAAGACTTATTTTATATTTTATACTATAGGGTGTCACGGTGGTGCTAGGGAAAGAAGCTGTGGCTTCCTTCATGATGTTATCACTTCCTTCTAGTAAGAACTGGTAAATCTTGGGGTTGTTTCCCTTCGACTTGTAGCTGATAAACTAAAAGTTGCAATTTCCTTTGTACTTGTTAAAATTTATGATGTTATAGTGATGTTGTTGGTTAATCGTTTTGATACTTGTTAAAATTTATCTAATATTGATTCACCCCTCTCAATATTTCCAGCATATATATATCCTACCAACTTACATTCGTTTAATTAAACCGAAGGTTTTTTTCTCTATGGGCTTTCTATGTCCAAAAAATATTCATTGCAACCAATGAGAATCCCTCATTTTCGCCCTCCTTCATCGAGTAAGAAACTTACATGTGGAAAACATTTTGGGGTTGTCATCTTTCTTGAACACAGTGCACATGTCATCTTTCCTAACCACATATAGTGTGCATGTTTATAGTGCAACCCACAAAGACGGGATAATCCAGAAACTTCACAACGATGAAGCCCATTGATAACTATCTAAAACTTAAGAGGGTTTGGATCCAAAAATTTCTTGATAAAACATGTATATAGTGAGATCTTCTTGGCCTCAGGTATTCAAACATGTTGAAATTTATGTTGAGAATATATTTACATCCAAATCCATGAGTGTATTCCCATGCCAAACCTTCGAAGGTATTATTTTATAAGAAACCTTACTTTCCAGTCAATTTCCCTTCTCTTATTTTAAATATTATCTAGAGACTATTCAGTGACTGCCAATTTCCCAATATTTACAACTATGACATTCTAACATGGTTCCTATTATAGAGAATAACTTTAAAGTGTGACCGAAGACTTACTGTAAAATTATGGGAGCAGATAACTCACAACCCTTTGTAAAAGAACCACAATTCATTCCATGACAATGCCCGATATTTAATAATTCAAAAATCTGGGGAATTTTTCTAAATAAAGTCAAAGATGATCAGTATGAAATCCCGGGTCGAGTTTTACTCGTGGGGAAACTAGTATTTTTGTTCTCGAAATGAAGCAAAAGTTCAAACAGCTCCCAATTGGAATGAAGAAAACCCTAGCTCTACAAATAACAATGAAGATAGGTTAATCTCCCATAGTTTCTGTGTGCAGCCTTTTGGCATCACTGCCATTGGTAATAAATTTTCAATGCTCGTTCTCCCTTCCACTGGAAATATTTTCCCAAAGACGTGGACCAAGGAGTTTCCTGAGATGGACCAATCACCTCAATGTGGATCTCAGGATTGCTTGTTTACATAGGAGGATTTCTTGTGAAATTATATTATATGTTATGATTTTAGGTTTTTATTTCTTGGAAATTGGATATGTTCATGTAGTAAGCAATCCTATACCTTGATTTGAGAATACCCATGTACTAGTAGTAATCATATGTTATGTTGTTGGAAAACTTGTCCAAGAAAAGAACTAGAACATGAAACCATATTGCTAATCCAACAATAATAGAATTCTTCATACAGAGGGAAGAACCATTGGTATACAGCAATTATCCATGGGATTCAGACATAGAGGGAATCATATTAAACATAGAAAAACAATACCAGGAAGAGGAATCAACACTTTATTTAATGGAGGAGTATTATACAGCCTTTAGGTATAGAAGTTTATAATTCAGAAGCAAGATTACAATTTCTGCATGAATCTACATTTTGTTATGACAAACCTTCATTTTGTTCTCTGATATCTTATCCTCCCTTTTCTATCCAGGGAACAACAACCTAGAAACCCAAAAAACAAAAAAGCGAGAAAAACGGGTGACCTAACTGAAGTAACAATTTCAAAGCCATTAATTTTCTAATATTTCTTTTGATGACTAGTTTTGTGAGTGTGCCCTCAATAGCCACATGGCTACAATGTGACTTGACATACCCATTGGATGAACAGTAATTGAACCAACTCTGCCGACAAAATTAAATGTAGGAAATGTTTTGGAGTTTCTGGAGAGATCGTCTAACTTCCTGAAGAAGCTATCTCCATCGACAGCAAGCCTCGAGAAGCTTCTTCATTGTGTGTATATATTATATTCTTGCAATACAAAAACACAAGTTTCTGTGATGTGTTGCTTTCTCTGATATGGTATCGGAGCCGACGGTTGGGAGGCTGGAAGCAGTGTGAGCTTTCGAGTTTATTGTTGTAGAAAGAAACTTTGTAGTGTGTGCGCTAATCTATGTGGAGAACGTTATCTTGGCATGAGAAAGTGTTGTCAAAGAGTTGTGTGGAGAAGTTTGTCTCTATGGAGAACGTGAGAAATTGCAGTGTTGCAAAGTGGCTGCGTTGCTGAGAAATCGCTGGGAGAGTTTTGCTGCAAGGGGAGTCGTTGTGAACTGCAATATGTGTGGACTAAACCAGGGTGAGGATTTGTTGTTGGATGCCTAGTAGAACATTGAAGGGTGTATTGGTCGATAAGAGTAAGTTTCTGTGTGCAACCAGCTTGTGAAATATGTTGCAGAGAAATTTGTTTTAGTTCTTTCTTTTGTTGCAGAAAAATCTGTTTTTGTTTGCGGTGGGTAAAGGCTCTAGTGAAGGGTGAGCCAGCTGAAGGAGCTGCGTGGAGGAGCTGGGCAGAAGAAACCTGTTTTAAATCGAAGTTTGGGCAAGGTTGGTTGTTTGTATAGGTTGGTTGTCTGTATATGTGTTCAAGGCATCCTTTATGTTAAATTTGTTTTAACATCCGGATTTAACCAAAAAAAAGACTTTATTTAAAAAAAAAATTAACAGCCAGATATTAAAAATAAAGTTATTATGAATATTAAAGAATTTATGCAAAGGTTCAAACTAAGTGAAAAGTAAATTGTGGTAGTTGCTGGTAATTGGAATTTACTTAGTAAATTGTGGTAGTTGCTGGTAATTTCCATTTCTTTTGAAGATTTTAAAGTTGAAGCAGAGAAATAAAGTATTAGAGTGTTTGTTTTAAGAAGTGGTTTGATATAAAATCAGAAGATTTGACAACAAAAATTAAGAAAGGAAGGAAAATTAAAAGTAAAAAAAGGGTGCAATTATTTAAGGGGAAAGTAAAATTAGTTAAAGAAGGTGTTATTGTTGTTTGTGATTAAGGAGTTATTAAATTTATTGGTAAATAATTTGCTATTATTTAAAGAGTAAGTAAAGTATCCATTAAAGTTATTGATTTATAGGTTTAGATACATGGCTAATGTATTGGTGGAATCTTATTTATCTGATTCTAATAAGTTAGATGGTGAGAATTATGCAAATTGGAAGTTTAATTTGCAGACTTTTATGGAATGCCACAATATATGAACGATTGTGTCTGGAGATGAAGTGAAGCGAGAGCCCCCTCAAGCCACAACTGCTACAATTCAAGATTGGCAATGATGAGAAAAAAAGCGAAGGTGTTGTTGTAGATGTCCGTTAAGGACAATATTATCCCACACATTAGAGAGTGCAAAACATCCAAAGAGACATGGGACAATCTCAAAAAAAATTATGAGACGAAGACTACAAATAAAATATTGTATTTAAGGAGTAAGATTCTTTCAATTAAGATGGAAGAAAATGAAAATATCAATAATTTTATTTCTAGAATTAAGGATCTAAAAGATAAATTAAGTGACATTGGTGAAACAATATCTAGTACAGACTTAGTTACTGTGACATTAACTGGAATGTTGGATGAGTATTAAATGTTTATCATTGGTCTTGCAGCTAGAGAGAAGGCTCCTACATTTGATGAATTGGCAGGTATACTTATGCAAGAAGAAGAGCGAAGAAGAAGCCTTAACCAGAAATATCCCAATTCAGATTTAGCATTTATGGCTAAAGGGAAGCAAGCCTTCAAAGGAAAATAGTAGGAGAAAAATAAAGGCAAAAGGCCACATGTAAAATCATTTCAAGGTACACCTTCACGAAGGTCAAATGTCAAGTCAAGTAGAGAGATGTATGTAACTATTGTGGAAAACCTGGTCATTTTGCTAAGAATTGCTTGAAAAGAAGATCTAATTTATTTAAACAAAGAAGGCATACAGGAAATTATGTTGATAGAAATGAGGAAATCAGTCATGAATTTAACAATCTTCAATTATTTGTGTCCAATGTTGCTTTATCAACAAAAACTGATGATGATAATGCTTGGTTTAAAGATTCTGGTTCATCAATCCACATGCCATGAAAATAGATTGATTTGATACTTATCATGAAGTTAATAATGGTGCACACATCTATTTAGGAGATAATAGATCACGTGAAATTAAAGGATATGGTTATATAAGTGTTACTATTCCTAATGGACAAGAAAAACAAATTCAAAATGTGGTGTATGTTCCAGGATTAAAGAAGAACTTAATTTCTGTCTCTACTATTACAGATCAACATTTGAAAGTTGAATTTGTGAAATCACATTGTTTGGTAAAGGATATGCAGGACAACTACAAGGTTGTTTCAAAAGGAATGAGAGTTGGAGGATTATACACGTTGGATGTGACAAATAATAGGCATCAACGGGCATTTCAAACATAGATCTTTGGCATCAAAGGTGTGGGAACTTAAATCATAATGACCTAATGTTACTTCAAAAGAAAATGATGGTAGAAGGCCTTCCAAATATTAAGGCTGAACACTTTGAATGTGAAGGTTGTGCACTAGGAAAAAAACATAGGGAAGAATTTCTTGTGCGTGAAAATAGAAGAAAATGTGATATATTTGAAGTAGTGCATACTGATATATGTGGTCCAATGCAAACTAAGTCACTTGGTGGAGCATATTACTTTCTTATATTTATTGATGATAGCACTAGATACACCTCGGTGTACTTTATAAGAAATAAAAGTGATGTGTTTGAATACTTCAAAGAATTCAAGAATATCGTAGAAAAGCAAACAGGAAAGAGTATTAAAATTCTTCGATCAAATAAAGGTGGTGAGTACACTTCAGAAGTTTTATCAAATAATGCAAACAAAATGGAATTGTGCAACAATTTACAATACCACATACACCTCAGCAAAATGGTGTAGCTGAAAGAAAGAATAGAACATTAGTTGAATGTGCTCGTAGTATGTTCAAAAGTAAAGGACTTTCTAATAGTTTTTGGGTTGAAGCCATTAATACAACTGTATATCTTTAAAATAGAAGCCCTGCAAAATATCTTGAGCACAAAACACCATTTGAAGCATTTTATGGTTTTAAACCTAAAGTTAGCCATTTAAGGATATTTGGATGAAAGGCATTTTCTCATATTCCTAAAGAGGATAGGATAAAATTAGACGCCAAAGCTATCAAATGCATTTTTATTGGATATTGTACTGATAAAAAAGCATATAAAATGTATAATCCAAATAATCGGAAGGTCTTTGCAAGAAAAAATATCATATTTCATGAACATGCAGATAAACAAATTAAAGAGGATGAATATAATGTATGTTATCCTTCTTATGACAACTTTAAAGAAGAATATGAAGTTATGGAATCATCTCAAGCTCAAGAAAGCATGGACATTCCGGAAGACAGTTCAAGAAGTAAAAGTCCACAGAGAAGTGATGATGGCACTCCATAGAGAAGAAGAAGAGGAGAAGGTACTCCACAGTGTAATGAACCTCTAAGAAGGTCAACACTACAAATTCAAACTCCTAACAAGTATAAATATTATGCTTTAATGTCTCAAGTAATGATTGATTTTTAGCCTTTAAATTATGAAAAAGCCAAAAATCATAAAGAATGGAGGAAGCTATGAAAGAATAATATGACCCTATAATGAAAAATGAAACTTGGGAATTAACAGAATTGCCAGAAAATAAAGTCCCTATAGGATCAAAATGGTTGTACAATACAAAGTTTAATGCAGATGGTAGCATAGACAATTATAAGGCAAGATTGGTTGCAAAAGGCTATTCCCAAAAGGAAGGTATAGATTATGAAGATACCTTTGCTCCACTAGCAAAAATGAACACAATCAGAATAATGATAGCATTGGCCACTAAATATGATTGGAACCTATATCAATTAGATATGAAGTCATCTTTTCTAAATGGGGACTTAAAAGAGGAGATTTATCTTGTTCAACCAGAAGGATTTGAAAAGAAGGGACAAGAACATCTCGTATGCAAGTTTTAAAAGGTCTTATATGGACTAAAACAAGCACCTAGATCTTGGTATGAGAAAATAGATAAATTCTTCTTTCAGCAAGGATTTAACAAAAGCAAAAATGATCCTAACTTGTATGTCAAGACAGATAGAAATGGAAGCATAGCATTGATCTCTATATATGGTGATGATCTAATAATAACAGGGAGTGTTGATAAAATGATTAAAGATATAAAAAGGAAGTTATCACAACAATTTGAGATGAAGGGTCTTGGACAGATGCATTATTGTCTAGGTCTTGAAGTATAGAGAGATAATGGAAGCACTTTAATCACACAAAGAAAATATACAAACGAGGTACTAAAGAGATTTCGTATGAAAGGATGTAAAGCAGTGAGTACTCCATTGGAACAAAATATCAAATTGAGAAATGATGATGGAACAAAGGAGGTGAATGGAACATTGTATCAACAATTAGTGGGAAGCCTGAATTATCTCACTACCACTAGACCAAACATTTCTTATGCAGTAAGCATACTTAGTCAATTCATGGCTAAGCCTCTTGAGAGCCATTGGATAGCTGAAAAAAGGGTCCTTAGATATTTAAAGGGAACTATCAATTTTGGCATTGAATATACTAATGATTGTAATGTTGAATTGACAGGTCATTATGATTCTAACTAGGCCGGAAATCCAAATGACATGAAATCCACCACTAGATACATGTTCAATATAGGATCAAGAGCGATATCATGGAGCACAGTAAGAAACAACCAACAATGTCCTTGTCATCAACTGAAGCAGAATATAAAGCATTATGTAGTACCACCTGTGAAGCTATATGGATTAGAAGGATACTTGAAGATGTTGGTGAAGCTCAAGAAGAACCTACAGTGATCAGATGTGATAATAAAAGCACCATCAAATTGGCAAACAATCCTGTATGTCATGCAAGATCAAAGCATAAAGACACACAATATCATTTTGTAAGGGAAAAGGTCCAATCAAAGGAAATTGACTTAATATATTGTAAGAAAAATGAGAATGTAGCTGACATATTCACTAAGCCTCTTGGGAAGGCTAAATTTGATATTTGTAGAAGTTATGTTTTGTAGAAAATCCAAATTATGTTATAAGCCTAGCTGAGACTTAGAGTAGCATGCATGTCAATTAAGAGTATGTTTGTGTCTTTTGTATTTTGTTATAGTCACGGTATTTTGTGTGCTTGTCATATGGTTGAAATTGAGGGGGAGTGTTGGATGAATAGTAGTTTCAACCAACCCCGCTGACAAAATTAAATGCAGGAGATGTCTCGAAGTTTCTCAAGAGATCGTCTAGCTTCCTGAAGAAGTTATCTCCATCGACAATAGGGCTCGAGAAGCTTCTTCGCTGTGTATATATATCAGTTTCTTACAATACAAAAACACAAGTTTGTGTGATGTGTTGTGTTCTCTGATAATACCGGATCTGACTACAATGTGTAGACATATTAGACCTTCCCTCTTTTGGTATTGTCCCATCACTTTAAAACTAAAACTATTTTTTCTGCAAACATGACTCGGTTCTTAATTAGATGAGTGTTGAAGGCTTGAGTTGTCTCAACTTGTTTCTTTCCTCATTCTATGATGGGTAAGAAATCTCATTCGCTCATCAAAAGATGATTGGTCATGTAAATGGTTAGTTCATTCCACATGGAAGGACTGGTCAATTCGTATAGTCATTTATGCTATGGATGTTGAAACATTGGATGACCACTTAAGGAAGCTAGAAGCAAGGCCAATATTCTATTATATGCCAAAATGGAATTTTACGTATACACCTTAGTTTATTGGGCTTTCAAATCATTTTTTTGAAAATTTTATTTTTCGACATTTGTTTGTTAAAGAAATGGATCAAAGATTCCGTCTCCTTAAAAGGTTTAGAATCAAGAAGAACCTGAACTAGTTTATTTGAACCTGGTATTTAGTCTTTCCCAATCCCATGTTGAAATTTTCTATGATTTGGAGGTTATCATATGAAATGTTGCCCTTTCTCTTGCTAAAGGAAAATGGAATATTTTGGGGATTTTGGCTTCTCCATTATGAATTTGTGGCCCTATGGTCTTTCCTCGGTTGCAATGAAGATTTTGTGTTTTAAAGCTTGTGGACATGAAATTTAGATCAATCTATATATGGTATTTAATTTTGCGTGTGTTGAGCATTTAATGGATGTACGGATTATTTAAGAAAATAATCAGTAAACCGTGGAAGGGCTAGAGTACGAGTTTGAAATGCCATTGTCTTTGGCACGATAAAAAAATCTCTCATTGAATTCATAATTTTGTTTTTTTCAAAATATTTGAATGGAGTGTTTTCAATATTTTTTCATATAGCCAAACTCCGCCTAGGCGGCGTATAAGATCCTAGCACCTGTCGAGTAGAATATTGAAACTTTCACTCCTTTTTTTTCGTTGTCCCGACATAAAATATTCTATCGCATGTATTTAAATAAAAAATTTAAAATTAAGTAATGTCATGACATAAAAATATTATATTTCATGTTTTTAAATCAATATTTGAGTTGGGTAATCTCATGACGTAAAAATATTATATTCCATCTTAAATATTTATTTAAGGTTGGGTGATTGAAAACATAGAGTCGGGATTTACTCAAGTTAGCTTCGAATAGCATCCACCCATTGTGCTTTAAATATTTGAATGTGTTTTGTGTGGACAAGATTTTACTTCTTGTGATTAGCATTAGCATGACTAACGTTTCCTTTCCTACGCTTAACACCAACGGTTTCCCATAACCCCAAGACCACGGAAGGGCATTTCTTTACGATAACGTGGCAATTTATGTGTCCTCCATTCCCATGCCTTTATCTTTATCTGAATGCTTTCCCTTTGGAGACAAACTCACGCATCACACTTCTCATCTGATTGATTGAATGCAAGAGGTGTAGCAGCGACAGGTGAAGATGGTCCACTATGTAACATTATCATCAATAGAGACAAAAACCTTGCCACTGACATTATCACTTTCAAGAAGCCAACTAGTGGAAAACACACTCTGGTTGGGCTACTTGGTTCGACCATGTATAGAATATCTCCTCACACTAAGCTGAACTATAGTTGGGGGTGTAGCAGATATGCCTCTGCATATTACATATAATATATAAAGTTTAAACTAATCCAAGAAAAAAATTATTAAATTATTACATAGTATTTACATATAAATTAATTTTGCAAAAAAATATTTGAGAAGAAGACCATTTATAAACTCAAGTTAAATAATCTAGCATGAAGTCCTAAACTTTAGAGTCATTTATTTTCTAATTTATCAAAAAAACTATTGAGTTCCATGTAAACTTAATCGAAAGAAGTGATCAATCAAACCTAACCTCACAAATTTTCTCGTTTCTAAATAATGCATTTTATTCATAGAGCATGTAAATATATAAATATGTGTAAAAAAGTGAAATAAACCTTTTTACAAAACTAATAAACTTCATGTCAGCCAAAGATTCCATAAGAGTGTAAGTTCTTATAATATTTGACATTGACATATGACATGTACTAAGTACAATCACATGAAGACATTTTTTATGGTACAACACACTGCATAATAAAACAATATGATACAAATTAGAAAAGAGTCAAAATGTTTTTATTCACTTTATATGCACTTTTCATCATAGATTTAATGTAAGTATCAATGATGATGCATTGTTGAAACTTAAACACATATATATATGTTATTGTTATTGTTATGTTATATATATATATATATATATATATATATATATATATATATATATTATTTTGTATTGTTATGTTATTATAGTTATATCGAATTAACATAACATAATAATAATATATATGTGTTTGTTATGTTATATATATGTTGGGTACATTATAGGGTCTATAAATGTACCAACATTTAATTGTCATTCTAGATAGTTTGTGAACTTCGAGAAGCAACACTGGAAATGCCAGAGAGAGCCCCTAGCTACCTGCAAAACAAATTCTAGTCTATCTTGCGCATTAATCTCAGAAATAAATGAAATTCTGCACTAAAATAGAATTCGAGAAACACCAATCCAAACAATTAAAATCGAGGAAATAAAAGGAAATCCTATACTATCAATGCGAAAGGAAATTCTAAATACGCGCAAAAAGAAGGGAAATAAGAATGGAAACCAAGGAGTGTTGACACAATATCAAAACACTGTAAATGTTGGAATAAATTCAAAAGCAATTCAAAACCATTCTACCTGCATTAATTCTGCCTACACTACTTCTGCTTGCACTAATTCTGTTGCATCTACCTCTGTGTAAAATTAACGTGAAAATATCAACAACATAACAAATAAATTTACTGTGTAAATAAACTTGTAAATAAAATGAATCTCTCGCATTCCTTGTCCCCAAAAGTTAATCGTGTAAAATTGTCTAGAAGCTTAATGGAAAATAAATATTATCGTTTTCAACATAATGTAATTTCCATCACGGCTTTTAGATAACAATGATTTATATGTGATTGTTTCTTCCTTAATGATGCAAGGTTTCTCCAAGGGTGGATTGAATACATGTGTTAATACCTCAAGGCGATAAACACTCAAGTTGACCTCAGGTTCTGGAATATAAATTAAATGGGTCTGGATCGATTCAAAGGATTCAAGTTGCACCTTACAGTTCTAGAGGGATGCAATCTTATTCAATATAAATAAATATTTCGAAGTGCAGGAACAATTTCTTAGTGCAGCAAATTTAATTAATTTTAGAGTTGCCAAGAAAACATTGTAGCAAATTAAGTAACATCAATTTGAAGACGGAAAGAGAATGCAAATAATTAAACCTTGCAATATAAATTCACTCACACAATAAATAACGCAATTTAACCTAAGAGATGTAGAGCGGTGTCAAGTTGGTCTGGTGGCCAACCCATCCAGACCGCACGCTCTATTCGTGACCTAGTTCACACATAAATTAAAACCATGAGATGCAATAAATAAACTAACAGAGCATGCGGGAAAATTGCTTCAATTAATTCTAGAAAACACAGTCTTTACATCAAGCAGACAACACTTAGCTCCAACAAGACAAGAAGAGCGACCCACAGGTTATGAAATGTGTGAGGCTACATTGGGATCGACTCCTCCCTCCTGTGTATTTCTTCAGTGCTTGTGTGTGCCTCCCAATTCCTCCTGATCGATTTCCTAATTCACTCCTTTTTAATTAACTAATTGTTTGCTCCAGGTGATTTCTTATATAAACATCGGATTACAATTCAGGCTTTTATTTGGCCAATTAAAATGTAGGAGGTAGATTATCAATCTTAACAATTTGCCAAGAATACAAATTAGTTTGGCAAATAAATGTCAAAATAGGGAACGATTCTGGTGAATCATTCCTTTGGCATTGTGGGTGGACAATTTCTTCCTCGAATTTCTCGAAACAAAGGTAGAAATTGTTTCAAGACCAGCTTACATGTGGCATTACCACTCATTTTCTCTGAAACAATCAAAGTCGAATTCACCTAGCGCTGAACATATGCAATTCCACTCAGGTCACTTGTTCCTAACAAAACCATATCACAAGGAATTGTTTCAGTTGCATGTACCTTTAGAAATTCCCCAACCCTTATATCCTTCCATTTCTTGTATTGAAATTGACTGCCCTGCATCACTTCAACTTGTTATTTTCTTGATGCCGGTGCCAATCCTCGTGCCCATCTTTGATGTCTGTCACACATAAAACAAACAGAAGAGGGAAAAGTGACACAATCCTCCCAAAAACTGCAAGCCAAGGAAGTTGATTCAAAGCAGCAATTACCATAAATTAGACGTATGCAACCCGATGAAACTGAACAACAACGTGGGCAAGTGTAGCATCAATTCCATACTATTACGAAGCCTCCATTCTCTTCAGCAATAAATATAAGTCATGGGATGATGCATAACTTAGGCTTCCCTCGCTTGTAAACCAGTTTTGTGTTTCTTATAAACAACTACGTACGATTTTAGCATTTCAGGGACATCTTCAGCTAAGATGGAGGTGCACTTGCAGCGTGGGCACTAAGTAACGATATGAAACCTCTCCATAGTTTTTCACCTCCACTTATCGATTGAACTACTAGAGACTTGAGTTTATCATCAAAATCAATCAACTGATGCGCAGAGATAGCAGGGGAAATCATTGTTAGAAGTAGGCCACGAGGATGCCAATATATCTAAGAAAAAAAGGCCAATCTTTCCCATTCTTATCCTTTGTAGAAAGATCATGATAGAGTCTCTACCTCACACATATCTGATTTCCATTCATTAAACAGAGTATGATTACCAACAACGTTTGCGACAATTCGAGCCCCATGAACTAGAGAGTTCGAGTGTAGGAACAACTTCAACCGCAATGATATCAATGTAAGAATTTTCATGGATAAATGCATATCTATTGCTAAAAAAATACTTAGTCACATCACTTCATTCATGAACAGACATAAGACTAGGTTTGAGTTCAGCAGAGTGCAGAAACGTGAGTGTAGTCCAAGAATCCTTCGGAGTACAGGCAACCATGAAAGGGTGCAGGAATCTGTTGCATGGTGCAGGCAAGTAAATGAAAGTTCAAAGGCTATATAAAAGCACGATCAAATTAATTTTTAAACCTGCAGCATACAAACCTCAATTAATAATGTTTTAATCATGTTAAAACGAGGAAAGTAACAAATATTCATAACAATAATATTTTAATCAAACAATAGTATGAGATGTTTTGAGTGAAAATAAGACAAATTGGAGGCCCAAAATTCCCCCATGCTGACCATCTTGCATGTCCTCATGCAAGGAAATTTGTTACTTTCACTTTCTTGCAAAAACAAAAAATAAAAAAACATTTATAGGCATTCATAATGATGTCCTTGCAATTTTGTGTGATTAAATTTCCTGTGCTAGATAAAGATTGCTCTAAAGACAAAGTGTCTTCTGGACTCTTTATTTTCTTAGACTGATTTCAAGAAAATATAAACCGAAAGCTTCCATGGAAAAAACTAAATTGAAAGGATGGTGTTATTATTTGAATAAAATAGCCAACCTTTTAAAATTTCCAAAAGAATATCTCGGATGCATCCCTGATCAAAAGTTTCACTTTAATATCCTTGTTTCGAATATGAGTGACATTATTTTAAAAAACAAGGTGTCAAAAGTAGACATAGTAATACCTTCCCACAGTAACCATTTTACCATTATCCATGTATAATTGAAGCTTCTCTTGTCTGGCACAATGCTACCTGCACTAAGGGTCCCATGCTCATAAGAATCATTCCAAAAATATAGAACTCCAAGGTATAACAACAGAAGGATTTTAAAGCCATTCTCAAAGAGATCGATAGTGAGTTCAGGGAAAGGCAAAAACAATCAAGTATATCATAGTGTAAAATTAAATTTAATACCACAGGAATGGCCCTGCTTCCAGTAGGCATCTATAGCCTCGATGGGGATACCTTTTAACCTCATGAAATTATTTTGTCCCATGTATTAGATATAGATTCAGAGTCATTTAAAAACATTTAATTTTTCTCTTTTTAGAAGTTAATTGAAGGTCGTTGTCTTGGCTTGGTAACCACCTAACGATAGTGCCATTCACAAGAACTAACAAGAATGAACAAGTCAGGTCATGATGAGACCTCTTGTCTTCCATATTTTCAACTGAAATCCATTACCCTAGCTTGGTGACTATTGCGGTAATGTCATTCTCCTTAGGGCCCATGATCATAGTAGGTGGCTCGCAATGAGACCTCATATCTCTCAATTAATTTATTTATGTGTTTTAGAAAAACTCTGATTATAATTAACCTCAGATGGGTTACTTAGTAGGTGGGGAAGAAAATATACTCCTTAAGAGTGCAATATGGCATGAAATTTTTTTAATTACTATTATTTACTAGTTGGTCATGCTACCCTAAGAACTTATTTAAAGACATCTCAGATAATGACCAAAAATATTCCTTGAGTTGATCATGCCAGGTTTCTTTATGAAAGCTTATTAGAGTTTTGTAGGCGTGATCCACCATAGGAGGTTTTTCATTGATCCCTTCAAAGAGGGCTTTAAAAAAATAAATTTTGGCCCGATAGTTGATTAGGATAGGAGAAAAGTATTACATGTAACTTATAACAATGTCCTTTACTGACATGTTAATCCATAATCAAAGTCACTTTAAAATATGAGGTATTAAGTGTAAGGTTCTTCCAACAAGTCTTACCACGAGAGTGCATGATAATAGAAATTTCAAAAGCTAATCTTGTAAGGAATCACAAGTTCAAGAGTGTTGTTATAAATCTTTATTCATTATTCTCGTATTACCCTACCCTATTTTTAAAGAAATAAATATCACCTTTAAGGGTAGCCATACTTCCAGTGAAGCCATGTACGTATCAAAATGTTGATTATACTCACACTTAGTTTTAAAGAATAGACTTCAAGACATACCAAAGCATGAGAAACAAGTTGCTTCAATTGATATGGTACCAAGAGTTGTCGAATGATGAGGAAATAATGTGTGCTTATGATTGTTTGAAACCAGAATTCAATGAGATCCACATATTTATGATTCTCCAACTGATGCATGTCTTCCACGGTTTGATAGTCACTCTCCTGGAGGCACAAGGGACTTGGCGAAAGACAAAAGATAAATCCCTCAAGTTCAGGCTCAAATATTTGATTTTCAGATTGACAAGAATGGTTGAGAGGGAGTATAGGGTTTTGAGTTTCAACAACATCTCAAAAACAAGTTCCAATTAAAGGTTGCTCCTCTGGTGGTCTTTGAATTACATCTTCCTAGGGTGAATGTTTTGCGGTAATGTGGGAATTTTCCAAATTCATTCCCTTTCCAAACATGGAAGATATAACATTTTTTCCAATAGGGGAATCAATGGAAAGAATAGGTGGTTCAAATTGTTGTGCAATTTGATGGTTTAGATTAGGGTTTAGGATGTGTTGTGGGTTAGGGTTTTGGTTAATGCTTGGACTAAGTTTTGGATTTGGATCGGGATTAGGCTTTGGACTAGGGTTAGGTCTAGGTTTTAAATTAGAACTAGGGTTAGGTCTAGGGTGTGGATTAGGGTTAGGTTTAGGGTATGGACTAGGGTTAGGGTATGGATTAGGGTTTGGACTAGTACTAGGGTAAGGGTATGGATTAGGGCTAGGATAAGGTTTCACTTGCAGTTTGGACCATGTAGGAGGATAACTTAATGGTGCATTGGAAAGAAATTGTGGTTGTTTTTGGTGCTCATATGATTGAATTTGCATGGGTGATTTCCCTAGAGATAAGGATCCAAATGATTCTTGAGGGCATGGAGATATCTGGATCGAGGATGAGGGCCAAGGAGAGGGCCACTACGACCATGAAGTAGGATATTCAATTGGGGGAGGATTAAAAATTTTCCATGAAACTACGGGATTATAAACATGTTTAGGAACCTGTTCAGGAAAATAACCATTATTCCAAGTATCAAATGATAATGGGTTTTTATTTAAACCTGGTAGTTGATTCGATTCCTTACTTGATTTCTTGAGTGTCTGTAGTAATATTGGTAGTGAGGCGCAATGTTCTATTAGATGATCATCTTCAAAAAAATTTCAAATTTTCAAGCTACTAAGTGGACACTTTCCAAGGAAGTGTTTCTTTCTATAGTTGGTGCAAAAGATAAGCGGTGAGTTTTCATCCTGCTTCCACTCTTCCTACAAATCATCCAATTTCAAAATCAAAGATTTTATAATATAATTTTTATGTTCAAGAAAAATGTTAAATTCTGCACTTGTTAATTCCTCATTGGATGAGTTGTATGTCTCTATAGCAGCATAAAAACTTTTCATTGAATGATTCCTCAAAATACCATTTTCTTGTTTTTAACAAGTCCACTGGTACATTTGTTAGCACATGAGTAGTGTGTATATATATGTGTAGGGTGGGGGGTTCTTACAACATTAAATAAAATGAAAAACCTTAAGGCAATGGTGTAGAAAAGAAATATATTCAATGAACATAAAATTGCAAGAGAAACTAGGTAAAGGAAAAAACCAAATGCAAAAGGTCACCAAGATCAATCCCCTAAGCGTCTCCCCAAAAACAGCGCCAAAATGTTGGGTGAATTATAGGGTCTATAAATGTACCAACATTTATTTGTCAATCCAGATAGTTCATAGACTTCGAGATGCATCACTGGAAATGCCAGAGAGTGCCCCTGGCAACTTGCAATACAAATTCTAGTCTATCTTGCACATTAATCTTAGAAATAAATGAAATCTAGCACTAAAAGATAATTCGAGAAACACCAATCCAAACAATTAAAATCATGTGGGAAATAAAATGAAATCATATACTATCAATGTGAAAGGAAATTCTAAATACGAGCAAACAGAAGGGAAATTAGAACTGGAAACCAAGCAGTGTCGACACAATATCAAAAGACTGTAAATGCTGGAATAAATTCAAAATCAATTCAAAACCATTATACTTGCACTACTTTTGCCTGCACTACCTCTGCTTGCACTAATTCTGCTGCATCTACCTCTGTGTAAAATCAACCTGAAAGAATAAAAAACATAACAAATAAATTTACTGTGTAAATAAAGTTGTAAGGAAAATGAATCTCTTGCATTCCTTTTCCCCAAAATTTAATCATTTAAAATTGTCCAAAAGCTTAATGGAAAATAAATATTATCGTTTTCAACATAACTTAATTTCCGTCACGACTTTTAGATAACAACGATTTATATGTGATTTTTTCTTTCAGAATGATGCACGGGTTCTGCAAGAGTGGATTGAATACATGCGTTAGTACCTCAAGACCATAAAAAATCAAGTCGACCTTAGGTTATAGAATATAAATTAAATGGGTCTAGATCGATTCAAAGGAATAAAGTTGCACCTTACAGCTCTGTAGGGACGCAATCTTATTCAATATAAATAAATATTTCGAACTGCAGGAATAATTTCTTAGTGCAACAAATTAAATTAATTTTAGAGTTGGCAAGAAAACATTGCAGCAAATTAAGTAACATCAATTTGAATATGGAAAGTGAATGCAAATAATTAAACCTTGCAATACAAATTCACACACTGTAAATAATGCAATTTAACCTAAGAGATGCAGAGCGGTGTCGAGCTAGTCTGGTGGCCAACCCAGCCAGCTCGCATGATCTATTCGTGATCTGGTTCACACATAAGTTAAAAACCTGTTGTACCATAAAACACCCCCCGTTTACTTTCACTAAATGGGGACCCTTTAAAATTAATAGAAAATTTATAAAATTAATTTTATCTTAGCCTAGGTCTAAGAAATTTAGGAAACAAAGTTCCTTCCCTTGTCGTTTTAATTTCTAAGCGCTCATCGCAAATCGCAATTTCCAATTCAAACAACTTAAAACATAATAAGAGTTGCAAGCCGCGATATACGCTATAACCTTATTCGAGTCATGTAAAACTCTCATTATAAATCTTTTAAACACCTCTTTAAAATAAAATCACATCACGCCTTGTAAAAATAATCAACTTATGAAAATTCGGTAAAGGATGCGATGAGTCAGACCCGAAAAATTAATAAAAGCAATAATCAGTGTGATTCCTTAGTGCACTTCGCATTTCACAGCGAATAACCAAATGCAAGTTTTATTACCGTATGGAAATTGTGATCTGTGATTTGCGCAGATCGCATTTTGCAAAATTCATCGGTAATAGAAAACATAACTAAAAGCAATGTTTTAGAGTTGTGATATGCAATATAGATATTTATTGCTCAAGTGTGGGAAATGAATCATATCTAATCAACTAGATATAATATCTAACATCTTAAATTGACTGAAGAGACATTTTATGTAAAGGTGTGTAAGAGATTTGATAGGAATAATTCTCAGTGATTAACAGCATTTAATGGGAGTAAGGTTTGAAATATTAATATCTACTTCGAGCATGTTTTGAATGATTAAATGTCGTATTTTTTATTATATCTGTTTTAACTCTTCCTTCTCTCCATAAATAATAGATCTAATGTTTGCTCTATTCATTTGAATTCAAGAAACCACTTAACGTAGTAAGGATAATAGGAATGAACAATAAAGGCAAGGAAATTTCCCAAACATCAGCTATTGAAGACTAAGACATGTCTACCTTATTCTTAGATACCACCTGCAACAAGGATTGCGGAAGTTCCTTGTGGGAGGCAATGTACCAACTCTTCAAGAATGAACAGCCAAGGGTAATAACCAAAATTTCTACAGAAAACATGTCAGTTTCCTTATACCCATCTTATTTCGACGTTGCATGCTCATTTCTTCACAAAATAGCAACGAGGCCAAAGATTCTCCCATATAAAGATATGGTTAAGTGGGTAATTTTCAACCTGAACATAGCAGATAGGACATTTAAGAATTCAAAGGAGGGGAATACTAGTTCATTCATGACAGAAGATTTGAGGACAATGTACCACTTACCCATCCCACAGTAGAACTATGACAAAGATTTTTTCCAAAGTTTTACAAATAAACATACAGATCTGATGAAAGTTATAAAGGAATGGAAGGATGACCAAGGCAAGCTTAAATGAGACAAACTTGGTATGTACCCGATAGCACAATTACCTTCCCCTTATTGCTATGTTGCTGGAATGTTGTGTAGATTGTTTGCAAAGCTTGATAGTACTAGGTTTTTCGTAGACTGAGTCTCGTTAACTGACGCAATCGTCAATTCTTTAATTCTTAATTGGGAAAATATCATGTCTGATAATTTAGCCAGAAATAACATGGAGTATAGAAGTAAAAGAAGTGTTTCTACTATGGAAATACCCCCCTTTTACATGAGTGCCTATGTCATGGATGCAATCTGCTTTTGTTTGAGTTTTCCTACCATGGGATGGAAGTGGAAAACCCAAGACCCCACTCCAATCCATATTTACCACAGAGCCCTTTGGGAGTCAGATTTTCATCTACATTTTTACAAAATTTGCAATAGATTTATGCTACATATGCATCAGATTATATTTAATGAGAAATCCCCTAGGATTTGAAAAGAGGTTAGTATTGACATTTTGATCATTGCCAGATGGTTTGTTGAAGAAAATTTCACCTATGTCATAGTTTTCGGGAGTGCTTCTCCCCACGTCTTTCCCTACTACGTTCCTGACAAGCTACCTGCTAGAGAAATTGCTTACCAACTTGTAGTAAGTGGTATTTCAAAGTAACTCAAAGATGCCAAAAATTCCATTTGGCCTAATTCCCTTTGTAGTATGACACTTTTTCACTTTTTTATATTGGTCATACATTCAAGGAGGTTTCAAATATTAATTTATTGAATTTGGTGTGATGAAAAAGCGGCCATACGACCCCAATGATGTGATTAAGAATTTCACCATAGAGATGAAATTGACACCTTTTCTAAAATAGATAGATATATTTGATGATTTATTTCAAGGCATTGAGAAGTTCCTATATGTACTAAAAATTGCATCTAGTCAGCTCAATTAAGATGACTTTGAAGCCTGCCAAACATACAGGAATAAGAGATTGGAAAGAATTCCTTTGGATTTATTGTTTATTGAATATGTCAACAGACCGACTCCAAGTATTAGCTTGGATAATGAAGCCAAATACATGTCTGAAGACAAATCCCAAGAAAAATCAAACCATCAGTTAGGGAAATCATAACATAAATATCAGAATTCGGATCACTCTGATAATGAATCCGAAAACAGAAATGAGAGCCCAAAAAATGTAATTGATAAAGTGATCAAAGAGATTGAAATGAAAGAGAAAGGAGGACTTAATGGAACTGAATCATCTTCCCAAGAAATTCAGCACAACGAAAATACACCTAATCAGGCAGAGAAGTCTCAGCCATTTGAAGAATGAATGGGAAATTTTTTCTAAAGCACTACAATCGTCACAACCAAATCCTAATACTGATCAATCTACCAGTTTTTAAACGCCATAACATTCTCATAAATTAGTGAAAAACTGTAATTTCGCTACAACAAGTACATGAAACTCATGATCGAGAGATCATTCCGACCTACCCAACAGAGTAGATAGTTTTACAAATTGAAGAGATTACTTCACTAGATGTCTTCTACAATCCTAGTCATAAGGTTGTAGTTAAGAGAAGAAAAAGGAGAAGAATGGATGATACAATTTCAAATCTTACAAATGAATCTATTGATATTTTGTGGAAGGATCCTCTAGCTAATACTACTAAACATGTAACTAAGCTATCACAGTTTGCAGGGGCATATGCTAACAGCACTATCGATGAGGCCATTGAAGTTCAATTGTTACTGAAGCAAAGAGAAGACAAAATACAAGAGTTAGATAGACTATTAGAGCAAGAAAATTTTAACTTCAGCAGGCAAATGGAATTGAAAATGTCTAAATTTCAAAAGGATTTTGAAAAAATAACTTTGCAGCATCATGTGTAACTTACATAAAAGGAAACGCAACTGGAAGTAGCAATGAACAAATTAAAAAGCCAGCCACCAGTAGAGAAATTCATAAGAGAAGCATTGGAAATGAATGCAAAGCTAAAGCAGAAACAAGAAGTATTTTTCCAACAAGCTTCAATCACCATCTCTTATTATGAAAGTGAAATCCTGATCGAGCGAGTGGCTAACAGGAGTCTTAAGTGTGAGAAAATTGAAAAGAAATTTAATGATTTCATTCAGTGGCAAGCATAAGACTCAGGAAAGGAAGCTGATCTACCCTAGGTAGATAAATTTCACAAGGAAAATTTATTTAAGGATTTGGAAGCACAGCTTCAAGTAGACAAGGCAACAACAAAAGCATCAAGGTTAATAAAGGAAATTACTGAATCTGTTTATAAACAACTTTTGAAAGTTGAGCTTATCAAAGAGTCTGCATCTGAAGTGCTCTCAGAAATCAAATCGTTAGAAGCACAGTGGAAACAAAGGACAGAGATGCAGAAAGAAATGATTAAAAAATTAAATAAGTTTGCTCAAGAAAATTATTGGAATTTTCTAATCAAACCTTATCATTAGTACCAAACCTTGTAGTCATTAAATGATTCAACAAAAAGGTCACAGCCAGCACTTTCAAATGCAGTATTCAAGGGCCATATTAGATCAATAATTTCGCAGCAAGCTCAACTTAAACCTATGCTAGATATTTTTCAACTTCGAGTTCAAATCCACAAGGAGGGTCAACACTCATAGTTATATTGTTACTTTATTTTCCAATATTGTAGTTGAAGTTTTCTCTTTACAAGGATGGTTTTTTGAAACCTCCTCTATTTTTATGTAATAATATATTTTTAAACATATTGCAGTTTAGTATTTAAACCCTTCTCATGTATTTAGAGAAGGGTCCAGAAATTTGTCAAAAATATTTGTAAAGAATGCACTTCTATAAGTTTGTAAATGCTTTGATGGATTAACGGAACAAAGTTTGTTATATTTTGAAATTTGAATTTGTTTAATTGATGTTTCACTATTGTAATATTTAAATTGCTTGAAAGTGAAGAGGAGCAGAAAACTACTATCAATTTATATGAGTAGGACTTCGTATATATGGTACTTGTATTCATTTATATTAAGTATTCCTTTCTAGATTGACAGTTACCTTTTTACTTGCATTATATATTTGAACTGTTATCATAAATGAATGTTAAATGCACTTCTACACTAATATTTTTCTATGATTTATTATCTAATATATAATCACACATATGAATGTGATACACTTTTCACAATTCTTTTAATCAAATAATTTTTTTAAAATAAGCATCTTTACATAATTTTCATCTCTTTCAACTGTTAAATAATCTTCATTGCTAATAGTTGGAGGATATCTTTTTAGATCGCATAAATGAAGAAACACCCTAGGTATATAATAGAATAGATAGTTTTAGATAAATTCATGTGATAGATTAAAATCATTTCACATTGCATGTTATATAAACAAAACACACCCAAAATCATCCTTATTAGGAAATTGGTCCCTTTATCCCCAGTCAGAGCCACCACACCAAACAGAAAAGGACTTTCTCTCAGGTCCGGACTGGGTGGTTTTCCCCCATGATGTGGCAACAAAATTATGATGCCTCAACATTTTGGCGCCAGAAGGAGGGTCACTTTTGAATGGAAAGAAGCTTTGATCAATCTAAAATTCAATCTAAGAGTCTCTCCCCTAGATCCCCTTCAAATTCTGGAACATTAGCTAGATCTAAATATTTAAGATCTAAATTTGAACATCCTTCTCTCTCCTAGTGATGCTCAACCCATACTATCTCCCTATTTTCATCAAAATTCCCCTGAAGTTCAATATTTCATAGAAAAGTTAGAAAGAGTATCCATTTCTGCTGAAAATTCTGAAACTTCTCAATCATTCGATATTAGTGTTTCATCCTCTTTACAACCCAAAAGAATATTAAATTGATTAGAAACTCAAAAGATAGGAATTCCTCCTTTTGAATTTCCCATCGATACTTCTCAAAGGAAGATAAATAATATTGAATCAGAGTCAATCATCAACGAGGTATTGTCTAATAATCCACCCCATTAACCTCCATTACCTTTGCTCATTTCCACAACTTCCATTCCAACAATCAGTGTTACTTTAACTAGTTCCAGTACTCAAACTACTATTCCTTGAACTAGTTCTAGCACTCAGTCTGCCTCTTCTTCAACTCAAACTCAATCCATCACATCCACCCAAGTTCCAATGGCAGGCCAAGTACGTCCACCAATTGTACGAACATGGAACAATCTAGGGGTTGTACAAGTGCCTGCACCTCTTCATCCTCTCCCAAAATTTAATCCTGATGATGGTCTTCCAGCTGAAGAACACATTCATAATTACATGTTAGCCATTAATTTAAAGGAAGTAGTTGAAGAAGATTGTGTTGTAATATTATCTCCATATACTCTCACAGGATCTGCAAGATCCTAGTATTTTTCATTACCTAACCACTCTATAACTAGTTAGAATATGTTCGAATAAATTTTTTAGCTAAGTTTGGAGACGACGGAACTATTACATCGCTTATCAATGATTTATCAAATTTAAAGGCTAAAACAGGGGAGAAAATAAAATATTTTAATTCAATATTTAATCAATTTCTCAATAAAATTCCTGCTATAGCAGTTCCTGGTGCAAAAGTTCAAATAGAGTGGTATATTTCATCTCTCCCATCTAATATAGCCATTTTTGTTGATAGAGAAAAATTGCCTACATTGGCAGAAAATATGAAGGAATCTTTATCTGTAGAGAAACACATAATCACTCTTGAAAAGAAGAATTCCCAAGAAGGTAGGAAATCAAAGAAAGTATCCTTCAAAGATGATTCAAAAAAGAATCCATCCAAAGACCCTTTTGATGTAGAAGGTCTTCAGAAATTTTTAAAAACCATGAAAAATGAAATGGAAGATATCAAGAAACAATTTGCTGAAAGTTCTAGCTCAAAGAAGACTTTCAAACCCTTCAAGAAAAATCAGTCTTCTAATTCTCAACCGCGGAATATCATATCTAATTTTTTTTCTGATCAAGATACAGATGAAGAGCAAACAGAAGAAGAAGAAATTGAAGTATAAGAAGAAGTTGAACTAAATGGAATGTGGGATTTTATCCTACCAAATGAGGAACAACAAGAAGCTTTACCTGTGAGTAAAAGGAGCAATAATACCACTGAAGAAACGCAGTCAACTGAGAAACAGAAGAATTCAACGCCTGTTAAAGATAAAATAGTAAGTAAAAAGTCTACATCTAAGGCTACACAAACTAACCTTGCTACTTCAGATGTTCCACCTACATCAAAGAAAATGGTAGTCCTTGACACTATTTAGTATAATGTAGTTGAGGATATGAAAAAGACCAGGGCCAATATTTCAATTCATGAACTTACTAAATTAAAACATCAGCATAAAATCTTGCTTAGAGATTTAAATGCAGTTCCTGCTTCAACCTTACCTGCTCCAGTAGTAGTTCAAGATTAAAATCCAATGGGTAAACCTCCTTCTCCTTCAACTAAAATAGATGCTACATATTTGTTTATGATAGGTGACCAATCCATATCTTATACTCCTCCATTTCTTTTAACTTATGAGATCTATAATAAAAATTTCCATAATTTTTTAATAGACTCAGGGGCTTCCTCTAATATCATGCCAAAATCAGTATGTGCTAAGTTGAACATAACTCCTCAGAGTTCTCCTGTTCATATAGTACAACTTGATAGAACTAAAGTAGAGGTTGTAGGAGAAATAAATTCTATCTCTATCAGATTTTCATGAAACCCTAAGATTGCTCAGATAATTGATATATTAGTGGCTGATATTCCTTAGTTTTACGGTTTAGTGTTAAGTAGAGACTGGTATGAAAATATTCATGGATATTTTGCAACAGACTGGTCACATATGTGGCTACGACACAATGGAAATCCAAATCAAATCTAGGTAGAGCGAGAGAAATTCATGTAGCATACAGTCACCGATCTTGAAGGGATAAACAAGCCAGTAGCATTCAATAATAATATTACTGGAAATTACTTGGTAGAATAATTTCTTGGAAATATTAATGCTCAAACATCACCCTTTTTCAATAATTCAGTTATCTCTCAAATCGAGAATTTTTCCAAGACACGCACTTCTAAATGTAAAAAAATTTTAGATAAATGAGTAGTTAATACTTTATTTTGGATTCTTTATTTTTATGGTTCTAAATAAGAAGATGGTGCAGGAGCTGGTTGTATTTTAATAAGCCTAGAAGGAGAAAAAACCATTTTAGCCTGCAGACTTGAATTCAATTGCACAAAAAATATAGCATAATACGAAGTATTAATCCAAGGTTTGTACAAAGAAATTGATCTCTACATCAAATATTTGAAAGTCCTAGGAGATTCAAAAATCATTTTCAAACAAGTAAGAAATACCATCCATTGTCATTTTGGACATTTAAAGCATTACCAATCATTAGTCCAGGAATTGACCACTCATTTCCTAGCTTTCAATATATCCTTCGTACCCAGAATACAAAATTCTAGTGTAGATTTGTTGGTTAATGTAGCATCGAAATTAATTCCATCTCAAGAATTTAGTCCCGATAGATTTTCCATAGAATTTATTTTTAGACCATCTGTTACTGACAATATTACGAATTGGAGAGTATTTAAAAATGATTCAAATATCATAGATTTCCTTACATCTGAAGGATCTTATGATAATAAAATTCTAGATGAAAATGAACATGACACTTAGATGAAAATCCAATTCCTGAGTCAAATGTCAAATTAGAAGACCTTTATGATCTAAATTATAGGTTTAAAAGAGTTACTAACTCTAAAACTCAAAGCTCTACCTTAAGATTTGAGTTAGTAAATCTCAAAACTGATGATAAACCTCAAAATGTCAATTTAGGTCTTAGTCTATCTTTTGATGAAATATTATCATTTTTAAAGTTATTAAGGATGTACAAAAATATTTTTTTTCTTGGGATTACACAGATATTAAAACATATGACACTTATGATATTCAACACACTATTCCTATGATTTCAAATGAGAAACCTATACAACAAAAGTTGAGAAAAATTCACCGGAATATTGAAAATCAAATCAAAACAGAGTTGAATAAAATCCTCAAAGAAAAGATCATATTTCCAGTTAGACATTCTAGATGGGTTTCAAATTTGGTTCCTGTCAGGAAGAAAAATGGTGATATTAGGATTTGTATTGATTTTAGGAATTTAAACAAAGCATGTCAAAAGGAAAATTTTCCACTACCAACCATGGAACAAGTTCTGCAAATAGTAGTTGGTTCTGAACTTATGTCTTTTCTAGATGGATTTTCAGGATATAACCAAATCCTCGTACATCTAGATGACAGATTACAAACTACATTCAGGACTAAGTGGAGAACTTATGCCTATAAAAATATGCCATTTGGGTTAATAAATACAGGTGCCACTTTTCAAAGTGCCATGGATAGAACTTTTAGAGGACTCATCAATAAATCAATGGTTATTTATCTAGATGGAATTACAGTATTTTCTAGATAAGCAACCAATCATGCGAATGACCTAAAGAAAGTTTTTGAGAGATGTAAAAAGTACGGAATTTAATTAAACCCAAAGAAGTCATATTTTTCTTTAGATGAAGGAAAACATTTAGGATTTATTGTGTCTAAGAGAGGTATCTATATTGATCCTCAAATAATCGAAGAGATTAAAAGAATTCCTTTCCCTCATAACAAGAAAACTATGCATTCATTTCTTGGATAGATAAATTTTGTAAAAAGTTTTGTCCCTGAATTTTCACAAATAGTTTTACCTTTGCAAACCATGATTAAAAAAAAAAATAGTCTTTAAATGGGGACATAACGAAAGAGAAGCATTTTATTTAATAAAACAATCCACTATAAATGCTCCATTCCTGACTACCCCCAATTTTCTTAATACTTTTACTTTATACACCTTATCATCAGATACATCTTACGCAGTTGTTCTGACACAACTTAATGACCAACAAATTGAAGCACCAATATCATTTTTTAGTTCCAATTTGCAAGACACAAAACTAAATTATTCATCTGTTGAGAAACAAGAATTTGTTGTCTTTAAAGCTATAAATCATTTTAGGCCATTTCTCCTTAATACTCACACCAAAATAATATTTCCATTCTCTACAGTGAGACAACTTTTTATGCAAAGAGACTTAGGATAGAAAATGGCTAACTGGGTTACTGCTTTACAAGAATATGATGTAGAAATTAGACCTTCTAAAATTGTTAGAGGTCAAGGTTTTTGCAGAATGATAACAGGAGCATCCCATTTATCATCAGAGGAAGATCCAGGTAATAATGTGAAAATAAAAGAGGTAAGGCTCAACGATGTGCAATCTCAATACACTGATCTCAAGTTTTATTTGAAAAATGGATATGCCACAATCACCTCAGTTATAAAACAAAACGTGCTTTGAGATTAAAGGCTAAGAAATATGAAATAATCAATGACGTATTGTTTAGAAGAAACTTTGATTCTTTTTCATTAATATTCTTAGAGAAAACTGAAGTAGAGAGTTTTGCAAGGACTCCATGATGGACCAACTGGAGGACATTTTCGAGGAAATACAACAACACATAAAATATTGCATGCAGGTTACTATTGGCCTACAATTTTCAAAGGTTCTCATGAATATGCAAGAAGAAAAAAAGTTTGTCAAAGTGCATCTGGAAGACAAAAGAAACCAGTCTTCCCATTACATCCAGTTAATATCGAACAACCATTTGAGAAATGGGGATCAAATATAATCGGTGAGATTTTTCCTAGCTCTTCCAAACAACATAAATATATTCTCACTGCTACAGATTATTTTACTAAATGGGTGGAAGAAATTCCACTAAAGGTATCCAAATCTGAGAATATTATTGATTTCATTGATCAATTTGTCATAACTAGGTTTGGTTTACCTACTGCTTTAATATTCGATAATGCATCTTATTTCTCAAGAGCTGCTATGATAGAATTTGCAATAAAAACAGGTTTTAAACTTAAGTATTCTGCTAATTATTATCCACAAGGAAATGGTTTAGAAGAATCCAAAAATAAAAACCTTATTAGAATCATCAAATGAACTGTTGATCAAACCCAACGAAATTGGCACAAATCATTAACATTTTATCTTTGGGCAAACTGAATAACTCAGAAGGCTTCCATGGGCACTTCTCCATTCAATCTTGTTTATGGAAAATAAGTTGTTCTTCCTACCAGTGTAGTTATTCATTCTCTTGCCTTAGTTCAATTTATTGATGGATCCCCTTCTTTTTCCTTGCAAGTAAGAAAATTTCATATTTCTTAAGCTTGAAGAAGAAAGAGAAAAAGCTAAAGTTACTCATGCACATCATCAGCAGATAGTAAAAGATTCATTTGATTCAACTTCTGTCACTCCGAAAAAAATTCAAATTGATGATCTAGTATTGAAATGGGACAAAGCACATGAGGAAAAAGGTAAACATACCAAATTTCAAAGATTGTGGCTAGCTCCATTTCAAATCATTGAAGAAATAGGCCCATCAACATTTTTATTGCAAGATCTATCAGGCAAAAGAGATTCTTTGTCTGTTAATGGGCAGATTTTAAGGAAATACTTTTCATAGGAGGTAACCCCTTCTATTCCCTGTATATTATTGTCTTTTCTTTTCCTTGGCAAAATAAAAGTTACATATTATTAATTTTTGGCTTTTCAAGTAAACATATCATAAAATATTTTTGATTTATCGCTTATAGAAATAAGAATTTTTAGCCCTTAATATTCCCATAATGTGCTACCAATTCCTTTGTAAAAATGGACCAAGATATTTTTTGGGTTGGAAAGACTGCCTGCATGCGTTCAACCTAGCAGCCGACTGCTGGTTTTCTCCCTCGCGCGAGGCCGTTGGCCCGTCATGGCCTCTCCGAATGCAGCTACAGAGGGCTCATTTGAACAGTCTACTGCTGATGCATTTTCAGCTTTGGTCAAATCCTTACAGCCCCAAAGAACTCACCCTGCGCTGTAAAAGTTTGTTAAGAAATTAGATGGGTTGCAAGAGGTCGACCTCCCTCCTACTCTTCCTCGAATGGTTGTGCTCTCTTTAGCTGAACGGGGGCTTATCGGTCAATTCACCGGCCTATGGCCTTCTCCGAAAACAGTTCAACGATGGATCGAAAGAAATTGGGCAGACAAAGTAAATGGAAAAATCTCCATTCGTTTCTGTGGAAAAGGCTATTATACCTTTCATTTTGAATCTAGAGCAGACAAGGACTTAATCTTTAGAAATGGCCCATATTTCATGGACTCTTGTGGCTTGTATCTGAACAAATGGACTCAAGATTTTGATCCTGAGCTGGATGTCCCTAATGCAGTCCCGGTTTGGGTTCGTCTTCAGCATCTCTCGCTCCACTGCTGGGGATATGACTCGGTTCGAGCCATCGACAATGCTGTAGGAAAATACATTGATCAGAGTGAGCCCAAGGACAATATGCAAGCGTGTGCACGTATCTGTGTTGAAGTTGATCTCGGCAAGGGTCTTCCAGAAGCAATCAGATTAAAGGTGGATAACTGGACACACATTCAGCAACTGGACTACGAACAAATTCCCTTTAAATGCAAGGTATTTCACGAATATGGCCATTTTTCCAATCGATGCTCTAAATTAGTTAATGATGAACCTGCTCATTCTGAGGAACAATGGGAAACTGTTAAAAAAATAAGATTGCAACTGGCCCAAAAGCAAACTCTGAAGCGGCCCCTCCCAAATCTGCCCCTCCCAAACCAACCCCCCCTTTAGCTTCTCCCAAAGCTTCTACATCAGCTGTTCCTCTCTCCTCCTCTTCCCTTGGCCCTCCCATCTCTCCCAACCTGGGGCCAACCTCTGACTCTCCCCTGATCTCTTCAAACCCCTTTGGCACGCTCTCTCTCCCCGAAAATGATCCCCTGATTCCCCTCGAAAATGATCCCCCCATCCTTTTTTCCCTTTCTCAATCATCTCCCTCCCACTCCATTGATCCTCCTCCTCCTCGAACAACCAGGAGCTCCTCGAAAGAGCATGGAGCTAATCAAGAATCTCAAAAGAAAGGACCTGGCAGGAAATCTAGCAAACGGCAAAGGGATGAAAATGCCCAAAAAGACATTGCCATGGGAACTCAAAATCCCATAGAAACTTATATTTTGGGCCAAAACAACAAAGAAACAACACATAAGGAGCAAGGGGGACGAGCATCTCTCCGAATCCCACATTCTCAATGATGAAAGTTATATCATGGAATTGTAGGGGACTGGGGCACCCCTCCAAAACTACTGCCCTGAAAGATCTTATAGATCATGAGAAGCTAGGAATAGTTATGATTCAGGAAACTAAAAAAATGTTGCAAGAGATGCAAAGAATTATAGACCAGCTAAAGCAATATGATGGACGCATATGTGAAGCAAGAGGAGCATCTGGTGGAATCACCACTATGTGGAATAAAAATGTTTGGACATGCACATCCAATACTATCAATCAATACTGGATCAAAGTCACATTAGAAAAGCAAGCAGAGCACAAGCAAATAGTCATCTATAACATTTATTCACCGAACCATTTCAGAGACAAAGAGCAGTGTTGGGCCACTCTACAAGAAGACATCCAAGCTGAAGACAACAGCAATATTATCCTTGGGGGAGACCTCAATCTTATATTACACTGCAATGAGAAAAGAGGAGGCGTATTTTCATATGATCCTTATAGAGCAAAGCTGGAAGACATCATGTAAGAGAGCGATTTAGTTGACATCATTCCCAAAAACTGGAGGTACACTTGGAATAACCGCAGATTGGGAAAAGAAAACATAATGGAGCGACTTGATAGAATTCTGATAAACACTACTCTCCTCTCTGAGTTCTCCACTGCTCATGCTGCAATTCTTCCTTATTTAGCATCCGATCACTACCCCACCAGCATTGTCCTTGAAGCTCACTGTCCTTTGGGGACTTTACCTTTTAAATATAGCTCTCTATGGCACAGCAATCCAATTGTGGATCAGATTGTTAAAACAGCCTGGCAGCATCACATAGAAGGATCACCGGGGTTCATTTGGGAATGTAAATTGAAAAATACAAAACATGCTTTGAAGGAATGGGCGAAGCAGCATTATAAAGAACCAGAAAATGCCAAAGCTGATCTAAAAAATAAACTGAAAGAAAATCACAAGAAAATAGAGGAGAACGGGCTTACCCACGAGGATAAAGCTTTAGAAAGTGATTTATATTATCAGTTGTACCGTGTCAACAGAGAAGAAGATTAGAAGTGGAGAATAAAGTCAAGACAGCTTTGGCTTCAAGAAGGAGATAAAAATTCTGCTTTTTTCCATAAGCAAGCAACTGTCAGGAAAATCAGAAATAATGTCACCATGATCAATGATGAGGAAGGCCGCCCTCAAAAAACCCAAGAAGCTATCAAACAAACCGCCTCAGATTATTACAACACTCTTCTAATAGAGATAAAGGAAACAGAGGATTATTAAAATCTTCTATAGCACATTCCCACAGAAATCAGTGAGGAAATCAACGCAGAATTAACTAAAGAAATCAATGAAGAAGAAATACAAAATGCCATTTGGGCTCTTCAGCCAGATAAAGCCCCAGGTCCAGATGGCTTCCCAATATGTTTCTATAGAACATACTGGGGAACAATAAAAAAATACCTTGTCAAGATGCTAAGATGGACTCAACACAATTGCAAAATAGGAGGATTTACTAACGCCACCCACCTTGCCCTTATTCTTAAAGAAAATCGACCCTTGTCCTTTTCTCGTTTTCGACCCATATCGTTGTGTAACTCATCCTACAAAATCTTGACAAAAATCTTGGCTACACGCCTCAAACCTCTTCTCCCCTCTCCCATTTCTGAAAATCAAGGGGGTTTTTTGGCCAATAGACAAATATCGGACTCCATCCTTCTTGTCCAAGAGGCTATTCACTCCAGTCAAGCTAGAAATGAGAAAGGCTTCATCTTAAATTTAGACTCAGCTAATACTTTTGATCATGTCAGGCACTCCTTCCTACTTGTTGTGCTTGAAAAAATGGGATTTGCTACATCCTTCATCAGCCTTATTAAAGCCTACATCACAGGACCTTAGATCCCCCCCCTTATTAATGGTAGACCTGGACCATCCTTCCAATCTACTCGTGGATTAAGACAAGGCTGCCCCCTTTCACCTTATCTCTTTATCCTGATGGCTGAATCATTTAGCAGAGCTCTGGACTTCAACTGCCATATGGGCCTCATCACCGGGATCAAATTTGATAATGGAATCAAGAACATCAATCATTCTCAGTTTGTTGACGATACTCTACTAATGGGGGGGCTTCGAATATCATAGCTAGCCGTTTCAAAGTTCTCCTAGATAAATACATGAGCTATTCCGGAGGATTGATAAATTACCATAAGAGCTGTATATATGGGTGGAACGCTTCGGCACAAACTCTCCATAGGATTGCTAATATTTTTGGAGTTCCATGTAAGCTGGACTGGGAACATTTTACTTATTTGGGCATGCCTGTGAGTGCCGACAACCTGAAAGCAGCATCCTGGGAAGTCATCATTGACAAGATGAAAAGGAAGATACAACAATGGGGCACATCCTGGCTTAACCCAGCAGGGCGCCTAATTCTTCTTAAATCAGGGCTCTCCTCCCTGCCCTTGTATTGTTTTACTCTCATACAAGCCCCTGCCAATTTTCATAATAAAATGGATGCTCTTCTTCGTCATTTTCTTTGGCAAGGAGGGAGAACAAAAAAAATAAATAAAATAAATAAATAATAAAAATAAAAATATAATTTGGTAAGCTGGAAGCAGGTCACTCAGCCATTTGAAAAAGGAGGACTTGGAATCAGATCCTCTAAACTCCTTAACCTTGCATTTGCTGGCAAACTGGTTTGGAGACTCATATCTGGTAGGAATGCTTGGTGGAAGACAGCTATGGAAAAAAAATATCTCAGCCTCCCAAGGCACCAGCTTTTGGAACATGAGCTCCCTAACAGTGCGTGCTCAAAAATCTGGAGGATGTGTAAGAGTGCTATACCTTTTCTTGAACAAAACACTTCCAAAGTACCCAAAGGTGGCAGTCACATAAGAATTGGGGTAGATAAAATAATGGGGCAACAGCCCATAAGTCAATGGCTTGGTACACAGCAGATTCTAGCTTTTTTCAACAGCACAGGGATACAAACTCTGGATCAGATCTCTCAATGGGATTCCCACTCTCATACTTGGACAGGATGGACCTTCCCACACATACCTGCAGATATAAGAACCAACCTCAACAAACTGCAAGACTATCTCTATGGTATAGCACCCTCCAAACGCTACCTTGCTGATGACTTTCGATGGGACCCTTCAGGAACAATCTATACTATTAAGGCTGCTTATTATCAGATCTGCAACATCGAATATCCCATGGCTATCTGAGCACAATGGAGACTAGTTTGGAAGGCAGAATCTCTTCCAAAAATTAAATTCTTCCTATGGACCCTTCTAAGAGGGAAAACCCTCACTTCTAAGAACCTTAGAAAGCGAGGATTAAATGGACCATCTCGCTACCCAAACTGTCAATCTGAAGAAGAGACAAGTCAACACCTATTCATAGACTTTCCATTTGCCTCATCTTGCTGGATGGAAGCTTTTCGGAGCCACAATATCCCTTGGGTGCCTGACACTAGCATAATTGAAGCGTTGCACATATGGAAACAAAACTACCCGTGGGGGAAAAAAACAAACAACATCGCTCGAAGGGTTTGGAATGCCTTGCCCTGTACCCTTCTATGGAACATCAGGTTGGCAAGAAACTGCATGATATTCGAAGGTAAAGAAACCAACGTTAGAAAGCTCTATAACAAAGCTTGGAGCCTCAATTTGGAAGCTCTATCCACAAAATGTCAAGGGAAATTGAACATCCTGGATATTCATGTTGAAGAAAGGAATTACATAGAAAATCTACTAGATAAAAGCAACATAGCTCAAATCAGAAGCAACCCCAGTAGTAGAGCCAACTCCAGGTACAGTTGGAAACTCAGGATGAAAGAAGAAGAATTTGCACGGTGGCTCAGGAACTGCAATACCCACTATCTTTTTTTCGATGGTGCCTCCAAGTCCAACCCAGGAACGGCTGGGGCTGGAGGTATCATTTGCAATGGTAATGGTGATGTGTTAACAGAATATGAATGGGGATTGGGCTCTATATCCAATAACATAGCAGAAGCACTTGCCCTCTTCCAAGGTCTGCTCCAGCTTCAAAGACTTGGTATAAATACAGCTACAATAATTGGAGATTCTACCATTGTTATAAGCCTGATGGTAAGCAACAGACAAGCACTTAATTTGACCCTACAGCAAATCATAGGGTGTTGCCAATCTCTTGACCAGCAGATTAAAGACAATAGATTTTACCATGTCCTTCGTTCCCTCAACAAAACAGCTGATGCACTGGCAAACAGAGCATCCTCTCACATTGTTGGCAGCCTCCGATGTAATGGTTCAAATCAGCATTTTTTCTTGCCATGAACAGGTTTATCTTCCTCAGCAGTCTCGACTCATAGCAGATCAATGCTCTTGGTCTCTGAAATCCTATGTTCAGCTCTGCAAAGCCTCACATTTCAACTTTCTGTCCATTGGCAATGATTTCCACAGATGCAACTTTTGCAGCTTCAAAATCTTATTCTCTCTGGGTCGCTCTATTAAACTCCATTAAGTGTTGCGCCCCTTGTGTTATTAACCGCTCGTGCTCATTCGAATGCTTACAAATACCAGCAGACCCCCTTACAACATCTCCCCATCGAACTCTGTCTCATCCCAGACATTGCTCCATGAATCTTGCTTCTCTGTCCGCCTAGTCAGAATTTATCTGCTCCAGATTTTGTCTTCTCATGCCCTTGCACTCGCCTCTGTCAGATTCCCAGACAACCCTGAAGACAAGTCAAAGTATGGCATACAAAAAAAAATTTTGAATCAATCAAGCAGCAACATCATTAAATCAACGGACGGCAATTACATTATTCTTGCAAAAATTAAAATGACATGTAAAGTCTGTTTTTTGTTATTACAGTTTGTTAGAATTTACACTGTCTCCTTCTTTCTCATAGAGAAGGAAGCAAGTTGTAAAAACGAAATTGTCATCAAACGCATCTACATTTGGCCCTCTCTTTTCCAATGCCATCTTGTAACTCTGGAGCTCTGCCTCCCACACTTTTTTTTGAATTCTAATTAGCAACCGAATTTGTGAAAAAAAAAAAAGAAATAAGAATTTTTAAGGAAATAATCGAAAAATTCAAATATCAAATAGATTTTTTTTTACTGAAAGTTGCAATTTCACTGAAGTTATTTATTCTCTAATGAACTCTCATCTTTATAAAGAATGGTTACTCTGTTATCAACCAATAAAATAATATTTAACATATTAAAGACTCTTTTACAGATAAGCAACTTTAGAACTCTAAAAATTATCATCCAGAATCCTCAAAAGGACCAATGATTCACCCCATCCAAGACAACTTATCAGTTTTTAGAAATAAATTCAAAAAATTATGCTAAAAAGCTTAGAAGATAATAAGTCTTGCCAAGAGCTTTTTTACCATGTTCATAGGGAAATAGTTGAACTAACATTACCAATACTGCCTACCAAAACAGGGTAATGACTTGAGATTATATTAAGAGGACAAGGGGTCTCATCAAGAGCCAGCTTGATCAATTTAATTACAACCAGTGAATGAAATTGTAAATATTTGGTTACCAAGCCAAGGCAATGGCTTTTAAGTATATATATATACAAAAAAGAAAACAAGTTCCCAAAGAGATCAAGTATATAAAGTTGAAATTTATTTTTGAAAATTGTAAGAAACACTAGATGGGACAATGAATCATTGCTAGGTAAAAGGTAACCCTGCCAAAAGCTTAAATTTCCTATTGGACCAGAGGCGCTACCTATGATAAAAGAGTATATCTTTATAAAGATAATCTAAAAGAGCCACCTGCTTCATCTTTTTGAACTGAGCAACGACTGATATAGATACTCATACTTTTATTTTTAAAGAGGAATTCTTATGCATTATAATTAAGAGATATTTTATTTCTTAGTGATATGTTATTTATTGAAATTCATTCCTGCAACTACTTTTATTTCTAAAAAAAAAAATAGAAATTTAAAAAAACTAATCAGAGATAGTTGGTTCTCCCAAGTGAATCGCTAATTGTTGTACTATACAACACCCCCCATTTACTTTCACTAAATGGGGACCATTTAAAATAAATAGAAAATTTATAAACTTAATTTTACCTTAGACTAAGTCTAAAAAAATTAGGAAATAAAGTTATTTCCCTTGTCGTTTTGATTTCTTAGCGCTCATTGCAAATCAAAATTTCCAAGTCAAACAACTTAAAAAATAATAAGGGTTGCGAGCTACGATATGCACTATAACCTTATTCGAGTCATATAAAACTCCTATTATAAATATTTTGAACACCTCTTTAAAACGAAATAGCGTCACGCCTTGTAAAAATCATAAACTTATGACAATTCGGTAAAGGATGCGATGAGTCGAACCTAACGAATTAATAAAATAAATAATTATAAAACTCCGAAAATCCGATAAAGCACACGAGCGTGATTCCTTAGCACACTTCGCATTTCAAAGAGAATAACCAAATGCAGGTTTTTTACCGTATTTAAATTGCGATCTGTGATTTGTGCAGATCGCATTTCGCGAGATTCATCGGTAACATAAAACATAACTAAAAGCAATGGTTTAGAGTTGTGATATGCGATATTGATATTTGTTGCTCAAGTGCATGAAATGAATCATATCTAATCAAACGGATATAATAACTAACATCTTAAATTAATCGAATGGACATTTTACGTAAAGGTGTGTAAGAGATTTGATAAGAAGAATTATGGGTGATTAACGACATTTAATGGGAGTAAGGTTTGAAAGATTGATATCTGCTTCGAGCATGTTTTGAATGATTTAACATTGGATTTTTTATTATATCAGTTTTAACTCTATCCTTCTCTCCATTCATCTCAAATCTAAAGTTTTCTCTGTTCACTTGAATTCAAGAAACCGCTTAACGAAGTAAGGATAACAGGAATGAACAGGAAAGGCAAGGAAATTTCCCAAACATCAACTATTGAAGACTTAGACATGTCTGCTTTATTCTCAGATACCACCCGCAACAAGTATTGCGGCAGTTCCTCGTGGGAAGAAATGTACCAACTCTTTGAGAATGAACAGCCAAGGGTAATAACCAAAATTTCTATAGAAGACATGTTAGTTTCCTCAAACCCGTCTTATTTCAACGTTGCATGCTCATTTCTTCCCAAAATAGCAACACGGCCGGAGATTCTCCCATATACATATATGGTTAAGTGGGTAATTGACCACCTAAACATAGCAGATAGGACATTTAAGAATTAAAAGGAGGAGAATATTGGTTCATTTACAGTAGAATATTTGAGGACAATTTACCACTTACCCATCCCGCAGCAGAACTATGACAAAGCTTTTGTCCAAAGATTTACAAAGAAACATACAGATCTAATGAAAGTTATAAAGGAATGGAAGGATGACCAAGGAAAATTGAAACTCGAAAAACTGGGTATGTACTCGATAACACAATTACCTTCCCCTTATTGCTATGCTGCTGGAATGTTGTGTATGTTTACAAAGCATGATACTACTAGGTTTTCTGTAGACTGGGTCTGGTTAATTAACGCAATCGTTAATTCTTTAATTCTGAATTGGGAAAATATTCTGCCTGATAATTTAGCCAGAAATATCATGGAGTATAGAAGTAAAAGAAGTGTTTCCTCTAGGGAAATACCCCCTTTTTACATGAGTGCCTATGTCATGGACGCAATCTTCTTGTGTTCAAGTTTTCCTACCATGGGATGGAAGTGGACAACCCAAGACCCCAAATCCAATCCATATTTACCACAGAGCCCTTTGGGAGTCATATTTTTATCTACATTTTTACAAAATTTTCAATAGAGTTATGCTACCTATGCATCAGATTATATTTAATGAGAAAGCCCCTAGGATTCCCAAAGAGTCTAGTACAGACATTTTTCCTGTTTCTAGATGGTTTTCTGAAGAAAATTTCACCTAGGTCATAGTTTTCGAGAGTTATGCTTCTCCCCACATCTTTCCCTACTATGTTCCTGACAAGCTACTTGCTAGAGAAATTGCTTATGAACTTGAAGTAAGTCGTATTTCGAAGCAACTCAAAGATGCCAAAACGACCATTTGGCCTAATTTACCTTTGCAGTGCAGTACTTTTTCATTTTTTGATATTATTCATACATTCAAGGAAGTTTCAATTATTAATTTATTGAATTTGGCTATAATGCCAAAGCGGCCATACGAGCCCAATGATGTGATTAAGAATTTCACCACAGAGTTGAAATTGAAACCTTTTCTGAAAGAGATAGATAGATTTGATGATTTTTTTAAGGCATTGAGAAGTTCCCAGATGTACTAAAAATTGCATCCAGTCAGCTCAGTCAAGGTGACTATGAAGTCTTCCAAACATACAGGAATAAGATATTGGAAAGAAGTCCTTTGGATTCATTGTTTATTGAAGATGTCAATGGACTGAATCCAAGTGTTAGCTTGGATAATGAAGCCAAAGACATGTCTGAAGACGAATCCCAGGAAAAATATGATCATGAGTCAGCGTAATCAGAACATAAATCTCATAATTCGAATCACTATGATAATTAATCTGAAAACAGAAATGGGAGCCTAGAAAAGGTCATTGATAAAGTAATCAAAGAGATTGAAATGTAAGAGAAAGGAGGAATTAATGGAACTGAATCATCTTCCCAATAAATTCAACACAACCAAAATACACCTAATCAGGCAGAGAATTCTTAGCCAAAATATTTGAAGAATGAAAGGGGAAATTTTTCTAAAGCACTACAAACGTCACAACCAAATCCTAATATTGATCAATCTACCAATTTTCAAACACCAAAACATTCTCAGAAATTAGTGGAAATTGAAATTCTGCTACAACAGGTACATGAAACTCGTGAGCAAGAGATCATTCTGACCTACCCAACAGAGAATATAGTTTTACAAATTGAATAAATCCCTTCACTGGATGTCTTCTAAAATCCTATTCATAAGGCTGTAGTTAAGAGAAGAAAAAGGATAAGAATGGCTGATACAGTTTCAAATCTTATAAATTAATCTATTGACATTCTATAGAAGGATCATCTAGCTGATCCTACAGAACATTTCACAAAGCTATCAAATTTTGCAGGGGTATATGCTACTGTCACTATCGACAAGGCCACTGAAGTTCAATTGTTACTGAAGAAAAGAGAATAAAAAATATAAGAGTTAGATAGACTGTTAGAGAAAGAAAAGTTTAACTCTAGCAGGAAAATGGAATTGAAAATGTCTCAATTTCAAAAGGATTTTGAAAGATTAACTTTGTAGCATCAGGTGAAACTTACAGAAAAGGAAACACAACTAGAAGCAGCAATGAAAAAATTAAAAATCCAGCCACTGGTAGAGCAATTAATAAGAGAAGCATTGGAAATTAATGCAAAGCTAAAGCAGCAACAAGAAGTATTTTTTGAACAAGCTTCAATCACCAGCTCTTATTATGATTCAAGTGAAATCTGATCCAGCAAGTGGCTAATAGGAGACTTGAGTGTGAGAAAATTAAAAATAAAATTAATGAGTTCATTCAGTGGCAAGCATCAGACTCAGGAAAGGAATCTGATCTACCCCAAGTAGATAAATTTCACAAGGAAATTTTATTTAAGGATTTGGAAGCACAACTAAGACAAGCACACAAGGCAGCAGCAAAAGCATCAAGGTTAACAAAGGAAATTACTGAATCTGTTGTTGGGTGTGGAGCTTGATTATCTTGTTTATTTTGTATCATAGCGTTGGACCCCTGTACCGTAATGGGGGTGGCAACGCCGCCCGTAATTAAATGCTGCCTGAGGGGTCCAGGGGGGCAGCTGCAACTTTATGGAGCCCCCCCTGGCGGGGGTTTCGGGGGCAGCGCCCCTAAAGCTAAAAACAGATGTAAAATTGTTGTGTAAAAGTATAGTAATTTCTAGTCAATCTGGGTCGTTCATTAGGCAGATGATCTGACGGTAGAAGTTATGTTTAGTTTAGGGATTTTTGCCCTAGAAGGCAACCCCTCGTTTGTATGAGGGAATTGTATTGCGACTGTGTATTGTATGTGTATTCTCGGAGCGAGAAATAGATAGGGACATTGTGAGAGAGAACAGAGGATATTACAACAGATCTGTTGTAGGTTTTGTCTCTTCATTTTTCTGGGTAATAGAAAGGAAGGACTGGTTGTTCGGGGTCGACATAGCCCAAACTGGGTGAACCACGTATATCTGTGTCTCTCTGGTTTTATGTGTTTTGTGTGCTTGTGTTTTCCGCATATTTTATGTGTTTCATTGCTCTATAATATTTAATTTTCTAACAACTGGTATCAGAGCCGAAGGTCTATTTGGCTGATAAACTCGCAGGAAAGAAGGGTTCCTGGTTCGAGTGGGAGCAATGGTAGAAGATGGTAAATTTAGGGTCCAGAAATTTAACGGCCAGAATTTCTCACTGTGGAAGATGCAGATGGAATATTATCTGTATCAGAAAGATTTGTACCTATGATTGAACGGAAAAACAAAGAAGCTGACGACTATGACAGACGCAGAATGGGATATTCCTGATAGAAAGGCACTTGAAACAGTACGGTTGTGCCTCACAGCATCGGTAGCCTTCAATATTTCGAAGGAAACAACAATAGAGGGTTTGATTAAGGCATTGGCGAAACTATATGAAAAACCCTTGGCCTCAAACAAGGTATTTCTCATGAAACGTTTATTTAATATGAAGATGTCGGAAGGTGGATCTGTTGCAGACCATTTAAATGATTTTAATACAGTTACTAGTTAGCTAAGTTCTGTAGGGGTAAACTTTGATGATGAAGTTAGAGCTCTGTTATTTTTGTGCTCATTTCAGGAAAGTTGGAATGGTTTAGTTATGGTCATTAGTAACTTTGTCTCTAGATCTAGGACTTCAAAGTTTGATGATGTTGTCGGTGCTATCCTTAGCGAGGAAATGCGATGAAAAAGCTCCGATGAGACATTGGGTAATGCTTTGAGTGCAGAGTCTAGGGGAAGAAAAATGGAAAGAGGAAAGAGCTAGGGATATCATAGTAAATCAAGGAAAGGCAGATCCAAGTCCAGATCGGGGATAGTGTAATGGAAATGCGAAAAGAAAGGACACCTAAAGAAAGACTGTAGATCTTGGAATGGAAAAGAAGGAGACACACAACAAGAAAACAATCATGAAGCAAATGTGACAGGTGATGTGTTACAAGATGCTTTGATTCTTTCTTTCGAAAATGTTACTGATTATTGGGTGGTAGATTCAGGGGCTTCATTCAATGCCACACCTGATAAGAAATATTTTCATGACTATGTTCAAGGATATTTTGGAAAATTTCGTTTAGGTGATGATAAACCCTGTAAAATTGTTGGAATGGGTAAGGTTCTTGTAAAACAGCAGAATGGAAACCAATGGCTATTAAAGGAGGTAAGGCATGTTCTAGATCTGAAAAAAAATTCTGATTTCAACAGGGCAGTTAGGCAGTGAAGGTTGTGTGACAACTTTCACAGATAAAACTTGGAAGGTCACCAAAGGAGTGTTGGTAATAACAAAAGACGAAAAGGTTGGTACATTATATTTATGCAATGGTATTTCTAACTCTGTTAATGCTTTAACTTCCAAAGGAGCAGATGCAACATTATGGCATCATAGGCTCGGACACATGAGTGAGAATGGGATGAAGATTCTTCACTCAAGAAATATTTTTCCAGGTTTGAAGAATGTTGATTTGGATTTCTGTGAGAATTGCATTTATGGAAAATAGAAGAAAGTCATATTTCTCACAGTTGGGAAAGAAAAGAAGAGCTAAAAAATAGAACTTGTGCATACAGATGTATGGGGACCTGCTGAGGTATCATCTCTTGGTGGCTCTCATTATTATGTTACTTTTATAGATGATGCAACTAGAAAAACTTGGATTTATTGTATTCATAATAAATCTGATGTATTTGATACTTTCAAGAAATGGAAAGCTTTGGTAGAGATTGAGACAGGAAATAAGTTGAAGTGTCTTAGATCAGACAATGGAGGTGAATATTGCAGCAAAGAGTTTAATAGGTAATGTTCAAAGCATGGAATTCGCAGAAAGAAGGCAGTTCCAAGAACACTACAAGAAAATGGTGTGTCAGAAAGAATGAACGGAACAATCATGGAGCGTGCAAGGTGCATGAGATTGCATGCAGGACTGCCTTTACAATTTTTGCCAAATGTTGTAGATACTATTGTTTATCTAATAAACAGAGGGCCTTCAAGTTCCTTGGATGGTGGTATTCCAGAGGAAGAATGGACAGGTAAAAAGCTAAACTACTCTTTTTTAAAACCTTTTGGTTGTGAGGCCTTTGTCCATATTAATAAAGAAAACAGAACAAAGCTTGAGGAAAAATCAAATAAATGTATCTTTATTGGATATGGTGTTAATGATTTTGGTTATCGCTTATATGATTATGAAAAACACAAAATTATTAGGAGCAAAGATGTAATATTAAATGAAAAGGTCTTGTATAAGAATCAGTTGTAGGAAAAGAAACAAGAAAAAGAAAACAAAGAATACACAGTTCTTGATGAGATTACAGAAAAAGTAAAGGTGCCTGAAAATAATAATAATCAACTGCCACAACAACAACAACCACCACAACAGAAATAGGAACCTCAAACACCTGAAAGTGGTGTTATAAGATCTACCAGGATAAGTAGACCCCCTGAACGATACTCTCCTTCATTATATTGTGTGTTGGCGGGTCAGGCAGACACAGATTTTATGAAAAACAATGCGGGTGGCAGGAAAGAGAAGTGGGAGCTAGCCATGGAAGAAGAGATGGACTCCTTAACATAGCTAAGACTTGGACAAGTCGGGTTTCTACTTGAGTAAAACTACATTCACTTGAGATAAATGGGTTCACTGTTTGAAGGAAGATGGAAAACGAGTAAAAAGCAAGGTATTTGAAGGGGTTTGCACAGAAGAAAGGTATTGATTTTCATGAAATATTTTATCCTATTGTTAAGATGATTTCAATCAGAACTATTTTAAGTCTTGTAGCAGCGGAAGATTTAAATCTTGAACAATTAGATGTAAAGACAACATTTCTCCATGGAGATTTGGAGGAAGATATCTATATCTGAAACCTTGAAGGATGAAAAAGAGGTCAAGGGGAAAAAAAAATGTCACAGATTAAAGAGAAAGAGTTTGTATGGCTTAAAACAGGCTCCAAGGCAGTGGTATCTAAAATTTGACAAGTTTATGTCTGAACAAGGTTATACTAGATGTCACTCTGATCATTGTGTTTATCTGAAAATGCAAAATGATGGCAGCTATATTATATTGCTATTGTATGTAGATGACATGCTTGTTGCAGGGTCTAACATGTAGGAAATAAATTTGCTCAAAAGAAAATTGGCAAATTCATTTGCAATGAAGGATTTGGGATCTACAAAAAAAATCCTTGGTATGAGAATAACTAGAGACAGTAAAAATTGCAAATTAACACTGTCTCAGAATGAGTACATACAAAAGGTGTTGAAAAGATTTAATATGTAGAATGAAAAATCAGTTAGTACACCTTTTGCTAGCCATTTCAAACTTAGTAAGGAGATGTCACCCAAGACCCAAGAAGAAATGGACTATATGTTTAAAGTTCCATATGCATCAGCAGTTGGAAGCTTAATGTATGCAATGATCTGCACAAGGCCTGATATTGCACATGCAGTGGGAGTTGTAAGAAGGTACATGAACAATCCAGGAAAAGAACATTAGATCGCAATAAAATGGATTCTCAGATATTTGAGAGGTACCACAAATCAATGCTCTTTAGTGGTTATTTATTTCTCTTCTGAGGATATGTTAATCTGAATGTAATTGATAGAATAACGGGAGAGCACACGGATATGTATATTTACGTAGGTGGAAAAGCATGGAGTTAGGTTTCAAAAATCCAAAGTGTTGTTGCACTTTCAACAACAGAAGCAGAGTATGTTGCTGCTACAGAGGCTAGTAAGGAAATGATTTGGTTACAAAGGTTTATGGATGAATTGGGTAAGAAGCATGATATGGGCATGCTATAAAATGATAGTCAAAGTGCCATTCATTTTGCACAGAACTCAACATTTCATTCCAGGACTAAACACATACAACTCAAGTACCATTTCATACGGTCAGTATTGGAAGATACACAGTTGAAGCTGGAAAAGATACACACTAGCCATAATCCTGCAGATATGCTAACAAAAGTTGTAACCGGGGAGAAACTGAGATTATGCTCAATTTCAATTGGTCTTCAAGGATGATGATGAAGATGAGAAATAGCCATGTCCAAAGAGGAGTCATTTTTCAGCAAATGAAGTAGCGGTGGAGTTGCTACAATCAGTCTCCAAGTGGGAGATTGTTGGGTGTGGAGCCTGATTATCTTGTTTATTTTGTATCACAGTGTTGGACTCCTATACCTTAATGGGGGTGGCAACGCCGCCTGTAATTAAATGTTGCCTAGGGGGTCCAAGGGGGGCAGCTGCGACTTTATGGAGCCCCCCCTGGCGGGGGGTTTCGGGGGCAGCGCCCTCGAAGCTAAAAACAAATGTAAAATTGCCGTGTAAAAGTATAGTAATTTCTAGTCAACCAGGGCCGTTCATTAGGCGGATGATCTAACGGTAGAAGTTATGTTTAGTTTAGGGTTTTTTTCCCTAGAAGGAAACCCCTCGTTTGTATGAGGGTATTGTATTGCAGCTGTGTATTGTATGTGTATTCTCGGAGTGAGAAACAGATAGGGACATTGTGAGAAAGAACAAATGATATTACAGCGGATCTACTGTAGGTTGTGTCTCTTCATTTTGTTGGATGATAGAAAGGAAGGATTGGTTGTTCAGGGTGGACGTAGCCCAAACTGGGTGAACCACGTATATTTGTGTCTCTTTGGTTTTATGTGCTTTGTGTGCTTGAGTTTTCCGCATATTTTATGTGTTTCATTGCTCTGTAATATTTAATTTTCTAACATATGTTTATGAACAGATTTTGAAAGATGAGCTTATCAAATAGCCCACATCTAAAGTGCTCTGAGAAATCAAGTCGTTAGAAGCACAATGGAAACAAAGGACAGAGATGTAGGAAGAAATTATTAAAAAGATAAATAAGTTTGATTAAGAAAATTATTGGAATTTTCTGATCAAACCTTATCATCAGTACCAAACCTTGCATTCATTAACTGATTCAACAAAAAGGTCGCAGCCAACACTTTCAAATGTAGTATTCAAGGGCCAGATCAGATCAAGAATTTCGCAGTGAGCTCAACTTAAACCTATGATAGATATTTTTCAACTTCGAGATCAAATCCACAAGGAGGATCATCACTTATAGTTATATTGTTACTTTATTTTCCTAGATTGTAGTTGAAGTTTCCTCTTTACGAGGATGGTTGTTTGAAACCTCCTCTATTTTTATGTAATAATCTATTTTTAAACATATTGTAGTTAAGTATTTAAACCCTTCTCATACATCTATAGAAGGGTCCAAAAAATTTTCAAAAACATTTGCAAAGAATGCACTTCTCTAAGTTTGTAAATGCTTTGATGGATTAATGGAACAAAGTCTATTATCTTTTGATATTTGAAGTTGTTTAACTCATGTTGCACTATTGTACTCTTTAAATTTCTTGAAAATGAAGAGGAGCAGAAAACTATTGTTAGTTTATATGAGTAGGACTTCATATATATGGTACTTCTATTCATTTATATTAAGTCTTGCTTTCTAGATTGACAGTTACCTTTTGACTTGCATTATATATTTGAATTATTATCATAAATGAATGTTAAATACACTTCTGTACTAATATTTGTCTATGATTTCTTACCTAATATATAATCACACATATGAATGTGATACACTTTTCACAATTCTTTTAATCAAACAATTTTGTTAAAATAATCATCTTTACATAATTTTCATCTCTTCCAACTGTTAAATAATCTTCATTACTAATAGTTGGAGGATGTCTTTTTAGATCACATAAAGGAAGAAACACCCCGGGTATATAATAGAATAGATAGTTTTAGATAAATGCATATGATAGATTAAAATCATTTCCCATTGCATGTTATATAAACAAAACACACCCAAAAATTATCCTTATTGGGAAACTAGTCCCTTTATCCCCGGTCAGAGCCACCACACCAAACGTAAAAGGACTTGCTCTAAGGTCTGGACTAGGTGGTTTTCCCCCATGTTGTGGCAACAGAATTCTGAGGCCTCAAAAAAACCATGAGATGCAATAAATAAAGTAACAGAGCACACTGAAAATTGCTTCAATTAATTCTAGAAAACACAGTCTTTACATCAAGCAGACAACACTTAGCTCCAACAAGACAAGAGGAGTGATCCACAGGTTATGAAATGCATGAGGCTACATTGGGATCGGCTCCTCCTTCCTGCGCATTCCTTATGTGCCTGTGCATGCCTCCCAATTCCTCTTGATCAATTACCTAATTCACTCCTTATTAATTAACTATTTTTTTGCTCCAGACGATTTCTTATATAGACATCGGATTAAAATTCGGGCTTTTATTCAGCCAATTAAAATACAGGAGGAAGATTATCAATCTTAACAATTTTCCAAGAATTAAAATTAGTTTGGCAACTAAATGTCAAAATAGGGAACGATTCTGGTGAATCGTTCCTCTGGTGTTGTGGTTGGACAGTTTCTTCCTCAAATGGCCCGAAACAAAGGTAGAAACTATTTCAAGACCAGCTTACAAGTGCCATTACAACTCGTTTGCTTTGGAACAATTGAATTCAAATTCACGTAGTGATGAAAATATGCAATTCCACTCGGGTCACTTGTTCCTAACTGTTAGTGTGAATTCTTATTGAAATCGTACGAAAAAAGCCCACTTTAGCTCTGCATAACAAACAGCCCAAACATCAAATATGGTTGCCAATTTATTTAGATCTACAGTTAGTTGACCAAGACAAATGCTACAAAATCCAGATCTATGCAGTTAAAGACATTAAGCAGTAAATAAAAGCAAGAGTTGCTCCATGCATCCAATAGACAAGACAAGAATATTTTTAAAGAATTTTTGTATTTATGACACCTGGGAAGGGAACATAGAAAAATGTTATCAGTCCCCCTCAATGGGATGGGTTCTTGTATTTCCTCAGCGCTTCAGATCTAAGATCTCTCTCTCTTGATGGTGTAGAAAACCCAGACAAAAATGGAACTCAAAGGGATTTTGCAAGCAAAAAGATAGAAAAATATGACAATGATGGAGGATCAAAGTCAGACCAAAAGTATAGATCCAGAGTGATATTTAGGCAACAAAAGGTAGTGAGTGAATGGAAAAACCCTTCTATTTATAACAAAATATTGAGTTAGTCTAGATATTGGTGCATAATTGAAATATTATTAACCAAATATAGATCCAACTATTATGAAATATTTTATTATATTTATTGGAGGGAAAAATAATTTGAATTTGGTCAAATCCATTTATTTGTAAATAATAAATAAATAAATGATTTATTTATTATTTTAAGAGTGTGGTTGAGTAATAATTAAATAAATAGTGATTTATCTAATTAATTTTCCTATTTTGGGTTAAATATTACCAGGGATATTAATTAAATTGTTTTTTAACTAATTATTCCTTGATGAAAATCAAACAAATATGCATTTATTCAATATTTCCTCATGGGATTTCCTATTTAGACCATAAACAACTTAATAAATTATGGATTACTAAGTTATTTTTCATAGTGAGAGCAATTTTACTTAGGGTAAAATTGGTCTTACATGGTTTAATTTGGTCCATCTAATAGTAACAGGTTAGATGACCAAAAATTGGTGTAACAGATTTCCCCCCAACGTGCAAGCGTTAGGAGCTAATCATATGACCGAAGTACATTGTAAGAACTGAATCAGTAGACACCGAAGGGGAAGTCAGAGAGAGAGAAATATAAGGTAGACTAAATCACTAGAGGAAAAGACCCTGAGGAGGCGAGATTTGCAGGTGCAAAAATTCTCTTTTATGAGTGAGCACCTGTTCTACAAGAGGTGGGGGAGGCATACCTATGCCCGTCGAGACAAAGTACGAAGAATAATGCGTCCAGTAAACAAGGAACTGAACTATATAGTACATACTGGCATAAAAATGAGCCAAATAAACAACATGCTAATGGGTTTCACATACATATTGTGCATGGAATAACATTCAGGACTTATGCAATAATATCTAAGTACATGAGATATAAGTACAACCAAAGAGGCCCCATAAACAACAAAAGGCTCTTAAAATCTAAATGATACATGCAAACTAAATTGCGTTGCAAGTGGCTGAGGCCGAAACCATCAAATATATGGAGTTGCATCAAAGTATCAAATCACAAAAAACTAACAGATGTCTATTTTAGAGCTCGGTGAGAGCTTTCCAATGATACAGATGGTTTGTCAAAATGAGCTATGGTTTGGCCGCAGCAGGCGAAAGAAAAATATGGAGTTTCTCTTTTAATAAGGCATTTTCCCTCTAAATTCAGTCATTTTCAAGTGTATCTGTGGTGAATGTAGAGAGGAGAAAAGGCCCTAATTCTTTGGGTGATTGTAGCAGACAAGTTGACTAATGGAATCAAAATCTGTTAGTTGCAGGTAAGAGGCCTAACTATACTCTTTCAATTAAGGGGATCAAATTTTCAATTTAGGCACCCAGAGCTCATGAACAGACTATCTCTCACTTTTGGGGTTTGTTCTGCAACCTGGGTAGCAGGTACTGGGCAGAAAACTATGACCTGTCCCAAGAAATGACCTGAAAAGTGTGACCTGTCAGAGAAAGGGGGTTTCAGTGTTGTTTTTTGCTGAGAGCTGGGATTTTTATGGTTGAGGGGCATAGGTGCCCCCAAACATGTTATGGTCATGCCAAAATATATTTAGAAAAGGGTAATCTAAACACATTTTTAGGATGTGGTGCACCATTTGCTTTCGTTATGGTTATGTTGTTTGAGAAAGGGAATGGAGGATTACCAATCTCTTTTGGTACTGAATATATGAAGAAAATGGACTAAGTTTATGGGTTTGCATACATGTTGTCACTATCCCAAAGAGTGGATTTGGGTATAATGAACTGGTGCTCACCTAGAAAACACACAGGTTGGTCAACAATAATGTCTAGGTGACTGAGTTGTTGATGTAAGATGAAGGAATGATGAGGGGTATCATCCCTAGAGTGATCTAAAGTGATATGGGACTCTAGAGGTTCTTCTAAATGGGGAAGAAGAATGGTACTAGAGTCGACATGACTAGATACTCTAGGAGATTTGTGGATACTTGCCTCTCTTGGACTCTCAATGATCAGAACTAGATCAAGGACCTCAGGATTTGCTCAAAATTCATAGTTACAGGATTGGGTTGAAACTAGGATGGTTGCGTAGGTATCAAATTCCCAATTCTGGCACTACAAATGATTCAGAAAAAGGACATCGTATGAATAATTTATTACACTTTGAATGCCGAGTGGGTCCGACAGAGAACAGAGGGGCCAACCCTCCTCCCATGGAACCTCATCACATGACTAGTGAGGGAGCTTAATGTTAAGTGCGCTTAAGGAGGCTAATCCCAAGTTTAATATTTAAATAAACTTTAGTTAAGCGGAGTTTAATATGGTGGAGATTATGGAGGTGCTCCCAAATTTAGGGAGCCTTCCACTTTTAGTGGAGTTAACTCGCAGTTGCCCCACATTTAGCGAAGGAAATTGGGGCAAAGTTGTTTTGGTCATAAATCACTCAATTTTCGACAATTTTGAGAGTGCCAATAATAAATTTTGACTATATCAAACCTTCTGAACTCAATGGATTAGTTTGAAGAGCCATCAGAGATATTCTAAGTAGGTTTTTTCATCAATGAAGTTCAAGGGGCCACTAGGGCCACCAAGGGGAAGCAACAGTTTGAGGCCTAACCAGGGGAGCTAGAGGCCTTTTCAACAATCCAATAGTAAAAATTGGATATTTCAGATGTTCTGAATCTGATGAGATGATTTTTAGAGCCTGTAGAGAACGTTTGAAGGCTGAGAAGCTTTAGTAAATTTCCAAGGGCCATCAGTGCCAGCTTTTGCCAGCAGCAGTTCAGGGCCTAGCTAGAGCAGCTAGAGACCATATGCAGCGAAAAAATAGTCATTATTGACTGTAAACATCATTATGAATCCATTGAAGGAGGTTTCATAAGCTTAGGAGGACTTCTAGAGGTCGAAAACCCAACAGAGAATTTTTCACTGACCCTAGTGCTAGGGGGTGCCGACAGGTGTTGGAGGTGAAATTGGAGCAGCTGGAAGCCATTTTTGATGAAAAAATAGTCTATTTTGGATAATTCAGTCATTTTGAAACCAATGAAATTTTTTTAAGAACATTTTGAGAGCTTCTAGAGCTCGATATTCTGAAGTGATTTTTTGGGCAGCCCTAGGCAATCCGTGGAGGATAGCCTAGTTTGGGGATGTAGTGCTAGTTTTGAGCAATTTATCAGTTGATATTTGGTGTCTGATGTGTGCTAGATAAAACAGGTGTGGTTTCAAAGATAGAAACAAAATTCTGAAGGACCTTGTGCCAAGAAGAAGCTATGTGTAGCTCAGTGCATCGACAAAAGGAATCGTGTCTAAAGGGAGCCTAAAGCTGTTTGCAGAGTTTGGACAGCCATGAGAGGGATATAGATGGTATTCTCAGCCATTTGGATCAGTTCAATATCCATAGTATTTAAGTGTGTAACTTGTAAAATAAACATTACCATAATCCCAAAGAGCCAAGTCAAGATGACAAAGCTCAAAGGAGACGTAGCCCACGAAATTTGGGTGAAATCCTAGATTAATTTTGCAATTGTGTGTTAATGTTTTATTGCTGCATTATGTTGTTGTTATACATGTTAAATTTCAGCAAGAATAATTTAACTTAAGACACATAAACAGTTAAAAATAATACACCAGTTTCAAGTAATAATTCTGCATAATGTCAAGTACAAGCTAGATCATTTATTTGTTTAGTTGAGTGGGAGGTTCTTGAAATACATAACAAGTTATCCAGACCATTTTCAGATCAATTTGGTATCGGAGCATAGTTTCTTGCTTGAAAGAGCACTTGGTTGCTTGATTGACAGAAAAAGCTATTACTTGTATAACTTGAAAGGCGTTTAAACAATGTAAAAGATTGATTGTTTTACTGTTTGCAAACTGACTGTTGCTTGAGTTTTCTAGAGGTGAAGGGATAGCTACTGATTAGCTAAGTCTTGGAGAGGAAAAAAATGAAAAAATAGCTAAAGAGGCTAAAGGCATCTTCCTTACCCCAAAGGACCTTAAGGTCACCCTTGGAACACAAACCCTCTTGACAATTGTTTGCTAAGAAGCTCTTAGAGTTTGTTTGTTGTTTGGCTGCTTGAATAAGAGTTTGTCTCTACAACCATTTGGTTAAAAAAATCTTTATCATTTTTTTGAAAGGTTTGTGAACTTGTTTGAAGTTAATTTGATCGTTTTCATTATGACAACTTCTACAAGTGAGGTTTCCTCCTTCACAAGATTCTTCGATGAAGATATGAATCGTGACTTTATTATATTGAAGGACATGGTGTAGATTCTGTTTGAGGATAGAAGAGAAAGCACTGAACTTCGTGAGCAATTTTTTGCTATGAAGGAAGAGAAGGAAGAAATTCTCCAAAGATTGCATGAGATGGAGATGCAGCTCCATCAAGCTCAAGAGGCTTTGACCAAGAACATGTGTGAGGAAGAGATAATCCACTCTAATTTGTCTTCAGTTTCCTCATTCAAAATATGTGTTGGTTCTTTCGAAAAGCACATGAGAGGTATAGGGTCCAAGTTAATGATTAAAATGGACTATGAAGGCAAGGGTTTAGGCAAGCATACACAATGCATGGTTGATCCTATTTTGGTTGAGGAAAGACCCAAGAATCTTGGTCTTGGTTATGTGCAATTTAATGGAAAATACTCCAAAGCCATGAAGGCATCTGAGGCTAATTCAAAGAGAAATTTTTTGCCAAGTTCTAAGATGCAAATATTTCAAATTTGTTTCAAAGATGATTGCCAATTCTTTAAGCCTTTGTTGCAGCAAGAAGATGGTAGACATGCATCTTATGGTGAGCATGCGAGTTTAGATAGTTTTCAAAACAAGAATGATGACGTTAGTCTGCAAATGAAAGCTGGAGCCTCTACTAGTTCATCTCCTCATGAAGGAAAAAAGGATGAACATGCAAAGCAGCACAAGAGGTATAAATCTTCTCATGATCAATTTTATTGTGTTTATGTAAGGCATGATAATTTTGCATGCTTAAATGGAAGAAAGATTTGTTTTACATTTTGCGGTCGATTTAACCATGATGTTTCGAGATGCTAGATGAGGAAGAAAGCTTACAGGAAGCAAAAGAAGCAAAGACAACTTTCAAAGAAGGTGCATAATACTTGCACATATTACCAGAAGAGGGGACATGTTGTCTCCCATTGTTGGAATTTTGCATCCAACTAATCGTCCCAAGCACATGCAACGAGAGGACAGAAAGATTGGCGAAGGTGGAACCAAGGATTCCATTATTGAGGTGAAAACGGATGATTCACATGAAGAAGGGTTTCAAAATAAAAATTCACCATGGAAGTGGCTTGGTAAGAAGTGGATGGACTTCTTAACACGGTAAGACATACTCTTTTGTGCATATGAAAAAAAAATTTATATGTATGTATTTTATGTTGTAATCTCTCTTTTTTTTTAGCCACCTTGGATCATTGATCAAGGAAATGATGTTCAACTACCTTTTGCAAATTTCTCACCATAAATTTCTGAGTGAGTGCAAGAAAGACAGTTTTTGACAGGAGGACAAGCGCATCCAGGAAGGGAAGTGTTAATTTCTTTCTAGTTGTGGTTCAAAGTCACTATCCATGCAAGGAAAGTGTATGGAGGCTACAAATAAGAGGGTTTTGTAATCTCATCTATTGTATAGATCAGTATATTAGTATTTTTGGGTCCAAAATATTCCCAATGGGGAGGTGTGATCAGAACTGGATCAAGGACCTAAGGATTAGCTCAAAATTAAAAGCTACATGATTGGGTTGAAACTAGGATGGTTGCGTACATCTCATCTTCCTGATTTTTGCACTACAAACGGTTCAAAAAATGGACACAGTATGAAGAATTTATTGCACTCTGAATGCCAAGTGGGTTCGGCGGAGCACGGAGGGGCCATCCCTCCTCCCATGGAACCTCATCACGTGACTAGTGAAGGAGCTTAATGTTAAGTGTGCTTAAGGAGCCTGATCCCAAGTTCAATATTTAATTAAACTTCAGTTAAGTGGATTATAATATGGTAGAGATTATAGAGGCGCTCCCAAATTTAGGCAGACTTCCACTTTTAGTGGAGTTAACTGGCAGTTGCCCCACATTTAGTGGAGGAAATTGGGGCAAAGTTGTTTTGGTCATAAATCACTCAATTGTAAACCACTTTAAGAGTTCCAATAGTAAATTTATACTATCTCAAGCCTTATGAACTCAATGGATTAGGTTGCAGAGCCATCATAGAGCTTCTAAGCAGGTTTTTGCATCAATGAAGTTTTGGGCAACCTTGGGCAATCCGTGGAGGATAGCCTAGTTTGGGGATGCAGTGCTCGTTTTGAGAAATTTATCAGTTGATATTTGGTGTATGATGTGTTTTGGATACATTAGGTTTTGTTTCAGAGATAGAAACATAATTCTAAATGAGTTTATTCCAAAAATAAGCTTTGTGTAGCTTAGTGCACCGACAGAAGGAATCGTGTCTAAAGGGAGCCTAAAGTTGTTTGCAGAGTTTGGACAGCCATGAGAGGGATCTAGATGGTATTATAAGCCCTTTGGATAATTTCAATATCCATAGGAGTTCAGTGTGGAACTTTTAAAAGAAACTTTACCATAATCCCAAAGAGCCAAGTCAAGATGACAAAGCTCAAAGGAGATGTAGCCCACGAAATTCGGGTGAACTCCTAGATTAATTTTTCTATTGTGTGTGAATGTTTTATGGCTGCATTATGTTGTTGTTATAATTGTTAAATTTTAGCAAGAACAAATGAACTTAAGACACATAAACTGTTAAAAATCATACACCACTTTTAAGTAATAATTCCACATAATGTTAAGTACAAGCTAGATCATTTATTTGTTTAGCTGAGTGGGAGGTTCTTGAAATACATAAAAATCTATCCAGACCATTTTCAGATCACTCAAATATGGGTGCCCCTTTACCAAAACATTGGGTGTCAATGTAATGACCACAAGGTGTATGTGGTTCGAATGCATGGTTTTGATGTAAGGGGGAATAGATAAATTCAGGGGTGGTAAATGCTTCCATAATGTCATCATTGTAATAGAAGATGTGGTGACTGGTGGAAGAAAGACCACCTAATGTGGCAAAGCTACCTAACTCATCATCATGAGAAGAGAGGTTCACATGCACATCGTCACAAGGGGTGACAGAAAAACAAGTAGATGAAGGATCCACCGATGTTGAGCCCAAGGTGATCGTTGAAGGGAGGTTAGGAAAAACAAAGGGGGAAGTCGCAAGGGGGTCTTCCACCGTGGATCTCATAGATGATGACAGGTAGTGGATAGTGCCAAATAATCTATCATTTCGACATCCGAAGGGGGAATGTCAATGGAAGTGAATGTTTCCTCTAGTTTTGCTAAAGCAAATCGCGCAAATGAGGGAGCGGCGGACTCGTTGCGCTTTGCCTCGAATTGGAAAACCACTACCACAGAGGAGCGATACTCTTCGAGGTGGGCATAGAGGGAAGTATAGTGGCCATGGAAATCACACAAAGCACAGGGCTAGTTTGTGTGGATATTATTAGGTTTCTTGGTTGTAGTCGAGGAAGGAACAGAGGTTTCTAGGACTGTAGACTCAGGGAACGCGACATTGAATATGGGTTTGATACGAGGCAACTCAAGACAATGATGGGTGGCATGATTGACAACATCACACAAAGCACATAGGGGGGTACACTTTGGAGGCTGAGAAGGATTAGGGTTTGTGGGGGTGGCCTTGTCTTTAGGTGCCTTCTTGCGAGATTTGCCTCTCTCTCTCAAAGTTGTCACAATAGGAGGGGGTTCCTGTTGAGGTTGCTGAGGCACGGAAGCAAGGGGAGGGGTCATGGGGAGCGATTTAACTAGGGTCAAAGCAAGATAAGGTTTATGTTGACCAGGCGAGATAGTGGTTGGGGGATCAATGTACCAAACTAGGATCCCCAGGGTCAGGTTAGGAAAGGATAAGGTAGCCATAACAGGTACCGAAAATACTTCAATAGGGGGAGCTAGGAACGGTATCTGACCAAAGGGGTAATGGCCAAGTGGGACAACTCCGAGATGGTTAAGGCTAGGAGGAACCATTACGGGAGGGTAGAGAGGCTCATGGATACTAGCTGCAGATGAGGGGATTTGAGGAGGGGGTCCTGAAGGCTGATTCGAGGCGCTAGGAGCAGGCTGCGGAGGGTGGGGTTGCTGACTAGTCGAAGCAGGGCTGTTGACTAGTTGAAGCGGGCCGCTTGAGGTCGGACTGGGATGATTGCATCATGCAAACATTCGACGAGCTAGGATCAGAGACAAGAGGAGGAAGACCAGGGAAAGAACCAAGCAAAGAGGAGTCTTTGTAGACTCTGGGTGAGACATTGGTCAAAGGTTCGACTATTTGTTTCTTGGCCACCGAAGAGATGATGGACTCAGGGGAGGTATGAGACTTCGGTTCGTAATATGTCAACTGGTCGGCGGTGACAATATTTCTGTTGTGAGGAAATCACATCTTACGGTGAACCACAGATGAGATAGCATACATCGCATAAGTGTAGCTACGACCCAATAGAATGTTGTAATATAAGGGGGCATCAATGACTTCTACATCAACACAAGCAGTCTTTCCCGCAAGAGTAATAGGACAATTGCGGAACAGGTCAATGGGTTAAGAAGAGTGGTCATCCCATGCTCAGAGGGTGATAGTGGAAGGGGCCAACTCAGGTGATCTAATTTTCTTCCAAATCGAAGTGGACATCATACAGGTGGATGCCCCCTCATCAATGATACAACATGAGACGTTGGCATTCCGGATATTGATAGGGATTTGGAAGGTGATGGAGGCAGGAAGGGGAGGATGTTCTGACTGGTCAACATCGAAGATGATCAAATGATCATATGAAGGATCTACAACACCCATGGAAGTTAGTATATCTTTTCGTTGTGAAGGAAATGACTGGAGGAGTTCCAGTGTTGATATGGTTGTAGGAGATTGCGCCAAATCATATACTATACTATATGAATGGGAAGCCTTTCCAGAAGCAACATTTTGGTGTAATGGTCCTTTGGGGCTCTTGCTATGAACCTCTACCTTAGGCTGAGGGATCTGTAAAGGACCATTGGTTGTCGAAGAGGCTCTATGGATCTTAAAGAAGGGGGCTCGGGGGAAAACGTAGAGGGAGGCTTGTTGTACTGATGGGACCGAGTCTAAAGGTTGAGGTAAATGGTAATAGGTTGGTCAAATTTCATCATGAGAATATGGTGATCAGAGGTACCAGATAGAGGAGGTTGAGTGGATGCTTGACCTTCAAGGGGTTGGGTAGACACAAATCCTTGTTAGGGGAAAGGATTGGTAAACACAGTTGGCTTGATAGGTGTAGCATTGGGAGGAACCGAAGGGGAGGCTTGCTATCCATGCGATGTTTCTTGAGTCTCCCACATCTGACGCATCTGAGGTAAAAGAGGACAATCATAGGTGTAGTGACCATGGACCCTGCAACAAGAATAAGGCTTATTCGTGCGAACAGGCCTTTCCTGCTTGGGCTGACTACCCTGTTGCTGGTTAGCAATGTTAGGTGCATTCCCTTGGGGATTAGGTCCTGGATTACCTGGGGAAAATTGATTTTGGGTGCCTTTCCTCTTTTTTTTGGAAGTAGGAGGATTAGTCACGCCCTACTATGCATACACCTACCCTTGGGGGGGTGGTGGCTACTGTTGCGGGGGTTGAGAAGGCAAGGGAGGTGGGGGTGCTAATGCTAGAGGAGATGGAGCACTAGGCTGTGGATACAGATAATAAGGAGGTTGGGTAACATTGTGGTAAACAGGTTGGGAAAAAGGAGGAGGCATGTTGTATCCTGGATACATGCTACCAAGAGGGGGAAAAGTGCTGGAGGAGCTGGCCCCTCCCTGAGGGAAACCATAATCCATGGGAGGATGAGTGTACAGATGAGAAAGGGCTCCAATGATACCGTCGGCAGCATGGGATGCCCCCGGTGCATTGGCACCACCAATTCTAGGTAGATAAAGTAAGACAATATAAACATAACCAGACTATGCATAGATCAGGTCATATTTCAATGCAATCTGGAGAGTGGCTTCTTCGGTTTGAGGGAAATGATATGCGACATCTTTGCCGATAGAAGGAAAAAGGGATCTGAGAAACCAGTCATGTAGACATGGTCTTCGAAGGTAGGGGCTTGACATAGGCCCTTTCTTCTCCGCCATTCCTAGACATGATCGGATAGGCAGATCGCAGACGATTGACAGAAAGAGGTCAAAAGTTCGGTACCAATTTCATAATGAAGGGGAAGCTAGAAGTAAGACAGAAAAGCCTGGGCAAGAGTCGCAAAAGTAGTATGAGAGGAGGAGGCATGGTCAACATACCACTTATAAGCTTCTCCAGTAAGCGTACGTTGGAACAACCAAAGACGGACAGAGTCATCGGTGATGGATTTATACAAACACCACATGTGGAAAGATCGAACATGGTTTGTAGGATCTTCTCCAGCAAGACCTTCAAACTTGGGGATGTCAGAAGGGAGCTTGGTTGGCATAGCAGGCCAACCAATATCATGGTGTATGGGGTCATTGATCAACTGGTTAAAATCAGGAAGACTGAGGCCTGCCATATAAGGGAGCAAGGTAGCAGCCGGGATAGTTCATGTTGCGGTCCCACTAGTAGTATTCCCAGCATTAGGGTCGGGGCTACCACAAGCATTAGGTCCTGAACTAGACATGGTGAAGGTGACATGGGAGAACTGGGGATAGAACCAGAACGGGAACCCAATGAACTAGAAGCGGAGTCAGAATGGGGACTCAGTGGAGGACTAACTCAAATCCTACACGGAGGAGTAAGTCTTCCTAACGGAAACTAAGGATGAAGGCCAAGAAGTCTCCGGGATAAATGCCTTGGGGGCGCAATGATGGAAGAAAAAACACAGATCAAAAAAGGAAGAGAGACCAAAAAAGGAAAGGAGGGGCAAGATCAGATGATTACAATGTCAAAACAAGGGCAAAGAGGTGTGGGATCAAATGATTACAATGTTATAGTCTTGGCCTGGCGGTGTAAACTAGGTGCTCTTCACTTAGGGTGTGTGTGTTAAGTGTGTTAATTTTAATTTTTAAACCTAGATGTGTGTAGATAAAAAGAAAAAGTTTGTTGTATAACTGTAAATAAATCTGCAAATAACGGTAAAGTAAACTGAATATAATAGAAAATAAACAGCTAAAGATACATCAATCTAAACCCAAGGAGGCGGGCTTCCCAACAACTAGTCTATGGGTGGGAAAAAGTATAGTCAAAACACACCAAAATAGCCAATGGATCTAAAGTCGAGGGGGGAAATGATCTAAAGGTCATATCTCTTGGATATAGGTGCAGAAAACAGTGAAAAACCAGAGGGAAAAGTGTTGCAAATGAGGTGGCAAAAGGCTACAACTTGAAGGGAAACAGAGGGGACCCTAGAGGAGGACCAAAAAAAATTGAAAAGAGGTATTTTGAATGGATAAATAACCAATCTGAAATGGATCTGAAGGTATAGGATCAGATCTAAAAAAAGGCTGAACACACTGAAATTTCAGACAACCTGCTTCACCTAAACTCCTCCTAGAAAGGTGGAAGCATACTGAAGCCCTAGGGGGCTAGGTTCCCACTTCTACGAGTAAAACAGAGAAAGTACAGGTCGATGGGTGGAGACGGAGGTCAGAAAACCCTGAACAGTAGCCCAGACAAACCCAAAAAAGTCACAGAAAAATTCCCACAAAAAGTACAGGTCGCAGTTTCTAACCTAGTTTTTGTAGAGGTCGCAGGTTTGAGGCTATATTCTGCATCCTGAAGGTTGAGGTCGCAGGTTTTGGCCCAAAAATAAAGACTTGCACTTTCGGCACTCTCGGTAGTAGGTTTCAGAAAAAAGTGTCGTCTCAGTTGCGGCTAACACCTGTCACCTGCGCAATAGGCCTAGAAACACACGGAAGTTAGAATTTTTACTGTTTACGGTTTTAAAGGTTAAAAAAACATCAAAAAAAGAAAAACAAGAAGCTGAAGAAAAACCCTATGGTTTGAAGCAGCTGTTCATGTAGGGATCTAAAAAACGACAGAGATCGTAATTGTAAACCCTTGTGGAGTCATGAGTTGTTAGTGTGAATTATAATCGCAAGTGTATGAAAAAATCCCACTTTAGCTGTGCATAATAAACATCCCTAACATCAAATATGGCTGCCAATTTCTTTAGATCTGCAGTTATTTGACCACGACAAATGCTACAAAATCCAAATCTATGTAGTTAAAGACATTAAGCAGTAAATAAAAGCAAGAGTTTCTCCATGCATCCAATAGACAAGACAAGAATATTTGTAAAGAATTTTTGTATTTATGACACCTGGGAAGGGAACATAGAAAGATATTACCAGCCCCCCTCAATGGGATGGGTTCTTGTATGTCCTCAGCGCTTCAGATTTAAGATCTCTCTCTCATGATGCTATAGAAAACCCAGACAAAAATGGAACTCAAAGGGAGTTCACAAGCAAAAAGATAGAAAAATATGACAATGATGGAGGATCAAACCCAGACCAAAAGTATAGATCCAGAGTGATCTTTAGGCAACAAATGGTAGTGAATGAATGGAAAAACCCTTCTATTTATAAAAAAATATTGAGTTAGTCTAGATATCGGTGCATAATTAAAATATTGTTAACCAAATCTAGATTCAAGTTTTATGGAATATTTAATTATATTTGTTGGAGGGAAAAAGAATTTGAATTTGGTCAAATCCCTTTATTTGTAAATAATAAATAAATAAATGATTTATTTATTATTTTAAGAGTGTGGTTGAGTAATAATTAAATAAATAGTGATCTATTCAATTATTTATAAATGATTTAGTCAAATTTAACAAGGGATATTATTTAAATAATGTTTAAATAATTATTCCTAGAAAATAATAAGATAAATAGTGATTTATCTAATTAATTTTCCTGTTTTGGGTTAAATATGACCAGGAATATTAATTAAACTATTTTTTAACTAATTATTCCTTGAGGAAAATCAAACAAATACGGATTTATTCAATATTTCCTCATGGGGTTTCCTGTTTAGACCATAAACAACTTAATAAATTATGGATTACTAAGTTATTTTTCATAGTGAAAGCAATTTTACTTAAGGTAAAATTCGTCTTACATGGTGTACATTGGTCCATCTAATAGTAACAGGTTAGATGACCAAAAATTGGTGTAACGCTAACAAAACCATATCACAATGAATTGTTCCAGTTGCATGTACCTTTAGAACTTCCCCGACCCTTATATATTTCCATTTGTTGTCTTGAAACTCACTGCCCTTCAGCACTTCAACTTGTTATTTTCTTGATGCTGATGCCAATGCTCATGCCCATCTTTGATGGCCATCACACATAAAACAAACAAAAAAGGGAAAAGTGACACAGTCCTCCCAAAAACTACAAGCCAAGGAATCTGATTCAAAGTAGCAACTACCAAAAAGTAGACATATGCAACCCGATGAAACTAAACAACATCGTGGGCAAGTGTAGCATCAATTCCCTACTATTATGAAACCTCCCTTGTCTTCAGAAATAAAGATAATTTGTGCTTTTCTCCATCATGGGATGATGCATAACTTAGGCTTCCCCCACTTGTAAACCAGTTTCGTGTTTCTTATAAACAACTGCATGTGATTTTAGCATTTGAGGGCCATCTTTAGCTGAGATGGAGGCGCGCTTGTAGCATAGGCACTGATTAACAATATGAACCCTCTCCATAGTTGTGCACCTCCAGTTACCGATTGAACTACTAGAGACTTGAGTTTCTAATCAAAATCAATCAACTAATGTGCAGAGATAACAGGGAAATCATTATTAGAAGTAGGCCACGAGGATGCTAATCAGTCCAAGAACAAACGACCAATATTTCTCATTCTTATCATTTGCAGAAAGATCATCATAGATTTGATACCTCACACATTTTTTATTTCCATTCATTAAACATAGTAAGATTACCAACAACGTTTGCCACAATTCGAGCCCCATCAACTGGAGGGTTCGAGTGCAGGAACAACTTCAACCACAATGATATCAATGTAAGAATTTGCATGGATAAATGCATATCCGCTACTAATAAAATACTTAGTCACATCACTTCCTTCATGAACATACATAAGACCAAGTTTCAGTTTAGCAGAGTGCAGAAACATGAGTGTAGTCCCGGAATCCTTCAGAGTGCAGGCAACCATGAAATGGTGCAGGAAGGTAAATGCAAGTTCAAAGGCTGTATAAAAACATGATCAAATTAATCTTTAAACCTGCAACATACAAACCTCAATTAATAATGTTTTAATCATGTTAAAACAAGGAAAGTAACAAATATTCGCAACAATAATCTTTTAATCAAACAGCAGTATGAGAGATTTTGAGTGAAAATAAGACAAAGTGGAGGCCCAACAATATATATATATATATGGTGAATGTTATGTTATAGTTATATATAAAAACTATGTTATATAAAATTTTATGTCTTATATATATATATATATATATAACATTTTTTCCTGGTTTTAAGTTTTTAACTTAATTACTATTTTATTTAAGCAATTTTTTTTTAAACAAATTATTATATTTATTATTAAAAAATATAAATTAATTTAAAATTAAGATTAAAAAATTTAAAATAAAATTGTTATTTGATAAATAGAAGTTTAATATGAGAATCCATATTCATTATGTCAATCTTAAGTTCTTAATTTATTTATTTATATGTTATAGTTTGGTTGTTTATGTTTTGCAGTTTTTTTGGGTATATTTTTGCTCAAATTTATTAGAAATTTAAAATTCATTTTATATATATATATATATATATATATATATATATATATATATATATATATATATATATATATATATATATATTGAAAATTATTTCACTAAATTCTTAAGAAAATTCAAAACCTAAAATAATTAGAAAATAATTTATTTACCATTAAAAAAAAATCATAATAAATATGTCACCATTGCAATTATTGAAAACTTATACTTGACTAAATGAAAAATTTTAAAATAAAACGTAAATTATAATTTTTTTATGGTTTTTTGTGGTTTCTAGGTTGTTTATTTTTGTTTTCAAGGGGTTTTTTTGCGATTTTTGTATAGTGGGTTTTCATTTCAAAATAATATATTTTTGTCTTTTGTAATAAAAAATCATTCAGCTAGAGAAAAAATGATAGGAAACCTACCTTGGCCTCTAGATGGTGGTTGGTTTGAACTTCTAGGAAGTTGGTGGGGCTGGTTTGATCGTTTGAGACATTTGTGGGGTCGTTGCACAGTTGGATCAAGCTCCTCCATCTCGTTCGAGCTCCCAAACTCTCGGTTGAGCTACTTTCTATGTCACAATCTACGCAAAATGGCTTTTACAAACCACAAAGACAAATTTTAATGACAAGTAGATACTCAATCAAGCGCCTAACCTTAGGTTATAGGAAGAGCTCATTTGAGGGCTTGTATAAATGCTCAATCGAGCTATCTCTAAGCCCTCAAGTAGGTCGTTTAAGTGCTTACAAATTTCTCGATCGAGCACTTAAAATAACTCGATCAAGCTCCCTTTTTTCATCGAAACGCTCCCTCGGTTTTCCAAAAAGTCTAACCTAACTCCAAGCATAGACCCTTAGGAATAGGAATTCTAGTCTGGGATGTCTACTTTTTAGGAGCTATATAGCCATGCCTTGGCTCAACCTCTTTTATGTTTTTGTTTCCATGAAACTTTGTAAGTCTTTAACTCTCCGGTTCAAACTCAAAGAATATCTAGTTTCCCAAGTGGAAAACCACTGACAGCAACGGCTTGAAAACTCTATAACTTCCTAATATAATTAAAATTTAGCTTGAAAAAAATAGTGTACAATTAATTTATAGGCATAAGAATTTCATAATTATTTTATAACATAATTTAAATTCCATCGTCATCTATGTGTGTAAAATTAATTGAATGTTAGTGAACTAAAATTTATAACTATCTTTTTCCTTGGGGTATTGGATAGACGGTGATCGAGTGCTCTATTAACGAGCTCCTTGATGTGAAGTCACTGGTAAAAACTCCCCGCCCCAATTGGGGTGTTATATTGGACATGCTGAAGAGATAGTCTCACCAAGCTTAAAAAGAATAAAAAAATTATAACTATCTTTATGTATAAATGGTTTTTTGTTCTCATGGTTTGAAATTAAGTAGAAGTTAGTGGGATATTTCATTTATAAGTACATGGTGGTTTTTTCTCTTATGATTAGTATCTCATGAAATCGAATTATACTAATTACTCATTCCATTAATATTAAAAGTTTAAAAAATAATCAATAGTTAATAGTTAAATTAGTAATGATGATGTTGATAATTAAATAAATAATTATTATTTAATGATAATTTAATAATCTAACTTGCAATTAAGTTTATTTTGGGTGGTTGGGAGGAATGATTGTTATCTTCTACAAGAAACATGATTAGTTTGTTGTAATGGCTTCGAGACTTCTTGTTAAGTCTAACTAATCCCTTGAGAACTGAAACATATATATTCGTCATATAGAATATAAAAATATTTCCCATGAAAAAAAAATATAATTTAATAACTTAATTAATTACTAATAATAATAATAAAAAAAATTGAAAATCAAATAGCCAATAATAATTCATTTAATAAAAATAACCATTTAATTAAAATACTTATATTATTTGATATTATAATAACCTAGTGTGACAATGTTGATTATGAAATATGAAGAGGTCAAGATGGTGCAACATTTTTGCTTCTAACACAAATGTGATGCAAACATCACACCTTTATACAGCCTTGTGTTACTGCATGATGGCACAATATGACTTTTTATGTGTTTTGTCTAATAATTTATAATACATTAATATAACACTATATATCACATGTTGGAAAAAAGTTTTCTGTGTTTTGTGTAATAATTTCTAATACATTAATATAACACTATATATCACATGTTGGCAAATATGATGTAGAGTTATGTAAATGTGACATAAATAGGGACACACCCCTTAGAATCATGTTTTCATCATCCAACTTTCTTTTATGAAATTTGCATTGGGAGATTGTGCTAATTATGAAACTACAACCATGTCACAGTGTAGTAGTGTTGTAAACATTTCACATCATTCAATGTGTCCTACAGTGTTTCAAAATATTAGATAATTGACCTCAAGTATGGGTAATGGAAAATACAATTTTCCCGAGGGATGAGGAATAGTATCTCTAAGATAACCAATCTTGTAAATGTTTTAATTTTAATGTTTAATATTTTTGTTTTATGTGTTTGTTAAGGTTGAGAGTTTTTTTTAGTCCGTGTAGATGGGTTTTGGTTTTTATGATGTGTGTGTTCCATATCAAATAATTAATAAACTCCAACTAAATAAAAGAAAAATATTTTTATTTCCTTTTTAAACTCAAGAAATTTTATAAACGTAAACGTAATAGTTGGACCGAAAATTCTGCATCTCTAGAATGGTTGGGGGCAATCCCAAACTTTCTTGTTCCCATCGGAATCAAATTCACTACCCTAAAGGTCCAAAATATTATATTCTTGTATAGAATGCATTGCATGATGTTAAAACAACACAAAAACTAGAACTCTATTATTAATATATAATATTTTCTTAAAACATTATTAATGTATATATTTTCTTAAAACACGTTAACGTTTTTTAAAAATTTTATTATAATTTAAAATATATCTATATATATATATATATATATATATATATAATTCTAAATTTTGATAATTTTATTTTAATTTTTCTTGTATTATTATCAGAAACCAAAGAGATTACATGAAGTTTTGTTATTGAGAGTAATTAAGACACTGAAAGTGACATTGATATTAAAGACCTTAGTTATAGAACCTAAAATTTGGGCTATTGTAGAATTATATGAACAAGAAAATAGGGAAGCACTATAACTATTTATCTTCCTATCTTTCCCTATACAAAATTTGTTATTTGGACAAACTGAGAGAAGTACTAGAAAATATAAATAATAAACAACATAGATACCATAGACACATAAGTAGTAAAGCGTAAATATAAGAAGACTAGTCAAGGATGATGATTGTAGATCGTGGAGAGCCAATAACATGAGAATTATTCTCCAGTAGAGTAGAGTTTGTAGAAATGGAATTGAGGGGGATTGCATTGATATTTTCTTCCTCTTTTTCATGGCCTTTCAATTCAATGTCAAAACTTGAAGCAATATATCTTTCCACCTTGTTTAACCTTACTACTATATCATCCAAGTTGTAGTTGATGTCTCTCATAATGCACTTTATTTCTTCTTGTCCTGCAAAGAGTTTTTAGTTATCAATTTGTTTGTCGTTGATGACCATGTTTAACAAAGTCTCCAACTCACGATGAAGCATGATGGAGTGCAAAAAGTGCAGTTGTATCTTCTTGAATTTTCTAGGGTTTGGAATCCATTTGAGACAACCTCCACTAATCTCGGAGTCTAAAAAGTATTGTCGCTGAATGATTTAGCTTCCAGCTTCGTAATTTCATTCCTAACCTCCAATGGGGTAGCCTCGAAAAAGTTGGCAACTGAATCCCATCCAAAGATACATCGGTGCCTAGAAGAGGAAGGCCCTGCAACACCTCCTCGACGAGTTGGTTTTCATTGCCTAGGCATCATAAATTGCCTGCAAAACACAATGAAATCGACTATGATTTGTTGAGAATGCAGCAAGATGATGGAGCTTAGTGAAATGAAGTCGCCTTCACTAAGTGGGCCCGCAGGCAAATTCTGGCGCAAAGTCTATTTTTAGACTATGTCTATTTTTAGACATACGGAGCATAATTTAGGAATTCTACTTGGAGATTCTTGATGGATGCGACATGTCGGTAAAAATAGATGAGACCCTATTTTTTAGGACCCAGACTATTTTTAGACTGATCTCCTAAAAATATGGAAGTCAAATATTATTTACCCTTAATAATATTTTGACTATAAACGGCAGTTTACTCTCTTGGCGCACTTCAGTTTGAGTCATGGAGGTGGCTCATGCAACTGACACAAGGAATCACGTGGTTCCTAGGGTTTGATGGCATCTTGCATGGTTGGCTTCAGTTAGACTTCAGTGGCAGGAGTTTTGGAGGAGTTAACGGGACAGATAGTGGAGTTGTGTTGTGTTTGTTTTAGTTGAACTAGTTGGGATTAGTTAACTAACTAATCAACTAGATATGAGTGGAGTGAATTAAATAATATTTAATTCACTAAATATTAACTCATTAGTCAACTCAAGAACACTTCAGTTCACTACAGTGCATGATCAGTTCAGTGGAGACCAGTGGAAGAGGTAGATGAAAGGGTGAGTAAAGCTATCGGTTGGTAGATTTGTTTTGCATGAGATTTGCATTACACTTGGAGGAATTGTCCATGACAATTACGCAATCAAGGGAAGGGGATTCGAACCTTGAACCTCTTCATATACAGGCCATGATTGCGCAATAGAGGCAAGGCGATTGGCGGGGAGTTTTGAACCTCAGACTTGTTCAAAACTGAGTCAGATTGTGAGTAACTTCATGAGAGAGTACTGAGTACTTGTGAGGAGTATTGTACTTGTTTGGTTACTTGATTTCTCCATTATAATATACACAATAGCTGCGGGGTTTTCAGCTATAGGCTTTCCCCATACGTACTGAGTTAATGTGTGATTGAATTGATGTGAGATTGCTTCTGTTATTTCCGCATGTGACAATTAATTGTAGAAGAAGGTTATGTGTTATGTATGCAATTCGAAATTGATATATGACCAGGTTAATCTTCAGTGAATAAGTGATTTATTCGGCTAATTTCTACATGGTATCGGAGCGAGATTAATTGTCGAGATCTATTACGGTGATTGCAAACTTATTTCCTCGGACAGAGTCTGCATGCGGGCCAGGTAGCCTCCGGAATATTCATCCTTCTTTGTAAGGTGAAAGATCTGGTGAATGCCCCTTTGCAGTCAATCTCTGATTTGGAAATAATTTGTTTTCAAGTATAGATCGGAAGCGATAGAGCTTGAGGTTGGAATTCGAATTTTGCAGAAGGTTGTTCTTCTTGGTGCCGGTGTTGAAAGATGTCTTCTTTCAATGGTTTGCGACTCGAATATGCTCTTGAAGGCAGTTCGAACTATGTTGCATGGAAGGATCGCATGGAAGAAGTGTTAGAAGATAATGGTCTGAAGGAGTTCGTAGATACGGATGTCCCAAAGCCCACTGATGCAGCTGAAGTCGAAGCATGGCAAAAGAAGATGGCGAAATGTCGAAGGATCCTGTTGGAGGGCGTCAAGGATCATATTGTATCCAGCCTGCATGGAAAGGCTACTCCATATTTAATGTGGAAAGCTTTGACGGATCTATTCCAGAGTAAGAGTGACCAAAGGAAGCTGGCACTCAAAGATAAGCTCAGGAACATCAAGATGGAGAAGGGCGACAGTATCGCCAAATACCTCACGAGGTTCACTCAATGCAGAGATGAGCTGGGAAGTGTGGGGGTGACTGTCGAAGACGAGGACATGGTCGACCTGGCTCTCCTTGGTCTTCCGAAGGCTTGGCACTCATATCAAGATAGTGTCAATGGTCGGGAGAAGCTGCCGGGATGGGAGCGCCTTTGGGCGGATCTCATGCAGGGGGAGATAAGGAGGACTACTCGAGATGGATCTTCATCAAAGGGAGCTGATGAAGAAAATTGCGCTTTGGTGGCCAAAGCAAAGAAGGGGAAGGGTAAGAAAACCTCTCATTCTGGTGCAAAGGGCAAGAAGCAGGATATGGCGAAAGTGAAGTGTTTTCAATGCCATGATCACAGACATTATGCTACCAATTGTCCAAAGAAGAAGAAGAACAAGCAAGCGGGAAGATCTGCAGATGGAGAAGCTTTGGCTTCACAGTTCGAGCTTGACTTTTCACTGATTGCATGCTTGGTTTCAAGTGTGATGGGATCGGTGTGGTTCTTGGACAGCGGTGCGTCTTTTCATATGACGGGAGATCGGGAGTTGTTCTCAGATCTGGAGGACAAGGATTTGGGTATGCACATCGAGATGGGCGATGACGGTAGATACAGTGCGACTGGTATCGGTACCGTATCCTTTCAGAGGGAGTCTGGTAAACCCTTTGTCTTAAAAGATGTCATGCATGTACCTGGATTGAAGAAGAACCTGATTTCAGTAGCGATGTTGGAGGATAAGGGGTATGATGTGGTCTTCAGCGAAGGAAAAGCCTTCCTGCGCAGTAAGACTACTGGAGAGACCCGGAAGATAGGGGTTCGAACTCAGAACCTTTATCAGTTGCAGGTAGATGACTGTGTAGCTATGGCATGCAAGGCGGGAGAAGTGGTGAGCCGGGATGATGAGGGCGAACTATGGCACGGGAGATTGGGCCATCTTCACCATGGAGCTTTGAAGATTCTGCAGCAGATTTCTACTGGACTTCCTAAGGGCACCCTTGCGCAGTCAGATCAGTGCAAGGGGTGTGCTTTAGGGAAGTATGTGAAAGCCACCTTTCACGAGAAGGATAGTCGCGCCACGACGATCCTTGAGAGAGTTCACACAGACGTGTGTGGTCCTTTCTCGGTTGCTTCGACAGCAAAGCACAAGTATTATGTGATCTTTGTTGATGATTTCTCTCGAAAGTGCTGGATCTTCTTCATGCAGAAGAAGAGCGATACATTCGCGAAGTTCTGTGAGTTTAAAGCACTGGTCGAGAAGGAGTCGGGGAAGAAGGTGATTGCTCTAGGGAGTGATAACGGTGGTGAATTCATCTCGGCTGAATTCAAGGAGTTCTGCAGCGCAGAAGGGATTCGGAGAGAGCTCATCGCACCCCATAACCCACAGCAGAACGGGGTGGCTGAGCGGAAGAACAGAACGATCGTGGGTGCTGCACGGGCGATGTTGCATGATCGGGGCCTACCCCTTCACTTGTGGGCTGAGGCATGCAATACAGCAGTGTATGTGCAGAACCGTTGTCCTCACAAGGTTCTTGGCATGAGTACACCAGAGGAGGCCTATTCTGGCAAGAGGCCTGATATTTCCCATTTGCGGATTTTCGGATCTCTTGTCTACATGCATGTGACGAAGGATGCGAGAAGGAAGCTGGATCCAACTGCTGAAGTTGGAATATTTGTGGGGTACACTGATACACCTCATAACTATCGAGTGTATGTGCCAGACAGTCGCAAGACTGTTGTGCGACGGGATATAAAATTTCGGGAGGAGAAAGCCATGCAGTGTTCGCTTGAGAGGGAGCCACACTTGCATGCAGATGAGGAGCTGTTAGTTCCTAAGGAGGAGCTTCCGGATGTGGATCGGCCACAAGAGGAGGTTCAGGAGGTGGAAGAAACCACCCAGGCAGCGCCAACCATCAGAGGGCGCATGCGCACTACAGAAGCTGAGCGACTGGCTCGGGATGCAGAGAAGGTTGTCGGACCACCTACAGCACAGCGCAGACAGAGACAGTCACCGGATCGGTACACTGGATACATGGCTCTTATGAGTCAATGTGTTGTGACAGAGCCATCCTCTTTTGAGGAAGCTGTGGAGGAACCCGCATGGGTTGATGCCATGATCGAAGAATATGATTCGATCATCAGGAACAGTGCATGGGAGATTGTCCCAAGACCGGTGGGAAAATCAATGGTGGGTTCGCGATGGATCTACAAGGTGAAGCAGGCGGCTGACGGGAGTGTGGAGAAGTACAAGGCGAGATTTGTCGCCCGTGGCTTCTCACAGATCGAGGGGATTGACTATGAGGAGACTTTTGCACCTGTCGCAAGGTACTCTTCCATACGGACGATCCTTGCTCTCTCGGCGCAGATGGGGTGGCACATTCATCAGATGGATGTGAAGACTGCGTTCCTCAATGGAGTTATTGAGGAAGAGGTGTACATAGAGCAGCCTGAAGGTTTTGAGATCTTCGGCAGTGAGTCGCATGTGTGCCGACTCAAGAGAGCACTGTATGGGCTGAAGCAAGCACCTCGTGCTTGGTACACTCGGATAGACAGCTACTTCACCGGGCTTTGATTCTCCAAGAGTGAGGCGGATCCAAACCTGTACCAGATTGTGGTGGAGGGGAAGCTGTTGATCATCGTACTGTATGTAGATGATCTGATTTTGACTGGCGACGAGCAGTTGATACTTTCATGCAAGGAGGATCTTGCACGAGAGTTTGAGATGAAGGACCTGGGAATCCTTCATTATTTCCTGGGATTGGAGATTTGGCAGCGCAGTGGAGGACTGTTTGTTTCTCAGGGCAAGTATGCCCGGGAGATTCTGGAGAGGTTCAACATGCAAGGCTGCAAGCCTGTTGATACCCCTATTCCTGGAGGTTGGAGGAAGGGAGATGCTACTTCGAAGGAGGTAGTGGATGCCACTGTCTATCGACAGTTGGTGGGGTCATTGATGTATCTGGTCAATACTCGACCCGATATATGCTATGCAGTTAACCAGCTTTCGCAAGCTATGGTTAAGCCTACCAAGCTCTTTTGGAAGGCGGGCAAGCATGTATTGCGCTATATCAGAGGCACATCGGGATATGGTCTATGGAACAGACAGGAGGATGGAGTGAAGCTTTCTGGCTTCACTGATGCAGATTGGGCAGGGAGCCCAACAGACCGGAAGAGCACTTCTGGAGGAGTTTTCAGCATTGGGTCGACGGCAGTTTCCTGGTACAGCAGGAAGCAGAGATCCGTGGCACTCAGTTCAGCAGAGGCCGAGTACATGGCAGCTAGCTTGGCTGCATGTGAGGCTATTTGGATGAGGAAGATCCTCGCAGGTTTGTTCAGGTTGCATTTGGAGCCTACAGTGATCTACTGTGATAACCAGAGCTACATCAAGCTCTCGGCTAATCCAGTATTTCATGATAGGTCCAAACATATCGACATCAGGTACCATCATATCAGAGATTGTGTTCAGCGGAGAATCATGATGCTTTCATATGTTCCCACGGAGGATCAGGATGCTGACATCCTGACGAAGGCGCTCACCAGGAGCAAGTTCGAATTCCACAGAGGCAGGATAGGGGTTGCGGATAATCCATATCTTGCTGAGAGGGAGTGTTGAAAATGCAGCAAGATGATGGAGCTTAGTGAAATGAAGTCGCCTTCACTAAGTGGGCCCGCAGGCAAATTCTGGCGCAAAGTCTATTTTTAGACTATGTCTATTTTTTAGACATACGGAGCATAATTTGGGAATTCTACTTGGAGATTCTTGATGGATGCGACATGTCGGTAAAAATAGATGAGACCCTATTTTTTAGGACCCAGGCTATTTTTAGACTGATCTCCTAAAAGTATGGAAGTCAAATATTATTTACCCTTAATAATATTTTGACTATAAACAGCAGTTTACTCTCTTGGCGCACTTCAGTTTGAGTCATGGAGGTGGCTCATGCAACTGACACAAGGAATCACGTAGTTCCTAGGGTTTGATGGCATCTTGCATGGTTGGCTTCAGTTAGACTTCAGTGGCAGGAGTTTTGGAGGAGTTAACGGGACAGATAGTGGAGTTGTGTTCTGTTTGTTTTGGTTGAACTAGTTGGGATTAGTTAACTAACTAATCAACTAGATATGAGTGGAGTAAATTAAATAATATTTAATTTACTAAATATTAACTCATTAGTCAACTCAAGAACACTTCAGTTCACTACAGTGCATGATCAGTTCAGTGGAGACCAGTGGAAGAGGTAGATGAAAGGGTGAGTAAAGCTATCAGTTGGTAGATTGGTTTTGCATGAGATTTGCATTACACTTGGAGGAATTGTCCATGACAATTACGCAATCAAGGCAAGGGGATTCGAACCTTTAACCTCTTCATATACAGGCCATGATTGCGCAATAGAGGCAAGGCAGTTAGTGGTGTGTTTTGAACCCGAGACTTGTTCAAAACCAAGCTAGATTGTGAGTAACTTCATGAGAGAGTACTGAGTACTTGTGAGGAGTATTGTACTTGTTTGGTTACTTTATTTCTCCATTATAATATACACAATAGCTGTGGGGTTTTCAGCTATAGGCTTTCCCCATACATACTGAGTTAATGTGTGATTGATTTGATGTGAGATTGCTTCTGTTATTTCCGCATGTGACAATTAATTGTAGAAGAAGGTTATGTGTTATGCATGCAATTCGAAATTGATGTATGATCGGGTTAATCTTCTTTGAATAAGTGATTTATTCAGCTAATTTCTACATGATTTACCATACAAAATGATGGTGTTAAATAAATTGGAGTGAGGAAGTGTGGACGTGTATCTTAACAAAATTGCAGCTAGTAAAGGAGAGGTTGATGATAAAGTATGGTAGGGTGGTATAATTTTTAAGGAACATCATAAACCGCACATGAGTTCTTAAAATGGAGGACCTATGATGGAACCCTAGACACAAAAGAAGGTGAACACCTTGACACGTTCAAGAAGACTGTATAATAGAAATATGACATGAACCTTGATACATTCAGGGAGACTGTAGCCTAGAAATTTAACTTGGAACTGAATAATAGATAGGGTTGTAAGGTACTCATATCCCTTTGAGACTATTTCAAACCAAATTGAAAATTTACCTAAATAACAAACCCTGCAAACGAGAACTTAGTAGTTGAAAGAGACACCAGTTGGATCGAAGCCTTGCAAGGAAGCTAGGGAAAGGAAGACGACCAACTCAAAAACCGAGCCTGACCCCATATTATGCAAAAATACAACAAATGACATAGGTGATTATACCTACCCAAAGACCGAAGATGCAAATTTGAACGACAGTGACAAGATATAGAGAGATTGCACCCAACCTTGAGGTAGTGTCACTGCCCAGTGGAGAAACCACCATCCTGGGGCTAACCCAGAATCCACATAATAATGAGCACCATGTTCATTCACAAAAAAACAAACTGAGTTCTGCCACCATCGCGAAATTCGTGGGTTATTTATATAATCTCTTATAATTCCTAAGAAGGAGAGTGAAGAGAGGGTTGATGAAGCCATAATTTGCTGGAAAAGTCCCTAAAAGGTCTGGGACTCCGCATTTCAAAGCAATAATGCATGATGCAATCATAAATGGAGCAAATTTTCTTGTCACGGAGATCCCAAGTGATAACCAATCTGCCATAACCATAAGAGTAGAACACCATTTTTCATAGGGATAAAGGGAATTAAGCAGTGTGATGATTCGAGAGCGGTTGAGTATGTAATTCTCAGGGGGCGGACATTTAATAGGTTAAAATGAGCGAGAAGAAAAAATATACCAGCAACTCATCCTATCCGTACAGATTATCATGGAGGGTCCATACCACTTAACATTTACCACTAACAATTGTGTTGAAAAGAGGACAAGCATTATAAACAAAATCATGGACATTTAATATGAGTGTTGTATTGTGTGCCCGTCGAAGAGACGATGATTGTTTATTGAAAAGTTTACAAAGGAAGTCACCCCCATCAGGGAGGGGAATGTTATATCCTCTTCATTTCTTAGGAGATCAATTGACTAATCTCATCAAGTTGTCCAATTGTTTACTTTCCTCCCATTAAACATTGATGGTGAGACTCTCCTACCGACAACTCCAGTAGGAAAGATAGTCTGCCACCTTATTTCCTTCCCTTTGTGTGTGTATGGGAATTACATAACGAAAATTTAATAGCAAATCCCAGATGTTTTCCCCCTTAGTCTTCAGACACCAACTATGGATGGCCCTGTCTGGCGGGTGTCCAAGGAGTAGCTTTGTAATAGGTTGTTATGGCTAGTTGCAAAACTCCGTGGATTTGGATAAATTTGAATAATTTATTTAGCATTATTTTAAATCGCCTCTTAAGCATTATAAACTCGTCCATGTTATTCATATTTATCCCATAAGATTTAAAATAAACGTGTTGTGGTTTGGAATTCAAATTTTTGAAGATACCCCCGATGCCTTCCTATCTTAGGTTTCCTTTAGAGGCACCATCAAAACTAAGTTCGATGAAATCCTACAAAGGAAAAATAAAATAACTAGGGCTGGATATTTTATTGGTAAAAATTGTGGATGGGTTTTCACTCTTTAAAATGGGATATCTATATTTTCCATAATAAGAGTGTTTGTTTCATTGGAATAGTCTACTTCTATGGTTTTGGAGTTTTCCATTAGCGTCTCCCTAATGTTATTAATGATAAGATATTAAATAACTGGAAAGGATTGGTGTTTTCCTTCAAACATTCATAATTTTCGTTATTTCGAGAGGGCCTAAAGAGAGAAATTGATAGCTAAGTACCAATCTTTGGCGATCCAAGGTTGTTTTATTTTTCGTTCAAAATAGGCTTCTAACCATGATTTTAATGTTAAAATGGGGCATTGAGTATCTAGATATTTTCTGAATGAATCTCCACAAACTATCCACAAATTGACATGTAAAGAATAAATTATACATTGACTCTTCCTCCTATAAACATAGAAAACATATGGATGGTCCTTCAAAACCCTTTTGTTTGAAGCGTTCAATGTTAAAATATGACCCCAAGCTATAAGTCGCCTTTCCATAAGTGCTTCCATAGGGACGATTGCTCCTTTTTTTGATAATCCGCTACCATGGTGTAACTTATTTGATTGAAAAGGCCCTTGAATATTGATTTCCCCATCGCAAAATGTCCAGGTTTTGGGAGACATGGATTAAACGATTTTGAAACAACTTATTATAGTCATTCCAAGTTTGATATCCCGCCATAGGTTCCTATAGGTTATTCCAATCATCTTTGGTATTCCACTCTTGCTAGATCTACTCTCTCTTTTTCTCCTTCAATAAATTGGCTACGTGACAAGCACCTTGTGATTGAATTAGAGGCTTAAGAGGATACAACTCGACATTAGTTTGCATGATTTTTCACTGCTTCCATGATTCATCCCAAAATGAATTCATCTTAGCATTTCCTATTTCCCAGAATTCCTTTTGCTTCACACGTCCTCTTGTGTGGAATGCCTAGTTCCATATGGAAAAGCCTTTAATATCTCCTTCAAAGCGCAACTGGTCTTCTTGAGTTTACAAGGGTAAATATTTACATGACTAAATTTCTTTCAAGATTTGGGAGCCTCATTGTACCCATTTCCACCAAAGTTTCAGAGTGTATGTTGTGTTGATGATGATGGGATCATGAAGTCCCAATCCACCATATTCCTTTGGGATGGTCAATTTATTTCACCCTACCAACACCCACTTTTCACTGTTGGATGCGCCTCTCCATAGGAATTTTGACAAAAGATATTTTATCTGATTTTCTACCATAGCTGGGAGAGGAATTACAAAGAGGACGTAATTTGGTAAATCTTGTAATACTACTTTCGTTAGAACTAAACGACTTGTGAAGTTGAGTGTTCTATATGCTAGTTTATAAATTTGTGGCGTGTCCTCTCTATGATTTCCTCCAATGAGGAACGTTTGTTAAGCTTTAGAACCAGTGGAACTTCAAGATATTGGATGGGAGGTTACCTCTATAAAAATCGAACAGTTTACTAAGCCAATTTTTTATTGTCTTTGAACAATTGAAATAGAAGATACATGTTTTTTCTACATTCACTTCCATACCTAAGGCATCCATACATGTTTTTAATAGCTTCCAAATTCTCTTTTAATTACTTAGAGGTTGGTAAACAAAATAAAATCACATCATCCACATACTGTAAGTGAGAGATCAGAAGGTCTGCTCCAAATAACCCGAGTTTGTGAATATATTCTACTTTGCTAGATTTTTGAAATATGTTTCCTAGACCTTCCATGGCAAGGATGAGAAGGAAGGGAGAAATAGGATCCCCTTGCCTTAGTCCTCTTAAGGAATGGAAATATTTAGAGAGGGAACCATTAATCAATATAAAAAGGGAAAAAAATGATATTAAAGATAACACCCATGATATCCAATGTTCAGAAAAAACCAAATTCCAGGATAATATATTCAAGGAAAGACCATCTTAATCAGTCATAGTCTTCAAATAAGTCGAGTTTAACAAACCTACCTAAGCATTTGGTAACTTTTAAAGAATGTAAGATCTCCTGCGTCACTATAATTCCATCCGATATTTTTCATCCTTCAACAAAATCTAACTGAGATGGAGATATAATGGAGGAGAGTATATGTTTCAACCTATTCGCCATCATTATGGAGATGATTTTGTAAATTACGTTGCATAGGGAAATTAGTCTAACCACACTCCTCCCACATTTACCCAAGTTAACCAGCCTACCATGGTAAACATGTGACGAAGAGTTACTATGATATGATTCAACCTATTATATCACCATAAAGAACTGGAATCGACAAACCAAAACCTTACTAACTTCCCTTGGGTGATACAAGACCTCCAAGATCTAAACCACCCTTGCAAGTGCAGAAACCCTGAGTTAACCTGTTTTTTCAATGATCTGAACTCCCAGTTGCATGCATAATCCTACATCCATGTGACTACAAGCCTTCAGCCACATGCATAAGCCTGCAAGGGAGCGACTACAATCTTTTTTTATAGTTATGTGCCTTCTACCGCAAAATTTGTGCCACATTTTCAGGGCTGGACTTCAGGTCACTACCCAAAAGCTGATGAAACTTTGAAAAATAATACATGGCACAAGGACAAAGCCTCTAAAATGAAACTTAGTCAAGAACTTGACATAACCAAGCCTAACCATGACAAAAAATTCGTCAAACACATCATCAACATGTAATCTACAAGCCACAATTACATATCTGAAGATAGCGATCTCATACTTATCTGAAAATCATCAAGAAGGTTTGATTCCTTCTCACGATAGACGGATTATCATCTATTAGGTCATACATTGATTATCCATTCATTTAATAATCATAACATGATGAGATCTAGGACTAAGATTTGTTATAAAACCATGATTATAGCTAGCATATAACTAGAATAATAGCAATGATAGAACAATCATTAGAGACACATAATAACAAGTATAAATAATCATTAAATATGAGAGGAAAATGTCTCTTATTAACATATGAAAAATCCAACCAAGTCAAGGACTTCCACGTACCACCTAACCATAGATTGGGTTGAACCAAATATTTCTTTTAGCTAATCACCATTGTTCCATATTTCAATCATGAATGTGGGACTCACAAAAAAACCAACGAGGGCTTCCTCAGGCTTTACCATATATCCCTCCATTACCATTAAAGGGATTCCTAGGCATGAATATCTCATCAATACAACCATGCTTTACTGTGTATCTCACCATTACTGGTCAAGGGATACCTAGGCCCAAACAAGAAACATACACTATTAGGCTTTACCATAATCGCACCATATACCAGACAAGGGATCACTAGGCCCTAAAAAATCATGGATGCCTCCAGATCTCTCCACCTAAACCGTGAGTAATTTTCATGTCTCCACCCTCAAGATTTACTGTGTATTCTGTCATTACGGCTCAAGGGAGTCCTACGCCTTTGGGAATTTTCTTGAGAGAACCCCACTTAGTTTAGAAACCATCCAGCAATATAGCTCAACTAAGTAAAATAACCCCATCACACCATGGCTATCCGAAAATGGAAAGGAAAGGTTGAGAACCACTATCACACCTGGAAAAACCCATGCCAATGACAATAATAGAAGAAAATACACACATGCATGTATCATTCATGCCAAAACCAAAAGGGAAATCATACATGCAATTTGATACTTGCAAGTAATCCCTTTGTAGCCGCTTGATCCACCTCTTCCTTGCTTGAAATTTTCTTTCCTTGTCCTTCATTTTCTTTCCTTTCTCCAATGTTAGAGTGCTCCAAAATTGAACTGATAAAAGGTTACATTGATAAAAGTTGTGAATTGATCCTCAAAATGCTTTTATCAATCAGGTCTATATTTTCTTCATTTTCCTTCAATTTCCTCCTCACATGCAACCTCTGACCTTTTACCTTCCTTTTCTCCTAATTTCATTTATTTTCATGAATATAATGCCAATAATGCTTTTTTTCCTTTTTCAATTTCCTCCTAGCCATAATAAACCGAAATGAACACCCATTAGGATACTTTTCGAACCATTAAGCTCAGAATACATGTCCCATGATCTTGGTCTTATATTTTTTACATGAAAATAAACCAAGGGTTATCACAGAACCCTCCCTCTTAGGGGAACATCGTCCTTGGTGTTCAATGACACTTATAAACCAACAAAAACATACTTCTTATGGAGCTTTATAACACAACTCGTTGCAATATTTGTAATGACCATTGTTGAAAACATGACAATCATACCACTTACTGGAGCTTTATAGCAAAAATCATTACGGTATTTAAAATAACAACCACATATACACTCATGCACATTTGATTCAACTAAAAAATATTCATATTTTCTATGGAGATTTATAACATAACTCGAGACAATGTTTACAATAATATACACATATGCACACTTTATCAACCAACAAATAAAAGGATACAATGCCTGTATCAACAAGAAGGGAATCCAGAGGCTCACACCTCCACCCTCAAAATTAATACCAGGATTCACCTCCTTCCTAGGAAGTCCAGAATCCACTACCAAAATCAAAGTACGCATCCAATGTCTAGTGCTACGATCCTATGTTACTTGTCCTCTCAATGAGCAGCTACTGACCCATTGTTCCAGAGCACAATGCCATTGTGCATCTAATTTCATTCAGAAATTTTAAAGACCAAAATAAACGTATTCCCCAACCTTCCCTTCTCGTGGGCATCCCCTTATCTACTACACAATCCCTTGGGCGACCCCTCCCTTGGCAAGGTTTCCTCGCATCAGAAGGTCCAAAAACTAAGGCATATCCCTGCCTTAAAACCATCATATCGTTCATAGAATGATCATGGTAATCAATGGACACTATTGGGTACCAGTGTCCCAAAATGGCGGTTCTCCTGAAGTGCTTTACCAACATATTGTTTCGTGTTCCAAATCCTTTTATTGTTGTTGCTAATGCTTGCATTCCAGTTGAACCACCCAACCGGGCATTTCCATGTTTTCCTGTACCAAGCACATAACTTCCATTAGAATAAAAAGGAATTTAAATAAATTTAAATCATACCTCATTAATGGCCCATCAATAAGTTACACCTGTAATTTTGTTCACTTCCTGTCACAACAAGTCAAACTAGCTCTTTGATCAAATCAACATGTGTAAACATATCACATCTGGTTAGCTCAAAACATAACCATCATAAACCATAAGCATAAATCACATGTAACCAGCATAGATCAAATTCATAGATCACATCCACAATTAAAACTAAAATAAAATACTCATATTTATCCTTCAATCAATCCTTTGCTTCTACCTTTATCCTTACCTTTCCTATTTACCTTTCTCGTGATTATCCTATGACTATCCATTTCCACCAATGGACCCAACCAATTGAACTCGTTGTCATATTCCTATCTTAAAATTCCCTTACTCATGCACCGAGATTCATATGAGCCTTACATTACCTGTTGGGTTTCAATCAACTCTTCCCAGGCTCCATTAATATTCCTCTTTCCGAACCAATTCCCAAGACCCTCAAAACATAAAAGGTAAGAACAAGAAGAAAACAAGAATAAAACCATGAAAACTAATAGCAATATTACACCACAAAAAAATGGCATGGTCATGCACCAGACATGACCATGCAAATCAGTTGCAAACAAATGAAAAAGCCTGAAAATAAAAAACTAGAAACAAACACCATGACTCAAACCCCATGGCTTCCCAATGCTTCCAAGGGAAAGCTCAACCAAAGCATTTTTCAAGATTCCATAGCAGTCTCTTTGTCCATGAAATCCCCTGTATCATACTACCATAACCACATAACTATCATTTCATACATAAACATAACAATTTACTAGTTACCTTACCTTGTCGTGTCAAGCACATTGCCCTATAACTGAACACATCCATGCCATATATCAAGAGAATTCAATTCCCTTGATGGATCAAGCTATTACTATAAACTAGCTAATATACCTGTCAAATACATGTTCATGAATATAACACATATCCACATAAGGTCAAAAGAAATCAAGGTTAATAAGACTTCATGTGTTCATGCAAAGCACCCATTCATTTGGAATTGTGGTTTCCAAACATAGCCAAAGGAATTCTCACCCAAATCCTTCCTTTTACCATTTTCCTTACTGCAATCAAATCTTAATATTTTCTATCACATCACCCAACTATTAGTTATATAAACAAATCAATTGTTACCTTGTCACGCTAATGCCAAGCATGTTTCCCCACAACTTCTCACACATTTTAGTCAAATGTTCCAACGGTCAAGACAACATTTCTATTAATTTGGAACCAACCTTTACCAAGAATAAAATCCAAGTCATAATAAACTCACACTCATAAATCATAATACTACAACTAGAACCCACTTACACTCAAGTGAATATCAATTGTCTCAATGCATATTATGTTAGTACAATCATCTCAAAACAAGATATTTCATTCCTACAAACTTAGAGACACATACACACATAATACAATTAATCAAACATTCAAACAAGCTATAAACATACCATGTTAGATAAACCAAATAGACAACATAATCAAACTCATACCTAAATGTATCTCAAGGGAGGCTATCACATATGCACAATTCATTCCAGATTAGTATGAAATAATATCACAAGTATATCAACTCATAATTGAATACCATAACCATAGCAATATGCAAAGGTCAATCTAGATTAGAACAATACATATAACATCCAAATATTATATTCAATAACCATAACCATCATGTGTACGACCATAATGCATATAACAATAAATTAACTACTATGAATGACTATCTAACACATGTGCATATGACCACACTTATTAAATAGCATATATCACGCATTTACCACAACAACAATAGAATAACAGACATGTATATAACCATAATGCATATAACATCTATTAAACAACATATCTTCATGTCGAACATACTATACATGTATGATGATTTTCTCTTACCCCATGGTTTAGTGTTGCAACCTCGCTCTGATACCACTCTGTAACCACCCTCCTCCCACATTTACCCAATTTAACTGGACAGTCGGGGTAAACATGTGGCAAAGACTTACTATGAAGTGGAATCGACAAACCAAAACCTTACTGACTTCCCTCATGTGATACAAGACCCTCAATAGCTAAATCACCCTTCCAGGTTCCCAAACCCTAAGTTAACTTTCCTTTTCACTGATTTGAACTCCCATTCACATGCACAAGCCTCCATCTATGGGACTAAAATCCTCAAGTCACATTCATAAGCCTACAAGGGAGAGACTACAGTATTTTTTGACAATTTTGTGCCTGCTACTGTGGAATTTGTGCCACCTTTTCAGGGCTAGACTCTAGGTCACTGCCCGAACTTGATGAAACTTTCCAAAACAATAAATGACATAAGGAAAAATCCTCTAACATGAAACTTAGTAAATAAATTGACCTAAATAAGCCTAACCATGACATACATTTCGTCAAACACATCATGAACATGTAATCTACATGTCACAATTACATATTTGAACATAAATATCTCATAATTATCTTAAAATTGTTAAGAAGGTCCGATGCCTTCTCAAAATAGCTACATTATCATCAATTAGGTCATACATTCGTTATCCATTCCTTTAATAATCAAAACATGATGAGAGCCATGACTAAGATCTGTCATAAAACCATGCTTATAGCCAGCATATAACCAAAATAATAATGATGATAAAAAGACCATTAGAGCCACATAATAAAAAGCATAAATACTCATGAAATATGAGAGGAAAAAAGCTCTTATTAAAATATGAAAAATCCAACCAAGTTAGGGACTTCCACGTACCACCCAGCCATAGATTAGGGTTGAACCAAATATTTCTTTCAGCCAATCACCGCCATGCCATATTCCAAGCATGAATGTGGGGTTCATAACAAAACTAAACAGGGATTTCTCAGGCTTTACCATGCATCCCACCATTACTAGTCAAGGGATTGTTAGGTCTAAAATCCTCATCTATGCAACCAGGCTTTACCATGTATCCCACCATTATCGGTCAAGGGATTCCTAGGACCAAACAAGAAACATATACTACCAGTATTTACCACATTCCCACCATATACCAGTCAAGGGATCACTAGGCCCTAAATAAGAATGGATGCCTTCAGATCTCTCCACCTAAAATGTGAGTAATTTTTTCATCTCCACCCTATGGCTTTAACATGTATCCTGTCATTACTAATCAAGGGATTCCTAGGCATTTGGGAATTTTCATGAGACCACCCCACTCAATTTTAAAACCATCCATAAATCCAGCTCAACCAAGTAAAATAACTTTATCATTCTATGGTTATCCGAAATTGGAAAGGAAAGGTTGAGAACCACTTCCACACCTGGCAAAACCCATGCCAATGACAATAAGAGAACCAAATAACCACATACATGTACCATGCATGCCAAAACAAGTAAGGAAATCACACATGCAATTAGATACATGCAAGTAATCTCATTGTAGCTACTTGATCCACCTCTTCATTGCTTGATATTTTCTTTTTGTTTCCTTCCTCATCCTTCCTTTGCTTTCCTTTCTCCAATGCCAGAGCACTCCAAAATTAAAATGAGAAAAGGTTACACTAACAAAATCCATGAACTGATCCTTAGAAGACATTTTATCTATGATGCCTCTATTTTCTTCATTTTCCTTCAATTTCCTCCTCACACACAACCTGTGATCTTTCAATTTCATTTTCTCCTAATTTCCTTTATGTTCATAAATATAATGTCAATAATGCCTTTTTCCTTTGCTAATTTCCTCTTAACCATAATAAGCCGAAATGAACACCCACTAGGATGTTTTTTCCCAACATTCAGCTTGGAATACATGTCCCACGACCTTGGTCTTATATTTTATCTCAAGGTCAACCAGGGGTTGATACAATCGGCGAGTAACCTTCAAGTTTTTTGGAGTGTCCCATTTTTGGAACTAACGTGAGAAAAGTTTCATTGAGTGCTAGGTAGAGATACTCATTAAACCTTGATTCCTCAATCAGATCTACAATTTTTTTGCCAATAAAGCTCCAACATTTATGAAATAACTCCATTGTGAAGCTGTCTATCCAAGGGGATTTATTTGAAGGCATATTCATCACCATCATTTCTACCTCTTCCTTGGAAATAGGTTGCATTAGTGCAACATTTTGTTCATTTGTAATTATCTTAAGGATATGTGTTAGGATTATATTGATGGTTGGTTATATGTCACAAGTTGGTCTCCATGAGGAGAGCCTCAAAGTACTGAACCAATTCTTGTTCAATTTTAGAGTGGAGGATATTCCTTTCACCATCCATACCCTGGATAGAAAATATTCTATTATTGTGTCATCGTTGGATCATCACATTGTGAATTTTTTTTGTATTCCTATCTCCCTTCTTGAGCCATTGGATCCTGGACTTCTTCTTCCACAGAATTTCCTCTTGTTGTCATCATTTCCTTAGTTTTTGAAGGATGTAAGCTTCAATATTTTCTAGAAATTATGATCCTCCCTTCAATATGATTTTTTGTTGGACTTCCCTCATTTGAGCTTGAAGTTCGTTTTGGGCCTTAAATATATTTCCAAAGACGGAATTATTCTATTTTTTTATTCTTTTCTTTAGATATTTTAGTTTGATTTTCAATGTGTGCATTTTTTTGACACAATAGGGATCTAGTTCGAGCCACCATTCCCTGAGTATGTCTAGAAAAAAATCATGACAAAACCATAAACTCTCAAAGTGAAATGGATGATTAAGGGGAACTTGTTTCAAATCAATTTCCAAACTGATTGGCCAATGGTTAGACCCAATTCATGGTATAATTGAAGCTTCTATGAATATATCTATTTGGAGGATGTCTTCTGTAATTAAAAATATGTCGATTTGGCATGTGATTTGATGCTTCCCTCCTCTACGAATGTTCCATGTGTAGGTACCATTGTTTGTTTCTATATCAACAAGGTGTAAATCATCAATGGAGTCATTAAAGAATTCATAAAAATATTTCTAGTCTTTGTAAACCACTTTTTTTTCCCTGAGACCACGAATAATGTTGAAGTCGCCACCTACCACCCATAGAGAATTTCCTATAAGGAATTTAATATCATGGAGTTGTTGTAAGAAAAAAAATTATCTTTGGAATTTTTCAGCCCATAAACTGTTGTTAGGAAGACAATATCTTATGTACCTATGTTTCTAAAGCACCCCATGAGGGTGTGTTCCGTTCCCCACCATTGCGTGAACAAAATTTTCTTTGGGTTCCACCAAATAACAAGACCCCTAGAATTTCCTTTCGCTTCTATTAACATGTTTCACATCTTTGCCAACAAGGGCATGCAATTTTAGAGATTCTATCTTCTGCTAGTTTAGTTTCTTACAAAAATATAATTGATGGATGATCTTTTCGAAGGCGTTCCTTAAGGTTTTTTTTGTTTTCCTTTGCTATTGAGACTTATAATATTCCATAAAATTATTTTCATGTTGAGGGGTAAAGAGAAGAAGTTGGGTTTTCGGCCATTATAGTATCTTGATCCGAGTTCACCTGGGCTAACTTGTTTTGTTGTCTGGCTTGATTCTTTGAATTACTTGATTTTTTCTTTGATTCCTTGATTAAAATATCCTACCTCTTTTCCTTAAAGGATTTAAATGCTTAGGCTATTTGTTCATTCAGAAGGTCCCTTCTTTTTGTTTTCCATCATAGATATGTGTTTGCATATGCCTCTTTTTGCTACATGCTAAGATCAACCAAATATTTATGAGCCCAATCATTTACCATATCTACTAGGGTTTGTTCCTCTTCTAATCGATCAAATTTATTCAAATTTAGCAGAGTTGCCACTTCCTGAAAGCCTGGTAGAGAGTATAGATCAAAAATTTTCATAGGGTCACCTTCTTCATCCAATTTTCACTTGTACCCATTGTGCTCTTTGGGATATTCCTCTACTAGAATCTCCATTTGTGTATCTTCCCCTTTTGGTGTGTCTTCCTCCATTCCACCAAGAGCATAAAAAAGGGTTTTTCTCTTCCATTTTGTAGGGAAGAGAGGCTCCCGAAACCTGTTATTGTGTCTCCTGGTTTGGACTCTAGTGATTCCATCTATTTTAGGGGCACTTCTACCTATTTTTTCCTTCCTTTTCTGTGGAAATTCTATGAAAAGATGGCCATGATCATGGCATAGTCGTTAGTGAAAAGGCACATGTTCGTAATCAAGGGAATGGTTCCAAATTTCCCCTTGATATTCTAGCTCAATAGAGCCTATAAGAGGTTGGGATATATTCATGCATACACAAAACCTGGCATATGACATGTTTTTTCCCCTCTTAGTGATCTCTGATAACTTAACAAAATGTCCCAAAGATTTTCCTATACCTTCTAAAATTTTAGGTATCCAAAAGTCCACAGGCTTCCGAAGAATTTTCCTTATCGGGATTGAAGCATGCCTCCCAATTCCTGATGTAGAGTCCTGCATTATTAAAGAAATATGGCCCCCTTCAAATATTCGAGCTTTATCCTCAATATTAGAGAATATTACTGTGAAAAAACCGTTGGGTCCTAATCATAGATCGACTTCTCCTTTGGGTTTCCATGTATTATGTATCCATCTTTCCAGATATAACTATGTCGGCCATATCCCTATGAATTTGCATATGAATGCATGGTCTCGCATACATCTTCTATGATCTTCTAAGACTTGAGGTGGAATTGAAAATTTGGGCTTCTAAGGGGCTACTAGAATTGCAAAAGTTTGGTACTATGGCATACAAATTGGAGGTTCCTGCTTCTTCGCGAGTGCATCTAGTTTTCCATGTTTCATGCTTAAAAAAGGTTATAGGGGACAAACTTCCAGTTCAAACAATATTTCCATAACTTGATGAGGAAGGAAAAACCATATTGGAACCTAAAGCAGTCACAGAAACAAGAACTCGACAGCTACGAAGTAGATCAATTTTAGAGTATCTCATCAAATGGAAGAACTTACCCAATGAAGATTCTACATGGGAGGATGAGAATTTTATACAAAATCACCTGGAGCTACTCAATTGTTGAGGAAAACACTTTTTTGAAGGAGAGGAGCATGTTAGGTCCCTATATTACTAGTATAGTCCCTTATTGTTGTTAATACAGTAACCCCCTTATTGTTATTGTTGTACCCCTGTAACCCCCATATTGTTATTATTGTGCCCTTACATTATTATTGTTAGGTCGGCTAGGATTACATTGTGGCCCCACTAGGATTACATTGTGGCCCCATGGACTCCTATATATAGAAAGGAGATTTTGTCATTTGTAGCATTCAAGAATTTTTCATTTATGTAATATATTGGAGGTTGCCCCCTCGAAGTGGCTGATTTCTAAGGCGTTGATCTCTCTTTTCTTCTATTTTTGTAGTTGGTTTCTCAACATTGGGAGCTTGGTTTATTTCAAGTGAAAATCCTACCATTCATAGTGATCCGAAAGGAGAGGACTCCCCATCCCGCCCTAGAATACATTGTTTTGGAACCAATTGGTCGCTGCTAAAAAGGATTTACCTGGGAAGAAATATCCTAACCCCAAAGTGTCACGGAGAATCGATATTAACATCTCCTTCAAGCACTAGGTAGAGGAGGGGATCACCAATAATCGATATCACTTTTCACCATGAATGAACTTCTCAAAATTTCCATTTCCAAATGCATCACTTTAAACTCACTAACTTGTCATTTATTGCTAGTCTAATAACAACTTATTTGTAGCGATGTTTATGCAATATTTGCATATCTAAGGCTTTTGTGGAACTTAGATTGTATCCCCAAGAAATCAACCGGAGAAGTTTCACTTAATTTACACAATATTCTAATTAAATTTCTTATGAAAATGTCTTAAATTAAACTTTTTCACTTTTACTTATTTTGAAAAAACATATTCTAATGGTTAAATTATATATATATAATAATTTGAATTATTTAGTTCACATAATTGTTATATATATATATATATATATATATATATATATATATGAATTATTGCTATATATATATATATAATTATTTGAATTATTTAATTTACATAATTTAATATTTGAAAGTTATTTAAAATATTTAATTATTCAAAAAAAATTAATCTCCTCAAAAAAATTATATTATCACATTCACATTTAAATAAATCAAAATTAAATTATCAAATTCAAGTTTAAATAAATCAAAACATACCATAAAAATATGTGTCGAGGATAATTTCATTTGATACAAAAAAAATCAAGCAAACTAAAACCTTTTAGTATGAACGTATGAACTTTTAGATAAAGAAATCCCTAAATATATGGAAATACTTGTGGTAATTTATATTATCAAATTCAAGTTAAATAAATCAAAACATATCATAAAAATATGTGTCGAAGATACTTTCATTTGATGCAAAAATCAAGCTAACTATATAACCTTTTAGTATGAACATATGAACTTTGAGATAAAGAAATCCCTAAATATATGGAAATACTTGTGGTAATTTATATTATCAAATTCAAGTTTAAATAAATCAAAACATGCCATAAAAATATGTGTCGAAGATACTTCATTTGATTCAAAAATTAAGCTAACTATATAACCTTTTAGTATGAACGTATGAACTTTGAGATAAAGAAATCCCTAAATATATGGAAATATTTGTGGTAATTTTATATTAAGGGGGAGATTAAGATTATAATTTTAAATTGAAAAAATATATTTATGGATTTGATATTTTTTTATTATTTATTTATAATTAAAATAATAATAATAATTTTAAGTTTTATTAGTATAATGGTTTTAAAGATTAAGAACATGTGTTTCTTTTTAAGAGGTTGTAGGTTCAAAACTAGAGTATATGTTTTGATAGAATGGGTCTCTTGTCTTACAAACTAAAAGGTTGTCATACATTAATTTTACACCAATTTAATGTTCGTTTGACCGTGAACTTAAAATTGAGTCTTATACACCAATTTGATAATTTGATGTCCCCCTTGACTATAACCATTTATTTATTGAATATAGAAAATCTCATTATTAGTCATATATTAGGGAAAAATCGTTTAAACAACTTTCTAATCATACTTGAACAATTTTTAATCATATTTGATTAACAAATCGTTTACCGATGGAAATACCGCCCAATGGACACAATTTTGAATTTTCTCTGAAAATACCGCAGTCCACTTTTAACTTCAAAATACCACCGAATATGTGTTTAGAAATGTTTTCGTTTTACCGGAAAATAAAGCGAATCTCATGTTCTTTAATTTTCTCCGAAAATACCGCAGTACACTTTTAACTTTAAAATACCACCGAATATGTGTTTAGAAATGTTTTCGTTTTACCGGAAAATAAAGCGAATCTCATGTTCTTTAATTTTCTCTGAAAATACCGTAGTCCACTTTTAACTTTAAAATACCACCGAATATGTGTTTAGAAATGTTTTCGTTTTACCGGAAAATAAAGCGAATCTCATGTTCTTTAATTTTCTCCGAAAATACCGCAGTACACTTTTAACTTTCAAATACCACCGAATATGTGTTTAGAAATGTTTTCGTTTTACCGGAAAATAAAGCGAATCTCATGTTCTTTAAGATTGAGGTTAGCATTTATGAAACATTATTCTTCTGCACGAACGGGACTAGAGAGCATATTATTGGAAAGATAATATTATTTCAACCTATCTTTTCGGAGATTTATGATAAGTCGTAGTCATTCACGATTTTAATGTTGGATAATCAATCTGTATGGAATCTCTTTATGTCATATATTATTTTGGTGAGCTTTATATCCAGTCTCATAAAGACGAAATGGCCACCGTAAGATAATTTATTGCTTTAATCTGACGGTGGCCATTTCGTCTCTCGGTGCATTTATGGGCCGATAGACTGAGATATAAGGCTCGCCTATTATTTTTGTGTTCCCATGTGAGAAGCCACATCTCATCTCATTGTGTTGGCTGAAATTGTTTTTTAATACATCGGTGTCAGACTTAAATGGAACATTATGAGTGTTGAGATAGTTTTTATTAAAGAAAAGTCAAGATGAAGGTATACTATAATATATAATAAGTGAATGAAAATAATTGACTCTCTTAATTGATTTAAAAGTAAACAATACACACTAATTATTGTTTCAACATATCACCCATGATTTTTGGATCTTAATTTCTCATTAGGAGTTGTCTTTAGTGCGACTTTTTGAAGTTTTAGGTGCCGGAATCCGGTGAACAATTTTGAGGTAAAATCTTGGTTTTTGTTATTCAAACTGGTTTTTTAACTCTATATATGGATTCAGCACCCTCAAAAACCTCTAGGGCACTTCGATTGTGCAAAGTTAGCAATCAAACTTCTCTTTTCAATAAATTCCTGCCGGAATTTAGAGAAATTACACCGTAAAAAGTCACCGTAAAAACCTTCAAAAAATCGCAGTAAAGACTCTGATTATACAAATTTTGAATAATATAATATTCCACTGATCATTGATTTAACGTATCTTAATTTCTCATTATACAAATTTTGAATAATATAATATTCCACTGATCATTGATTTAACGTATAAAGCATAAGTTTCGGGATCTTAATATCTTATTATACAAATAGTGAATAATATAATAACCCACACTAATGAATGATTTGACATATGATACATAAGTTTTTATGATATTCAAAGGATAAAAGAAAATAATACACAACCAACCAATACCAAGGGGAGACTTAGGGAACCCGCAACCCCTTTCACTTCGTCAAACTTTTTAATGGAGAGGGTTTAAATTTACCCACATGTAAAGTGGAAATCTTATGGCAGCCATTATTTATTTATTTTTTAATTTTTTTTAATTTAATGTTCGTTATATTTTTCATTTTTTTATCATTTGAAAATAGGTTATTGGTTTGATGCTAGTTATATTTTTTTATTTATTTATGTTTTGAGAAATAGGTTATTGCACTAGTGTTTTACAAGTTGGATAAGGGTCAATTCTATTACCCATTTCCAATGCATCGAAGAACCATTTGATGTAGGTGCGAATGTTGTGTTTTTTTATATAGTTCTGGTCTATCGAAGCACCATAGGCTATCAGGGACAGTATTGCCTCTTGCAATTTTGTTGATCTTAAGTGTGTTGGTCTATACGAAAAATGAGTGGCTTGGGTGCCAGTCGACTTCCATCCATCATAGATATGGAATGGAATGGAGTTATCTATAGACAATCCCTAGACTACTGGAAGACCCCCTTTTGGTGTCACATTTGCCACAAGACGAGCCACCTCATGAGGTCGTGCAAGGGATGGAGACCGACTCGAGTCATAGAGAACATTACAGATGATCGTGCTGCGGTGGCTATGTACTCTGAAGGCGAAAGGACCCTCTGCCAGCCCGAATTGTTGGATAGTCCAGCGGTTGAAACGGGTAAGTCCTCCCTTTCCCCATGTTTCCCATCCGATGTTATTTTGGAAAAGGTGGCAGTCTCTCCTGTCTCTCCTTCATGTGCGAGTCTGGGTTTTCCCGAGGGAACGGAGTTTGTGTCGAGGGAGGGTGAACCTTCGAATTCACCCGTCTATGAATCTGTGGTTGATTGGGGACATGGTCGAACTCCTTTACTCATTTTGAATCCTTCGCCTCTCGGCGGTCGGCAGACGCTTTCTTCTATCCATCCGTTGCCCTCATCCCTGAGGTTTTCATCAGCGTCAGATCCCCCTTCTCCTCCACTCCCTTCTCATGCTTTTGATGGTCCACTTTCCCCCCACAATTCCATTGGTAGTGACCTCAAACTTCTTCTCCTCGACCCGAATACTGGTTTAGCCCCTCTACGGGTTGATACTAGCAAACCTTCATCCCCTCCCCTGCTCATTCGCCTGTCATCGTCTGCAAATGTCACCATCTAGAAGGGAAAGGGTCATCCCAGGTCCCGGAAAAAATCCCTTTCTGTTGTGTTTTAGAACCCGGATTTGGAAACGGGTAATTACAGGGAGGCGCTAGTAACACAAGCCATCGACAGGGTTCTTAGAGCACTGGTGCCCTCTAATGTTGTACCATGATGCAATTATGCTCATTAAACATCATGGGTGTGGGGGGGATGGACAAACTCGTGTCGCTGAAGGAGTTTGTTAGGGTACTTAATCCTACTATTATCTTTATACAAGAAACTATGCTTCTTGCTGATAGATCGATTTTTTGTTTTCGTGCCATGTTCCCAGCATGACACATGGTGGCACGGGATGCGGAGGAGCGATCGAGAGGAGAGGCCATCATTTGGGATCCTCGCCGAGCCACTCTTCAGGGTTTCGGGTTTTTTGGTGGCATTATTCTCACGGGCTTTCTGAGAGGCTTCCAGCACATGATTCACCTTATCAATTTATATGCCCCTTACTGTGATCATATGAGTTTTTGGAACCGAATGGAAGGTTGTGGTTTTATGTTATTGGATAGGCTTATCATTGTCGGAGATTTTAATTCCTCACTTGATGATGGAGAGATATGAGGTGAGAAGGGGCGGAGAGACCCTTTGGCAGGGACTCTTTCTACTTTGTTTCAGTCATCTCATCTACAAGACATCAACCTGGAGATTAATTTCCCTACATGGTATAATGTAAGGAGGAGCAATGAATTCATCGGTAAGAGAATTGATAGGTTCCTGGTGAAATTTAGTTTATACTCGCTGATGGGGGGACTGAATGCTCGAGCCGAGGTGGTTGCCCTCTCAGACCATAGGCCTATTACAATGGAATGTCAGTTTGAAAGAACTCCGGGGGGTGGGCCCTTTAAATTTAACCGAGCATGGTTGGAGGATCAGGGTTTTAATAATATGGTTTGTGGCTTCATGCAGTCTCACCGAAGGGCAGCTGACACTACAACAATGCAACATCTAACTGTCACCCTTAGAGAATTAAAAGAATCTGTTCGAAGATGCAAAAAAACTAAAAAAGCACAAATGACAGAAAATTTAAAGAAGTTATCCAAAGAAACTGCAATGATAATGAAGGAAATGGAGTAGGGTATGCATACATCTAATATTTGGAACAAACTTAGAGATATAGAAAAGGACAAAAGGAATATTTTGCTAATAATTTAACATACTTGGAGGCTGAAAAGTCAAGCAACATGGCTCAAAGAGGGTAATAAGAACACGAAGTACTTTCACGCTTTTTCCACGGGACGTAAAATGCAAATTCCATATGGCGCATTGACGATGAGGGTGAATCAATATATACTACAGAGAAAATCCAGAATGAGGCGGTAAAATTCTTCACAGGTTTATTTATGACACAGAAGGAGTCAGTGTATAAGGAACAGTTGTGGGCCATAGAGGATTTCCCTGTCATGTTTAAGGAGGGCGTCATACTAAATTTTTTGAAGGCTGTTTCTACCGAGGAGACCTTGTCTATGTTAAAATACTTAAAGCCAGATAAGAGCCCAGGGCCAGATGGATGGACCTCGGATTTGTTCATACACTTCTATGAGCTCTTCATTAATGATATTGCTGATCTGATTGTGGAAACTAAAAGAACTGGATTCATGAGCGGGGCTTTAAACTTCACTTTCCTTACTCTGATTCCGAAGAGAAAAGAGCTAAATCTTTTGATGAATTTAGACCCATTTCTGTATGTAACACCCTTATAAGGTCATTTCTAAGACCATAACAAAGAGAAGGAAAGGGGTACTTTCCAGGTACATAACCCGAGAACAATCCATGTTTTCACAAAATAGGAGAATTCACTATGCAGTGGCTTCAACAGAAGAGAATATCCACTGAATACACACAAGGAGGACAGAAGTTGGGGTGATGAAGGTTGATCTAAGTAAAGCATACGACAAGGTTGATTGGAGCTTCTTAAGAATGGTAATATATAAGATCGGATTGGATAGAACATTCGTCAATTGGATTATGGGATGCATTAGTTCTGCTTCCATGGCGGTCATCATTAACGGGATGGCTACTAAGTTTTTCAAACCAGGAAGAGGATTACGACAGGGATGTTCCTTATCCCCTCTCCTTTTCATACTGATCATGGATGCTTTTAGTATCAAAATCAATAAGGCGGTGGATGCAGGTACTATCAGAGGTATCAAAATTACCCACAGAAGGGAGATTTCTGACAATCTCTTTGTTGACGATGTTTTAATGTTTGGTTTGCTTATTAAACAGGTATGGGTGGTCATTCATTACATTTTATTAAAGTTTTGCATTGCCTCTAGGATGATGGCAAACGAAGGAAATTCATGAAGAAAGACGGGGAATTACATAAGGAAATTGGTAGTCTTTTCAACTTCAAATCAGAGAGACTAGAAAAGGGATTTAAGTACCTTGGCTTTCATATGAAGCCAAACAACTACAAAGTGGATGACTGGACATGGATGCTGGAGAAGTATAATAATATAATATGTGGTTGGTCATTGATTTGGCTATCAAAAGGGGGAAGACTCATTCTAGCACAAGTCGTGTTGCAACAATTCATTGTGTACTGGGCATATTTATACTCTGTTCCGAAAAAAATTATAAACAAGATTAGATCCATGGTGGCCAATTTCATCTAGAACGGGGGAAGAGAAAAAGTTAAATATCATTTAGAAAAATCGGAGTTGATCTCAAAGCCAAAGGAGCTGGAGGGATGGGGTATATTGGATCTGGAAAATTTTGGAAAAACTCTACTGATGTAGTCGCTATGGAGGGCTCTCAACTCCAATGGAATATGGAATGGCATTATAAGGTACAAGTATCTAAATGATTCAGGAATGGATGAGCTATTTCAGAGGGGATGGATATCTAAAGGAGCAAAATCAATTATCTGGCGGGGTTTCAAGATGATCTGACATCTCTTCTCAAATAATCTGCAATGGGCTTATGGTCATGGAGGGAAGATCATGATTGGCAGCCCGAGTATGAGAGGTACATCTACCTATCCCATCATCAGCGATGCATTGATTTCACACCTAAATAGAAAAGGCATATTTTTCCTGGGACAAGTAGTAAAGGAATATATACAGGGCATTCCTGTTTGGAAAACAACATAACAAATGGATTTACATGGGCATATGATAGCTGAATGGGATGAATATAATGAACTTCTGCGAAGTCTAGGTTTGCAAAACCATAACAATGAAGACTGGGTGACTTGGAAAGGTACTATAAAAGATGGACATATTTCTACTAATGAAAACTACAAGCTCCTAAGCTACAACAATCACAGACAAAAAAATGGATGATGGTTTGAATAAGTTTGGAAAGTAAAGGCATAGAGTAAGATGATAATCCTCTCATGGCTGGTGTGGAGGGACAAGAACCAGACATGGTCTAATCTACAAAAAAGAGGAAAAATTGGCCCCGACATTTGTTGTCTCTGCAGGAATGCAAATGAGGATAATATACACCTTTTCTTTTCCTGCACTTTTACAAGGGAAGTACACAAAGGAATATGAAAAGATTTCAACGTACAATACATAGAACTAGAGAATTCCCAAGACTACATCAAATAGTGGCTAAGTAAAGGTAAGTCACTCAGGAATATTCCAGTTTTATTTTATTGGTGCATCTGGTGTACTAGAAGTAAACAGATTTTTGAGGAGGTTATCAGGAGCCTGGACAAAGTCTGTCAAAACATCATCAACTTGTGTGAGAAATTAAAAATTAATCAGAAACTCCCTCCAGATTTGTTTAAGAGATTACAACCTTTCGAAATCGACTACCCTGCTGGATTCTTCGATGGGGTGTAAAAACAATCCAGATGTGGATGTGGGGCATGGTTAATGATCTCCCCCACATGCCACTACAAAATCCATTCGTATGGAGGCACTAGTTCCAATATCTGAGCATAAATTTTGGCACTATGGGGCCTCATGTTGTTTTCTAATCAGCTCTACATGGATAAACTGTGGGTTTTTGGTGACTCGCATGTTCTCTTGGACCATCTCAACAAAGGAACATCTCTTAACCCTGGATATCTGATTTCTTGGTTGGACAAGATTAAAGAACTCCGCTCATCATTTTCCAGCATAATCTTCAAACATATTACAAAGAGAAAAATACACAAGCTGATAGATTATCTAAGAAAGGGCTCCAAGGTAACTTCAAGGAGATGCACTATGAGCTTCATGACTCCACAGGCATAGGTGTGAGAGGCATGGTTAAATGGATCTTAACATACATTTTGATGCTTTTATTTAAATGTTTTTATAACACAAGCAGGGAGTAAGATACTACTCTGTAGCTTCTATGAGACATGGTGAACGATCAGATAACATTTTCAGAAAATGAAAAAGGAATGAAAAGAAAGGCACTATGTAATTAAATGATACCACACAACACACTAATCTGGTTAAAAGAACATTTTTGTTGATGTCAAAATTATATTATGTAACTGTCTGAAAGGGAAGTGAACTTGTACATCATGAAACCAAAATCCATGATATATCTTGAAACATTTTTATAGAAAAAATATAAAGTTTATTTGCACTGATACATCTAATATAAACTAGGTGTTTTTCCACTCGAGGAAAAAAAAACCAAAAGACAAAAAACAAAACCAATTCCATTACCATGATTTTCATAATCATTCATGCGAGACTTATCTTTATTATTTTATGAAATTTATTTATTATTTTATATATAAAAGAAATATAACACATGAAGATATGGTTTTTTTTTAACTATAAAATAATATGATGTGTAAGTTAACTTCAATTTATTCTTAAAACTTTATCTATAAAAACTTGAATTATTAAATAATTATAATTAAAAAAAATACTATTCAATAATTATAATTAAAAGAAATTGTAATTATAAGAATTAACCTTTGTATGCGATCTAAAATATGTTTAATTATCTAGAATTGTTTATTTCTCACACAAAAATATTACCCGTGGTAACAATAAGTCTATCTCTGCATGTAAAGTAGCGAGTCGAATTTATGGTAACTTAAATATTCGGATGTAAAATCTATAATTTCAAATTTTGATGTTTCAGAACTTTTACTCACCATCAAATACTTGAAAAAATAAAACCCAAAACGTAAGAACGTTTATGTGGAATGGCCAGTAACTAGATTTCCTAAACGCATATTCTAAAAAAGCAGAGAAATAGCTTAGAATTTTGTAAAGATTTTGAAAAATTTTGGTGAAGATTTTATCAGAATTTTGTTTAACTCTTCTAAGAATTTAAGAATTGAATTTTTGATAGTGTTGAATCTATTTCCATTATTAAAAATAAATTCCGTCCAAACTATTCTTTTCTAAATCGATGACCCACAAATACCTTCATCGTACAGGCTATTGTCTATCTGAGGACGTCGGCATTTTCTAATTCATAAAAGCATGAAAGCATCACTTACCTGGCAAGAAATACCTTTGACTTTTCTAATAAATAAAGTAGGGATTAGAAGAGCTGAAAGAAGCTGTTACATTTGGCCATTGAAGCCATCGATTCTCCGCCATCATCATCATCTCATGAGCCGTGTGTTCCCCTGAATCATGAAAGTTGGGAGCGTGCATAAGGAACCCACGAAGGAGCCACCGCTCACCCTAGATCAGTTTGCAGAGTTACTGGGGCTTTTCATCGGAGTGCTAGTTTTCATTACTCTTCTGGTAATGGATATAGTGAAGGCAAGAAAGAAGAGAGCACATTGGGTTCCTGGGCATGCGCTTGTCCTCACTGCTCTCACCATCCAGGTTATGAACTTGCTGAACGCAGAGAGCGTTTTACTAAAAGAGGTGTTGGACAATCCTGAGCCATTGTACGGTGAGTTAGTTAAGAATAACTTGTTTATGATACATAGCAGTAGGGTAATGTTATGTGTGATACTAGCCTACTTGTTGCCAGGAGTGGCCCGTCCCGGCTATGAAGATTCATGGGGCAAATTAATAGCTCTGGGACCAACTATGTTCCTCCATATTTTCTCCGAGTTGTTAACTGTGCATCGTCGTTTGGCTAAGTCTGGCGTACCTGTCATCACCTATTCCTTCTATTTCTGGTCACACACCAACGAGGTTACTCAATATTCCTTCTTAGTCTCCAGTGCGATAATATCATTTACGTTAGGATGGCTTATTCTCCTCCTCAGCTCTGCAACAATAGCCAATAAAAGCATCCGGGATATCATTGCTCAAAAAATTCCCATAATTCTTGCAACTCAGGGGAACGCTACAGAGAACCCTTCGCAGGCAGTACAAGATCAGGTTCTCAAATCCTGGATGGTCTCCCGCGCATGTTATACTGAATCCATCTTTGCAAGATCGGTGATAGCGACAGCAGCCACAGTAGCAGTCACTATATGCAGTGTGACTTCAATCGCTGGATGGATTATTCAGGGGCCAGTCATATACCTGTTTCCTGTTCCCAAATCCAGGTTCAAATTCATAACAACTCTCATGGAAGTAGTATTCATCATTGTAGGATGGGCAATCCTTGGCTGGAGATGTCTTACCTCTGTAGCGTACTATGGAAGATGGCAAAGCTGGAATCCGGATGAAAGATGGTATACCTATTTCAAGGTAGAGGATTTTTGGACCAGGTACATTGTTGAGTTGCAGGAATCAGCATCTAGGAAGGAGAAGAGTAAAGTTGATGAAAATGTAAATAAAATGATTGGCTCGGAAGGAATAGAAATACCTTTCTTATGGGCATTCTTAGGGGCTTTGCTCCGATGTGTGTATTGGCTGCAAATTTTTTTGGTTTTGACTAGTAAACTATGTTGGTTTATAGCAGAATTTGTGTTGGATAATAGGTGTATGCAGAGCATATCCTCAAAGTTTTTATCCAAGCACGGCGCAACAGAGGACAAAGCCTTTTTAGAATACGAAGCAATTTTGGAGAACGTGGACCTTCTGTGGGGGGCTCCTCGGACTGTGTTTGTAACGAATCGAAATTCCATCAAGCAAGCAAAGGAACTTATGGAAGACGGCAGCAAGGATGGCAGGGAATGCGATACCCTAATCGGATTTCTGAAAATGTATAGAAAGTCGACCGGAAGTGTGGGTATAAGGAGTTTCGATCCTGCAACCTCACAAAATAGAACAGGTTTGAAGTTCTTGTGGAAAGGAGATCCTGCCCCTGGGTTAAAGGTGGAAGAGCATTACATATATGCAAGCAAACCGTCGTTGAAGCTAACGGCGGTTTCATTGATCACTATAATTGTTCGGTTGTCACCAGTGTGTGGGAGAAATGCTTTAAAAGCATACTCTGAGGCATGTGAAATGATGGATTTGGTTGAAGACTCAGATCCCGGAAGCGATAGCTTGCAGAGTAAAGCTGCAGATAGTGTATTCAAAATATTACAGAAACAAAGCGCAGAGGATGCTCTAGATACTACAAGCATAGTATACATGGAAGATGTAGGTGCTATAATTGAGAATCTTGCAAAAGAAAGTGAAGCGAAAGTTGAGGTTATTGAAGACGGAGGAGATTCCCTGGATTGGAAGAAGGCGGGAGCAGCGAACGCCTTATATAAATTATGCAAGAGTATAGATTGCAATTCAGCAGGGAATTTTAGGGAAGTGGTGAATGAATTGCAGAGTGGTTTAGCAGACATTATAGGTGGTTGCATAGAGAGTGTAGGGGCCACATTAATGGATAACTGCACTAAATGGGCACAAGATTTCCAGGAAGGTAAATTGCTGAAAGCAGTTTACATAGCCGCTAAGCATAGGGCTCTGATGGAAAAGCTTAGATCGTCTCCGAATTTGCACAGTGGCCCAACGACAGAATCGTCGACTGTATAACTTGCAGTAATTGTGAAGTGGATGTGCAATCAGACAGTCTAACTCCACCTGGTAGTTGTTCGGTCTCAGGTCTCCACCTGGTAGTTGTGAAGTGGATGTGCAATCAGACAGTCTAACTCCACCTGGTTGTTCGGTCGTCGACTGTATAACTTGCAGTAATTGTGAAGTGGATGTGCAATCAGACAGTCTAAGTCCACCTAGACTTAGTTGTTTGGTCTCATGTCTATTCTAATATTTTTGTACATTTCTGGTCTGTCATGATCTGTCAAGCCCCAACATTAAAAATGTAACTTATAAAATGTGAAACACCATATTCATATTCTTTTGTTCTTTCAAAGATGTAAATGTTGGAATCATTTCATAATAGCATGCGCACCTTCATAAAAATAAAAATAATAAAATTATTTCTTGTTGATATGTCTATTATTTAGATTTAGACTTATTAATTAATATCATAAATTAACTTATTTTTAATATTTTTAAAATTAATAAAATGCCAAATGGTAAATAATATTTTTATAATTAAAAATAGTAAAAATTTATAAATTATAAAAAATTATTAAAATTATTAAAATATAATATCAATAATACTATATAAATAAAAATATAATTTCAATAATAATTATATAAATATATCAATTTATCCAAGATTGTGATAAATATAATTTCAACAATAATTATATAAATATATCAATTTATTTAAGATTGTGTTAAATATTATGTAGGTGTGAGGGTTTTAACATTAATAAACACATTTTTTTAGATTGTAAATTACAATTTGCATTAGTGTGACATATAGAGTGTGGCATATAACTTGCTTTGAAAATGGGTAAAGTGATAAAAGTTTATAGCAAGAATGAAAGTTGTGCATATAATATATAAAACAAACCATATATCTTTCTGCAGTTTGGTTAGTGATAAATTTGTATAGCCTATGAAAAACTAACATAAAAATAGTTTTATTGAGAGGTATTTAGAAAAATAGAGGTTTTAATATATTTTCAACCCAAACTAAATAGTTTTTCATTTTGAACATAAATCCAAGGAAACCAAGTTAGCCAACATACATACTAGAGTTGTCACAGGCCACCCCAAAAAAAATTGAAATAAAAAGGATGCATAGACTTTCCAAGAACACACATTCATTTCAAATGAGTTTTAAACATTTGAAGGAACATCCCAAAGTATTTAGTTAAATGCTCCCACCCTAAATCTCAAACTAGGGGGGCCTAGCTCACCCCCTTTGGTGTGCCTAGCACAACAAACAATGTATGCATATCATTTACAAGACCTTGGGACACATATTTCTCAAAACCACCTAGTGGTACTAACATCCCTAACCATAGGTCATGGCCACAAACAACACCTTGAATTCATGCATCCAAGGCCACAACAACTTAATTTCACATGGAAACTTGAACCACAAATAACACCTTGAACCAACACATGATATCTCCCAAGTGTATCCTTTACCTCTTAGTGGGAATATTGTCCCCATTAGGTTTTTTCTAGAAGTAGGTACAATTCTGAAGAGTTGGACCAAGGTCAAGTGATAAAAATTTCTTGTTGGTTCTAAAAAGTAGCTTTCATGGCTCAAGACCCATCATTGAGTCCTCAAACCACCATAAATGATCTCTTAAGGATATTTGTTCTTCAAGTTGCAATATGGATAGTAATAGAAGGTTTTGAGCAGGAAGTATGGGTTACGAGGCATTAGATATGGTTAAGAGACGGAAAAACAAGCATTAAGACCTTGAGTAAGCTTCCACTCATCCAATCCCCAAGTAAAACACCTTTAACCACCACACATAATGTTTTGAGAGTATCATATCCCTCTTGCTTAGGATATGGGCACCATTAGAGTGTTTTGAGCTCTAGTTGTAAGTCTCATTGTGTAAAACATGGCTAGTGGAATATTGGCCTTACTTTCACAATGAATTTGAATATATCCATGTTACAATGCCTTGAAAATGGTCAAGGGAGTAAACCCTAGCCTTAATAGCCAAAGAAATATTTTAGGTGTCTGGACCCAATAATGTCACCTAAAAAATGGGTTTTAGGGCCTTGGACATGGTTGAACCTTAAGTCCTAAAGGAAATTCCTAAACATCTAGAACCAAAAATGATATCATAAATAATCGCATATGACCTCCTACGGGTATATTTGGACTATAATTGCATATGGTGATGCCATTAGGTGGTTTTGAGTAGTATTATGTGTCCCAAGGCCATGGAAATGATCCAGGGAAGAAGGTCATGCCTTAGAATTGAATGAAATATTTGAGACTTATAGAGCCATGGAAAATGCCTCAAAGCACCACACATAAATTATGGATGGCATCATTGGCCTATAAGAAAGAATGTTAGTATATTCACAAGGTCTTGAGTATTAAATATGACCCTCGAGGCCTTGATATGTTTGAGGGGGAAAACATAACTCTTAGTTGAAGTGTTAGACATCTAATCCTTGACATTGGATGAATAATTTGTAAATATAAATAAAAGGAAATATAAATAGTTAAAATAGGAACCCATCTTGGAATATGAAACCTCAGGATCACTCTTGTATGTTATATAAGTCTATTATCATTTATGAAATATATATCAAATTTTGAGAGTTATTCATTGGCCGAGAATTCCTAATGCCAAGTCTTTCTCTAGTCTTCCGATCATGGTTTGCCTTGGTAATTTGTTCACACTATGTTTTCAGAAACAATCCACTGTCATGCTCATACTGTTACAAGCCATGATCATACCTGTAATGCTTTGCAAATTTGTTTCTTCATCCTCCACTCAGCTTTGCTCTGCTTTCACCATTCTTTTTAGTTGTGATCTCTCCATGTGCGCATGCTTAAGAAACCCTAGCTCTGCTTTCCATCTACCTTGTATCTTGGTCTCTTCCATCCTACTTGGTCCTCATTGCTTGGTTTTCACCACTTTCTTTTTGGCTCTGGGTGCCATCCCTCTACGATTTTGGTATTGTAATGAGTTCGTTTTGAACACTAGCTCACTCAGGCAAGCGACCCATACCCACGACATGTCCAAGACTAATTGGGCAGCATGCTCATGTGGAGCCTTTTACCTAGACTTGAACCGCTGACCAAAATATTGAAAGCACCCACGCTTGGCCGATTAGTTTGCTAGGAGTCAAAAAATTCCATATTAACTAGATAATTTGAATGTTTTCATGTTCCATCAGAATTTGAACCTGTGCTCTATCTTGACCACAAGAATTCAAAAGTTGTCATATCATGCTTCAATAAAGTTACTCGATCAACATCAATTGGATACTTTGGTGTGTGGATCATGTTGACCATGTGGATATGGAATGATGCTCTTTTGGGCATGCATAGGTGGTCACCTTTTAACAAGTGATAAATATGCAAGACACCAGCCTATTTTGAATGAGTTGGGCATCATTCTCAATTTCAAGGACCAGTGTAGAATTAATAAAGAATGATTTCATAAATATTCTGGGTACAGGAATTATTTGTTGTTGCAAAATAGACGGTTGAGTTCATAAACATATTTTTTGTATGTGTTTCATATGTATGATATTGTGGTTAGAACCTTCATTTTGAAGAACATATTAGAGAGGAATTTAAGTAAAGATAGTAGAACCTCGTAATTTTTTTTGATCAATAGTGACATTAGTTTAAGAAAAACTAGGTCTCCTTGAATATAGATATACTATTTTAAGTAGAGATTATCATAGATATACTATTTTAAATAGATAATATTATTATTGCAGAGATTTTGATTATTCGACCTTAGCTCATGACTTTGTATAAAATGCATTCTCTCTGTTAAAAATAGTGAGGGGGCGAATCAATATTTCGTGATGAATCAATTTTTACCTCAATTTGATTCTTCTTTACAAATAATTAGCTATACCAGTGATTATCCCCGATCGGTGATCTCAAGATGGGTGGATAACTTGTTATGCTTTTCAAGAACCTCCCACTCAGTTAAACAAAATAATATCCAGATTCTCCTTGACTGTGCGAAATTAAATACTTGATACAGGTGTATGTTTTTTTTTAAAATTATTTAAGTGCTTTAAGAACATTCGTTTTTGCTGATATTAAGCATGTACAACAACCATAAGTGAAGCAAATAATAATTAACACATAACAATAAATTTAATAAAGGATTTCACCCGAATATCGTGGGTTACGTCTCCTTGAGCCTTTGTCAACTGACTTGGCTCTTTGGGATTATGATGTGAAATTTCTTTCCAAGTTAAAAACTCAACTCCAATGGTTATTTGGACTGTACCATTGGGTTTAGAATACCATCATACCCCTGGAATGGCTGAAATATCTCTGAAGATTAACCTCGTCTCCCTTAGACTTGAATCCTTATGTCGGTGCCCTTAGGCTTCCCTGAGCTTCTCTGTGGCACTAACACCCTCATAAATCCTTTTTTGTCCTTGAAAACTTTTCTACTATCTCCATCATACATCAAACATCCAAAATAGGCTTTTCTTTTGCTTCAAATGAGCTCTGGCTCCCCAATCTAGGCCTCCATCCACTAATGGCCCTGGGCTACCTGAAACTTCCTTGTGGCTTCTCGACCTTCAAAAGTCTCCAAATGAATCTTAAAATCCCTTCAATGGATTCAGAATGTCCAAAATAGTTATACTAGACTATTCACTTGCATAAATTGGCCTTCTGCTACTCCGGTTATGCCTCCAACACTTGGTGGCACCCCTTGGCTCGAGGGTCACTGAAAATTCCCTAAAGCATATCGACCTTCAAAATTCTTCAAAATATTTTGAAAATCCTTCAATTGGATTCAGAAGGTTCAATATAGTCATAATAGACTACTGGTTTGCTGAGAATGGATACTACCTGCTTTGGATAGGCCTCATTCTCCTGCTGGCCCCTGGTGGCCCTAGTGGCCCTTGGAACTTCTCTGAAGCATCTCAGCCTTCAAAAGTCCTCTAATAGCTCTAAAAACCTCACCATTAGTTTCAGAATGTCTAAAACATCCAAAATTGACTATTGGATTCCTGAGAAAGGCCTTTAGTTGCCCTAGCTAAGCCTCATTTTGTTGTTGGCCCTGGTGGCCCTAGTGGCCCTTGGAACTTCTCTGAAGCAAAATCTCGCTCAAAAGTTCTTTGATGGCTCTGTAACCCCCACCAATGAGTCTAGAAGGTCTGAGATAGTCAAAATTGACTTTTCCACTCTCAAAATGGTTGAATCTAGCTCAAGATAGAACCTAATCAATTTTTGTCCAGTTACCCCTAAAACAACTCCACTAAATTTGGAGCAATTGCACTTAACTGAAGCTAAGTTTGGAAAATTCCAAAAATTTTGGGGCGTGCCAAATTTTCCGCCATCCTAATCATTAGCAATAACTACGCGGTTAGGGGTGTTGGGAACATGCCCCTAAATCCGTGGTCTTCAAACCGTAACCGTCGGGGTTTAATGTTTATCCAAGGGAGAAGCGTTTTATTGTTGGCATGTGAGAGGTTGTAACCATTTACACTAGCGGTCTAGTGGCTTAAGCCCTTGGCCCGGGGTCACGGGCTGGAGGCCACATGGGGAGGGGCTGGCCCTCGGGGTTGGCCCATCCGGTCCCCCAAATGAAAAGCCAACATTATTTAAATAAAACCTGAGACATATAGTAGTTAATAACTACTCGTAGCATACATGGTTAAGACGCAGGCGTGCTATGCGGGAGGTCACCCGATCGATCCTCTGGCCCTCCACCAAAATTTAAACAACCTTTCTGGGCCATGTGGCGGTCTCCGGGCCTGCCACATGGTGGTTGCTGATTGTCTTAAAATTCGTATCCCAAATAATAAGGTGCCAATTTTCGTTCAAATACTGGTCCGAAAGGAATGTTATTTTTGATGAACATTCAAATGCCCAGTCAAACCTGGTCAAAGGTCGAAAATTGTAGTTTATTGGACTTTTCAAATCGCGATAACTTCTTCATATGGCATCGGTTTTTCGAACCGTTTGCGGCGCTGGAATCAAGAAGACGAGATCTATTCGGTCACTCAGGTTCAACACACTTTCGAATAATATGAAATTTGAGCTATCACTTAGGTCCATGATCCAACTATGATCACACCTCCCCATTAGGAATCTTTTAGACCCCAAAAGACTGATTACCTGATATGTTCAGTAGATGAGAGTACAACAACCTCACTTTTTCAGCCTCATACACTTTTCCTTGCTTGGATTAGTGCCTTTGAACCCAACTCGAAGGTTTTCAACACTTCCCTTCTTAGATGCTCTAGTCCTCTTGTCAAGAATTGTCTTCCTTGCTCATCCAGAAATTTCTGGAGAGAAATTTATTGAAGGTAGTTGAGCATCATGTCCTTGATCATCGATCCAAGGTGGCTCAAACAAACGTAATTTTTCAACATAAATGCATACATAACTGAAATTTGCATATATATTGAAATGAATGCTTGTCTTACTGGGTTAAGAAGTCAAACCTCTTCTTACCAAGCCACTTCCATGGCGATTTTTGTTGCTGAAAATATGTAGAAATTATATAAAAGATGCATGTATATATCCAGATTCTCTCGATCTACCAATATTTATCTTCTTGCTAAATACAAAATCCTTCCACTGTTAATCTTTTGCGGAAATTTAAAAACTCAATTGCAAACACATGAAGCAATAAAAACAATTGCACATAACACAGTTGTTTAACGGGAAAGCCTGAAGTTGAAAACCCCAACTATCATATATTATGTATCATGGAGATCATGTAACAATCTCATACAAAGCTTAGTACATCAAGCTCTCAGTACAATCAATTTTCACACACTAATCAGAAGAAATATGCAAATCCATGCACTGATTTCTTGCCACCTGATAGCTTGCCTCCACTGCGCAATCCCTGCTGAAGAAGACCCCTAAATGAATTCGAATCTACCTTGATTGCACTGTGCAATCCTCATTGGCAACTCCAATGTGTGTGTGTGGTGCAATCAATGCTTCACTGTAGTCGCAACGGATAGTCCATCTTGCCCTTTCACCTATCTCTCCATTGGGTCTCCACTGAAACTGACATGCACTGTAGTTAACTGTTGTATCTGTTTAGTTGATTAATGAGTTATTATTTGTGAATTAATTAACTAATTAATTATATCCACTCTCACTAGTGTATCATTCAGTTAAACTAGATACAACTAGCTCAACTAAGTTTAACTCCATTAACTGAGTTAAATTGAATAACAACTCCATGAACTACTCTTCCAACTCTGTCATAACTTTGCCACTTCAGTTCTAACTGAGTCCTCCATGCATGAACCACGAGTAAACCCTAGGAATTGCGTAATTCCTTCAACCCATTGATTTGACAAATCTGTACACTGAAATTAAGTGCTCTAAGAGAATAAGTTGATGTTTACTGTCGGATTATTATTAAGAGCTAATAATAATCGACACTTCTATTTTTAGATCGACGATCTATAAATAGACTCCACCCAATATTCTAAAAATAGAATTTCATATATTTTTCCAACTTGACCAATCATCCAAAATAGCATCCTGCAACTTCTGAAATATGATCACCATGTCTAAAAATAGACATAGTCTAAAAATAGACTTGCACCTAAAAATAGCCTGCGGACCCACTTAGTGAAGGAGACTCATTTTCACTAAGCTCATCATCTTGTTGAATCTCAACAAAATATTCTTCATGTGAAACATCTATTCTCACATCAATGATGGAATCGTGGATTCCATTTTCGCTAGTATTTCTATCCTCTTGCTTCAAATGCTTGGGATGATTAGTTGGTTGCAATGTCCAACATTGGGCAATAAAATGTTCCTTCTTCTGGCAATATCTGCAAATATTTTGCACCTTTTGAGAAAGTTGCCTTCGCTTCAACTGTTTCCTATATGCCTTCAATCTCTTCCAGCATCTTGAAACACCGTGGTTACACATACCACAATAGGAACAACAACTCTTTCTTCCATTCAAGCATGCAGATTTGTCATGCTTATCAGAAACATAATCAACTTGACTATGGGAAAAATTATACCTCAAATGTTGCTTTGCATGTCCATCTTTTTTGCCTTCATGAGGAGATAAAATTGTAGAGGTTCTAGCTTTCTTTTGAAGACCAACATTAGTGTTCTTGCCTTGATAGCTATCAAAACTCTCTTACTCGCCATAAGCTGCATGTCTACCAACATCTTGCTGCAACATAGGCTTCAAACAATGGAAATCAACTTGAAAAAAAACTTGACATGTTTGTTGTTTAGAACTTGCTACAAAATTTCTTTTTGAAGTTGTCTCAAATGCCTTCATGGATTTAGAGTTTTCGCCATAAAATTGAACATAGCCTAGACCAAACTTCCTAGGTATTTCCTCAACCATAATAGGATCAATCATGCCTTATGCATGTTTGCCTAAACCCTTGCTTTCATATCCCATTTTTAACATCAACTTGGACCCTATACCTCTAGTGTGCTTTTCAAATGAACCTACACATCTTTCTAAAGAGGAAATTGAAGAAAAATTTGAGTGCTTTACCTCTGCTTCACGCATGTGTTTGGTTAAGGCCTCTTGGGCTTGATGGAGCTGCATCTCCATCTCATGCATTCTTTGAAGAAGTCCTTCTTTATCTTGCTTCAGAGCAACCAATTTCTCATGAAGTCTAGTGCTTTCCTTTCTATCTTCAAACAGAATTTTCACCCTATCCTTCAGGATGTAGAAGTATCGCTTCATTTCTTCATCGAAGAATATTTTGAAGGAGGATGATTTTGAAACCTTAATTGAAGAAGTTGTCATCATTATGTAAATGAACTAAAGAAATTCAATCAAAAATTCCAAAGATTCAAAAACAAATTGACAAAGCTTCTGAACAAAATCGCTGTAGAGTCAAGCTCTTCTTCAAGCATCCTTTTGCAAACAATTCCTCTTGTGCTTCAAGGGTTGTCCTGAGGTCCTTTGGGTAGGGAAGATGCTTCTAGCCTTCTTCCTTCTTGTCCTCTTCTGGACTTGGCTAACAGTAGCTTTCCCTTCACCTCTAGCAAACTCAAACTTGTATGCAACAGTCAATTTTCAAACAGTGAAATTCTTTGCACTGTTAAACACCTTTCAAGTCAAACAAGCAACCTAGTGCTTTGTCAAGTAAGCAACCTTGTGCTCTTTCAAACAAGCAACCTACTGCTCTATCAAGTAAGCAACCTACTGCTCTAATACCATATGATCTGAAGATGGGTGGATAAATTTTTATGATTTTCAAGAACCTCCCACTCAGTTAAACAAAATAAGATCTAGCTTCTCCTTCACTATGCGGAATTAAATACTTGATATAGTTGTATGTTTTTTTTAAAACTGTTTAAGTAATTTAAGTTTTTTTTTTTTTGATGATATTAAACATGTGAAACAACCATAAAGTGCAGAAAATAAGCATCAACACATAACATCAAATTTAATAAAGGATTTCACCCGAATGTCGTGGGCTACGTCTCCTTGAGCCTTTGTCAACTGACTTGGCTCTTTGGGATTATGATGTGAAATTTATTTTACAAGTTAAAAAATCTACTCCAATGGTTACTTGGACTGTACCATTGGGTTTATAATGACATCATACCCCTGGAATGGCTGAAATATATCTGAAGATGAACCTTGTCTCCCTTAGACATGACTCCTTCTATCGGTGCCCTTAAGCTTCTCTGTGGTACTATCTCCATCATAAATCCTTTTATTTACATGAAACCTTTTCTAATGTCTCCAAAATACATTAGACATCCAAAATAAGTTGTTCTTTTTCTCCAAAGGAGCTCCGGCTCCCCAATCTAGGCCTCCATCCACTGATGGCTGTGGGCCGCCCGAGACTTCCCTATGGCTTCTTGACCTTCATAAGTATCCAAATGACTCTGAAAATTCCTTCAATGGATTTATGATGTCAAAATTAGTCATAATAGACTATTAACTTGCATAAATTGGCCTTTGGCTGCTCTGGTTATGCCTCCAACACCTGGTGGCACCCCTTAGCTCCAGGCTCACTGAAAACTTCCCTAAAGCATCTCGGCCTTCAAAAATCTTCAAAAGCTTCTGAAAATAATTCCATTGGATTTATAAGGTTCAAAATAGTCATAATAGACTACTGGTTTGCTGAGAATGGATATTGGATGCTCTCGATAGGCCTCATTCTCCTGTTGGCACCTGGTGGCCCTAATGACCCTTGGAACTCCTCTGAAGCATCTCAGCCTTCAGAAGTCCTCTACTGGCTCTACAAACCTCACCATTAATTATAGAATGTCTGAAACATCCAAAATTTACTATTGGATTCCTGAGAAAGGCCTTTAGTTGCCTTGGCTGAGCCTCATTCTGCTGCTGGCCCCTGGTGGCCCTAGTGGCCCTTGGAACTTCTCTGAAGAAAAATATCACTCAGAAGTTCTCTGATGGCTCTGAAACTTGCACAAATGAGTCTGGAATGTCTGAGATAGCTAAAATTTTCTATTCCACTCTTAGAATGGTCGAATCCAGCTCAAGATAGAGCCTAATCAATTTTTGTCCAATTACCCCTAAAACAGCTCCACTAAATCTGGAGCAACTGCACTTAACTGAAGCTAAGTTTGGAAAATTCTGAAAATTTTGGGGTGCGCTAATTTTTCTGCCATCCTAACCATTAGCAATAACTACGCGGTTAGGGGTGTTGGGCACATGCCCCTAAAACCACGGTCTTCAAACTGTAACAACCGGGGTTTAATGTTTATCCACGGGGAAAGTGTTTTACTATTGGCATGTGACAGGTTGTAACCATTTACGCTGGTGGTATAGGGGCTTAAGCCCATGGCCCGAGATCACAGGATGGAGGCTACGTGGGGAGGGGCTGGCCCTCGAAGCTGGCCCATCTGGACCCCCAGACGCAAAACCAACATCCTTTAACAAAACTTGAGACACATATTAGTTAAGCACTACTTGTAGTGTACGTGGTTAAGACGCGGGTGTGCTATGCGGGAGGTCGCCCGATCGATCCTCCGGCCCTCCACCACAATTTTAAACAACCTTTCTAGGCCACGTGGTGGCCTCCGAGCGTGCCACGTGGTGGCTCCTGATTGGCTCAAAATTAGTATGCCCAATAATAAGGTGCCACTTTTCCTTCAACTACTCGTCCGAAAGGAATATTCCCTGGAATATTCTTTTTTTTGAAAATTCAAATGCCCAGTCAAATAAAGTGAAACAAATAAGCATCAACACATAACAACAAATTTAATAAAGGTGTTCACCCGAATATCGTGGGGTACGTCTCCTTGAGCCTTTGTCAACTGACTTGGCTCTTTGGGATTATGATGTGAAATTTCTTTTACAAGTTAAAAACTCAACTCCAATGGTTATTTGGACTATACAATTTGGTTTAGAATACCATCATACCCATGGAATGGGTGAAATCTATCTGAAGATGAACCTCGGCTCCCTTAGACTTGACTCCTTCTGTCGGTGCCCTTAATCTTCCCTGAGCTTCTCCATGCACTAAATCCCTCAGAAATCATTTTCTGTCCCTGAAACATTTTCTACTGTCTCCATCATACGTGAGACATCCAAAATAGGCTTTTCTTTTGCTCCAAATGAGCTCTGGCTCCCCAATTTAGGCCTCCATCCACTGATGGCCCTCGGCTACCCGAAACTTCCCTGTGGATTCTCGACCTTCAGAAGTCTCCAAATGACTCTAAAAATCCTTCAATGGATTCAAAATTTCCATAGTCAGAATAGACTATTCACTTGCATAAATTGGCCTCTGGCTTCTCCAGTTACGCCTCCAGCACCTGGTGGCACCCTTGGCTCTAGGGTCACTGAAAAATTCCCTGAAGCATCTCAGCCTTCAAAAGTATTCAAAATCTTCTGAAAATCCTTCCATTGGATTCAGAAGGTTCAAAATAGTCATAATATACTACTGGTTTGCTGGGAATGGATACTGGCTACTTTGGATAGGCATCATTCTCCTGTTGGCACTTGGTGGCCCTAATGGCCCTTGGAACTTCTCTGAAGCATCTCGGCCTTCAGAAGTCCTCTACTGGCTCTACAAGCCTCACCATTAGTTCCATAATTTCTGAAACATACAAAATTGACTATTGGATTCATGAGAAAGGCCTCTAGCTGCCCTGGCTAAGCCTCATTCTGCTGTTTGCCCCTGGTGGCCCTAGTGACCCTTGAAACTTATCTGAAGCAAAATCTCGCTCAGAAGTTCTCTGATGGCTATGAAACCCCCACCAATGAGTTTGTAATGTCTGAGATAATCGAAATTAACTATTCCACTCTTAGAATGGTCGAATCTAGCTCAAGATAGAGCCTAATCATTTTTTGTCCAATTACCCCTAAAACAGCTCCACTAAATCTGGAGCAACTGCACTTAACTAAAGCTAAATTTGGAAAATTCTGAAAATTTTGGGGCACACCAATTTTTTCGCCATCCTAATCATTAGCAAGAACTATGCGATTAGGGGTGTTAGGCACATGCCCCTAAATCCACGGTCTTCAAACGGTAACCGCCGGGGTTTAATGTTTATCCACGGGGAAAGCGTTTTACCGTTGCCATGTGAGAGGTTGTGACCATAAACGTTGACGGTCTAGGGGATTAAGCCCTTGGCCCAGGGTCATAGGCTAGAGGCCACATAGGGATGGCCCAGGGTCATAGGCTAGAGGCCACGTGGGGATGGGTTGGCCCCTCCAGATCCCGAAACACAAAACCAACATTCTTTAAATAAAACTCGAGACATATAGTAGTTAAAAACTACTCGTAGTGTATGTGGTTAAGATGCAGGCGTTCTATGTGGGAGGTCGCCCGATCAATCCTCTGGCCCTCCACCAAAATTTTAAACAACCTTTCTGGGCCATGTGGCGGCCTTCAGGCCTGCCAAGTGGCGGCTCCTGATTGGCTCAAAATTTGTATGCCTAATAATATGGTGCCACTTGTCCTTTAACTACTGGTCTGAAAGGAACATTATTTTTGCTGAACATTCAAATTCCCAGTCAAGCCTCGTTAAAGGTCGAAAATTGCAGTTTACTGTATTTTCAAATCGCGATATCTTCTTCATATGGTATCAGTTTTTTGAACTATTCGCAGTGCCGGAATCAGGAAGATGAGATCTATCTGGTCACTTAGGTTCGAAACACTTTCTAACCCTTTTAAATTTGAGCTATCACTTAGGTCCATGATCCAAATCTGATCAATCGGGGTGCGACGTGGGAAATGATCCAACTAGGCATTGCAGTCATGATTAGTATTAAAAAGGACAGGGCATGTGGCCGGCCCATCCAATGACTTCCCATGAATGAAGCAAGAAAGGAACTGCAACTCTGTAGTTGGCTTTTAGTTTGGGTTTTGTGCGGGAGTTATATCTCCCTCCAGGTGGTAAGAGTTGTGTATTGCATGCATGAATTTACTGGGCTCTATTTCTGGTGTCTGCGGAAGGTGGTTTACATTCCTTGTCGGGCGCTGGTGTGAACAAGGAACATGGCAGGAGACAGTCAAGGCATGAAGGCTTAGTGCACACTTTGGTATTTACCTCAGGCCTTTCTGGTTAATGTGATGAAGGTTTCACCTTGGAACATGTTTGAAGAGTGGGGAGGTTTGAGGACATTGTTGCTCAGGAAAAATGGATTGTTAGTTAATCTAGAATTCCTAGTATTCACCATATCGATCTCTGTTTTCTATGGAAAGTTTCTTACAAAATGGGAATTTATAGTAATTTACAGTCTGTAATTGATAATATGTCTGTGAACATTGTGAGTGAATTGGTTCACCTCTCGTCTCAATTGCTTCGACAAGTTGGGGGTAGTATAGTGGTTATGGGTTTTAGAAGGGACCATGCAGGTAAACCCTTGGTGGTGGCACTTGATGGGTTTGTCGCCTATTCAACGTCACAACCTGGTAACACAAAGAAACTATGGTTTTCAAAAATTCAGTGGAACACCATAATGGTTCTATGTGTTTGACAATCAATAGTTAACAATTTATTGGTTTTTCTGCTCATTTTACATCTGCCTAAACTGTCAACACCTCCAACTCCTGCACTATGGGTTTTACCTCTTGTGCAGGTAAGAGAGGCTATGCAGTTGCTGGGTGGTACATCAAAAGAAAAGATGGTAAAGGAGGAGTCTGGACAAGGAAACTGAGGGCATGGACACCGCACTGAAAATCTGCCAAAAGACAAAGAAAAAGTGCAATGGGCATCGACCAATCAACCCCTAGCGTCAATGAGGAAGGAAATATGATGTTGAGAATATGCAAAGCATCCTGCAGGCGTACACTGTTGGGACCCCAGCATAGGTAAAAACCATAATTTTTTCATGGGAGGAAGAGTTAAAGGAAAGAGCACTAGTCGAGCCCTCCGTGGAGGAATGGGCACCCTTGGTTGCAGACCCTGGGTATACCTGCGACAGGTTCACGCTATTTAAACAATCGATCCGCCTATACTTTCTTATGAAATGCATTGTGGCGAATGCTATAACTGCACCATAGGAAGTCAAGGGTGTTGGAATCACGACTTTCGTTAGACAAAAACCCGCAGGCTTTATTCTTTGCTACAATTGCCAGAGTTAGGATCCACGAGAGGCGGTTAGTCCATGTTGCGAATCACACGAGGAGCATTGAACCCAATGTCCAACAATCTCCCTCCCAACACGATCTGGGTGAGTTTCAAACTCGAGACTTGTCGCTCTGATACCAATTGTTGGAATCACGATTGCCATAGACCAAAACCTGCGGGCTTTAGTCTCTGCTACAAGGCGGTTAGTCCATGTTGTGAAAAAACACGGGGAGCATTGAACCCAATGTCCAACAAGGGGTGCTTCAAAGATCGAACCAAGCCTCTAAGAAATGTAGAGAGAAATTCGATCCATGCAACTACAACTGCAACACCAGAATGTCTGCCCTAGCAGAATCGAATGCGAGCTTCAAGGTCTACATCGGTTTGAAATGGCTAGGTCAAGTGCCAAAGACCCGACGCTAGTAGAATCATCTGATGATTAGCTACTGGGGGACTAGCCAATTTTGTTGTTGTTGTTTCTCATGATGATCAGGTCGAATAGCATTTACTTTCATAGTCTCAAATGTAGATTGATAACAAACTTTATGGCTTATCAGGCTTGGATAAACATATTAAAACTGATAATGTTTTGGATGTATTATGATGCTTATCGGTGGCCAACAAATCTGGTTTCCTTTAGGCAGGTTGAGGCTATCAAATATATTATATGTAACCTACTTTGATGAATGAATGAATAGAAATGTGCTTCCAAGCTTACAAAAAAAAAAATACTAGTGTTTAATAAAAAAAGTACGCATATCATGAGCATCATCAATACATGAAGATTATCAAACATGAGCCATGAGCTGTAACATAACAAGTAAACATCAGCAAATGCACGAGAACACCATTAAACATACATAGACACCGAATATTAGGTGGAAAACAAAACTAGGAAAAACCACCATTGATATTGTATTTATATTCTTCTTATTAATATTAAAAATATTTTTTTACAATATACATTGGCTACTACTAGTGCGCAAGTCCCCTACCTATTGGAGGCCACCACCTCCAATTTTTTTTGCAACCACCACTGGAAGAAGCCACCACTCCCTGTGCAAGTTCTCTGGCAAATACGAGAAGGAAGCTACCACTCCCTAAGTAGGTTTGATCTGAATGGAAATTCACATTCACCCATGCTATTTACCGATGGTATCCGCCCATGGTATTGTATCTCAAAAGGGTATAAATTTTGGGCCTCACTTTGTTAAAAGACAGATTTCTCCACACAATGTAGTTGTAACAAGTTCTTTGATTTAATACATGGTTTCCTCTTTTGAATATTGTGTGTTTTCTTTTCTCTTTGGAGATGTTCAAATCTCTTTGATCTTGGCCCTCTGATATCCAGATCAGGGGTATCCGAATGGTTTATGACTCCATCACAATCAAGGTTATAAGGGTATGCAATGAAACTTCTCACATATGCTCATAATATTGTGTTTTACAAATTTGGCACCAATCAGTTGACACAAAATTTTTTGAAGGATGGATATCTATTTGAAAGTTTAGAAACCTTGGTGAATCTTACTAATATATAGTAAAAAAATTGTGAAATGTTTGATGATATTTTTGTAAAAATGTACGAATTTTTTATTATATTATATTAGTCTGTATAAGATCTTGACGATTTTTAAGGTAAAATAATTTCATACTACAAAACTTCGGCGAATTATTTTTAGAAAAAAAGGAAATTTGCGAATATTTTTTTTGGAAAAAGTATAAAAAATTAGCCCACTTGAAAATATTATCTCCTAAATTCTTCCATATCAATCAGCCTCTCTTGTCAACCCCTTTGCAAAACCGATAGACCCTTATGTGGCCAAAAATCTGAATGGATACTCGTGGGCTACATCTTACCTTCCAGAAAAAACAAGAGCCACAATATTAAAGCTCTTTTCCCTCTCCACATGCATATTTTGAATCTTGTGAATTACATTAGTGGAATAAAAGCTCTGCCCTAAGACCTCTTCGACAACCATTGATACTAGCCTCCAAACCCTCATCTTTGAATTCCATTGAAGTTGATCTAGAAGCAAATTAGAGGCATAGCGAGGTTATGGTTAGAGAGATGTCTAAGCTTTTGCAACTGAAGCTCGTGGCTAAAATGATGACCGTTGTTTCCGATGTTGTACAAGAAGATACATTCTACAGTCGTGTTGAGGCCTCGAAATTTCGTTGCAACAACATGGGGGGAAACCACCCATTCCAGACCTTAGAGCAAGTCCTTTTCCATTTGGTGTGGTGGTTCCGGCTAGGGATAAAGAGGCTAGTTTCCCAATAAGGACGATTTTGGGGTGTATTTTGTTTATATAACATGCAAATGGGAAATGATTTTAATCTATCATATGCATTTATCTAACACTATCTATTCTACTATATACCCCGGGTGTTTATTCCTTTATGCGACCTAAAAATATATCTTCGAACTATTAGTAATGAATATTATTTAACAATTGAAAGAGATAAACATTGTGTAAAGATGATTCTTTTAACAAAATAGTTTAATTAAAAGAATTGTGAAATGTATATCGCATTTATATGTAAGATTATATATAATATAAGAAATCATAAACAAATATTAGTACAGAAGTGCATTTAACATTTATTTATGATAACAGTTCAGATATATATTGCAGATAAAAAGATAATTGTCAATTTAAAAAGAAAAACTTAATATAATGTGTAGTAGTACCATATATATGAAATCCTACTCATATAAACCGATAGTAGTTTTCTACTCCTCTTCACTTTCAAGCAATTTAAAGAGTACAATAGTGCAACATCAGTTAAGCAGCTTCAAATGCCAAAAGATAACATATTTCATTCCATTAATCCATAAAATCATTTACAAACTCATAGGAATGCATTCTTTGCAAATGTTTTTGACAAATTTCTGGTCCCTTCTCTAAATGCATGAAAAGAGTTTCAATACTAAACTAAAATATGTTTAAAAATAGATTATTACATAAAAATAGAGGAGGTTTCAAACAACCATCCTCTTAAAGAGAAAACTTAAACTACAATCTAGCAAAATAAAGTAACAACATGATTATGTGTTCTGATCCTCTTTGCGATTTGATCTCGAAGCTGACAAATATCCTCCATTGGCTTTAGCTGAGGTGGCTGCGAAATTCTTAATTTGACCTGGCCTTTGAATAATGCATTCAAAATTTCTGTTTGTGACTTCTTTGTTGAATTAGTTAATGATTGAAGAGTTAGGCACTGATGATAAGGTTTGATCAGAAAATTCCAATAATTTTCTTGATCAAACTTATTTATCTTTTTAATCATTTCCTCCTGCATCTCTATCCTTTGCTTCCACTATGCTTCTGATGGCTTGAGTTCTGAGAGCACTTCAGTTGTGGATTATTTAATAAGTTTAGCTTTCAAAAGTTGTTCATTAATAGATTCAGTAATTTCATTTATTAACCTTGATGCTTTTGCTGCTGCCTTTTCTACCTGCTATAATTCCCAATCCTTAAATAAAATCTCCCTGTGAAAGTTATCTATCTGAGGTAGGTCAGCTTTCTTTCCTGAGTCAGATCCTTGTCACTGGATGAACTCATTAATCTTATTTTCAATTTTTTCACATTCAATTCTCCTATTAGCCACTTGCTGGATTAGGATTTTTCTTGTATCACAGTAAGAGCTGATGATTGAAGCTTGTTGACAAAATGCTTCTTGTTGTTGCTTTAGCTTTGCATTCATTTCCATTGCTTCTCTTATGAATAGCTCTACTTCATATTGATTCTTTAATTTGTCTTTTTCCGCTTCAAGATGTGTTTCCTTCTCTGTAAGTTGCATCTGGTTTTGTAAATTCATTCTTTCAAACTCCTTTTGAAATTGAGACATTTTCAATTCCATTTGCCTGTTGGAATTTAACTTTTCTTGTTCTAGCAATTTCTCGAGTTCTTTCACTTTGTCATCTCTTTTTTTTTAATAATAGTTGAACTTCGGTGGCCTTGCCAATAGTGGCAGTAGCATATGCCCTTGAAAACTATGATAGCTTGGTCAAATTTTTAGTAGGATCATCCAGAGGATCTTTCCATAGAATGTCAACAGATTCATTCATAAGATTTGAAACTGTATCATCCATTCTTCTCCTCTTTGTTCTATTAACTACAGCCTTATGGTTAGGACTGTAGAAGACATCAAGTGAAGGTTTCTTCAATCTGTAAAACAATGTGCTTTGTAGGGTAGGCCGGAATGATCTCTTGATCATGAACTTCAGGTACCTACTGTAATGGGATTACATTTTCCATTAAATTCTTGGATTGCTTTGGAGTTTGGAAACTTGTAGATTCACCACTATTAGGCTTTCGCTGTGGTGTTTGTAGTTGCTTGGAAAATTTTTCCCATTCATTCTTCAAATATTTTGGCTGAGACTTCTCTGCTTGATCAGGTGTATTTTGGATATGCTAAATTTCTTGAGAAGACGATCCAGCTCCATTATTTCCTCCTTATGCTTGCATTTAAATCCCTTTGATTGCTTTATAAATTATTTTATCTGGTCTCTCATTCCACTTTTCATATTCATTATCAGAGCGATATGAATTCTGAGAATTATGTTGTGATTTCCTTGACTCATGATTAGATTTTTCGTGGGATTCATGTTCAGACATGTCTTTGGATTTATTATCTAGGCTAATGCTTGGAGTTGGTATGTTGAGATATTCAATAAACAATAAATCCAAAGGAATTATTTCCAACCTCTTATTTCTATATGTTTGGAAAGCTTCAAAGTCATTTTGACTGAGCTGACTGGATGAATTTTTTAGTACATCTGTGAAATTCTCAATGCCTTGAAGGAAATCATAAAATATATCTATCTCTTTTAGGAACGGTTTCAATTTAAGTTCAGTAGTGAAATTATTAATCACATCATTAGGGTCGTATGGCCTCTTTTGCATTACAACTAAATTTAACAAATTAACATTTGAAACTTCCTTGAATGTATGAACAATATCAAAAAGTTCTAAAGTACCACACTAAAAAAGGAAATTAGGCCAAATGGCCTTCTTGGCATCTTTGAGTTGCTTAGAAATACCACATCTTACTACAAGTTGGTAAGCGATTTCCATAGCTAGTAGCTTATTAGGAATGTAATAGGGTAAAACGTGGGGAGAACCATAACTCCCGAAAACTTTGATATAGATGAAATTCTCATCGGCAAACCATCTGTCAACGGGAAAAATGTTTGTGCTAGCCTCTTTAAAAATCCTAGGGGCTTTCTCATTAAATATAATATGATGCATATGTAGCATGACTCCATTGAAAATTTTATAAAAGCGTAAATAAAAATCAGACTCTCAAAGGGCTCTGTGGTAAATATGGATTGGAGTGGGGTCTTGAGTTTTCCATTTCCATCCCATGATAGGAAAACTTGAACAAAACCAAATTGCATCCATAACATAAGCACTCATGTAAAATGGGGGTATTTCCTTAGAGGAAACACTTCTTTTACTTCTATAATCCATGATATTTCTGGCCAAATTATCAGACAAAATGTTTTTCCAATTCATAATTGAAGAATTGACGATTGCGTTAATTAAAGGGACCTAGTCTACGGAAAACGTAGTATTATCTCGCTTTGCAAACTGATGCAACGTGGCTACAAAATTTCAGAATACGTGCGAAACTTGTGGTTTTATGGCTCACACAAATGGTGACCAATCACGGCTGGTCGCACTTCGTACCTTTTATAATTTACCTCCCCGCTGTTTTGCGGCTTTAACACCTTTCACAATATTGCGATTTCGCAATTCGGAGCAAACTCTCCATCGCTCGTCGCAACTTTTAGAGTTTATCAATCAACGTGTTCCTTATTCCATGCGATATGTGATATGCATCGCATCACATCACAATCTCCTTATCTTACTGCAACTTAACACTTTACCGCACCACAAATAAAATAGCTTACCATGCGATGTCTTAAACATAAACAATAAAATCGCCGAAGTGTGAAATACTGTTGGGTACTATTTAAGTTCCACCGTTGATCTCACCCAGATCTAACGGTCCTCACTGTTCCTTCGTTGATCTACTTCACATCACAATTAAAATAGCTTATCGTGTGAAGCCTTTAACATGTAACAATAAAATCTGTGATGTGCGATGGCCGATACACGAAACTTCAAAGTTTGCACGAATCAATGACTTCACCCAAATATTTTACATAGAAACCCCATTGTGCCTTTTCTGTTCGCACCGCCAATCGACTTTATTTGAAAACACTGTGGGAAAATGTGATATATAACTCAACGAAGAAATAGAAATGGATAGTTTAAACCAAACAGCCAATTTAAAACACAAAACACTTGGAATTTATCATAGATGCAAATACACAAAGCCGAGCCTTTTGATGGCTGGATTTTTACAATGACTTCTCCTCTCTATCCACTCCTCTGTCACACCTCTCACACACTTCTCTCACACTTCACCATGTCTTCAAAGCTACTTGGTAGGCATCCTCAATTGTCTTTAGACTCAATAAACTGATTTCATCCTGTATATCATACCTTAAACCATTGATGTATGTGGCTACTTTATCCATATCATCTTCAGCATGTCCTGCTCTAATGCTCATCTTGTAAAACTCCTCTGTATACTCCTTGACAATCATTCCTTTCTGTCTCAAATTTTGCAACTATTTGAAAAGATTCAATTGATAGTCTTTTGGCATAAACTTATTCTTCAATTTACTTACCATTTTATCCCATTGCTTGATCTTAGGCTTTCCTTTTCTAATCCTAGATGTCTGTAGTGCATCCCACCAGATAGATGCATGGCCCTTCAACTTGGTAGCTACAAAATTTACCTTCTTCTTATCTTCGACCTCTTCTAAGTCGAAATATTTATCCAATGAACTGATCCAATCTATCAACTCGTCCACATTAAGATTCCCCTCATATGAAGGAATCTCCATTCTTGGTTTTCTACTAACCTTTGCTGATATCTTAAAAAGTTTAGCTTCCTCACTTTCTTCTTCTTCTTCTTCCTCAGAAGATTCTTCTGATGTGTTGACATCTCCTTCATTAGGTGCTCTTCTATGAGCATTCTCCATTGTCACTATCCTTGTACAAAGGTGTTGAATCTCTTCGAGCAAAGCTGCATTTACTGCAGGTCTTCCCCGACCCATGCCAGCTCCTCTCCTGGGTGGCATATTTTCTACAATCCTTGAAAACATAACTCATTTTCTGCTATGATACCAAATGATGTAGCGTGGCTGCAAAATTTAAGAATACACGTGGAACTTGTGTTTTTATGGCTCACACAAATGGTGACCAATCACGGTTGGTCGCACTTTTCACCTTTTATAACTTACCTCCCCAATGTTTTCCAGCTTTAACACCTTTCGCAATTAGCAGCGAACTCTCCATCACTCGTTGCAAATTTTAGAGTTTAGCAATCAACGTGTTCCTTATTCCGTGCAATATGCGATATGCGTTGCATCGCATCGCAATCTCCTTATCTTACCACAACTTAACACTTTAGAGCACCGCAAATAAAATAGCTTACCATGTGATGTATTAAACATAAACAATAAAATCGTCGAAGTGCGAAATACTATTGGGTGCGATTTAAGTTAAACTATTGATCTTGCCCAGATCTAACGGTCCTCACTGCTCCTTCACTTATTTAATTCACATCGCAATTCAAATAGCTTATCGTGTGAAGCCTTTAACATGTAAAAATAAAATCTGGGATGTGCGATGGCCAATACATGAAACTTCAAAGTTTGCACGAATAAATGACTTCACCCAAACCTTTTACAGAAACCCCATTGTTCCTTTGTTGTTCGCACTGCCAATCGATTTTCTTTGAATACACTGCGCGAAAATGTGATATATAACTCAACAGAGAAATAAAAACAGACAGTTTAAACCAGACAACCAATTTAAAACACAAAACACTTGGAATTTATCAGAGATACAAATACACAAAGCCGGGCCCTTTGATGACTGGATTTTTACAATGACTTCTCCTCTCTGTCCACTCCTCTGTCACACCTCTCACACTTCACTCTGTCTAATTCCCTCTTTCACACCTCACACCTATTTATGCTTAAATCTAACTGAAAGCGATTATTCTTGTCTTTTATTAGCTTTCTGTTTGAACCACTCTAATAGACAATTCTATCCCATCCTCATGAATTAATCTATTTGTCTAAATCTCCTCGCACGAAGAACCAAGTTGCTATTTTTACTCCTATTTAATCTAGGAAATCCAACAAACTAACTTCTCACAATTAAAGCTAAATAAAATGTTAATTATCAAATTTTCCACCTCTTGTTAGCCACAACATGAACCACAATCACATTTTTGGCTAAATTCCAGATGCTCCTGCATCAAAAACAATTTACATAACATTCAAGCGGCATAGAAATCAGGGGAGGGTAACTGTGCTATCGGGTACATACCGATTTTCTCCCATTTCAGCTTGCCTTGGTCAGATTTCCATCCCTTTATAACTTTCTTCAGGTCTGTATGTTTCTTTGTAAAGCTTTGGACAAAAGCTTTGTCATAATTCTGTTGCAGCATGGGCAAGTGGTACATTGTCCTCAAATCTTCTGCAGTGAATGAACCAACATTCTCCAGCTTTGAATTCTTACATGTCCTATCTGCTATGTTAAGGTGCTTAATTACCCTTGGTTTTCCATCCTCGAAGAGTTGGTACATTGCTTCGCATGAGGAACTGTCACAATCTTTGTTGCGGGTTGTATCTAAGAATAATGGAGACATGTCTGAGTCTTCAACAGTTGATGTTTGGGCAATTTCCTTGCCTTTCTTTGTCATTCCAGTTATCCTCACTCTGTTAGGTGATTTCCTGAATTCAAGTGAACATAGTAAACTCAGATTTAAAATGAATGAAGAGAAGGATAGAGCTAAAACAATATAATAAAAAATCCGGCGCTCTATTATTCAAAACACACTCGAAGTAGATATCAATATTTTGAAGCTTACTCCCATTAAATGTCGTTAATAACTCATAATTCTTTGTATCAAATCTCTTACACACCTTTATGTGATATGTCTAATCTATCCATTTAAGATGTTAGATCTTCTATCCGGTTGGTTAGATATGAATCATTTCGCGTACTTGAATAATAAGTATCAATATCGCATATCACAACTCTAAACCGTTACCATTAGTTATGTTTTTCGTCACCGATGAATTTTGCGAAATGCAATCTGCGCAAATCGCAGATCACTATTTTCATGCAGTAATAAAACTTTACATTTGATTATTTGCTATGAAATGCGAAGTGCGCTAGGGAATCATGCTAATGCACTTTATCATATCTTTGGATTTTTATAAGTGTTGCTTTTATTGATTCGTCGGGTCCAATCCATCGCAATCTTTAGCAAATTACCATAAATTGATTGTTTTTATGGAACATTATGAGTGTTGAGATAGTTTTTATTAAAGAAAAGTCAAGTTAGATGAAGGGATACTATAATATATAATAAGTAAATGAAAATAATTTACTCTCCTAATTGATTTAAAAGTAAACAATGCACACTAATTATTGTTTCAACACATGACGCATATAATTTTTGGATCTTAATTTCTCATTATACAATTTTTGAATAATATAAGATTTGCTGACCATTGATTTAACAATATAATATTCATTGACCATTGAGTTAACGTATGAAGCATAATTTTCGGGATCTTAATATCTTATTATACAAATAGTAAATAATATAATAACCCACACTAATGATTGATTTGACATATGATGCATAAGTTTTTATGATATTCAAAGGATAAAATAGTACCAACCAACCAAGGGGAGACTTAGGTCACCCGCAACAGCTTTCACTTCGTCAAACGTTTTAATGGAGAGGGTTTAAATTTCACCACATGTAAAGTGGAAATCTTATGGAGGCCATTTGCTTTTCATGTTTTTTTTTTTTTTCATTTGAAAATAGGTTATTTTTTTGATGTTGGTTATATTTTTATTTAATTATGTTTTGAGAAATAGGTTATTGCTCCAATGTTTTACTCGCGTTAGATAAGGGTCAATTCCACTACCTTGATTTCCATGAGCATTCTAGAGGGACTTATATTTATTATTTTATATATAAAATTGGAACATATTTTAAATTAGAGAAATACAACACATGAAAATATAATTGATTTATTTATTTAAAACTATAAAATAATATAATGTATAAGTTAACCTCTGTTTATTATTAAAAGTTCATCTATAAAAAAACTTGAATTATTAAGCAATTATGATTTAAAAAAATGTAATTATAAAAATTAAATTGTTTATTTCTTACACAAAAATTTCAATGTTAAAATGAAAAACATAATTGCTAAATTTTATAAAGATTAATTGTGTAATCTAAAATATGTTTGATTATTTATAATTGTTTATTTTTAACATAATAATTTTAATGTTAAAATAAATATCCTCGAGATTGGATGAATAATTTGTAGATATAAATAAAAGGAAATATGAATAATTATAATATGAACCTACTTTGGAAGATGAAACTTAAGGATCACTCTTGTATGTTATATAAGTCTATTCTCATTTATGAAATATCTATCCAATTTTGAGAGTTATTCATTGGCCTGGCATGCCGAGCATTCCTAACCCCAAGTGTTTCTCTAGTCTTATGATCATGGTTTGCCCTGGTCTTTTATTCACACTAGATTTTCAGAAATAGTCCATTGCCATGCTCATACTGTTACGTGCTCAGAACTCTTATGCTTTGCAAATTTGTCTCTTCATCCTCCACTCGTATATTTTCTTTTCTTGACCGTTTCTTTTATTTGTGATCTCTCCAGGCGTGCATGCTTAAGAAACCCTAGCTCTGCTTTCCGTCTACCTTTTATCTTGGTCTCTTCCATCCTGCTCGGTCCTCATTGCTTGGTTTTCACCACTTTCTTTGTGGCTCTATGTGCCATCCCTCTACGATTTTGGTAGTGTAATGAGTTTATTCTGAACACTATCTCACTTAGGCAAGCAAGCCATACCCACGACACGCCCAAGGCTAATTGGGAAACATTCTCGTGTGGAGGCTTTTAGCTAGATTTGAATCGTTGACCAAACTGTGGAAAGCACCCACGCTTGTATGATTAATTTTCTAGGAGTAAAAAATTTCCATATTAATAGACAGTTGAGTTCATAAACATAATTGTTATATGTGTTTCATAGATGTGATATTGTGGTTAGAACCTTCGTTTTGAAGAACATATTATTTTGGTTAGGACCTTTGTTTTGAAGAACATATTACAGAGGACTTGTAGTAAAGATAGTAGAACCTCATAATTTTTTTTATCAATAATGACATTAGTTTAAGAAAAAATAGGTCTCCTTGAATTCATATATATTATTTCCGATATAGATTTTATTATTGCAGAGATTTTGATTATTCGACCTTAGCTCATGAATTTGTTTAAGATGCATTCTCTCTGTTAGAAATAGTGCAGGGGTGAATCATTATTTCGTGATGAATCAACTTTTATCTCATTTTTATTCTTCTTTACAAATCATTAACTATACTAGTGATTAATCAACAAAATACACAAATCACGAGAATCATAAATACATTAAAATTATTAATCATGATCCATGAGTAGTAACATAACAAGTAAACATCAACAAACACATGAGAACACCATCAAGCATACATAGACACCGAATATTAGGTGAAAAATACAACTAGTAAAAACCATCGTTGATGTTGTCTTTGTCTTCTTCTTATTAATACTAAAAATATTATTTTACAATATACATTGGCTACTAATAGTGCACAAACCCATACCTATTGGAGGCCCCCATCTTCAATTTTTTTTGCAACCACCACTAGAAGAAGCCACCACTCTTTCTGAAAAATCGCTGGCCACCACCAGAAGGAAGTTACTACTCCCTAAGCAGGTTTGATATGATGGAAATTGACAACCACCCATGGTATTTACCCATGATATCCACCCATGGTAATTACCCATAGTACTGTATCTCAAAAGGGTATAAAATTTAGGCCTAACTTTGTAAAAAGATAGATTCGTCCACACAATGTAGTTGTAACCGTTTCTTTGATTTAATAAAGGGTTTCTTCTTTTGATTATTGTGTGTTTCTCTTTTCTCTTAGAGTATGAAGCCGAAATCATGAGGAACATCGTCGCAAAATTTCAGAGCTTGGTTCGTAATATTTTTGGAGATATGATCTCTGGAAGTTAGGGCTTTTTGCAGGCTCCTCAATTTAACCTAAACAGGTAATCGCGGAATTTTCGCTATAAATTTGTTTCTACAAGGGTTTAGAAGCTGAAATTTTCACAGAGCGAAGCTGAAAGCCTGAGGAACCTCCTGTCAAATTTCAGATATTGGTTTACAATACGTTTAGAGATATGATCTGTGGAAGTTAGGATTGTTTCAGGCTCCCAAATTTCATCTCAAAGAGGTGACCGTGGGAAAAACATCATAACTCACTCTCTGAGCATCGGATTGGGATTCTATAAAAAGTGGCCAATTACACGGACTTTAGTTTTCATTATATCAATTTCAGAGCCAAAGGAGGAAAAAGTGACACGTAGCAAGTCATACAAGTTCTCTCTACTGAACCAGTCCATAATTAGGTCATCGTAGGAGATTGGACATAACTTTGTCTTCAAGAATCCAAATCAGGTCAGACTTGTGGCATTCGAAATAATATTCAGAGGGCTACTGCAGGGCCGAATTTCAAATATCGAAGATCCTAATTCACATAGATAATTCAGTTTTGAATATCGAGCTCCTAAAAATCAAGAAAAAGGTGTGTATTGTTTTTCAAATTACATAAGTCTTGTTTGAAAAATCAGTTCTAGGTGATTCCAAAGGCCTATTGAGCATAGATATCAGTGTTGGGTTCTAAAATTCCTCCTAAAAAGAATTCAACACCCATTAAGCCTTCAGAAGACTCTACTATGACTCATGAAGACGAAGAAATGCAACATGAGATATCAAAATTCCAAGAGCAAGTGCACCAAATTCCGCTATTACAAAGAGCAACAAAAAATGAAATAGAAGTTTTGAAGAAAGGTATGGAAACTGAGATGGATGGTTTGAAGAAAGGCGTGGAAGCTAAGATAAATGGTTTGGAAGCTAAGATGGATGGCATGGAAGTTGGCATGGAAGCTAAGATGGATGACATGGAAGCTAAGATCGATGAAAAAATGGAAAACATGAAGAATGATATAAAAGTAGACATCGAAGGTTTGGCAAAGTTGATACAAGAAATGTTTCCTAATGGTGAAAAGATAGTAGAGGAAACTCATGATGAAAACAAAATAAATGTTAATCATGATTTCATAAACTCTAATGTTGGATTAAAGAACCACCATATTCCAAAGATGGATATGAGGAAATTTGATGGCAAGGATCCCGTAACATGGATACTACAGATGGAGCAATATTTTGATCTCAATAACGTGAAAAACACACAAAAGGCACGCATTGCAACTTTACATTTAGAAAAAAATACATTTGTATGGTATTTGGCTTTGCTCCCGTAAAAAAATTGTCACTTGCTCAATTTTTACGGAGGAAATGATAGCACATTATGAGGATACAAAGAGAAACACCTTCTTTAGCCAATTGATAATTCTCAAACAAAAGGGTTCAATGGCGGAGCACATTGAGGACTTCAAAAAATTGAATATAAGGGCAACTGATATTCCAAAGGAGCACAGGATTGATGTCTTCATAGGGAATTTAAAGGATAACATCCAACATGAAGTTCTCGTTTGGGAACTAGATTCATTAGAGAGGCATTCAGGTTGGCAAGAAAAATTGAATGTAAAATTATGGCAACAAGGAAGCCTACCACTCACATCTATAAAGATGGAAGTGTTGCTACTCATAGACTTCCACAACCTACAAGGTTGACACCACAACAATTGGAAGAAGAAAGAGAAAAAGGGATTTGCTACAGTTGTGATAGAAAATACACTAAAGGTCATAAGTGTGTTGAGAAGTAATTATTTTACTTAGATTGTGAAGAGGAGGAAGAAAATGAAAAAGAAACTTCAAAAGAAGAGGATATACATCAGGAAGCAACCCTAGAAGAAGAATAAATGGGTTCGAACATATCATGTAATGCATTGGTAGGAATTACCACTCCTAAAATTCTCAAGATAGAAGGGCATATCAAGAAGAAAAACGTAATAATGTTGTTTGATTCGGGTAGTACCCATAATTTTATTCATTGTAAGGTAGCCAAAGAATTGAATTGTTTCCTATACCCAGCACCAGAATGTTAAGTGATGGTTTCAAATTGAGGAACTATAAATTGCTCTGGAAAATGCCATAATATCAAGCTATCCATGGGGGAATATGTATTGAATAGGCCAATTTTTTCCATCCCAATGGGAGGTGTTGATGTTGTACTAGGAGTACAATGGTTACAATATTTGGGGACGGTAGCTTTTAATTTTCAAGAAATTTTCAAGAAATTTTTTTCGGAAGGAAAGGAAATCGAATTACGGGGTATCACAGGGAAGCCAGGAAAGATAATAAGCTCTAATGTCATGACAAAGCTTCTGAAGAAAGAACAACGAGGCGTAATTACAGAATTATGCTCACTAGAAGTTCCAACATCAAAATCATCTATTTCTCCAGATCTCCAAAAAGTCTTGGACAATCATTCCAAGGTGTTTGATACTCCAAAAGGACTCCCACCTATTCATGATCATGATCATGCTATTCATTTGATTCCAAGAAGTGTTCCTCCAAACATCCGGCCTTAGAGATATCCTTATGTCCAAAAGAGTGAAATTGAACATATGATTGCAGAAATGTAGGCTGGAATAATTAAACCTAGTCAAAGTTCTTTCTCTGCTCCAGTAGTATTGGTACACAAGAAGGATGGATCATGGCGCATGTGTTCGGATTATAGGGAGCTCGAAAATTTTTCCATTCATGTGATTGATGAATTATTGGATGAATTACATAGAGCAATTTATTTTACCAAGTTGGATCTTCGTTTAGGGTATCATCAAATTAGAATGAAGACTGAAGATATTCTGAAAACAACATTTCAAACTCATGAGGGTCATTATGAATTTTTGGTCATGCCTTTTGGCCTTACCAATTCACCTTCTACATTGAAAGGGTTGATGAATTCCATTTTCAAACTGTTCCTTAGAAAATTTGTTCCAGTATTTTTTTGATGATATACTAATCTACAACAGGTCTTGGAAGGATCATGTTCAACATGTTGATAGGGTGCTCAAACTATTGGAGGAGAAACAATTATATGCAAAAACATCCAAATGTTTCTTTGGAGTAAAAGAGGTGGAATATCTAGGTCATATTGTATCTCACGAGGGTGTTAAGGTAGACCCTAAAAAAATTAAAGCCATTAAGGAATGGAAAGTCTCCACATCCATAAAGCAGTTGCGCGGATTTCTTGGGTTAACAGGGTATTATCGCAAGTTTGTTAAGAATTATGGGAGAATAGTAGCACCTCTAACAACATTATTGAAGAAAGATGCATTTTCATGGACTCCTCAAGAAACTAAGTCTTTGAACATCTTAAAGAGGCAATGTGCCTAGCACCAGTCTTAGCTACGCCAGACTTCACAAATACCTTTATTGTGGGATGTGATGCCTCAGGAAATGAAATTGGTATTGTTTTAATGCAAGAAGGAAGACCCATTGCTTTTGAAAGTCGTTGAATCAAAGGAAAGTATTTACAAAAGGAAATTTATGAGAAGGAAATGTTGGCAATACTACATGCACTAAAGAAATGGAGACCTTACCTAATGGGAAGACACTTCAAGGTAAAAGCTAATCATCATAGTCTTAAACACTTTTTGGAACAAAGACTATCTTCGGAAGAGCATAAAAAATGGGTCACAAAGATGTTGGGTTATGACTTTGAAATCATCTACAAAAAAGGGAAGCTATATGTTGTTGCAGATTCACTCTCAAGAAAGGATGAAGGACGAAGAAGTTTGGACACTCATTCAAAATTTGCAGCAATATCCTAGTACATATGATACATTTAGTTGGAAAAATGGTTCCTTATGGTACAAATATGGCTTATATATTTGCAATAATTCCCAACTAAAAAAAAATATTCTTCTTGAATTGCACACTTCTCCTTTAGGAGGACACTCGGGATTTTTAAGAACTTATCATAGGGTAAAGAAAGAATTTTTTTGGGATGGTCATAAATTTGATATTCAAAAGTTTGTGGCAGAATGTTTGGTTTGCCAACAAAATAAAGTTGAGACGATTAAGACCCCGAGACTTCTACAACCTTTATACATTCCAAGTCAACGTTGGGAGGATATTTCAATGGATTTTATCATAGGTTTACCTAATTCTGAAGGAAAGAGTGTCATCATTGTGGTAGTTGATAGAATTACCAAGTATGCACACTTTTGTGCATTATCTCATCCATTTAAAGAAAGTACAGTTGCTACTACATTTATGGACAGGATTCAAAAGCTACATGGAAACCCGAAGATTATTATAAGTGACAGAGATCCATTTTTATAGGAAATTTTTGGACGGAATTATTTTCTTGTTTGGGTACTCAACTAGCTCATAGCTCATCTTATCATCCTCAATCCGATGGTCAAACAGAGATAGTGAATAAATGTTTGGAACGATATCTTCGTTGTTTTGTATCTGATAAGCAAGCAAAATGGGTCAAGTGGTTACCTCTCGCTGAGTGGTGGTATAAGACTTCCTTCCATACTGTAGCAAAAATGACCCCATTTATGGCACTTTATGGATATCTTCCACCATCCATCACATCTTATTTAAGGGAAAATTCTAGGGTTCAAAAAGTGGAGGATCACATCGAGCATCAACAAGAAGTTCTCCAACTCTTAAAGGATAACCTAAATTTGGCACAAAATCGAATGAAACAACAGGCAGATCAACATCGCAGTGAGAGAAGTTTTGATGTGGGAGACTGGGTATTTTTATGGCTACAACCATACAAATAAATGTCCCTCAAGCAAGCTAAGAAGGATAATAAATTATCACCAAAGTACTATGGTCCTTACAAGGTGTTGCAAAATATTGGTACTATGGCATACAAATTGGAGCTTCCTACTTCTTCGCGAGTGCATCCAGTTTTCCATGTTTCATGCTAAAAAAAGGTTATAGGGGAAAAAATTCCAGTTAAAACAATATTTCCAGAACTTTATGAGGAAGGAAAAACCATATTGGACCCTGAAGAAGTCACGGAAACAAGAACTCGACAGCTACGAAATCGATCAATTTCAGAGTATCTCATCAAATGGAAGAACTTACCCACTGAAGATTCTACATGGGAGGATGAGAATTTTATACAGAAGCACCAGGAGCTACTCAAGTGTTGAGGACACCACTTTTTTGAAGGAGAGGAGCATGTTAGGTCCTTATATTACTAGTATAGTCCCTTATTGTTGTTAGTGTAACCCCCTTATTGTTATTTTTGTACCCCTGTAACCCCCATATTGTTATTATTGTGCCTTTACATTATTATTGTTAGGTCGGCTAGGATTACATTGTGGCCCCATGGACTCCTATATATAGAGAGGAGGTTTTTTCATTTGTATCATCCAAGAATTGTTCATTTATGTAATGTATTGGAGGTTTCCCCCTTGAAGTGGCTGATTTCTAAGGCGTTGATCTCTCTTTTCTTCTATTTTTGGAGCTGGTTTCATAACATTTCATCTTTTTCACCTTCTTGAGAAGATGAACTTGAAGAGGTTCCAACTCTCTTTTGAAGACCAACAACATTGTTCATGTCCTTAGAGCTGTCACAACTCTCTTTCTCGCCATAAGATGCATGTCTACAAGCATCTTGCTGCAACATGGGTTTCAAACAATTGCATTCATCTTGATTACAAACTTTTCATGTTTGAGGTTTTGAACCTGCAACAAAAGTCCTTCTTGGAACTATTTCAATTGCATTCATGGATTTATAAATTTCTCCAAAAAGTTGTCCATAGCCAAGACCCAAATACTTAGGCCTTCCCTCAACCATAATTGGATAAAACATGCCTTGTGCATGTTTTCCTAATCCTTTAGCTTCATAGCCCATTTTCATCATCAATTTGGACCCTATTCCTATAGTGTGTTTTTCAAAAGAACCTACACATTTATCTTGAGAGGAAATTGAAGAAAAACTTGAATTATCTACCTCTTCTTCAATTACATGCTTGGCTAAGGCTTCTTTGGCATCATGGAGCTGAATCTCCATCTCATGCATATTTTGAAGAAGTTCTTGCTTCTATTTATTCATAGCAACAAATTTCTCTTGAAGTTTAGTGCCCTCCCTTAGATCTTCATACAACTATTGCACCATATCTTTCATGATGTGAAAGTCCTCCTTCATATCTTTATCAAAGAGTCTTGAAAAGGAGGAGGATTTAGAAACATCACTTGATGAAGTTTTCATCACTATGTCAATGAATTAAATAACTTCAACAACAATTCACAATGCTTCAAAAACAATTGACAAAGCTTCAAAAACAATTTGGTTGTCGATTCAAGGTATTCTCTGCAGCTTGTATCTCTTCTTCAAGCAGCCTCTTTTGCAAACAATACCTCTTGTGATTCAAGGCTTGCCTTGAGGTCCTTTGGGTAAGGAGGATGCTTTCAAAATTCTTCCTTCTTGTCCTCTTCTAGACTTAGCTAGCAGTATCTCTCCTTCACCTCTAGCAAAATCAAACTTGTAAGCATCAATCAATTTGCAAACAGTTAAATTCTTTGCATTGTTAAACACCCTTCAAGTCAAACAAGCAAGCAAACAACCTTGTGCTCTGTCAAGCAAGCAACCTAGTGCTTTGATACCAACCTGATATGATATGAGTGGCTGACTTGTTTTGCTATGCAAGCACCTCCCACTCAATTAAAAAAAATTAAGGATCTTGCTTATACATGCATGTGCGGCATTGAATTCTTGATTCAGGTATATGTGTTTTAACTGGTTTAAGGCTTTATGTGTGAGCAATTAAACATTTGTTTAAGTTGATTAAAATCATGTAAAACAACCATAAATTCCATCAAATTAACCAAAAATACATAACAACAAACATAATAAATGACTTCACCCTCAACACTTGGGCTACGTCTCCTTGAGCCTCCGTCAATGGACTTGGCTCTTTGGGATTAAGATGGTAAATTTATTTTACAAGATGATGCTCAAATCCAATGGCTGTTTGGACTATATTAATGGGTTTAGAATACCCAAATACCCGTGGATTGACTGCTCAATCTCTAGAAATGGACCTAGGCTCCCTTGGGCTTGACCTCTTCGATCGATGTCCTTGAGCTTCCTTGAGCTTCTCTGTGGCACAAAATCTCCTAGAAGTCCTCTTCTACTCCTAAAAACTATTCTACTATCTCTAACAAATATCAATCATCAAAAATAGGTTGTTCGTTCACTCAGAATGAACTCATGCTCCCAATTCTATGCCTCCAAAACTTGGTGGCACTAGGCTCCCTGAAAATTCCTTGTGGCTTATTCAGCTCTAGAAGTCTCCAAATTCTTTTGCACACCCCATCATTGAATTCAGAAGGTTCAAGATAGTCAGAAATGACTATTGGTTTCCTGAGAATGGCCTTTGGCTAGGCCTCATTCTCTTGCTAGCTCTTGGTGGCCCTTGGAACTTCTCTGAAGCAAAATCAAGCTCAAAAGTCCTCAGATGGCTCTGAAAACCTCACCAATGGCTCTATAATGCTTGAATCAGTTAATAATGACTCTTTCTTCACTTAGAATGGTCGAAAAATTGAGCCTTCTACAATTTTTCCCAATATCTCCCAGGAAAACTCCACTAAATGTGGAGAACTCCAGTTAAATGGATTTAGATTAGGGCTGACCGCCAAATTTTGCGTGCCCCTATCCACTCTACCTATTAAGCTGTGCATTTAAACATTACGGTTAGGCTGGTGGCCACATGTGCACCCCCATCCGTTAAGTGGCTTGACTGGAACACAACGGAATACAATTGCAGAGTTTAATTACATACATACTCGAAGAAACCATCAATGCTCTTTATAACAGAACACACATAGCCTTAAAAAACTTACATACATGCAGAACAGGGTTCTCGGGTCCCGCCACATGCAACCAATCACAACACATCACAAATTGCTTTTCTGCAAGTTTAATTTGGTACCAATAAAGCTAAAACCATAATTTATGCGATGTGCACTTATGCGCAATGCCGACATGTGGCTCCCCTCATCGCATCACATATTTCAACTTTACCGCATTGCAACCAATTCAACATATCTTGCGAACTCTTAGCTTCTAAATATTACAATTTGCGAAATCGGTTTTCCGGGTGCTACAATATTCGGCGTTGGTTTGTTTGTTGATTCGACGATCCATGTTATATCTCCGTCTTCTCACTTCGCATCGCACGTTAAGCAATTTAACTTGCAAAACTCTTTAACGGTAAACTCTATTCTGTACAATGTGTGATGTTTCTCAACTGCGATGAGATCTCTCCCATTGATTAGTGTTAGATCCACAGTCCTCTCTATCACTTCGTTATGCGGCTTTATCTTACTGCTTGTTCCACCTTTAACGTTCCATGACTGTGCAATCCTCGATTCTATATGCAGAGTTCAAGACTCCATTACAACCACCAATTCATATCCTACTCTGCTGGTCGATCCGGTTCTGAACATGTTTTCCATTTGGAACTCAATCCTGTAACTTTGAATTTTGAGCAAATCCTTAGGCCCTGATCCAAATTTGATCACCAAAACTTGAAACGTATATCGCACCAGTGCTTATATGAAGAAGCCCCGATCGTTCTTTGATTAAGGAACGAGTCGGCGACATGAAAAAAAATAATTGCAGTTCCTGTGCTTTCTTTTAAAAACATAGCACCAAAACATATTGTTCACATAAATTCCTCGGTGCGTTTTTTATATAGAGGGCCTGATGCGGTTAATTTTAATAGTGCACTAGGAATGTAAATATTATTTTGTAGAACCGACGAGTGCTCGTTATATGAAAACACCGGCACGTTAAGGATTGCAATGCACTGGGGAATTAATTAAAAATAATATTGGTGCTTGCATATTTGAAAGCCCCGGTGCTTTCGTGTTTCGAAAAGGCATCGGTTATGCTAAATGATGACTTCACAATGTTTTTTTTAAAGTAAAACACTAGTGTGTTTTTGCCTTATGGATGCACCGATGTTTTTGTATGAGATTCTCTTTTTTGGAGACATCGACCTGTGACAGTGCAATTATTGTAAATTTTTAAATATGTTATTCATTTTGAAATCAACATATATCTTATAACGATATTCATATAAAATAATATTTTATTAGTACATTTGTATATGATGTTTGGATTAATTTGTTATTTTAGTTGATTTCACATATTTTCATTATAATATTTAATCATCCATATATTTAATGAATGTTGTAACAATTCACAACAACATTGGATAACAGAATAGAATACATTAAATTATATTTTATTATATATCAATAAGATACTTTTTGTCATAGAAAATGGGATTGTTATTGGTAACCCCTTTCCTTTCAATATGGACACTATGTGCATGATTACATTAAACAAAATGTCTAATTTTCACAAACAATTATTACAAAAAATACAACAAGTTTCTTTGATATCCAAATAGATCATCATTATTCGCTGGAACTGTTGTCAATACTTGAGCTACTTCCATGATTTGGGTTATTTGGAGAAATGTTTGTTGATTGCATCGATTGTTTTCATCTTCTTGATCTTTTTCCATATCCAAACATAAAAATAAAGTGTAATGATTGTATCTACATTGGTGATAATAATGAAAATTGAAATAAATAATATACATCAATGTAAATCAAAAAACAATGTACCATAACAAGAAGTGACTCGTGAATTATAAAAATTCTTTCAAAACCAAATCTCATTCCTTCTTTCAACAACTGTTCTGTTGGCATAGTTCCATACTATATTTCCTACAAGTTTTATATCCCATAATAAATCATATATTTCATATAAAGTATTTTGATGTTCTATTAATTATAAACTGAGAAAATTAAAACAACATAGATACCTACAAATTCCACAATTAATTTTGATATTCCAACATATATTCATAATCGTTATTTAACCCAATGTCAATCAATTCTTCTGATGGCTCTTCTTTGTATGTTAGAACCTATTTGAAGACATTCAAGGATTTTTGTTGTAAAACAACGTAAAATATACAAAAATGGAACATTGATTTTTTATAAGGAAAAATTAACGATTACTAAAAAACTTCGAAATCAACCATTTTTTTCCTTCTTGTCCTGTTTTATGTGTTAAATGAGTTCCATCTTGTTTTCATTTTTTCAAGAAAATACTTGGAAATAATATTTAATGTTAGATTATTTTTTTATATGTACAAAGACGATAATGATTACATACATTTGAAGCACGTTGTTTTTGAGATGGCTCCTCCCGTGATACAGTTATGTTCATTTCTTTTACCATCTCCTTATACATTTTTTTAGACATTCCTACTGGCATGTTTCATATATCAACGTGTTGATCATTTTTGATTTTCATAAGTTTCGTGGAAAAATTAATAAACTATTTTAATAATGATATATGAAAACTAAATATAACAAAACCAATATTAATAAATTAATGGTTTGTAGTAATATATACATATAATTCTAGAAAATCATTTTATACAGTTAGAAATATTACTTTTTGAATGATTTTTTTGGTTGTTCTATGTTTTTTCTATTGCATGTCTGACATGTATCATTGACCATTGCTTTGGAAATGATTCCTGTAGTTTAGATATAATTTCGTTCTTGATTTTTGTATTGTACATGGGAAGTACATTTATACATTCATTCCATTAGATCCCTCATAGTTTTGTAAAAAAATCCCCCCCACACCCCCCCCCGCCCCCCTCCTTTGATTAACCTCCAACATCACTTCAGATGAGTTAAGAATCAATTCATCGTCATTTACATGTTCCATAATTTTTCTTTTCTTAGAATGCCATTGATCTTTTCCTTTTTTGTTGCTCCCTATAGAGAATTAAACATATATGAATTAATAGATTGTTTGAAACATGTTATCTAATATTCTTAAGTATATTATTAATGAAAATTCAAAAAAATAAAACTCATATTGAATAATATTTTTTCAATCACTTGATTCATCATTATACAAATTTTCTATAATTTTTTTACACTCTTATGCACTTAAATTAGAAATAATATTATCAACCTTCTTCATTATTTGGATATGCATGACATACACTGTAACAACCCTGTTCAAAAATTCATGTAAATAAAGTTAATAAAGGCAAAATAATATCCATGGTCATGGGACACATATTCCAAGATTAAAGTTGGGCAAAATATCCTAGTGGGTGTTCATTTGGTCTATTATGGTAAGGAAATTGGCAAAGGAAATGGAAAAGTGGCATTTATTGGCATTTATTTATGAAAATAATGAAAATTAGGAGAAAATGAAAGTTAATGTTCACAAGTTGCATGTGTTAATTTTTCATAAAGAAACATTGTTCTTTACTTTGATAGTTACATTTCATATTTAACATGTTAAATATGAAATAGTGCATGGATGAACCATATTAGTTAAAAAGGCCAACCAATAAGGAATAAATAGTGCATGGATGAACCATATTAGTTAGTTCGAAATGTCGACCAAATCCTATTGATTTGATTAATCCGAAAAACATTTATCTATGAAAAATACAATTATCAAATTTCAAATAATACAATAATTCTTAAGCATATTAAAAACTAATCATTTATATAATTAATAAAATAAAAACAATACAAATATCCTATTTGATGATAATGAATTTAAATTTTTTCATATTATTTAAATCACCTTTTAAATAGTATAACCTTTTCTTTCCAAAAAACTAAAAATAAATGTTGTAACCAACTATATGATAGATGTCTAACTCTATCCTTACCCATGGGAACAATAGCTCTATCTCTGCATTATTTTTTTTTAATGTTGTAACCAACTCTATGATAGATTTCTAACTCTATCCTTATCCATGGTAACAATAACTCTATCTCTGCATGTAAACTAGTGTCTCAAACTTATGGTAACTTAAATAATCAGATGTAAAATATATAGTTTCAAATTTTGAATTTCAAATCACTATCTCATGCTTAAGAACTTTTAGTCACCATCAAATACTTAAAAAAAAAAGCCAAAACATAAGAATGTTTATGTGGAATGGCTAGGAACAAGATTTCTAAATCGGGAGGATCCCACAAATGCCTTCATCGTACATGCTATTGTCTATCCGAGGACGTCAAAATTTTCTGATTGATAAAAGCATGCAAGCATCACTTACCTGGCAAGAAATCCCTTTTACTTTTCTAATAAATAAAGTAGCGATTAGAAGAGCTGAAAGAAGCTGTTAAATTTGGCCTGCATTGAAGCCATCGATTCTCTGCCATCTTCATCTCATGAGCCATTGTGTTCCCATGACTCATGAAATCTCGGAGCGTGCATAAGGAACTCACGAAGGAGCCACCCCTCACCCTAGATTAGTTTGCAGAGTTACTTGGGCTTTTCATTAGAGTGCTAGTTTTCATTGCTCTTCTAGTAGTGGATATAGTGAAGGCAAGAAAGATGAGAGCACATTGGGTTCCTGGGCATGCGCTTGTCCTCACTTCTATGACCATCCAGGTTATGAACTTGTTGAACTCAGAGAGCGTTTTACTAAAAGAGGTGTTGGACAATCCTAAGCCATTGTACAGTGAGTTAGTTAAGAATAAATTGTTTATGATACATAGCAGTAGGGTAATTTTATGTGTGATACTAGCCTACTTGTTGCCAGGAGTGGCTCATCCTGGCTATGAAGATTCATGGGGAAAATTAACAATTCTGGGCCCAACTATGTTCCTACACATTTTCTCCGAGTTGTTCAGTGTGCATCATCATTTGGCTAAGTCTGGCGTACCTGTCATCACCTATTCCTTCTATTTCTTGTCACACACCAACGATGTTACTCAATATTTGTTCTTAGTCTCCAATGCGATAATATCATTTACGTTAGGATGGCTTATTCTCCTCCTCAGCTCTACAACAATAGCCAATAAAAGTATCTAGGATATCATTGCTAAAAAAATTCCCATAATTCTTACAACTCAAGGTTACGCTACAGAGAACTCTTCGCATGAGGCAGTACAAGTTCAGGTTCTCAAATCATGGATGGTCTCCCGCACATGTTTTACTGAATCCATATTTGCAAGATCGACGATAGCTACAACAACCACAGTAGAAGTCACAATATGCAGTGTAACTTCAATCACTAGATGGATTATTCAAGGGCCAGTCATATACTTGTTTCCTGTTCCCAAATCCAGGTTCAAATTCATAACAACTCTCATGGAAGTAGTATTCATCATTGTAGGATGGGAAATCCTTGGCTGGAGATGTCTTACCTCTGTAGCATACTATGTGTTGGAGACAACCCCAACTGCCAATTTGTGTCAAAGAGGACAAAAACTTCAATTTTGATTTGAAACTAAAGGACACAGTAGCAGCATATTTGTTTTGGTTTTTCACTTAACCGGTGCATTCCATTTTATGTTTAATACCTCATGCAACAGCGTTTTTTCTTTACATGGCCTTTGCCCTTTTCCTATTTACTAAATCGTGGTCTACACCACGAAACCCCACCATAAACCCTTTGCACCAACCATTTTAAATGCCACGCCATTTCATTTTGCATTCAAATAATGCCACGTCACGTGGACCCCGCTAGTGCACGTCGCCAGATTGTCGACCAATCAAAGGCTTATCTCAAGCCCTCTTGTCTACGTCAACACCCCTTTTGCGATCGTACGATAACCATGTCCCACCACTGCCAACTGATCAGCCCGTCGGCCAATGGTGCACTATCGCAAGGTATGAAGGCCTAGTCAGCAGGTGCCTCGTTTGATGCGAAAACTCTTCGCAAAAGCCTTCGCGTTCATTTATCGCAAGGTTTTAAGCTGACATCACCCGATGCAAAGTTCTATGCGATAAACATATTGAAATACATTTTGTAATGTTTTGGTTTATAGTTTGTAATGTTGGCCACAACATGATTTTCATTATGGTTTTAAGACTTAGGTTTATAAGTTTTTTTTAATATATGTGCCACAACATAATTTCATATAATTTGATATGCTGTGTATGCCGAGAGTATGTAGAGTGTTGAATGTGTGAGAAAAAAATACATAGAGTGTTTCTGTAGAGCGAATGTAGACTGTGAGCGAAACATAGTAGAGGAGCAACATATTTTGGAAATATAGAACAATAGTTATGAAGACAAAGATTGTTTTGTAACCGTTTAATTATTAATGAAATATATTTTTTTTTCTCCATCTGCAGGGTATCTTTTTTGTTGCTCCCTCTGTGTTTTGAAGAGGAATTTTGTTTCCTGTGTTGTTAAGGAATTATCATAAATTCCAACATGGTATCAGAGCTAGTCTAGGCTCTCAACAGTCGCTGAAGAAGTTGAAGGAAGAAGTAGATTGTTGAAGCATTTCTCTAGCAGAGTGAAGGTTCAGCAAGTCAGGTTTTTGCACAGTAAGATTTACTGTTTATTTAAGAGTAAGAGTTTATCTCTCCAGTAGTGAGAAAGTTTTATTTAAGTCCACACAGTCAAGATTTATAGTTCTGCAAGTAATAATGGTAGGAACTAGCACAAGCACGAGTATGGGAAATACTTAACTCCCACAGTTCAATGGGAAGAACTATGATTATTGGGCAATCATAATGAGAGCCCTGTTTTCATTTCAAGATTTAGGGGAGCTGCTTGAAGATGGATTTGGAGAACCAGCAGATGAACAAGCCTTTAATGCCTTGACACAAGCATAGAAAGATTTGTTGAAGAGTAATAGAAAGAAGGACTCAAAATCCATCTTTATCTCTATCAAGCAGTGCATGAAAGCATATTTCCAAGAATTGCAGCAGCAAAGAAGTCCAAGGATGCATGGGATACCCTCCAAAAAACCTATCAAGGAATGGAGAAGGTAAAGACAACAAAGATTCAATTAATGATAAGATATTTTGAAGTCATTTGCATGAAAGAGTCTGATACAATAGACTCATTCTTCACACAGTTGATTGGGTTGGTTACCCAAATGAGATCTCATGGAGAGACAGTAGAAGAAAGAAGAATAGTGGAGAAATTATTGAGGAGATTACCCTAAAGATTTGATGTGATAGTAACAACTATTGAAGATACACAGAATTTGTTAATGTTTACTATTGATGAGCTTCATGCATCTTTGATGACACATGAACAAAGACTGAACAGAACAATAAACTCATCTTTAAGCATGCCTTCAAGACCCAAATTTCCTTTGGAAGAGGAAGAGGTCAAGGAAGATCAAACTACAGAGGAAAAGGTAGAGGCAGAAGCCATAACAAAGGAGCAAGAAACATCCCTGCAAGTACAAGTGGAAGGGGCAGCAACCAAAGTCAGAATCAAGGCCAAGGCGACAATCAACAAGGTGGAAAAAATCAAGCACATGGACAAAGGTATGATAAATCCCAAGTCCAATGTCATTACTGTAAGAAGTATGGGAACTATGCCAATGAATGTAGGAAGAAACAGAGTGACATGGGTAATAGACCTAGTGCTAACTTTACTAAAGAAACTCAGAGTCAAGAAAATTTGTTTTTAGCATGTAATATGGCTGAAGAAAAGAATGAAGATATATGGTTTCTAGATTCAGTATGTAGCAACCATATGACTGGAAACATTTCTATGTTTTCCATGCTGGATGAAAATGTGAAGTCTCAAGTAACATTGGGAATAGACAACAAAGTCTCTGTCATGGGGAAATGCAAAGTAAGTGTTTTGACAAGGAAAGGAGAAAGGAAATCCATATCAGATGTATACTATATACTTATTATGAAGTGTAACATTTTTAGCATTGGACAGATCATTCAAAAAGGCTACAATGTATTCTTTGAAGATTATATATGTACTATCATGGATAAACCACCAAGAAAGCAATGCATTGCACAAGTGAATATGACAAGAAACATAATGTTTCCTCTCAAGATGAGAGCAGATTTGAAGAAAGGAGTTGTAATGACAGCTCTAACTCAAGAGACTTATCAAAGAGAAGAAAAAGATGAAAACTGGTTGTGGCTTTTGAGATTTGGACATCTCAACTTTGGAGGTCTGAATATACTGTACAAAAAATGAATGGTAAAGAGATTACCATTGATTGAGAAACCAAACAGCCTATGTGAAGGCTGTATCTTGGGAAAACAACACAGAGAAAGCTTTCCATCAGGAAAGAGCATAAGGGCAAAAGCACCCTTAGAAATAGTCCATTCTGATTTGTGTGGACCAATGCAAACACCATCATTAGCAAACAACCACCATATGCTGACCTTTATTGATTATTACACAAGAAAAACATGGGTATATTTCCTGAAGTTGAAGAGTGAAGTATTTGAAAAGTTTTGCCACTTTAAATCTCTTGTTGAGAATCAAAGTGGGAAGCACATAAAAGTTCTCAGAAATGATAGAGGAGGAAAATATATCTCCAAATATTTTCTGCATTTTTGCAAAGAAAATGGAATTCATAAGCAATTTACAGCAAGGTATACACCACAACAAAATGGAGTTGCTGAAAGGAAAAACAAAACCATCATGGATATGGTAAGAAGTATGCTGAAGGCAAAACATTTACCAAATGAATATTGGGCTGAAGTTGTAGATTGTGCAGCATATGTTTTGAATAGATGCCCAACAAAGAGTGTCATGAACAAAGTTCCATAAGAAGCATGGATTGGCATAAACCAAATTTTCACCCACATGAGATTATTTGGATGTGTGACTTATGAACATATTCTAGATCATCTAAGGAAGAAGTTGGAAAGTAATGGGGAGAAGTTCATATTTGTTGGTTACAGTGATGAATCAAAGGCATACAGATTGTATAACCCATCCAAAAAGAAGTTTATGATAAGCAGAGATGTGTATTTTATTGAGGAAGAAGCTTGGGATGGAAGCATTGAGAAAACAATGAATGTAAAAACTTGTTTGTCTCAAGATAAAGATGAGGAATAAATGGATGAAATAAATCCCTCATTGATAACACCTCCTCCACCAACACAAGGACAGTAAGAGACACCAAAAGCTGGTATAAGGACACCATCGAGAAGTGATGACAATGCTTCTCCAAGCAAAACACAAGGAGCAGATTTGAGTGCTTCTACAAGCAAAATTTCAACAAGTGAAAGAAGAACCATATTCATAAGTCTGAATGAAATCTATGAGAAAGAGGCAACCAATGAAGGTACGAACTCTTTATTTTCTTTATATTGTAATATAGAAGATCCTATTCATTTTGAAGAAGCAGTAAAAGATAGGAAATGGATATATGCTATGGATGAAGAGATTAATGCAATAGAGAAGAACAATACATGGGAATTAGTTGGTCTCCCAAAAGGAAAGAAAGTGATTGGAGTAAAATGAGTTTACAAGACCAAAAGCAATGCTGAAGGTAAGATTGAAAGGTACAAGGCCAGACTTGTTGTCAAAGGCTACAAATAGCAACAAGGAAGAGACTATGAGGAAAATTTTGCACCAGTTGCAAGAATGGAAACAATAAGAGCAGTGTTGTCTATTGCAGCACAACATAAGTGGAAAATTTACCAAATGGATGTGAAATCAAAATTCCTAAATGGAGTAGTGATGGATAAGTTTTATGTTGAACAACCTCTGGGCTATGAGAAAGAAGGCCAAGATCAAAAAGTATGAAAATTGAAGAAGGCACTGTATGGGCCGAAACAAGCACCAAGAGCATGGTACAGTAGGAAAGACTCTTATCTACTAGACAATGGGTTTGAGAAATGTGAAGGAGAACCCACACTATACATCAAATGAAAAGATGGTAAGATGCTGATTGTTGTTTTATATGTTGATGATGTGATATTCATAGGTAATGATGCTTACCTCATTGAAAATTTTAAGACATTCATGAAAGAAGAATTTGAGATGACTGATATGGGATTGCTGAGATACTTCTTAGGAATAGAAGTGGAGCAAAATGAAAATAAAATCTTTATTTCTCAAGCTAAATATGTAAAAGAAGTTTTAGAAAGATTTAACATGCAGGATTGCAAAACAACAATAACTCCTACAGTGATGGGATTGAAGTTAAGCAAAGAAGACAACAAGGATGTAGATCCAAGTTTGTACAAAAGCATAGTTGGCAGCCTTATGCATTTGACTGCAACTAGGCCAGATATTATGCATGCTATAAGTTTAATTTCCAGATTCATGGAAAAGCCAAAAGAGACACATTGGCAAGCAACAAAGAGAATTCTAAGGTATGTGAAAGGAACAAAGAGGTATGGTATTTTATACACCTCTTCAGAAAATTTTGAATTAATTGGATATAATGACAGTGATTGGGCTGGAAGTATAGATGACAGGAAAAACACCTCTGGATATGTTTTTCATATGGGATCAGGAGCCATCTCATGGGCTTCTAAGAAACATCCAATTGTGGCTTTATCAATAGCAAAGACAGAGTATGTGGCAGCTACAGCAACAACATGTCAAGAAATATGGATGAGAAGAATGTTAAGATATTTGTGCCATGAATAGGTTAAAGGAAAAACAATTTATTGTGATAATAGCTCATCAATAGCATTATCAAATAATTCAGTGTTTCATAAAAGAACAAAACACATTGATGCAAAGTATCACTACATCAGAGAATTGGTGAACAATGGAGAAGTTGTTTTACAAAATTGTAGAACAAAAGAACACTTTGCAGATATTTTGACAAAACCATTGGGGCAGAAAAGTTTTAATTATGTCAGAAAATGTTTGGGAATGCAAGATAACAACAATTGTGATTAAGGGTGAGTGTTGGAGATAACCCCAACTGCCAATCTGTGGCAAATAGGTCAAAAACTTCAATTTTGATTTGAAACTAAAGGACACAATAGCAACAAATTTGTTTTTGTTTTGCATTCAACTGATGCATTCAATTTTATGGTTAATACCTCCCGCAACAACGTTTTTTCTTTACATGGTCATAGCCCTTTTCTGATTTAGTAAATCATGATCTGCACCACGAAACACCGCCATAAAACATTTGAACCAACCATTTTAAATGCCGTGCCATTTCATTTCGCATTCAAACAATGCCACATCACGTGGAACCTGCCAGTCCACATCGCCTGGCCATCGACTAATCAAAGGCTTATCGCAAGCCCTCTTGTCTACATCACAAGCCCTTTTGCGATCACGCGATAACCATGTCCCACCACTACCAACTCATCATCCCATCGGCCAATGGCGCACTATCGCAAGGTATGAAGGCCCAGTCAGCGAGCACTTCATTCGATGCGAAAACTCTTCGCAAAAGCCTTCGCGTTTATTTATTGCAAGGTTTTAAGCTGTGGTCACCCGACACAAAGTTCTATGCGATAAACATATCGCAATAAATTTTGTAATGTTTTGGTTTATAGTTTGTAATGTTGTCTGCAACATGATTTTCATTATGGTTTTAAGACTTGAGGAAGAGACTCTTGCAGCAACACAAGATTCTTCCAAATCTCTCCAAGGTATGCATGAGTTTGCATTTATCATGGAGGATTGTACATTATTTCATGCTGATTGTCTTGAGGAGGGAACTCTCTCTGCGCTATGCCATTTTGAGGAAAGAAACCCTCATCATCCTCATGCACTATTGATGAGCCATGCATCACATGTGAGGGTGGGGTTTTGAAATTTTGTTATGAAGGAGATTTCATTTCGATGTCCCATGAAATGCAAAAGGAGAAATTTGTTTTGGGAAAATGGTAGCTCTTGTGAAAGAGGTACCAAGTGGCAAGATACTTTCACCAAAGAGTAGAGCCTTATGGATGGAATGTGCCTAGCGGAAATGTGGAGGATCCATAACCCATAGGTCCCAGGATAATTTCACAATCGTTGCTCTTGATGGACAAAGAGGAGACCATGGGTGCATCATGATGGGATGGAATTCTTCTTACCACTCATTATGTTCCTGTTTCATATTGAGCATGGTGGAAGTTTGGAGGAGCAACAAACATTCTTGTTGCTTAGATTTTGTTTGGATGTTGCGGGAGCAAGAGGAGGCACTAGCATAGTGCAAGATGATTTCTCTTTGATCTTGGATGCCAGGTAGCACCCTCTTCATGGGAGGAGCTCTACATTTGCTGCAACATGATGGGAGGATTCTTTGGCAAGATTCATGTCAAAGAGGGAAGCTTTGAGATGACAGTGGCCCTACTCCAAGGCCAGTAGCACTGTCACTTAAGAGCTTGAGTTACTTGTTGGAGTGTCTTCCAAGCCACTTCAAAAGTGACGTACTTTGGAGGCATGTAGGTGATGAGCATGAAGGAGTAATGGAGGATATCACTCCTACTAAATTTTGACTTTCTTGACTTGGTTTCACAAGCACAAGAAGAGGGTTCTACATGCAGTGTTTATGGGTTCTTCTTTCATGCATTTCCCATGCATATTATTAATTGATGGAGGAGTCCACTTAGGAGGGCAACTTAATGGTTTCATATCAGCATATGGACAGATGCATAGCCCAAGGATGATGAGATGGTTGGCACAATCACTCCCCTATTATGTTGCAATAAGGGGGACTTTTCACTTGAGCCATTTCAGCTCAAAGGCCAAAGTACATGATGAGGGAGGTAACTATTTGTGACATGCTTTACACTCTCTTATCTTTATGAGAAGAAAGGATCCTTCCTTCTTGCACATTGTGTTTTGTTGTACTTACGGTTCATTGCAACAAAATGATGGCTATTTCAGCAATGGGTTGTGGGGGAAAGCCACATGGATTTTGGTGTGCACCTTTGGCACCAAAGTATGTTTTACATGATCACATCTTGCAGGATGAATGTGGCAACAAAAAAGTGGCTGAAAAGACACTTGTTACTTTCTATTTTGAGGTAGGCCAATGATGCCCTGCGCTGGTTCCATGTATGGAACTATATTTCACCTCCTTACTCTCATAAGCTTATGCTTCCATGTTTAGCTAGTGGAACGCTGTTCAAAGGAAGCACTTTTTTGAAGGGGGGAAATAACTTGAAGATGCCCATTGGGAGGGTGATGCTCCCTACTTTTCATGTTGTATGTTTCAGGAGAAGCAATGGGCAGCCCATTATTTCCAAGCTTCATCTCTTTCCTTCATGTGGGAGGAGTTATTTGGAGAGTTCAAAATTTTGGAGGAGGCATTTCATGGTGTGTAAGATTGATGGGGTGGCTTGGGTCTCTTTTGAAGAAAATTTCATTTCAGGCATATATCAGTAGCAGGCCCATATGTATCATGTGGAGGAAGAGACTTATTGGGTGGATGTGCCCTTTGGGAAAGAAGACCTCCATTATTTTGCAGCACATGCTCCAAGGGAGTATGGAAGATGATATGGTCACCATGTTCAGCCATGTGTTTTTCCATGAGGTGAACCATATGATTGCTTGGATGCCATATGTTTATGAAATCCAACTCATCACATATTAGATGATTTGGGCCATCTTGTTTTGCAGCGTTGGAGGAGAGGTCCTTGGGGATCTAGACTTCATCTTGCCTCTTGAAGGCAACACTATTGCAACCCAAGTTCAGATTTCACTCCACATTCATCATAAGTGGAGAAGAGGACAATGTGGGGTAGGCTATGAAGCTTACCAAGTTCATAAATTTAGCCCACCTATTTCTCATGAGAACAAGGTGGAGAAGTAATTTCAGGAGTTGCCTAGTTGGAGGGTGACTCATTTTTCTTGGTTGATTGCTTGAGGATGGAGGATCTACATGAGATATTTCAGACTCCATGCCTTGAGTGGAGGACTTTTTTCAGTTCATCCTTGCTCTTGCTTGAGGACAAGCAAGTTTTGGGAGGGGAGGACTGTAATGTTCCAAATTTTGCAATAAAGTATTTGGAACATTAATCTAGATTTTATTTTAATAAAAGGAATAAAATGGATGAGGGAGCCCAAGTAGAATTTTAATAAACACTCCTAAGGTGAAAAAAGTCCCTTAAGTGGCTTAAGTTAGTAGCCCAAGTGTGAAAAGGGCCAAAAGCAAGTGAGCTAGACCATGGTTGACTAAATTCAACAACGTGCCCAAGAGGGGGAAGCTTGCACAAGAAGATTGCGTAGTTGGATGGAGGGAAATTTGAAATGAGAGAAACCCTAATGTGAGTGGGGTCCATGCATTCCTTGTATAAAAGATGAAGGAGAGCCATTGTTGAGGATCATCTTTGGAGAAGAGAATTCGAAGTTGAAGCTGCCTTCAACTGAGGGAGCTTGTGCTGCTTAGCACAAGAGGGATTACTGTTTAGGAATGCCCTTCTCTTTCATGGGAGGCCATGAGAGATTTTTCTTCATATTCCTCACATCATGGCTTGAGGCCAAAGCAGTCATTTGCAGCTACTACGTTATTCTTGCAGCAAGAGAACACTGGAGTTGCTGGTGTTGCAGTGAGGGACCTTCATCATCTCGCTTCCGGAGTTGTTCTGTAGAGGAGAGGCCATATATTTCTCGAGGAGATCAGAAAAGGAGATCCTGGAGCTTCTATTGCAGATTTTAGCATTGGGCCATATGTTTTCTCTCATGCCTAGCGCAGTCTCCTTCCCTTACAGTGTTATCTTCAGAGGTGGTTTGCATAAGGGATTCATTTTGTGCACTAGATAGTGTAATATTCAGTTAGGGGATCAAAAACTTCACTTAGAGATCATTGGAGGAGGTACCATTGTTTATTGCAGCATCTACTTCCTTCTCTAATGTTGTATTATATTTGAGTTGCAATAGCTACACTGCAACTCTGGCATTTTTCGGTTTTATGTATTTTAGCTAATCCCTTGGAGGATTGATGTAATAATGTTTTCTGGGGTTGAGATCTTGCTCCCCCATCTTTATTTGAGCTCTTATTGCTATATCATCATATGTGTATCAGTTTGCAATCATTTTCTCCTATAGACTGCGCAGTTATAGAGTAGCTGGGTCATGTAGCAGCGTATTTCCTTCATTGCATGTACATCTTCCTTTGAGGCTGATTTGCACTCACCTTGAGAGGTATTTTCCTCAAGGATCTTGTATAATATTTGCTGCTACACATTATATATCAGATTTTTACTCTTCTTACATTATGTGAGACATTATTTCACTATTGCTACTTGTTGAAGTCTTCATGCTGCTGAAGATTCTCTCATTGAGCATTATTTCAGTATACTTGTTGGTGGGAGATCTGAATAAACCCCTTAGGGTTATTACTTTGAGCTTATATTCTGCAAGGAGTTTGTATCAGATATATTCTAAGGCATCCCAGCACTGGATTGCCTTATTTTCACATGGGCTTCCTTATACAACGTCCTCATGGACAACTGTGGCAGAAATTCCTTGAAGGGAAATATTAGCTTTTGACAAGTTCTATTGGCAGAGTCTGTTAGTGGGCCAGGTAGCCTCTAGATCTCATCCTTCCTTGTGGAGGTGACACATCTAGTAAATGCCCCTACAGTCAATCTCTGAAATAGTTCAGTGTTGATTGTTAATACTCCCGAAGTTGGAAAGTAGGAATATCTCAAGATATTCTCGGCATTGCAGAAAATTTCCCATTTGAAATATTACAGATTCTAGAGATGATAAGTGATCTGAATATATGGAAAAACTAGTTTTTTTGTGCTAGCTTCCTCATCGCTAAAATAAATGTGTTCAGGATCATCTCAAATTAACAAGTTAAGAGAGGGTTTATGTCTCAAGTTTTGTGTGTATTTTATGAGAAATTAGTTGTTAGTTTAGCTATTAAAAACACATGTACATCAATTATATTGCATAGAAATAATACACAACAAACACATCACACAGTAGCGGATAATGGAGTTCACCCCTCTTTGGCTACATCTCCATGGACCTGCTTCAATGGCTTGGCCCTCTTTGGATTAATGATAAATTCTCTAATTACATGCACCAATAGTGCTCCAATGGCTTTGCAATTTGCTCCATTGGATTCAGAAGATTCAAAAACCACTAGGTAGCCTCTTTTGGCCCTGCAAATGGTCTTCAAGTGAACTAGGCATGACCTCCTCTCCTGGTGGCCCTAGGCTTCTTTAATATTCAAAGTGAAAAAAATACTGACATAAGTGCTCCTCTACCTCTCAAAAATGCACCATCATGCTTAGAGCATCCAAATCATCTAGGATTGACTCTTTCTGAGCCTAATTTGGTCGAAATATGCCAAAGTTATGGCTTCTTCAGTATTTCCTAGAAAAACTCCACTAAAATTGGAGAAACTCCAGTTAACTCTGATAAAACGGGAGGTGGTGCCAAAATTAGTGGAATCTGCTAAAATTAATCCATGATTAAAGGTCATATTAATTTAATATAAGTGCGGTTTAAACTAGAGCTTAGCGCAATTAAAAAACCTGCATTACCAAAAATGTATTAGCTCTCATAAACATTGTTTATGGTTTAATTAAGATGCATTTAAAACTTAAAATCTGCCATTTTCCTCTGGCCCCCACTGTGGTTATATGTACTGGTCTTGTGGACCGAGGGTTCGCCCTCTCAACCCCCACCGGATCCTTGTTTAAACCTTAAGTATGTGCCAAGACCTTTAGATAATAAGAATCAATGCGTAGCTCTATTGGTAAGTCTTGTGCATAGCGTGCGGGAGGTCATCGGGTCAAGCCCAAACTACGCCCAACCACAACATAAAATTTTTTCCACACAATAAAATTAAATTTTATCTTTGGACATTAACCAAAAAAATTCCGCCTTTGAGGGGGGGTGCATGTGGTGGCCTCTAGGCTTGCTACATGTCCTCTTCTCATTGGGCCGTTCCAAATCCAATTAAATTGCAACAAGTCACCCAACCAGCAACCAACCATGGTTTGACACTTGGCATAGTGTCATTGGGTAAAATGAAATAATATTCCTAGAATATTCATTTTTTTCTAACTAGGCTACCATGTCACCAATCTGTCCTTTTTACAAAAAATTTAGTTGCTAAGGAAAACCAACAACAGGCTATAACTTTCAGATACATACTCAGTTTTTTATGAAACAAAGTGCACCAAATTCCTAGGAACGAGACCTATCAGGTTGTTCTAGATTGGAGTGATTATGAGCAATTTTAATTTTTAGCAAATTTGTGCCCCCAATTCAGTTTTTGATCACTCCTTCCCACTGACAGGAATTTGGACCCACAAAAGTTGGTTATCTGATGAGATATGAATACTCTTCTCTTTCTGAAGTTCTATCAACTTGATTCTATAGGGAAAAAATCTCCATGACAACCACTTGGGTTAACTGACATGCCTTGCATTGCAAATGGCTTGGCACTTCAACCAATGTCCTCCTTTTGTTGCTAACCCAACCCAAAACTTGTTGGCTGCTTATTGACTAATTAACACCTTGTTGTACCAAAGCGATCCCTCTCTACTTGGAAAGCTGACTGTTGGCCTTCCCACTAAGAATCCTATTCCTCATTTTCACACACATGCATTCGATGCAAGCTTCTCCTTGGAAACCCTTTTCCAAGTTAAGCCCATCTAAGTGAACTACAATAATGAGTTCCAATATCAATAATCATAAGAAAATAAATGACCATTCTTATTACCTCCACGGTTCCAAATTCCACATATGGAATAATGCATTCGCCATCTCTTTCGGTTCTTGGTGTCAACACATCAAATGGTCTACAATGGTTGATGTTTTGGCTGCAATATTTTTGGCATCTTGTCCACTTTCCGCTTCTTGATTCCATCATCCTCCAGTTCGACATGATGCTCATGCCATGATTTAAGAATGAATGCTAATCATGAGCCTCTCACTCAAGAGTGGAACTTCCAAAATCTTGAGACATCTTGTCATAAGAAAGACCATTAACTTGAAAAAAACATAACGTAAGAAACACAACTTGACGACCTCTTCCTTTTTCTCCTTCAAAGAAAAAAATGTCACATCCTGTGAACATCGCCATCCATTCTTACATCTTGATGTACAAACCCATCGACCAAACATAAGTTGTAAAAACATGCCTCTTAAAACAACTAACTCCCAAATCAAACAAAAGCATGTAAAAATTTCCATCTTTATTGCATCTAATTGAGTCAACATAATTCTACTTTTCCAACATCTTTCTTCGTGAAACATGCAACATACTTTCAAGAGAAAATAAATGCATACAATTGGCAAATAAATGCATCAATAGGAAAATATTTACGTCAATCATAAAAATAAATGCAAGGCCTTAATTGGTTAAGAAATCTAACCATCTCTTTCCAAACCACTTCAATGGCGCTTCTTTCAGCTGCACTTCATCATGTGAATCATCCTGACCCACATATATTATGGAATCATGTTTTCCATTCTTGTAAAGATCTCTTTCCACCTTCTAAAAATGTCACGAATGACTTGTTGGATACAAAGTCCAACACTTGTCTACAAGATGAGCCTACTTATGGCAATGAGTGCAAAATAATTGCATCTTCTTTTCAACATGGTTAACATTATCCATTATACCTTTAGCTTTCTATATTTTTTGTTTAGAAGGTTTCCTATTCATGGATATCTTCTTTCAACACCTCAAAACAATATGGTTATTCAAACCACAAAAGGAACATGTAAACTTTCTCCCAATATTATGTGAGGATTTACTGTGTTTATCATAACAAAAAGAAACTTGATTAAATGAAGATTTATACCTTGCACATTCACCTTTGTCACCTTCTTTAGGAGGTGAATTTGATAAGGTAGTGGCTCTCTTTGGAATACCAACAATGGCTTCATTGACTTTATAGATTTCAACATCCTCTTGTTTTCCATTTTCATCAGTTGCATGCTTATGATCATCTTCTTGCAAAGTGGGTATAAAAATTTTGCATTCCTCATGAAAAAAAATTCACAAGCTGGAGGTAATGAACATGTAATGAAAGTCCTTGATGGAACACCTTCATGTGCCTCCTTGGTTTTGGAGCATTCTACATCATGTTGTCCATAGCCAAGACCCAAATACCTATGCCTTTCCTAAACAAAAATAGGCTCAACTATGCCTTGTGCATGTTTTCATAATCCTTTACCTTCATAGCCCATATTCATCAATAATTTTGACCCTATTCCTCTAGTGTGTATTTTAAAAGCACCAAAAAAATCATTTTGAGAGGAAATAGAAGATAAAATTGAATTGCATACGTATTTTTCACGCACATATTTGGATGAGGTTCCCTTGGAATCATGGAGTTGAGTCTCCATCTCATGCATCTTTTCAAGAAACTCTTGCTTCTCCTCCTTCATGGCAATCAAGAGCTCTTGAAGTATAGTGTTATCCTTCCTATCTTCAGCCAACTCTTGCACCATATCTCTCATGATGTAGAGCTTCTGCAAGATATCTTTATCAAAGATTCTTGCTAAGGAAGATGGATTACAAACATCACTTGATGAAGCTTCCATCACACTTTCAATGCATACACAGTTTCTTTGCTGTGTTTTGAGAGTTTAGACCTCAATATTGATCTTCTCCTTAAGAGAATATATACACATAAACTTGCACACAGTTAAATTATCCTTGCACAAATATAAAACCAATAACTATTATTCTAGCTAATATTGGAAAACCATCTCAAGGCTAAAATGAGCTAAACTGTGGTCTGATACCAAATTGATTTGGATATATGGACAAACTAGTTTTGTTGTGCTAGCTTCCTCATCAGTAAAATAAATGTGTTTAGGATCGTCTCAAATTAGCAAGTTAAAAGAGGGTTTCTGTGTCAAGTTTTGTGTGTCTTTTATGAGCAATTCATTATGTAATTTAGATGTTAAAAACACATGAACATCAAGTAAATTGTAGAGAAATAATACACATCAAATATATTACATAGTAGTTGATAACGAAGTTCACCCCTCTTGGGGTACATCTCCATGGACAAGCTTCAATGGCTTGGCCCTCTTTGGATTAATGGTCAATTATATGATTACATGCACTTATAGTGCTCCAATGGCTCTGAAACTTGCTCCATTGGATTCAGAAGAGTCAAAAACCCCTAGGTAGCCTCTTCTATCTCTGCAAATGGTCTTCAAGTGAACAAGGCATGACCTCCTCTCCTGGTGGCATTAGGCTTCTTTAATATTAAAGTGAAAACAACACTTACAAAAGTGCTCCTCTACCTCTAAAACCTGCACCATCATTCTCAGAGCATCCAAATCATCTAGGATTGACTATTTATGAGCCTAATTTGGTTGAAATATGCCAAAGTTATGGCTTCTTTAGTATTTCCTAGGAAAATTCCACTAACACTGGAGAAAATCCAGTTAACTTTGACAAAAAATGGAGGTGGCACCAAAATTAGTGGACTCTATCAAACTTAATCTGTGATTAAAGGTCCGATTAATTTAATATAAGTGCTGTTTAAACTGGAGCTTAGCGTGTTAAGCAAAATTAACAAACCAACGTTAACAAAAACATATTAGCACTCATAAACATTGTTTATGGTATAATTAAGACGCATTAAAAAATTTAAATCTGCCATTTGGCTCTAGCCCCCATCGTGGTTATATGTGATATTCCTATGGACTGAGGGTTGGTCCTCTCAACCCCTACCGGATCTTTGTTTAAAGCTTAAGTATGTGTCAAGACCTTTAGATAATAAGAATCAATGTGTAGCTGTATTGGTAAGTCTTGTGCGTAGCATGGGGGAGGTCATGGGGTTGAGCTTGACCTCTGCCCAACCACAACATAAAAATTTTACCACATGATAAAATTAAATTCAACCTTTGGACATTAACCAAAAAAATTCAGGATTTGAGGGGGGGGGAGCATGTGGAGGAATCTGGGCTTGCCACGTGTCCTTTTCCCATTGGTTCATTCCACATCCAATTAAATTGCAACAAGTCACCCAACAAGCAACCAAAAATGAATTGACACTTGGCATAGTGTCATTGGGCGAAATGAAAGAATATTCCAACAATATTTTTTTTGCTAACTAGGCTGCCATGTCACCAATCTGTCCTTTCTGCAAAAGTTTTAGTTGTTTAGGAAAAAAACAACAGGCTATAAATTTCACATACGGACTTGGTTTTCAATGAAAGAAGTGAGTCAAAATCCTAGAAACGAGACCTATATGGTCGTTTTGGTTTGGAACGATTACGAGAACTTTTATTTTTTAGCAAATTTTTTCCCCCAATTCAGTTTCTGATCAATGAGCGACCCACCTACCATTTTCCAGTGCACTCTAATACAACGTCAAATCAATAGAAAGTTAGATTAAGAGCAAGAATCTGAGAGGGAATATACAAATAATGGTTGAATCAATCAACTATCCAATTCTGATTATGTCCAAATTCACCAATTAGGAATGCCTACAAAAATAGTAGTTCTTCATGAGAAGTTGGTAATGGAGGCAATAAAATGGAGGTTGGTATAGATGATTAGTTACGGGATACGACTAACATGGAGGCAATGTTGTCATATGAATTCCATAATGCTGACCTAGGGGATGAGCGGCTCATATCACTAATACCTTATTCAAAAGCCTGAAATATACTTCCACCAACCTTGTCTTTAGATCTTGTGGGAAGTTAAAGTCTACTCAGTTGGGGACAATGATATTGTTGTACAATGTGAAAGAAAAAATCAGCATGTAAAATGCATGTTTCTCGACAATATTGAGGTAATTTACTTGCATGATCGATCAACTTCCTTATATTTTATCACACAATCAAATTTAAAATTGGTCGATTTGATGAATGTTAAATATTGACATTGTATAATTATATTCCCCACCAACTACAGGATATTCAAAGATAAGGTTATTTTAAGTGATAATGTCTTGTCGGGTAGCTGCGAAGAGGCAAATAAGTTGTTGAAAATAATGGGTGTTGAGTACATATCATTCAGATGCACATCTGAATGCTTGTATTATATATAGAGGAGAATATGCAGACAAAGAGATATGTCTGAAATGTGGGTATGACAAGTACCATAATAAAAAAAAATGGGTAAATCACATGGTCCCCTCCATTAGATATTGAGGCACATGCCTATAATCTCAAGGATTCGAAGACTCGTTTGTTTCAAAGAATTAGCTATGTTGCAGGGATGGCATGCGTCACACAGAAGTGATTCACGAGTTATGTGAATCCCAACAGACTCAATAGCCATGAAGCATATAGAGGATACACAGTCTGAAAAATTCAAGGATGAAGTAGGAATTCTACGACTCAGAATAACCATGGATGGTGTCAACCCATATTTCCTCCAAAACACCAACTATTATGTTTGGTCTATAATAGTCATAAAAAATACCCCCACATGGTTGTCTGTGAAGAATGAACATCTTATGTTGGCTCTCATAGTCCCTAGTAGAAGAAAAGTGAAGAATATGGATGTATACTTACAAACATTGGTAGATGAATTCAAGTAATTATGGGAACAGATACATGTGTACGATGATTAAGACCCGTCGCAACAGAGAGGGGTTTTACGACGTATGGCATATGTGTTTACACCATACATGATTATGCAGTCTTAGGAGTTTGCTTTGGTAAATTACAATATTATTGATTTGTTTAGTAACAATATTAATGTTTCACATATTAATTTAATTCCTTCCAATTTTTTAGATCTACATGGTTGCTGACGTGTCAACCTGTATACAATAATTTTGCATGTCTTGTAACAAAAGGGTATCATGGATGTAAATGTTGTGGACCTTCTCTGAAGGTTGGGTGGTCCGAACACCTATGAAATAATATCTCCCATTTCAAGCCTTTGATCCTAATATTAGGAATGTTCCCCTTAATATGTGGAACTTCTTCCTCCTATTTTGGATCCCTAACTCCCTTTCCTTCCCTATAAATGAATTCCCTATTTTCATCAAAGGGTTGATCTTTGATGGTTGATCAATGTTTGTTGCCATCTTTGTGATCAGTTGTGCCAAAATTCTACCATTTTTTGAAGTAGAAAGGAGTACTTGAAGGTCTTGGCTAGGACTTGGAAACTCATCCAAAGGAGGCTTCCAACATCAGAGTAAAAGTGGTTGAATGCTTCCCTTACTTTCTATTAGTAATAAATTATGTGTTTTCTTCCCTTAAATGTGTAAATAATTACTCATTTAGTGTGATATTATCTGATATATCATATATTTTATGTTAGAATTAATTATGCTATGTATGTTTTTGTTGTCTCTGTTTGATCTTCCTTGTAGGTATTCATCTGCAATGACATAAAGAGGATTGGAACTGGAAGCGAGAAGATCGGGAAATGAATCCAATGGGTGTTAGCATCATTGTGAGGTAGGCCATCTATCTTATTTTGTACTTTCTGATATAAGCTAGGAAATTTTACACATATTTGTCTGGTTTGTTGCTAGATTGTTCCTTTAGGACTAGAGAGATTGCTTCTGTTTGCATAAGAGATGGTTTTTACAACAATTTTGGTGATTTATAGACCTGGTATTAGATGAAATCACTGTGGCATGAGGGTGGAGGTGGTCTTCCTATGGATTCCATGTTGGGTTATGTTCAATTTATCCCATCTAACCCCACATTCAAGCTTGGAATATGGCACAGGGGCGATTGGGCAGAAAGAAAGAATTGGTTCAATCCAATCTATGGTTGAGTGGAATGTGGAACTCCCTGATTTAGTTGGTACTATGCAAATGCTAATATGTGATGTTTTTTAACGAAGATCTATTAGCAAAATTTTTGTTTTAATGTGTTGGAATTTTGACTATTTTGTCATGGATTCATTACTGCATGGTGTATTTCTTGTTATATAAATAGCTCTTTTTCTTAATATTAATCATGGTTGATAGGTAATTAGGTGATTTATGTGGATGTATGTGGTAATTTTTTATTATCACAGCTACCAAGAGAGGGAATTAGGCCTCTTTGATGAATCTTTGGCAAAAATAATGAACCAGTGAACGAACTATGCATCTAAACCTAACAGAAATTTGATCACAACATGTTTGTAAAAGTTAATAACTTGAATAAATTGTATCAAGAAAGCTTTATCAAAATCAGAACTTTAGAACAAAGCATGAAGACTTACGAACCTTGTTGATAGAGTTATGGACAGTTATGGGTAGATTTCTTGAATGTTGGAACTAAAATTCTAGAACAGTCTGTGGATGCACTCTCAAAAAGAGGAAATATAAGCCATAATTTCACTAAGGATGGGTTTCGTACGTGGTTGGAGGCCTCTGGCCGCACTTATAGGCCTGCATGAATGCAGTTGGGAGGCAAGTTAGGTCAATAAGTGGTCTAAACTAAGGGGAAATGATCACCTAAGAAATATTCTCTGATCATAGTGTGATCATTTTTCTCTGGGTGTTTATAGTAAGTTCTAGACAAGATGACCCCATTTCAATAACTGCATCTTGGAGATTGGGTCATGCATAGTAACTCTCAGCTCATGTTTACCTTGGTAAGTAGGTTAAGTGAGTAAATGTGGGGTGGGGTGCCACAACAATGTTAGTCATAATGATGATGCTTATAGTTGGCTTATCAGTCCGACTCTTATTATAAGAACTCTTTAGTTTGAGAATGATGTTGTATTAGCTTTAAAATTATGAATACCTCCTTAGTTAACATGGAGGGTTGAATAATGTAACTAGTTTCGGTCTTCATAATTTTTTTTGTACTCATTTCAATATGTATCATATGTAACAAAAAAAATAAGAAAATGAAAATTTAGTATTTTAAAGTATGGGTTTCATACTCATTATTGAAGGTATTCTAGGTAAAAGTACATTCTTCATGCTTATAATGTTTTTCAAGTTTTAGGATTTATTGTCATGAGTCAAAGGATTCAACATCATGTTTATAAGACCCTTCCAAGAAAATTTAATTGGAAAAATAATTACTTTTTAGTATAGAAAGTCTTGGAAACTCCAAAAAGTACAAGTTGGCCATAAGGAGGGAATTTGACCCCTTGATAAGGCTATACAAAGGAGTAGTTCAACCTCATTTGGGACGCACTCACCAACAATTTTGATATCTAAAGCAAGAACTCAATTTCTAGCTGGGAAGAAGGAAGAAAGAAGATCGAAGGTCTATAAGGAAATAATAATACAAAGAGGAAGTAAATTTTTTTTTTGTGAGCTCTATCTCTCTCACATGTGCAAAATTTAGGGTCTTTGCAGCTTTCTGGGAGGGTCGAAATTAAGGGTATGAGTTGCATTAGGAAAAAGTGCAGTATATTGTTGCTGGAAGGAAGGAAACTATGTTTTAAACTCATTGACATTGAAGGATTTGTATTTCTCAAGAAAGGTCTCAAGGAGACATTGAGTTATGGTTTTCTGCAACAACATCAAGGCCAAAAAAACTGGGTTGAACCTACACGTCGAGTTACAATTTTGAAGTTGGCAGGTCGAAGTTGTATTTTGAAGTTGGTTGGTATAAAATCAAGGAAGGAATTGTTGAAGTGCTGACTTGGTACTTGGAGGAGGACTTGGTCTAGTGTTGGGTCTTTGTTATCTCATTTGAAGTAGGTTCTATAAGAAGAGAAGAGGTTTTTTGGATTTTCCCCTTGGAAGGGGTTTTGCCATGGATGAGAGTCTAATTCTTGTGTCCTCTACGGCTACTATTTTTGTTATTGATATTTGTTTGATGAAAATATCTATATAAAATAAAAAAATCTTGAATACTAACTAAGTTCACAAACAATTATTAGGGTTAAGTAAAATTGGAATTAATACCCTGCTACTTCACATTTTCCTACAACTAACACCTCCAATAGTGTGAAGTATTTGGTATTATTATCAAAGAGCCAATAGGAATCTATATGTGGAGATTATTAAATTGGTTTCACATTTTCCCCAAATGGTGATAAAATACAATAATGATGATATATAAAAGGTGATATTTAGGAATGAGTTATTGTCATTCCTTTCCACATCTCAGAGGGAAAAAATCTTAGCCTAATTGCTTGGACAATTGATTTCTATTTGTGCTTGTTTGACTTATTAAGTGGTGATTTATTAAGGGTGGTGGATAATATTAGTACCTTTAGGAAGTTTCCAATATCATTAAACTTAACATTTATTGCCTTGATTTCGAATGTTGATAATCCTAGGAAATTTGGTGACTTTGAACCCAAATTCCTCTATAAATGTATATAAGGTGTTGGCAGTCAAATTGAAGAAGTTAATCTTTGATGTGATTTACTTGAAATAATTTGGCTTTTTGGAAAGGATATAGATACATCAATCTACTGTGTTTTCCAAGGAATATGATTGGTCTAGCTGGTTTTACATAAGGCTTCTATTAAGAAAAGATGGTTTCAAATAATTTGGAAGCTGTCAATTGGATAATGGGTTGCATTTCCACTATTCCATTTTACATACTTATTAATCCACAAACCTCTTCATTTTTCACTCTAACAGGAGGACTAAGGAAAGGATTTATGTTTGTCTTCCTATGTATTCTTGCAAGTGGCAGAGGGGCTTAGCATGACCATTCGAGAAGCCAAAAGAAATATATTTATTAAAGGGATTAGAATTGGTGGGAAAGAACATCATACTCATCATTTATTCTTTGATGGTGTATTATATTTCATTAATGGTTCTCTAATTGAAGGGACAAATTGGTTCTCTAGTGTTGGAGTTGGGATCCCCGCGAAGTAAGAAGCGAGGAAAGACTTGATAGTTCGAGGAGTGGAGCGTGCAATGTAGAGTATATTCTGAGTGATAGGGGCTTTGGGGTGGGTCAAAGCCCCTTATTATGTAATGGGATGGGATATTTTGTGAAAATTGGACTCCACCCATGGTTTTGGACCGTTGTATTGTAAATGCCAAACCTATATAAGGATTCTAGATAAAATTGATAGGAAGGAAAGTAGAAGTTGAAATATGCATTTAGATGTAATATTTCTTTGATTCAGAGTCTGTTTCTAGGTTAGAGGAAAAGGCTCCTGCAGCTGTGTGTTCGGAGACCTTAGGAAGTCTACAGCTGTGTGCGCAGCCCCTGTAGTTGTGTGCGCTGGGTGGAAAGAGGATGTATGATAAGGATCTTGATGTTAATGAAATACATATTGAGAAAGATTTGAGTTATATTGATGTGTTTTGATTTTAATCAGTGTTTCTTAATATTTATGTTGAAAAAGGATTTGATCTATAAATGAGTAGCATAGTCCCGTGTATGATTATTTACTTTGTTTAATGCAAGAATAAGTAAGATTGCACAACCTGTGAGTAATTTCAACATATGTTTGAACCTCGCTATTATTACTGATAGATCTAGCTTGAAAAAATCTGTTAATAAGGAAAAGCCCTAAATCCATAGCCTAATGTCCCTATGGATGCAGAAATATGGTTCTAAAATCCCCCTATATTTCCTTAGGTGAGAATTCGGTTTGCACAAGAAGATCGTTGCCGAAAGGGCTAGTAATAATGGGTTTTGTTGGAATGAGCAGTCACTTTCAACCTGGATCTAGGACACATCAAGCCAAAAAATAGTTCCATTGCCGAGACCGGGACTTGATTGAGGGATAGATGGATGTGGAATTTGCCTAAGGAAGAGATTGAAAATTGGGTTGATCGAAAAGAAAGTGAATTTTTTGTGCAAGAAAAAATAATTTCACGCATCTCTATTTAACATTGGCTACATAATTATATCTATACAGATCAGTATGAGATATATTTCACATAATTTTCTAGCAAGATGTACGAGTGGATATCAGGACTAGCAACACAGGTGGGTTATTTCAATAATAGACCCACTGAGTGGACCTCAGAGTTGATTGAGAAGATAAAAAGGACTGATAATGAGATCGTGAGGGCTGTTGATTATTGGATGGACAATATCCTTGGAGGTTTCATGAGTTAGTTTTTGATTGGGACATCTTTGTCTTATAGCGAAGCAAAGCACAAGTTCTTCAAAAAACCTAGAGGTAAGTACCTGAATTCACCAAATTTTTGGATTAAAATGTTATTGTGTGAAAAGGGTATATTACGGATGCACTCAAATTGATGTGTGAAGAAAGAGAACCTTGTGCTACATGAAGTGGTAAGTGATTAAGAACAGGTTGGGGCACTTATGTTGAAACTAAATATAGACCACCATTTGAATTTGAAAAAGGAGAAAGCAACCCTGCTACTCTACGAAGTTTGTCATTGAGATCTAAAAGTCAGCAAAGGGCTGAGGAAATTCACCAACCCTTTAGCCCCATCATCACTCCATCCCATTCTGTTCCTCCACCTCCACCTCCACTTCCGCCTCCCCCCATGGCCCAGCCACCAAAAATTCTTGTGTTCAAGGGAACAGATGACCCTGAACAGTTCTAGTTTGTAGTAGATGTGATATGGAGTTCGCAGAATGTTACAGATGAAAATATGAAGAATGCACAATTGATTACAATGCTGCAAGATAGAGAATTTTCCCGCCACGTGAAATATGTTATGATGAATGTTAATGCTTCTTTGGTTGAAACAAATACCACGTTGAACACTGAATTTAAGAAACCAAATTTGCAGTCCTATTGTATCATAAAGATCAAAGAAATTAAGTAGCTGACTACTATGTCCGTATGGGAGGTAGACCATAGATTTATAATATTGTTGAGCCAAATTAGTTTCAAGATCCTTGATGAACAACATAGAGAATTGTTCATTGCTGTGTTTTTGCCTCATCTCAGACTGGCATTGTCTCAACAGAAGATTTCTACTCAGGCGGAAGCGTTGGAGATTGCAATGAAGCTTGAAGCATCGCCCATAGCTGACAGATTCAAAGTCTGTTGGCGAGCTTTCATATGGAGCTCCAAGATCTAAAGAAAGGAAATGAGGTTCGCCTGGAGATGATAACGGAGGTCGGGTGTATCAAATGAAAAGCGGAGGGTCACCATGAAGAACAATGCCCTATTTATAGAGACTATTTGAACGTTGGGATGTTGAGTCAATTTAATCCTGAATCAAGCACATGTCTAGGTGTAGGGCCTAGTGTATGGTGTAGCCTCTGCGAAGTTGCACGCTAACATTCCAAAAAAAAATTTCATCTATTGCCAAAGAAATTATTCTATAACTTCTATAGTTCGATAGGACACAATGAACAACAATGTAAGAGCTATGACCTGATGATGTAGGACAATCCTGGTGTGTATCATATGTAGGTAGAAGGGTGCAGAGCTTTGGGTTCGTCGACTGCACGAGGAGGTTTCCTAGGCCGAGGGTGTGGCTGAAGAGAAGGCACATATCGTGGGTGCAAGCAGATCATATGCTATAACTACAAACAGACTGGACATTTTTCCAGGGATTTTCAGAATCCCACAACATCGTCTTATAAGTATTGTCAAAAATTTGGTCATGAAATTGAAGAGTTTCCTATTTTGTTAGTTAAAGTGCAGGAGAAGCGTGACTAATAGCCAACTCAGAATATCCAAATCATGAGGTTTGAATCGCACCAAGCTGATCCAAGTGTTAACATAGTAACACACAATGGTGTGAACATCAGAGGAGACCGCATAGAAGGAAGAAAGGCTATGACAGAGACATGGGTCAGGAAGGATGAGGATATAAATTTTGGCTTCAATAAGAAGCGTGAGAAAAAGACATTCATGGAAACAAGGATGACATTTGAGACTCCTAAAGCTTCACCATCTATCGCGTAGAGACAATTGTTTCCATTAGAGAACAAGCCTAAGGATAATACCGAAGTGAAGGAAGTGGATCGGTCTATATTGGTGTCCTTCTTGCAAACATGTATGAAATTAATCAAGAACCAGAGGGTTGTAGAAGGGCTACAGGAACTAATAGATAACTGTGCTCGGAATGAAAGGCTACAAATGGAACAACGTGCGGTAAATAAAGTATACAAGAACAAGAAGAGAACTGGTCGGGAGATGCAATTGACTATGCAGATCAGATATTATGAAATGGATCAAGTCATTCTGGATCTAGGATCAGATGCCAATGTTCTGCCCAAGAAAAAATGGGAGTAGAGGGGAATGCCTAAGATGCAATGGTTTCCAATTCATCTGCGAATGGAAAATCAGCTAAAGATCATTTCTATGGGGCGATTGTAGGGAATTAGCATAGATATTGATGGCATTGGCATGTTGGTCGAATTTGAAGTGATTGAGATTGTTGATGAAAGTAACCCATATCCTGTGTTGTTGGGGTTTGACTGGGCTTGTGACATGGACACTATAATCAACATGAAGAAGAGGCAACTGTTCTTTCAACATAATGGTACTCGGGTAGTTATGTCATTAGATCCTTCTAAAGGTGCCCGCTATATAGAGTCTGTCCAGCATAAGTATGGGGATGCTGAGATTGATCAGATATATAAGCTTACTGTGCAGGATGAATACTAGATCAATCCCACCATGAATGGTAGAATATGCTGGGAGCATGATAGTTCGTGTGTTTCAGATTGAGATGAGTTGGAGCACTCGAAAAAATATTTGCATGTGGTGACTACTGAGCGTTGTAATAGGGTGACCAAATCTTTGTGTTGTGTCAGATCAGAAGTACGCGACTTACCTTCTTATGATGGCTTGGGGAATGTTATCTTGTTTCTGGAATAATTTTAGAAAAATTTGCCTGAAGAACAAAGGTATGAAGCTTTGGACTTTTCATTAAGGTCGACTCCATCCTGATGGTGGGGTGCGCACAAGGAAAGTTTCGGTGGATGGAAGGAGTTTTGCAAGATGATAAGGCTGAGATTTGGTCAAGTTGACACAAAGATTGCAGAGAGGTATGATTGCTAGATGGATCCAAGCAAGAACTTGGCTCATTGGACTGAAGTTTGGGAAGTGAATCCTCAGCCAGAATGGGTGCACATGTTTTTTCACTCGTTGGATATGATACCTCAATAATGGTATCTTAAAACCGAGCTGCACCAGGGAACTCTGGATTGGGATGAATTGTTAGATGGGTTTCTATTAACATATAGCTTCTCTGATGGTTGGGAGTGTATTAATGAGGCTCTTCAAGGAGTGAAAGTAGGATTATTTCACATTACTAAGGAGCCAAGGACTCTGATACAACATGATTTGGTTGTGCAGTTGGCACTGACTCGAGAATGTTACAATTTGACCATAAAGGAAGGCGAGGAGGATCCACATGAAATTCATATCCTTGAGTCCGAAGGGTAGTGCGAGGTTGCAGGGCCTGAGATAGCAAGGTCGGATGTAGCACAACTGGTCAGGACGCAATAGGTTAACATAGGCTCAGAAGCGGAGCCCAAGTTTGCCCAGATAGGGGACTATTGGGATGATGACACAGTCAGCAGGGTCACTGAGCTGTTGCATGAATAGAAGGACCTCTTCCCTACAAAATTCTCGGAATTAAAAGGCATTTTTGGTGATCTAGGAGTAATGCACATCACTTTGAAGCCTAATTCCAAACTAGTTAAGCAACGCCCATATCGGTTGAACCCGAAGTACAAGGAGAAAGTAAGGGAGGAACTTGACAAAATGATTGATGCTGGCATCATTGAACTAATTGAAGATTCTAAGTGGGTTAGCCCTATGGTGGGTTAACCTTTGAGCGGCATCAAAGAAAAGAAATATGGCGTACCACCGTTGTGACTTGGGACAAGTCATAATTTTGTGTTGGGGGCTTGTTGGAGCTAGGATCCCCATGAACTAAGAAGTGAGGAAAGACTCCACAGATCAAGGAGCGGAGCATGAAATGTAGAGCCTATTTTGAGTCATAAGGGATTTGGGGTGGGTCAAAGCCCCTTATTATGTAATGGGATGGGATATTTTGTGAATGTTGGACTCCGCCCATGATTTTGAACCATGGTATTGTAAATGCCAAACCTATATAAGGAGTCTAGATAGAAGTCATACGAAGGCAACTAGAATTTGAATGATGCATTTAGATGTACGCTTGCTTTGAGTCATAGTTTGTTTTTGGGTTATAGGAAAAGGCTCCTGTAACTATGTGCGCAGATAACTTAGGAAATCTGTAGCTGTGTGCGCAGACCCCAACAGTTGTGTGTGTAGGGTAGAAAGTGGATGTATGAGAAGGACCTTGCTATTAATGAAAGAACTATTGATCTGTTTTGATTTTACTTACTGTTTTTGAATATTTATGTTGAAAAAGGATTTGATCAATGACTGAGTAGCATAGTCCTGTGTATGATTATTTAATTTGTTTAACGCAATAATAAGTATGATTGCACAATGTGTGAGTAAGTTCAACAGATGTGTTGAACCTCGATGTTATTACTGATAGATCTGGCCTGCAAAGCTTTGTTAAGAAGGAAAAGTCATAAATCCCAATCCAGTGTCCCTCGGGATGCAGAAACTTGGTTCTAGCATCCCCCTATATTGCCTCGGGTGATACTTCAGTTTATGCAAGCAGATCGTTGCTGAAAGGGCCATTAATAGTGGGTTTTGTTGGACTGAACAGTCACTTTGAACCTAGGTCTAGGCCCCATCAAGCCAACATCTAATTGAAGGTAAAAATTTACAAGAGATTCTTCATTTGTATTGCAAGGCTATGAGAATGAAAATTAATGTGCACACATCTATAATTAGTTATAATAATATAATTGAAGAGATAAATGGTTTTTTTGGAGGAATCTCTTCCCATAAATCAATTTCAATTTATATTCTTGCCTCAAATACTTTAGCTTTATTCTAAAACCAAATGGTGATAACAAACATGGTTGGCATTGGCTTATTGGAATCCTAAAAAAGGAAATGTCTAAACTTCTTTGGAAAGCTTTCGTTAGATGACACAAAATATTTCATACATTATTATGATGATATGATTTAATGCCTTAAAGAAGGACATTGTAAAAAGAATAAGTAGTGCAACCATATAAATTAAATGGTTGCTAAATGACTATAAACATTGATCCTTAATAACCATGAAAGCACTTTATAATGCACCCACATTACTAAAATTGAAATTCTAAAAATAACTAAAGTATAACTTTATTTTAAATTTTGTTATTAATAATTATAAAATCAATTAATATATATGTTAAAAATATATAATTTTGAAACAAGAAGGAACTCCATTCTTATTTATGGAGATTCAGTCCCAATTTATCATGGAGATTTTTAATTTGTAAATACAATTTGTTACAATACATGGGCCAATACCACCTACCCAAGAAAACATAATTTAGTTCATAAGATGTTTTCTCACGTGACATTTATTTTAATTAATAAATTTAATTAAAAAGACATAAATGCTTTGGAAATAAATCTCAATCTTTAATTTGTGTATAGTGCTAAAAATATTTGTATATAATATTAAAAAAAAAAATTCTTACTATTCACTTTATATTTACTAATAATTAAATTAATTTTATGAAAGCTTTTTATTCCAAAATAGATATATCTATTAACCTAAACAATAATCAATTAAAAATAATATAATAAACTATATGATAAATCAATATTCATTAATTAAATAAATATTAAAATTGAAAATATAAATTATGGTAAAATTTATCCTCATAAATAAATAAGAAATAATTTTAAAATAAAATTTTATTTTATAGTGATAATTTTTGTGATTAACCTTTCTAAAACTTAAAAGTATAAAATATTCAATTTATATTCCCGTTCCCTCTAATTTATCACAATGATAATTGTTAATTCATTGGTCCTTTCCATATTCAAAATTATTATTGAAAATTCCAATTATTTATTTACATTCATTGAGCATACGTTGAAGTGAGGTGGGGTGAGGTTTAGAGTTTCTATTCCTCACAATAGTAGCTAAGAGAAATTTCCAGGTATTGAAAAGTTATCATATATATTGTTGAATTTGAAGATGGGAAGAGCCATGACCACTCTGACTAGATGTGCATCCATTCACATTATCATTCTTTTGCAATTATTCTATCTAGCCCACTTGGAAATAGCAAGTACCCTGGCTGGAGATGTAAAGACTCTCAAAGCTATCAATTTCATTTTGTCGATCGCCATCAACCAACTAAGTGCATTGCAAATCTTGGACCTCACCAAAAATGTATTCCACAACCCCATTCCATACGCCATTGTGTTGAAGACAATGTAGAAACTTAATTAGAGAGAGACGGTTCACGAGAACCTTCGATTAGGAGTTTGTTCCTAAATCTTAGGTATTGGTTGTAACTTCCCTATATGCATGTAAGTTATATATTGTTTGTTTTATAATGAGGATTCAGAGTGACTTGTTTTTAGGTCCCCATATTACTAGTGTAGTCCATTATTGTTATTAGTGTAGCCCCCTTATTTTTATTGTTGTACCCCTGTAACCCCATATTGTTATTATTGTTCCCTTACATTATTATTAGGAGGTTGGCTAGGATTATATTGTCACCCCATGGACTCCTATATATAGAAGGAGTCTATGTCATTTGTATCATCCAAGAATAATTCATTTATGTAATGTATTAGAGGTTGCCACATTCGAAATTTCTGATTTCTAAGGCATTGATCTCTCTTTTCTTCTATTTTTGGAGTTGGTTTCATAACATTTGGTATCAGAGGCTTGGATTCTAGGGTTTCGCTACTTCAAACATGTCATCATGGAATTTTGGTAATAAATTTTTTCTACGAAGTTTCAGAAGCTGAAATTTTTACAAAGTGAAGTCGAAATACTGAGGAACGTCGTGTATCGATTTCAGATCTTGGTTCGCAATATTTTCGGAGATATGATTTGTGGAAGTTAGGGTTTTTTCAGGCATCCGAATTTCACCTAAACATTCCATAGTGAAATTTTTGCTATAAAGTTTTTTATATGAAGGTTCAAAAGTTGAAATTTCTACAGAGAAAAGTCAAAATCTTGAGGAACTTCTTGTAAAAATTTCAGATCTTGGTTCACAATATTTTCTGAGATATGATCTGTGGAAGTTAGGGCTTTTTCAGGCTCCTGAATTTCATCTCAAAGAGGTGACCTTGGGAAAATCGTCATAACTCTCTCGCTGAGCATCAGATTGGAATTCTGTAAAAATTGGTTAGAGGTAAATAGATTGCAGTTTCCTTTGTATCAATTTTAGAGCCAAAGGAGGAAACAATGAGACATGGCATGCCGTACAAGTGTGCTCTACTGAACAAGTCCATAATTAGGTCATTGTGGGAGATTCGGCATAACTTTGGCTTTAAGTATCCAAATCAGGTCAGACCTATGGCATTAGAAAGAAGATTCAGAGGGATACTACAGGACCAAATTTCAGATATTGAAGATTCGTAATTGTAGAAATAATCCAGTTTCAATATCGAGCTCCTCAAAAGAAAGAAAACAGTGTGTATTTTTTTTCAAATTGCATAAGTCTTGTTTGAAAAATTAGTTTTAAGTGATTCCAAGGGCTCTAAAAATTCAACACCAAGGGTTCTAAAATGCCCTCTAAAAGGAATTCAACACCCATTATGCTTTCATAATACTCTACTATGACTCATGAAGATAAAGAACTGCAGCATGATCTATCAGAATTACAAGAGAAAGTGCACCAAATTTCTCTCTCGTAGAGAGCGACAAAAAATGAAATGGAAGTTTTGAAGAAAGTTATGGAAGAGAAGATGGATGGTTTGAAGAAAGGCGTGGAAGCTAATATGGATGGCATGGAGGTTGTCATGGAAGCTAAGATAGATGACATGGAAGAAAAAATGAAAGACAACATGGAAAAAATGAAGAATGATCCAAAAGCAGACATGGAAGGTTTGAGAAAGTTGATATAAGAAATGTTTCCTAATGGCAAAAAGATAGTAGAGTAAACTCATGATGAGAACAAAATAAATGTTAATCATGATTTCATAAAGTCTAATGTTGGATGGAAGAACCACCATATTCCAAAGATGGATATGAGGAAGTTTTATGGCAAGGATCCCGTAACATGGATACTACAGATGGAGCAATATTTCGATATCAATAATGTGCAAAACACACAAAAGGTACGCATTACAACTTAACATTTAGAACAAAATACATTTGTATGGTATCGATGGATTTTCTCCCGTAAAAAAAAAAATGTCACTTGGTCAATTTTTATAGAGGAAATGATAACAGATTATGAGGATACAAAGAGCAACACCTTCTTTAGCCAATTGATAAATCTCAAACAAAAGGGTTTAGTGGTGGACCACATTGAGGACTTCCAAAAATTGAATATAAGTGTAACTGATATTCCAGAGGAACAGAGGATTGATGTCTTCATAGGGAATTTAAAGGATAACATCCAATATCAATTTTGTGTTTGGGAACCTGATTTATTGGAGAAGGTATTCAGGTTGGCAAGTAAAATTGAATGTAAAATTATGGCGATAAGGAAGCCTACCACTCACATCTATAAATATGGAAGTGTTGCTACTCCTATACTTCCACAACCTACAAGGTTGACACCATAACAATTGGAAGAAAAAATAGCAAAAGGGCTTTGCTACAGTTGTGATAGCAAATACACTAAAGGTAATAAGTGTGTTGAGAAGAAATTATTTTACATAGATTGTGAAGAGGAGGAAGGAAATAAAGAAGAAACTTCAAAAGAAGAGGATATACTCCAGGAAACAACCCTAGAATAAGAATAAAAGAGTCTGACCATATCATGTAATGCGTTGGCAGGAATTACTACTCCTTAAAATATCAAGATAGAAAGACATATCAAGAAGAAAAAGGTAATAGTGTTGATGGATTCGGGTAGTACCCATAATTTTATTCACTGTAAGGTAGCCAAGGAATTGAATTGTTTCCTATACCCAGCACTAGACTATCAAGTGATGGTTGCAAATGGAGGAACTATAAATTGCTTTGGAAAATGCCATAATATCAAACTAACCATGGGGGAATATGTATTGAATAGTCCAATGTTTTCCATTCCAATGGGAGGTGAGGATGCTGTACTAGGAGTACAATGGTTACAATCTTTGGGGACGATATCTTTTAATTTTCAAGAACTTTTCTGGAATTTTTTTTCGAAAGGAAATGAAATCAAATTATGGAGTATTTCCCGGAAGCCAAGAAATATAATAAGCTCTAATGTCATGACAAAGCTTCTGAAGAAAGAACAACGAGGCGTAATTGCACAATTATTCTCACTAGAAGTTACACCATGAAAATCATCTATTTCTCCAGATATCCAAAAAGTCTTGGACAATCATTCCAAGTTGTTTGAAACTCCCAAAGGACTCCCACCTATTTGTGATCATGATCATGATATTCATTTGATTCTAGGAAGTGTTCCTCCAAATATCAGGCCTTACAGATATCCTTATGTCCAAAAGAGCGAAATTGAACGTATGATTGCATAAATGTTAGAGGCTAGTATAATTCAACCTAGTCAAAGTTATTTCTATTCTCCAATAGTATTGGTGCATAAGAAGGATGGATCATGGCGCATGTGTCTGGATTACAGGGAGCTCAATAAGCTTACTATTAAAGATAAATTTTCTATTCCAGTGATTGATGAATTATTGGATAAATTACATGACGCAATTTATTTTACCAAGTTGGATCTTTGTTCATGATATCATCAAATCAGAATGAAGACTAAATATATTCCGAAAACAAAATTTCGAACTCATGAGGGTCATTATGAATTTTTGGTCATGCCTTTTGGCCTTATCAATGCACCTTCTACATTCCAAGGGTTGATGAATTCCATTTTCAAAACCTTCCTTAGAAATTTTGTGCTAGTATTTTTTGATGACATACTAATCTACAGTAGGTCTTGGAAGGATCACGTTCAACATGTTGACAGGGTGCTCAAACTATTGGAGGAGAAACAATTATATGCAAAAACATCCAAATGTTTCTTTGGAGTACAAGAGGTGGAATATATGGGTCATATTGTATCTCACAAGGGTGTTAAGGTACACTCGTAACAAAATTAAATCCATAAAGGAATGGAAATTCCCCACAATCATAAAGAAGTTGTGAGGATTTCTAGGGTTAACAGGGTATTATCGCAAGTTTGTTAAGAATTATGAGAGAATAGCATCACCTTTAACAACATTATTGAAGAAATATGCATTTTCATGGACTCCTGAAGCAACTAAGGCCTTTGAACATCTTAAAGAGGCAATGTGCATAGAATTGGTCTTAGCTACGCTAGACTTCAAAAAAACCTTTATTATGGAATGTGATGCCTCAGGAAATGGAATTGGTGCTGTTTTAATGCAAGAAGGAAGACCCATTTCTTTTGAAAGTCGTCCAATCAAAGGAAAGTATTTATAGAAAGCTATTTATGAGAGGGAAATGTCGACAATACTACATGCACTAAATAAATGGCGACCTTACCTAATGGGAAGGCACTTAAAGGTAAAAATTGATCATGATAGTCTTAAACACTTTTTGGAACAAAGACTATCTTCAGAAGAGAAAAAAAAATGGGTCACAAAGATGTTGGGTTATGACTTTGGAATCATCTACAAAAAAGGGAAGCTAAATGTTGTTGCAGATGCACTCCCAAGAAAGGATGAAGAGGTGGAAGCATTTCTTTGTGTAATTTCTATTATCCAACCATATTGGATAACCAAAGCAAGGGATGAATAGAAGAAGGATGAAGAAGTGTGGACACTCATTCAAAAGTTGCAGCAAGATCCTAGTACATCTTATACATTTAGTTGGAAAAATGATTCCTTATGGTACAAAGATCACTTATATCTTTGTAAGAATTCCCAACTAAAACAAAATATTCTTTTGGAATTGCACACTTATCCTTTAGGAGGACACTCAGGATTTTTTAAAACTTACCAAAGGGTGACAAAATAATTTTTTTTGGGATGGATTTAAATCTGATATTCAAAAGTTTGTGGTAGAATGTTTGGTTTAATGCTAGCAAAATAAAGTTGAGACAATTAAGACCCCGGGTCCTATACAACGTTTATCCATTCCAAGTCAACGTCGGGGGGAGATTTCAATGGATTTGATCACAGGTTTACCTAAGTCTGAAGGAAAGAGTGTCATCATGGTGGTAGTTGATAGACTTACCAAGTATGCACACTTTTGTGCATTATCTCATCCATTTAAAGCAAGTACAGTTGCTACTGAATTTATGGAAACAATTCAAAAGCTACATGGAAACCCAAACATTATGGTAAGTGACAGAGATCCCATTTTTACTGGAAATTTTTGGAAGGAATTATTTTCTTTTTTGGGTACTCAACCAGCTCATAGCTCATCTTATCATCCTCAATCGGATGGTCAACCGAGATAGTGAATTTTTTTTTGGAAGGTTATCTTCATTGTTTTTTATCTGAAAAACAAACACAATGGGTTAAGTGGTTACGTCTGGCTGAATGGTGGTATAACATTTCCTTCCATACTACAACAAAAATGGCCCCATTTATGGCACTTTATGGATATCATCCACCATCCATCACATCATATTTAAGAGAAAATTCTAAGGTGCAAGTAGTGGAAGATCACATCGAGCATCAACAACAAGTTCTCCAACTACTAAAGGATAACCTAAATTTGGCACAAAATCGAATGAAACAACAGGCAGATCAACATCGCAGCGAGAGAATTTTTGATGTAAGAGACTCGGTATTTATGGCTACAACCATACAAGAAAATTTCCCTCAAGCAAGCTAAGAAGGCTAATAAATTATCGCCAAAATACTATGGTCCTTACAAGGTGTTGCAAAATATTGGTACTATGGCATACAAATTGGAGCTTCCCACTTCTTCGCGAGTGCATCCAGTTTTCCATGTTTCATGCTTAAATAAGGTTATAGGTGACAAACTTCTAGTTCAAACAACATTTCCATAACTTGAAGAGGAAGGAAAAATCATATTGGAACCTGAAACAGTCACGGAAACAAGAACTCGATAGCTATGACATCAATCAATTTCAATGTATCTCATCAAGTGGAAGAACTTACCCACTGAAGATTCTACATGGGAGGATGAGAATTTTATATAGAAGCATCCAAAGCTACTAAAGCGTTAAGGACAACACTTTTTTGAAGGAAAGGGGCATGTTAGGTCCCCATATTACTAGTGTAGTCCCTTATTGTTATTAGCGTAGCCCCCTTATTGTTATTGTTGTACCCTTGTAACCCCCATATTGTTATTATTGTTCCCTTACATTATTATTGTTAGCTTGTCTAGGATTATATTGTGACCCCATAGACTCCTATATATAGAAGGAGGTTCTTATCATCCAAGAATTGTTAATTTATGTAATGTATTGGAGGTTTCCCCCTCGAAGTGGTTGATTTCTAAGGCGTTGATCTCTCTTTTCTTCTATTTTTGGAGCTAGTTTCATAACACCTAATGATGCAATACCTCTTGGTGTAGTCTCTCATTGTAGATCTAACCAATATTTCTTTAATAAATTTGATCCTACCATTTTTAGAATGGTATCAGAGCTCCAGGGTTGAATCAAAGCAAGAGTGCTTTGATCCCTGTGAATGTCTAGGCGACAGAAGAGAAATCCTTGGTGGACTGAGTGAGGTTGTTTTTTATTTGAATGAAACACCAAGAGTAGCACGTTTGTTGGAGGAACATAAGATCTGACCAGCACAGACCTGTGCGAGAGAAAAGCATTGATCTCCAAAACTAGTGTGGAATCGCATGGGAGAATCACGTTGATCCATGAGACCCTTCTGAAAATTTTTCTTAGCATGGCCAACGCGGCATCAGAGTGGGTGTGGAGTGTTGTTGATATAGAGACCTCGTGCTGGCATCAGAGTGGGTTTCGAGTGCCGTGGAGCTAGAGAGCTTGTGTTGTGGAGTGTCGATTGAGCCAGAGAACTTGTGCTTGTTGAGCCAGATAGCTCGTGCCTGAAGATCCAGTGAGATCGTGCCAGAGGAGCCAGCGAGCCATGGCAAAATACGAAGTAGCATATCATTGGTGAATTCCATGAGGATAATTTCAAGTGTCATACATGACAGAGGAGCCCGTGAGCTCATAGCAGAAGAGGTCATGGTAGAGGAGCCCATGAGACCATGGTGCAATGTGCAGAGCATCCTTCCAGAGTGGTCGAATATCAGGTATATCTGTTTCTTGACATTGTTTATTATGGATATGGGGTAGATCCCTTTTTTTCTCAATTGTTGGAAGTCATTTTTTTTAAAGTATCAAGATGAATAATCAAATGATGGAGGCATACTTGAGTGAGAGCAACAAGCTCGACGGTTCCAATTGTTCTAATTTTAAATTCAAGTTGTAGACTATGTTGGAAGGGCATAGTGCATGGGGGATCGTGATTAGTGATGAATTGAAACCTACATTTGCAGGAGGGGGATCAGATGCAACAGTTTAGGACTGGAAGAAGAGGGAGAACAAGGTGAAAATGATGTTGAAAATGGCAGTCAAATACTGCATTATCCCTCACATCATAGAATGAAAACTAGCAAATGAGATCTAGACAACTCTCAAGGATCTGTACGAAATCAGAAATACAAATCGCCTATTTTTCCTGAAAAGCAAGATTCTCTCCATTAAAATGGAGGCGAATGAAACAGTATTTGCGTTCATCTCTCGCATCAAGGACCTCAAAGACAAGCTTGGTGACATAGGGGAGGCAATGAGTAATACTCATCTAGTAACAATTACTATGAATGATATGACTGACGACTATCAAATGTTTATCACATGCTTGAATGTGAGAAAGAAATCCCCCAAATTTGAAGAATTGACCAGGATCCTAATGCAAAAGGAAGAAAGGTGGATGACCCTGAAACCCCAAAATTCAAATCTTGCTTTAATGTTGAAGAAGAATCCCTTCAGAGGGAAGGAAAATAGAGGACAGAGAGGTGGAGATACACCACAAGGAAAGCTGACTCCATCTCAAGGCATGTCATCAAATACGAATGATTCATCAATAAAATGTTTCTATTGTGGTAAAACTGGACATATGGCTAAACATTTCCGAAAGAAGAAGTTTGATGAAGGTCAGCAAAGATATAAGAGACATGCAAGACACTTTGTTGATGATCACCATAACTAGGACCACAGACTATTTATGGCTGATTCTAATGAGAATGATGAAGCATATAAGTGGTATGTAGACTCAGGAGCTTCTACCCACATGACAGGTAACAGACAATGGATTGAAGATTTCAAAGAAACCAACAATGGAGCAAAAATCTACCTTGGCGACGACAGAGGGTACCAAATCAAAGGGCATGGTAATGTTACTATAATATTCCCGACGGAAATATCATGCACATTCAAAATGTGATGTATGTACCCGAAATTAATAAGAATCTGATTTATGTTTCAATGATAACAAATTAGAACCTTAAGGTAGAATTTTTAAAGTCATATCACTACAAGGAAAATACCCTCTAGCGGAGGTTATAAAGGAGGTTTTTAGTGTTATAAAGTTGGCCAAAATTACCAAAAAAACATTTTCTACAACATATGTTTTTGGTAACAAATGGTTTGGCGGATTTTTTAACGAAATTTCAACACAACTAAAAAACTTGGGTGGCCAGAGGTTATTATGGATGTTTTTTCATCGGTGCGCTACTAAGGTGTGAATGGATGTTTTTTCATCAATGCACCGGTACATAGTCTAATTGAAGCACATCGGTGCATAGTATCAAACAAATGCACCGATTGTTTTAATTTGTATTGGTATTTGTGCGGTGCTCATAGGTCGTACAAATGCATCGGTGTGTAGTCTCTCATAAACACACCGGTGCGCAGTATCACACAAATGTACCGAGATTTATAATTGGTATTGGTATTTGTGCAGTGCCCATAGGTCGTAGAAATGCACCGGTGTGCTGTATCATACAAACGCACCAGTGTACTGTAACTGACACGCACCGGTGTTTGTTTGGGTTTCAAAATGTCACTCATTACCATACATTTTTCACCTATGCTTCCATTATATCACCCATTATTCACCACCATGTCACTTCATTTTCCCTATTATTCACCATTAATGGGTCTCATTTATATTTTCCAAATATTATTTATTTTAAAGCATTTTTAAGAGAAATTCTTGATTAAATATTAGAAAATAATATATTTTACTTTATATATGGAAAGTGGGTTGTTTTTGTGACATGTGTAGGTGCCAAGGAAGCTTCGAAGACACCTTTATGTGGCCTTGAATGATCAAATTCGAATTTGAAGAGATAAACCTCATGGAGAAGATCAAGGACAAAAGGGGGTTATGTGTCTAGATGGTTGAGAGATGTATGGAACTAAAGAGAGATTAGTGGATGATCATTATGATTTTGTTACTCATCCCATTGTATAAATAGGAGTACAATCTCCTCCATTTGTAATCTTGAAGTTTTGTAATCTTAGAATTTTGGAGTATGTAATCTTAGAAGCTTAGAGTTGGTTTGTAATGAGATTTTGAAATAAAGATCCATACTTCGATTTTGCCTCTACATATGAGTCTCCATTGAAGTGGTGTGCTTGTGGAGTTATGGAGGGCCCCCATGGCCTCACTTGTATGCTTATTTGCTTATTTTAGGTATAATTTATTTTATGTTTTTGTTTTATTTCAGCTTTTAAATTTTGTTAAATGTTCTAATATTGGAAGGATCTTATTTGAAAGTGTTTTTGTAAGGAAACCATAAGATCTCATACAATTATTAGATTTAGGTTTGTTTCATTTCAGTTTTTAAATTTTGTTAAATGTTCTAATATTGGAAGAATCTTATTTGAAAGTGTTCTTGTAAGAGAACTATAAGACCTCATACAATTATTAGATCTAGGTTTATTTCATTTCAGCTTTTAAGTTCTTATTAGATGTTCTAATGTTGGAAGAGATCTTGTAGAATATGTTCTTGTAAGAGAACCATAGATCTCAAACAATTATTAGATCTAGGTTTGGAAGAGATCTTGATAAATGTGTTCTTGTAAGAGAACCATAGATCTTGGACAAGTTAGAAATCTTTCTAGACATATAGGTGGCACTTCTAAGTTTACCTTCCCAGGTTGACATTAAATTGAACTCTGATTGACATCATCAATTGGAAGCAAACATTTTATTTTTATTTTTATTTTTATGCATCTATATTAACATCTTGCAAGTTTTAAATGATGCAGATTTTGGCAAATACAATATTGAAGACGACATGTGAAATCTGATATCCTCGAGGCAAATCATGAAACAATTTCGACTATGTTCGGGATTTGCATAATTGCAACAAAATTGAATTTTATTTACAAAAGTTACATAAGAAGGGAATTAATTACACTGATTTCATATTTTAAAATGGATTTGTAAAAAAAAAAAAAATCATAGAATTGGCCTAACTTATACATTTGATTTTATTTAAATCTGTTTCATTGGTGTTTAATTTTTGCATAAAAAAAACCAAGTAGAAATTGATCACTTTTGCTTGGATATATTTATGTTTTGTGAATGCCAAGTTTTTGCAGGTTTATGTTAATTAGATGATCATTCAAGGAGTCTAATTTGTTGACAGTTGGACTTCCAACAGATCAATTTTATGATGAATCATGTGAATAAGTCCATATTCATTACAACCAGTCTTTTATTCCCTTTGTAAAATTGTAAATCCCAATGAGTCCTCAATGCAAGCCAAAATATCTTTTTCCTAGCAAGTTTCAATCATGCAATCAAATCCACTTCTTTTCATTCACCCCTAACCCACAAAATAAAACCAAGAAGCTCACTTACAAGAAGCTCACTTATTGTCATTTTCCTTGTCATTTCCATTTCCTTTTTCCTACCATTTTCATCTTCCACCAATAAAATCCTGCTTCTACATATCACTGAGTCAAAGTCCTAGAGTCTAATTATCTTTGTAAAAACACCTAGAGGCTTGCATGCCTTAATGGCAAGTACTCTTGCCAATGAACAATGGGAGTACATTAATATCCCTTGTTTGTTGGATCTTGTAGGTGACTCGACCACAACAAAATTATTCGTACCTACAAAGATGTGTTAGGCATCTTAACTCCCATTGGAATCAATGGTGGGAGCTTTCGTGTTGGCTAGTGGCATTCATTAATGGCCACTAAGTCAAAAACATCTTGCTATGTTCAACACCATCACATTTAATCACATAGTAAGATTTGTGCCATCGACCGTTGAAGACTTGAAGACCCATAATTTGTAGTAGATGAAGCAGATTTCCTTTCATTGTTTTTCAGTTTGTCATGACTTGAGGACAAGTCAATAAATAAGGTTGGGGGGAGGAAAATGTAACTTATATATTTTTATACCTTCCAAGCCTTATAGATTTTCAGCCATATTCAGCAGACTCATCAGATTCATCAGACTATCCAGCAGCAGATACGACAATACATATCCATCTTTCATCCATAACTTGCAGAAGAAGCTTCAGATCAGAATTGTAGCAGCTGAACATGTATGATTCATCCACTTCTGTAGGTAAGTAAGGTATGATGTTTTCTAACCTTTAATCTTGAAATTCTTTTTAGATTCTAAAATGATGATATTTGGAAAATATTCCACTATTTCACCATTCCCTTTCTCATTAAAAATTGCCAAAAACCATCAGTTGGGGAGGGGGGAATTTCACACTTCATTTTTTCTCTCATATTACATCTTAACCCACATAGTCTTCCCACAATAAAAACTACTACAAAATGATGAGCATATTAAATGACTTCTTAAAATTATTGATCTCAACAAAGTAAATAATGATTGTAACACAAGAACCAATCATTAAACAGAGATCTCAACAAAGTAAATAATGATTGTAACACAAGAACCAATCATTAAAAGATGCAAATGATTTGCAAAAATAAAAGTTATCCAAGGATGTGCAAAGTTAAAAGAAAGTCCATGATTGAAAGATGCTTGTTACACAAGAACCAAATGTCTTGTAAAAGGAAGCTCATCTAAGAATTAATTCAAATAAATCATTGTAGTAGCTTGCATGAGGACATGCAAGAGCTTCAGTTGGGGAGTATGTTTGGGTTTCAAAATGTCACTCATTACCATACATTTTTCACCTATGCTTCCATTATATCACCCATTATTCACCACCATGTCACTTCATTTTCCCTATTATTCACCATTAATGGGTCTCATTTATATTTTCCAAATATTATTTATTTTTAAGAATTTTTAAGAGAAATTCTTGATTAAATATTAGAAAATAATATATTTTACTTTATATATGGAAAGTGGGTTGTTTTTGTGACATGTGTAGGTGCCAAGGAAGCTTCCAAGACACCTTTATGTGGCCTGGAATGATCAAATTCGAATTTGAAGAGATAAACCTCATGGAGAAGATCAAGGACAAAAGGGGGTTATGTGTCTAGATGGTTGAGAGATGTATGGAACTAAAGAGAGATTAGTGGATGATCATTATGAGTTTTTTACTCATCCCATTGTATAAATAGGAGTACAATCTCCTCCATCTGTAATCTTGAAGTTTTGTAATCTTAGAATTTTGGAGTATGTAATCTTAGAAGCTTAGATTTGGTTTGTAATGGAGATTTTGAAATAAAGGATCATACTTCGATTTTGCTTCTACATCTGAGTCTCCATTGAAGTGGTGTGCTTGTGGAGTTATGGAGGGCCCCCATGGCCTCACTTGCATGCTTATTTGTTTATTTTAGGTATAACTTAATTTATGTTTTTGTTTGATTTCAGCTTTCAAGTTTTTGTTAAATGTTCTAATATTGGAAGAGTCTTATTTGAAAGTGTTCTAGTAATAGAACCATAAGATCTCAGACAGTTATTAGATTTAGATTTGTTTCATTTCAGCTTTCAAAGTTTTTATTATATGTTCTAATATTGGAGGAGATCCTAAAATTCAAGTGTTCTTGTAAGAGAACCTTAGGATCTTGGCAAATGTTAGATCTAGGTTTATTTCATTTCAACTTTTAAGTTCTTATTAGATGTTCTAATGTTGGAAGAGATCTTGTAGAATATGTTCTTGTAAGAGAACCATAGATCTCGAACAATTATTAGATCTAGGTTTGGAAGAGATCTTGATAAATGTGTTCTTGTAAGAGAACCATAGATCTTGGACAAGTTAGAAATCTTTCTAGACCTATAGGTGGCACTTCTAAGTTTACCTTCCCAGGTTGACATTAAATTGAACTCTGATTGACATCATCAATTGGAAGCAAACAGTGTTCATTTTGTATTTTTTAGAAACATCGATCTGTGACAGTGAAATTATTGTGATTTTTTAAAATTGATTATTCATCAAAAGTCGACACATCTTATAACAGTATTCATATTAATTAAATTTTTATTAATGCATTTGAATGTGATGTTTGGATTAATTGATTATATCATATCATAATTATTATGATTTTTAAAATTCATTATTCATCAAAAGACAACACATATCTTATAATAGTATTCATATCAATTAAATTTTTATTAGTGCATTTGAATGTGATGTTAGGATTAATTTGTTATATCATATCATCATATTTCACATCTCTTTATTATCATATTTAATCATCCATAAATTTAATCAATGGTGTTACATTTCACATTGACAATGGATAACGCAATAGAATAAATTAAAACATATTTTATTATATATATATATATGATTAAGACAGCCTTTGTCATACAAAATGGGACATTTATTGGTATCCCTCTGTCTTTCAATTGGGACACTATGTCCATTACATTAAACAAAATGTCTGATTTCACAGAAAAATATTTCAAAAAATACAACACCTTGCTTTGATATCCAAACATAATGATCATCATTCTTTGCTTGAACTGTTGTCACTGTTAGAGCTACTTCCATGACATGGGTTATTTTTAGGAATGTTTTGTTCACGGTGTCGATTATTTTCTTCTTCTTCACCTTCCATCTACAAACATAAAAATAAACTATAATAAGTGTATATACATTGGTGAGAATAATGAAAATTACAATATTAAATAATATACATAAATGTAAATCGAAAAGAAATGACGTACCATAGAAACAATTGACTTGTGAACTATACACATTCTGTCAAAACCATGTAGTATGCCATCTTCAAGATTTTATTTGTTGGCACAGTTCCATACTTTGTTTCCTACAAGTTTTATACCCCATAACAAATCATATATTTAATATAAAACATTTTTTTGTTCTATTAATTATAGACGGAGCTAAGTAAAACAAGATCGATAGATGCTTATAAATTCCACAATTATTTTTGTTATGCCAATATATACTGACAACCCATATTTAACCCAATGTCAATCAATTCACCTGATGGTTCCTCTTTGTATGTTAGCACCAGTTTGAAGACATTCAATGATGATTTTTGTAAAAAAACTTAAAATATACAAAAATGAAATCTAGTTAAGTTGTTATAAGGAAGTAACAATTACTCATAAACTTAGATATCAACCCTTCTCTTCCTTGTCATCCTATTTTATGTGCTGAATGGGTTCCATTTTCTTTTATTTTCTGCAAGAAAATACTTGAAAATTAATATTTAATGCTAAATTGTTTATTTATTGTACCTAATGATTGAAAAATTCAATGATTACATATGACATTTGAAGCACTTTTTTGTTGAGATGGCTCCTCCTACGATGCAATGTTGTCCATTTCTTTGACCATCTCCTTATATACCTTTTTGGACATTCCTACTGGCATATTTCTGATATCAGCGCATTCATCTTTTGAGATTTTCATAAGCTTCCTGAAAATGTAACATGAAAATAAACTATTTATTTTTTATATTGATATATGAAAAGTAAATATAAAAAAAGTGATATTTATAAATAATTCTAGACAAAAATTTAAAGGAATATTACTTTTTCATTCCTTCTTTTTTGTTGTTTTACATCTTTTCTTAAAAGTCTGACATGTCTCATTGACCAATTCTCTGGAAACTCTTCCTGTAGTTTAGATAAAATTTGGTTCTTGGAATCATTGGATTGATTTTTGTATTGTAAGTGCAAAAGAACTTCTATACATTCGTTCCACTAAATCCCTCAAAATTTTGTAAAAGTTTTTCCCCCTTTCGTTAACCTCCGACACCACTCCAGATGAGCTAAGGAGCAATTCATTTTCATTTGCATGTTCTATTTTTTTTTCTTTTTTTAGAACAACATTCATTTTTTGAGTTGTTGGTCCCCGTAGAACACTAAACATATGTGAATTAATATATTGTTTGACACATGTTATCTAATAATTTTAAGTATATTATTAATGAAAATTAAAAAAAGAAACTCATATTTAATCGATAGTATTTTTTTCATTCACTTGATTCATCCTTTTGCATTTTTTCCATCAAGATTTTACGCTCTTCTGGTCCTAGATTGGAAATAAACTTATCAAGCTTCATCGTTTTGTGGCTTTGCATGATACATAGTAAACAATATATATTAGTTAAACTTACATATAATTCAAAAATAATATTTTTTGTAAAGAATTTACAAAGGACTTGTATTTTTTTCTTTTCTTGATGTGTTATTAGTATTTTTGTTACTTGATCTCTTATCAGCCATTTATTTATCAATATGAAACTTGTACCATATCATTCATTAATGTATTTTATAAATAAATTGTTAACTTTTCAGGTAAAAAAAAATAGCAAGATTTCAGTACGCTTTTCATGGTGTACGCACTGAAGTCGGTGCGCGATGGTCTTATAAACGCACCGCCCAAACAGTATAAAACACCGTAAAGTGCTCTATGTCACCAAGGAGCACTGGTGCATTACATGTTAACTACCGCACCGATTAACACAGAAAAAATAATAAAATTTGTTTAGTGTTAGTTTTTGTAGCATATGGTGTCAAGGAGGGGGCAACGCGACATATTCTTATAAACACCATGTGCAAAAAAGGGACCACTGTACGGTGCTCTTTGTCAACTAGGAGACCCAGTTTGCTATATGTTACATGGTGCACCGATTAACACAAAATAAAAAATTACTTTTTCCAAACAGTACTTGAGCGGTGCGTTATAATTAAATAGCACATCGGTGCCCTATTTTACTTATGGCGCACAGATTAAATTTTTTTTTTTAAATTTTTTATCAAATAGTACTTGCGCAGTGTGCTAAGATAAGCCAGTGCACCGGTGTGCTAGGTTACGTAGGGCGCAGCGATTAAAAAATTCTATTTTTTAAAAATTCACGTGAGGACCGACATAGATTGAGATTCGACTATGCAAGTCGTCCCATGGGTTGGATGTCATAGGCCTATATATATAGCAATACAAACCCTATAAATCGAAAATGAAAATCCCTACTTCTAAAATCACAGAAACAGGGAGAAGCAAGTGCGGAAACAAAAAGAATGAAGGGTTTAGGGTAAAGATGGATTTATATTTTTATTTATATTTTTTAATTTATTTAATTTATTTATTTATTTTATTTTATTTTTCTGAAAATGAACAACAAATTGAAATTTTATACTGTAGAAAATGTAAAAATAACAATAAAATTTAATCACGATATCATTTGAAATTCTATGCTATAGGGTTTGAATCACCATAGGTTTGGAATTCTGATTGTCTGAATACTTCTGTTCGAAAGTATTTCGCTACTCCACAGTGCTCTCCTGCTCTCTTGCTCTGGGTATGTTTCCTGCAATTCTTTGGTTGAAATTTTTTGCAAAAATATTGAAATAATGAAAAGTGTTTACTATTTAAAGAATTGTTTTATGAAATTAGATTTTCGAAAATATTTTTTCCACCCATTTTTCAATTTACCTCTTTTTTTTCACTTAAAAAAAATAAAGTTGTGTTTTTTTTTATTTGTGGCTTTTCGTCACCGTTGCGTACATCAATAAAACTGCATCGGTGCATCATTTAATAACATGGCACCTATGTGTAAGTTAATAACATGGAACCGGTGCGGAGTAACTAAAACCACACTGGTGCAGTTATCTATACATAAGAACCGATAACAATAAGTCCATTTTTAAGGCATCGAAATTACTTTTAGGCATGTGGGCTAAAATTTATTGTTGATTTTGCTCAAATGCAGCAGAAAATATCATAATTATATCGAATGGACAATTCTTCAAAATCCAACTCGTTCCATAATATTTCTCAAAGTCCATCGCAGAGTTCTCCCTATCCATCTCGAGACGTAATATTTACTGCATATTTTATTTATATTTTAATTATCTAATAGAATTTATGTTTTTAATCCATGTTAATCAACTTAATAAAATTTATAATGTATAAAAATTTCCAGGTTCATGCAGATTCAGAATCGAGTTCAGATGCACAAAATAATCAAACTCCAAAACATCGAAAGCTGTTATCAGGAGCAGCATACAACAAGGTGCATTTGGTAGATGAAAATGGACATCTGCTTCACCCTGCCAATTGTAACAATATTACATCTTCTAGCCACAATCCGGGGACAATAATGGTAATAATAATTGTTTGGTATATTAATATAATTATTAATTTCAACGTCAAATAAATTAATCATGCATTGTCAACGTTCTTACTAATTGATATCATAGATTTTGTACTAATCATGTTCAAATATATTTTTTGAAATTATTAGGATTTTAGTGATGATGAGCGACCTACCTACCATCTTCCGTTTCACCCCACGATAATGTCAAATCGAGAGAAGGCTGAATTAAGAGAAAAAATCTGAGAGGAATGATACCAAGAATGGTTGAATCAACCACTAATTCAATTCCCACTACGTCTAGATTCACCAATTAGGAATGACTACAGCGATATTAGTTCTTCACAAGATGGAAATGGAGGTAATCAAATAGAGGTTGGTATGGATGATTACTTAAGGGGTATGGCTGACATGGAGACAATGTTGTTAGATGCATTCCAAAACGATGATCCGCTAGGGGATGATGCTCATATCTCTGACACCTTTTTCAACAGCCTTAAATTTGCTTCCGCCACCCCTCTCTTTGGACTTGGCGGTCAGTCAAAGTCTACCTAGTTGGGGACAACGATGTTACTGTACAACTTAAAAGCAAAGTTTGGCTTGTCGAATGCATGTTTCTCGGAAATTTTGAGGTAAGTTACCATAAAGTCCTCCCTTATATAAATTTGATAAATATAATCACACAATGAACACTACAAATGGTCAATTTTATGAACGTTAATAATTATATCGGCATTAATGTACATTTAATATTTTCCATGATGATCACCAACTACAATTTATTCAAAGATAAGGTTCTTCCGAGTGATAATGTCTTGCCCAGTAGCTGCGAAGAGGCAAATAAATTGTTGAAAATATTGGGTGTTGAGTACATATCATATCATGCATGTCCAAATGATTGTATTCTATATAGATGAGAATATGTAGACAAAGAGATATGTCTGAAATGTGGGCATGACAAGTATGATAAATCAAAAAAGAAGGGTAAATCACGTGGTCCTCCTTTTAAGATATTGAGGCACATGCCTATAATCCCAAGGATTCAAAGGCTCTTTCGTTGCAAAGAATAAGCTATGTTGTAGGGATTTCATGCCTCACACAGAAGTGAGTTGGGAGTTATGTGAATCCCAACTGATTCAATAGCCATGATGCATATAGAGGATACATGGCCCGAAAAATTCAAGGATGAAGTATGAAGTCTACGACTCAGCATAGCCATGGATGGCATCAACCCATATTCCCTCCAGAAGAGCAACTATTCTATTTGGCCTATAGTAGTGATCAATAACAATATTCCCCCCATGGTTTTCCGTGAAGAATGAACATCTTATGTTGGCTCTCATAGTTCCTAGTAGAATACAAGTGAAGAATATGGATGTATACTTACAACCATTGGTAGATGAATTGAAGGAATTATGGGATGGGATAAATGTATACGATGTATCAATACCAATCGCAACAGAGAGGAGTTTTACATTGTATGGAATATGTGCTTACACGACAGATGATTATCCAGGCTTAGGAGTTTGCTCTGGTAAATTACATGTTTATTGATTTTTTTATATACGTAACAATATTCTTTCACATATTAGTTATTTAATTGATTGTAATTGTTCTGATCTTCATGATATTATTTAACATGCCATGCATATAAATTGTATACAATCATCTCACAAGTCTTCTAACAAAAGGGTATTTTGGATGTAAATGTTGTGGAGCTTCTCTGAAAGCTATATGGTCCAAGAACCTACGAAAGCCAGTGTATGATTGCTCCAGGGTATTCCTCCCAGAAGAACACCCTTACAGAATAGTAGCATCCGCTTTCAATGGTAAACAAGAGAGAACCCAAAGGCCTCCAATAACCACACCAGTTGAATGGCTTAGATCATATGAGAGAGAAGGAGAAGGAGTTCATATAAATGTTCGATTCAAATGGGGAGCCTATGTTCGATGATACAGAATTATTCGACACCTATGTTGAGAAATTCGCCATTGGGATGAAAAGGAAATCTATCTTTTATAACCTCCCATATTGGGAGCATCTTAAGATTACCCACTTATTAGATCCCATGCATATATTTAAAAATGGTTCATCTTCTTTATGGAGGCACATCTCATCGAAACAAAGTGACACATTGATTGTTAGGAAGGATATTATTACTTCAAAAACTAAAAAGAAACATTTCCCAAGATGATTAGAAAGTACAAGATCAGAGGAAGGTGTTGGTCCCTCTAATTCATGATATTTCAAAGAAGGTGATGTCCCATGGATTTAATTTTTTTTTATCTTTCTTTGGAAAAGGATGTTATAATGGGTGTGAGGGTGCCATCTTCATACGGGCCTTCACTACAGCGTTGCTTCACCATGGATGACCATTTATTGGGATTGAAATCGCATTACCATTTGAATCTTCTAAGAGTACGTATAATTTCAAAAGCATGATTTTATTATTAATTGTTATATTGCTAAATTTTATCCCATACAGGGATCATAAAACATAACTAATTTTATATACTATTGCACATGTTTATAACTTTGTAGTGTCATATCCTTTGTTCGTGCATGGGTGTGTGAAACATGAATTTCCTCAAGACCTAAGATGTGCCATATCTAAATTATCTAAATTTGTACGTTGGATCATGCCAAAGGAGTTTCATGTGGCTAGCATTCCACGGTGGCGTCAAGAGATAGTTGAGATTGTTTATATGTTTGATAAGGAACTGTCGACGAGTTTCATGGACTTGCAGGTTCATATTCTAATCCACCTAGTAGATGTGGTTGAATTGGTTGGTGTGGTTTCTTTTCGTTGGATGTTCTTCTTAGAGAGGTACATGAAGAAATTGAAAGGTTTTGTTCGACAAAGGGAAAAAACCGAGGGGCCTATGGCAAAGGGGTATATATCATATGAGTATTTCTATTATGCCAGTGAGTACGTCAAGAATATCGATAGCAGACCATGTGTGGTGATTTGGGACGATGAAAGGGATGAAGACAAAAGGGAAGGGGAGTTGCTCCAAACGAGTGGAAAAAAGCGCTTGATGAAGAGTAAGCGACTTATAATTTTTCAAATTTACACAAATTAATTATTCATGTTGAAATTTGATATAATGTATATTTTGATCTCTATGTACTATATAATGTTAGTTTTATTTCATCAGCGAATGCATAAATTGAAGTAATCAATAAATTCGTTCTTTACAATTTCGAAGCGACACAACCGTGGGTCGCATTGTACAAACAAAAAAGGATGAAATGGGATAGTGACAGGAAAGAATTCAGATGGTTGAATGGTAGAAGTGTGCCTTATCCCGATCATTTAAAATAAAATATCCCAAAAATATGCCCCAACAGTTGGGTTGCTGACCAAGTCAAAGAGAAATACGATGCAACCAGTCATTACCTGCGTGCTGAAGAGGATGCGCTAAACGTAGGGATTAGGTGCAGCAACTCGCTAATAATCTGTTTAATTTATATGTACATTTGAAACTTAATAATGCACCTTTAAAATGTAATTACATCTATATTTAATATTTTAACTGTTGGGTTATTATAAGACACATGACACTATGATTTTTTAACTTTTTTATAGGTGCATTTGTTCCCATCTATGTGTGCATATGGACACCATTTTCACACAGAAAATGTCGATGATGGACACATTACACAAGACTGTGGAGTGGAAGTCGAGTTTGATCAATCCGTCTATCTAGCCACCGTGATCAAAACCTAGTGTGAGGGACGTTAGGTTACGTCGGTAAGATACAAGCGATCATTGAAGTGGATTTCTCTTCTTTCCAATGTGTTATTTTTAGGTGTAAGTGGTGGGACACCTTCGATCGGAATAATGTAAAGGAAGATCGCGATGGTAGGCTGATATGTATCAACTCTAGAAAGATGTGGGACGAAGCTAAAAAGCCTTATGTTTTCCCCAAACACTGCAACCAGGTGTTTTTTTTACCCAGATATGTTGGATAAGGATTGGTGGTTCGTATTGAGACATGACTGTAGATCAAAACATATTGTTGAGAACAATAGTGTTATCATGCCATGTAAGTTGGAAGATAATGAGGGGGGTCATGAGAACCGAGAGTGATATGGTACATGTGTTATTTCATCAATATTTATACTTTTTAAGATGGGTTTTTTGAAACATTGTAATATGTATTTTGAATTAATTGGTAATTTGCATTGTGTTAATGTTAAAATCAATATTTTACTTGATAATTTGCAATTATGTTGATCTCAAAAACAATGATGTACTGTATAAAGTTATTTTTATTTTTATGTAAGATCATAATAAAATAATGATAATTCTAAAGTACATGAATTTATTTGCATTATTTTCTAAACTTTATTATGTTACAAAAATTCATATTATTCTATATTTATTATTTTAAAATTATTTAAAATTTTACAAATTTACAAATTTAAAAATTTTAATAAAATCATTTCACATTAATACAATTAGAATTACAATTTTACAATTTCACATACAATTACAATTACAATTTTAGAATTTTACATACAATTACAATTACAATTACAATTTTACAATTACAATCATTTCACTATAATACAATTAAAATTTTACAAATATTTTACATACAATTAGAATTAGAATTAGAATCTTACAATTTCACGTACAATTACAATTACAATTTTAGAATTTTACATACAATTTACAATTACTATTTTACAAATTTACATATATATCATTACAATTACAATTTTAGAATTTTACATACAATTACAATTTTAGAATTTACATACAATTACAATTACAATTTTAGAATTTTACATAAAATTTACAATTACAATTACAAATTTACATATATACCATTAAAATTACAATTTTAGAATTTTATATACAATCACAATTTTATAATTTTACATATAATTATAATTACAATTTCAGAACTTTACATAAAATTTACAATTACAATTACAATTTTAGAATTTTACATACAATTAGAATTAGAATTACAATTTTACAATTTTACATATATACGATTACAATTAAAATTACAATTACAACTACAAATACAATTTTACAATTTTACATACAATTAAAATCAAAATTAAAATTTCAATCGCGACATAATATTTAATAAATATCATGATCATTTAATATTAAATTAATTAATAAACATCACGATCATGATAACCATCGTACAAATATCATATTCGACTAAAAAACACATTCAAATTCGCTAACATCATTGTGATCATGATTATCTAACAAAACACATTTAGCATTGTATAACATCATCACAACGCAAACATCAAATATACATCTCATGTCAAAACTGCTATCACTTACACATCTATATGCAAGCTACACATTAAATGAACATATCTAACATGACCTAACAATATACACATCATGATGATCACCAACATGTAAATTAAGTACAACTGCAACATGAATATAAAATACATGGAACATATATATATATAATGTCAAAAATATATAATTGTAATATAAATTTCATATATCAGCTGGTGGTACATCATCAATAATAGTACTAGTCGAGGCTTGCTTAGTCAATGGTGCAACCTCGACAAGCTCAGATACATGTTGATCATCACGTGCCTGTTGATCTGGTACTGGTGCCTCATGTTGATCAGGATCAACTATCAGCTGCTCATCGTGTTGACTCGACATGGTCGATGGTCTAGCCTGCTCATGATCATGAGTACTGCTGGATGTTGCAGGTTGCTGATTCGACGTGGCCGATGGTCCAACCTGCTCTCCGTGATGACTGTTGGTTGATGTTGTAGGCTTTTCATCTAGCGCGGTGTGAGGGGAACGATGATCACTCCCATGATCGTGAGCATCTGATGATGCGTCTCCCGGACTATCGATCACGTGCTGCATCTCGACCACACCTATAACATGCGAGGGCCCTCCTCAATCGCATAACTAAGGTCATAGCTCCTACGACATACCACATGAGGCTATACATGTCACGCGGCATGCCTCTCCACATATGTACCAGCCTAGCATCAGCTTGTATGTCGCTCATAATAGCGGGCCTGACTCTCGCCTCAACAAACAATGCACAGAGTTGGTCGCCCAACTCCATCCTCAATCTACTATCAAGCCTATTGCACCTAGCAAAAGTTGATACCAGTGCACCAGCAAAAGCAGGTTTATCTGCACCGGCCTCATGATCCTCAGCATCTGCCATATCCTGATCGTCATTGGGATCCACACCTGGATCATGTCGTGGTGCTAGCATGTCATCACCTTCAAAAGGCCCAATGTTTGCAAAATATATACAAGTAAACAACAATAATTAGAAAATTTCATTAAACAGTTTAATGAAAACAAGTTAAAGAACATGTTAGAATAAAGTTAAATAAAACAATAATATTACCTCTATCATCTGGTGGCTCGTCATCTGTGAAGAGGATGTTGGAACACCCTCGCCAATCCAAACTAACATAAGGACAGGGGACCATAACGAAGGGATTCTCTTCAACACTGGCTAGCAACTCCAGTGCATCATGTGATATCCTCACGGAAAACTTAGTCTCGCCCCTCTTGGGCATCATCTGTCCCCACATGTGCATATGTGCATCCAACATCACCATACGAGGTTGCTGAAAAAAAGTAGGCCTTGTCTCTGGAAACCTCTAAAAAATAAATAAAATATCTTTGAAGCAAAATGGAAGTTGACCCTCCCTTGTGCATGAGAATGACATCTATCTAAGGCTGTACAGAACTACCACAAGAAAATGGCAGACCACCTAACAAGTCATAACTCCTGTACTAAAGAATTAACATAACATAGATGCGAGCAACTAATGCATTGCCCATTTCTGGAGTTATGTGAAATGGTCGAAATCAGAAGTGAGAATCACCTCACCTCCTCACTACCAAATGCAACAATACATAACTGACCTTCGGAGACTTAAAAATCTGAACGAGACAATATATATGTGCTAATGTATCTTTATGAGTACACCAATTGACTCCCTGTTGGATAGCCAACTGGAACCTCTAAGAACAAGGGAAAATCCACCCCTCTCCTCGATAGCCCTATAATGAAATAGATGTTCTCCTCAGTGGGCGTGTACCACTGGTTAGGAGCAACCTGGAAAGCCTGTAGCGGGGCATTCCACCTACGGATAAGATGTCGCAAAAACAAACCATGGCCCTTTAGGGAAGTAGCCTCCTCATAGAACTTGAGGAGGCCTACCTGCCTTGGGAGCCCTTGGGTAGCTTCTGTAATAGGGTGAGGGTACGCATCTCTCCCCCTCTCTCGTGCCTCCCACCGGAAAACCATGTTATAGTGGTATGCCTGTTGTTGTTGTTGTTCCCTCTCTTCTCTCCTTTCACATCTCTGAATGATTGACATATTAAATACAATTTTTTTTATTAAATGAGACATGGATTTAGAATTATACATATATAATTTTTTTTGAAAAAAAAAGCAGTCGGTGTGCCACAAAAAACAAGCATGCATCGGTCACGGTGCGTCTTTTATTGTCAAGCACCGGAGGCGGTGCACCTGCAAATTTTAAGCGCACCGCCCTCTTGGCATTGTTCCAAAGTCAACGATGCGATGTTATAACATCCCACACCATTGACTATGGACCAGTGTCGGGAGGGCAGTCCGCTGACCAAAATATATGCTCCGGGGCGTATAGTTTGGTCAGTGCACCACCCTCTCGATATTGGTCCATAGTCAATGGTGCGATATTTTACCAGGTTGCACTGTTGACCAAGTCAAAATGCTAGAATGAAGTGCACTGAAAAAATTACCCGCCCTGGGGCATATATTTCCATCAACGCACCACATTCCCTCTATTTGACAGGGTCAACGATGCGGTCGGGTAACCAACCGCACTGCACTTCTTTTAAATTTTAAAAAATATCAGTGCACCTTTCGGTATCGCTCCGGAACTGGTGCAGATACCATTAGCACTGGTGGCAGTGCAGCCTGTAAATTTATAGGCAGCACCACGAACTAGTGCGGCCTGTAAATTTACAGGCAGCATCGCAAACCGGTGCGAGCCGAACGGCTTGAGCGCACCACGCAGAAATTTTTTTTTTTAAAGGTTATTTTTAAACTAATTTACAATTTTAATCCGCTAAAAGGATTAATTATGGAAAAAAAAGAAAAATAGCTGTACATTTGGCCGTCGAGGGGGCACATTGGCTGTAGAATTTGTAAAACTAAATTTGCCCACCGTTTTGCAAAATTCAAAATGGAGATGGTGGGAAATCCACAACAACAGTGCATGCAATGGCAGCACCGATGTCAGAGCACCTCAAACAAGGAAAATTTTCCGGTGCTTGAGAGCTCTAGAGCACTGAAAAGTGAAAAATGTGGCTTTTTGGCCGTAATTTTTTATTATTTAACGTTATTCCGTTGCGCAGGTTTTACAGGCGCACCGGTGCGGTTTCTTAAGGTTGCACCGGGCGGTTTCTGTTTTGGTGCGGGGATTTAGGATGCACCGGTGCAGAATATTTATAAAGCACTAGTGTGCTACAGTAATAAAATGCACCAGGCGGGTTTGTACGGAGCGCATGGTGTCCCAGTGTGCCAATGTTTTTTGCGCACTGGTGCTTTCTATAGTTGAACACACTGGTGTGGTTTAGGATGATAAGCGCACCGAACGAAAAACATCCGCAAAAACCTCCACCCGCCAACCTCCTCTAGTAACCTCTACTACAAACGAACGTCTGGGGTATTTTTATAAGGGTTTCCTCATAAAAATCCGCTAGAGGGTCTTTTCCTTGTAGTGTATTATGTTATTAAGGATTTTTTGGATTGTATGAAGACAATTGCAAGAGGAATTCGAGTGTGTGGTCTTTACAAGCTGAATGTGAGAAGTGTGCCACATCAAGCACTAACATCATCAGGTTTGACTACAGAAGAGTTATGGCATCAGAGACTTGGCCATATTAAATTAAATGATTTTTTTCTACTTAAAAAGAGAGGTATGGTCAATGGTGTCCCTGATTTAAAGCATATTCATGTGGACTGTGAAGCATGTGCCCTTGGGAAGATGCACAAAGATGATTTTCTTGTAAATGTAGATAGAATACAGAGAGATATACTAGATTTAGTCCACATTGATTTATGTGGGTCAATGCAATCAAGGTCATTGGGAGGTGCTTATTATTTATTATTATTTGTTGATGACTATACAAGATTCATGTGGGTATATTTTCTCAGTAAAAAGAGTCATACTTTTGAATATTCCAAACAATTCAGAAGCATGATTGAGAAGTAGACAGATAAATTCATCAAGATTCTCCACTTGGACCAAGGGGGAGAATATAGGGAAGTTAATTTTAGCAAATATTGCAAATACCATGGAATATTGCAGCATTTTACAATACCCCACACTCCTCAACAGAACAGGTTTGCAGAGAGGAAAAATAGATTCCTTGTGGAGTGTGCTCGCAACATGTTGAAAGGTGAGAATCTTTCTAATGTTTTTTAGGCTGAAGTGATAAATACTATAGTGTATTTGAAGAACAAGAGTCAAACAAAAATTCTTGAATTTAAAACTCCATTTAAAGAATTATTATGTTTTAAACCTTCAGTTAAACATTTAAGAGTTTTTGGATCCAAATCTTTTTCTCATGTTCCAAAGGAGGATAGAAAGAAATTGGATTCAAAGGCCATTAAATGCACTTTTGTTGGGTATTGTACTGAATTTAGGGCTTACAAATTGTTTGATCCCTCTACTCATAAAGTTTTTTTTCTAGTAGATATGTATTTATTCATGAGCAAGTTCATGATCGAAACAATGAAAACAACAATGAAGAGTGGGACATTCCTTTGTTGGTGGAAGAAGGGAGTGATGAAACAAGAGACATCCATGAGCAACAACAGAAGTAGTAAAAAAAAGGAAGAAGCAGAAGGTATGAATATAGTCATTGAGCCAAGCCCATCAAAGGATAATCATAACAGGTTTGATGCCATTCCAACACTTAGGAGAACAGGTAGGAAAATTCAATTGCCAACAAGATATACAGAAAATTCTTTTATAACTAGAATGTTAAATGTTGTTGAACCCTCTAGTTATAAAGAAGTCAGTCAATATAATGAATGGAGGGTAGCCATAGAAGAGGAACATGAATCAATACTTAAAAACTAAACTTGGGAGTTAGTTGAATTACCTAAGGGTAAATAAACCATAGGTTGCAAATGGATATACAAGCATAAATTTAAAGCATATGGGAGTATAGATAAATATAAAGATACACTACTACATTTGGCAGAAATTCCGACACTTGGTTCCGACGCTTTTGACCAAATGTTGGAAATTTCCCCAAATTTTTTCCATCCCGCCCAAAACCGTCGCTATACCGATGTTTATAGAAAAGTGTCGCAATACCGACACTTAGAAATGTGTCGCAATTGCGACGTTTGGAGGAAGACGTCGCAATTGCGACACTATGGCCGAAAGCGTCGCTATTGCGACGATCCTCCAAACGTCGTAAGTGAGACACAATGTATAAGTGCGCCACTGCGACGTCTGGAGGCCGTCGTCGCAATAGCGATGCCTTTTCCGCCGTTGGTATACGACACTTATATGCACGCTAAATAAAAATACAAAACTTATATGCGAAGTACATAAAAATGATTTTATTGTTTCGTATCCGTCGCAATAGCTACATTAACGTCTGATATCACGCGCGCATTCGCCCTCCGCTCTTGCAGAACAACATTCGTGCTTAGCATTCACCCTCAGCTCTTGCAGAACAACATTTTCCCTCAGCATTCGCCCTCAGTGTTCACCCTCAGCTCTTGCAGAACAGCATTCGCCCTGCATTCGCCCTCAGCTCTTGCAGAACAACATTCGCCCTCAGCTCTTGCAAAATGGTAAGTTCTTACTGCAGGCCCTTCCTCCTATAGTAGGGTTGACTCTATTTGGATTTTTTTGGTCAATTCCATTGGATTGTGTTAGGCTGTATGGTTCTCTCTAGATGTCAAGAATCAAGATTCAATACCCTCTATTATCTTCATCACCCAATACAAGATTTAAATTTTTCCCAAAGAAACGCTTATTAATTTGGCAGCCATTATTTCTCCCTGCTTTAAAAACCCTACATTTAAATGAAAACGAGCATTGCATTTCAACTACAAAAATGTATTCGTGTTCAAATGTACATGTGTGCTACATTAACGTCTGATATCACGCGCGCATTCGCCCTCCGCTCTTGCAGAACAGCATTCGCCCTCCGCTCTTGCAGAACAGCATTCGCCCTCAGCATTCGCCCTAAGCTCTTGCATAACAACATTTGCCCTGAGCTCTTGTAGAACAACATTCACCCTGCATTCGCCCTTAGCTCTTGTAGAACAACATTCGCCCTGCATTCGCCCTCAGCTCTTGCAGAACAGCATTCGCCCTCAGCTCTTGCAAAATGGTAAGTTCTTACTGCAGGCCCTTCCTCCTATAGTAGGGTCGACTCTATTTGGGTTTTTTTGGTCAATTCCATTGGATTGTGTTAGGCTGTAGGGTTCTCTCTAGATGTCAAGAATCAAAATTAAATACCCTCTATTATCTTCATCACCCAATACAAGATTTAAATTTTTCCCAAAGAAACGCTTATTAATTTGGCAGCCATTATTTCTCCCTGCTTTAAAAACCCTACATTTAAATGAAAACAAGCATTGCATTTCAACTACAAAAATCTTTAAGTGTTCAAATGTACATGTGTGCATCACTTGTGTAGGGTATTCCTTTTCCACTTTCACATTATCCAAGAATGTGTGCAGTATAGTTCATATTTTTTGTGATTTAGATTATCTTGAAAAAGGAAAGGTAAAATATTATTTCCCATGGAAAAAGAAGGTTTTCCCTTTTTATAGGTTGTTTGGACTTACATGGAAAAATTTATGGTATGCCTTTCATATTATGTAGTTTAAATTTGAATTAACAGATTATTCTACATGAAAATATAATTACCTATGTGATGTCCTTCATCACTAATTAAAATTATAGGGTTTCCATTTCCTAGACTCTAACTCATCTGATGCTAAATTCTAGGTTCTCATTGGTGGATCACTCTTCCATTGATTTCCTTTCCCTCTGGATCTTGTCATACTTTAAAAGTCATCAATGATACATATATTATTTCGGGTATCCCAAAAGGCTTTATAGTAGAACATATTGTGAAGTTTTTTTGACACTTGAGGATTCTTTTTAGAACTGCAACGCGGTCTATGCTATCAAGTTATATACCAAGCAACTTGTCCTTAATAACCACACTATGAGGTAGGTTCAACCAGTTTGAACTTGTTGGGACATAGCATATGAAGTTGTGTGATGAGTCCATATCACAGGGCTATTATGGTGACAAAAGTGAAGACACGTAATGATAGTTATTATGTTAACATTACTAGAAACATTTTCGAAATTATCCATGCTATCAAGATGTCAAAATTCCAGGCATTAGGTGTCAATACTCGTAGCTAATAGATAATAATAATAATATAAAAGAATCACAACTTTATTCTTGAAATATGATTGTTACACATTGGTAACCTAGTTCATGAGTTACTATCACCCAAAGATTGCAAAACAAACTTAAAATATAAAATAAACCAACATGAGAATCCAACTAAGGGTTTCTCGACAAAATCATGCCATAACCTGGCATTTTGAAACCCAAATTTGAATCCATCATAAGTAATACAATGCAAACTCAGATGGATTTTCAATGCATGATTGCATGCTACACTTATTCTCTGTCTAGATATCATTTTTTAAATGGAACCATTAGTCAAGCCCACAGTCCTTTTTATGTGAAAAATTTCAACTCTATTTGAGCTCTTTTTTGCTCCACCACCTCCATAAACATATGCAAACATATATCATGATCTTGGAATTCCATTACATATGTATGTGCCAATGTTCCATAATCATGCCCCATCATCCATTTAAGAAATTTCCATTGAATATCAAATTATGGAGGGGGGGAACTTTTTGCTGCAACATTTGGCTCAAAATCAGGGACCATCTCCGTATGAGGTGAATGAGAACTATAGATATTTGAAGAAGTAGATTAGTTCCTTTTCCTCTGGCCATGGAGTCATATACAATCATCCATCACAAAAAATTGTCTTTGTTCATTCTCACCTTGAAAGTTGCAAAAAATCATGCCCTAATTGAAACGACACTAAATTTGAAAGATATAATAAAAATGCAAGCTAGAAGTGCCCTATTAATACAAAGGGAAAAACTTCCTACCTACCCTAACTGAGATAAATTTTGATTGAATAGGAAACATGATATTTCCAATGGAGTTGATCCAACAACTTGTTAAATGTATGGGACTAAATCATGCATTTGATTTCCAGGGAAACATGCGCATGAAGAGAAAAAGTGCAGAATTAATGGAAAATCCATACATGCCACTTATGAAAACTACACTGAAAGGTCAAAAAATACTTAAGGCCTTAACTTAATTTGAATCCAAAAATGACAAAACAAGATTAGTGAAAACACGAGAGTGGTGTGGGTGAACAACATAGATAAAAAGTGAAGATACCTTTCCCCAAGATGCCTTTGTCACCGTTGTATGAAAACATGTTTTCCTTTCCCTTTATACATGCAAGTGAATGCATTATAGGTATGGTGTTTTCTCAGAATAGGAGAAGCCTACTTAAATATATCATTCGTGGAGTGAATGTTTCCTTGACCCAGAACCTCATAGAAACTTATCACTGAATTTGATGTTGGGATGGGATTGTAAAGATAACAACCTCTTCATTCCTACAAACTAGATTCCTTCCTGGAGTTAGGACACGGAGTATTGAATCAAAGTTGTAGTTTCTAACTTCTTGTGTTGGTTCATCAATCTTGAAATTCAGACATTGCATGTCTTCATTGCTTCATGTTTGAATAATTTGCATCATATCGTACAATAGGAAATTAGGAATTATGATTATTATTACTTTATGGATCTGTTAAGTTACTTTTAAGTTTACATGGTTTAGTGTGAAATTATTCTAGTGTGCCCCTAGGCCTAGGTGAAGGAATGCCAAGGACTGAGAACCCTAGTTTTTAAATGGTATTGTTTCTTATACCCAAAAACCCCTCAACATCACTTCTTATTAGTTCTTAACAATAGTGTTGTAAACGATTTGAGAATTGATATAGCAAAATCTCGCACTTCTCAAGATAAAGTCCTAAAGCTAAAGTGTGATACCATGTGTAATTCAATAGCCCCATTGTCACCTCGCCAACCTCTTTTCACTTCGGGCTAGCTCTCCTCCAACTCAAGGGGGGTTCTCCCTAGTATATGTTAGGGATCTAATGGCCCAACCAAACCAAGTCAAGAGCCCCCTAACTCTCTATGTTTACTACTATCAATCAAAATATTGAACAATAGGGTCAGACATGCATCCTGAAGATAAAATTTCCAGGGTATTTTTGGGTAATTTCGAAGGGAAAGTCCCCAAACACATATAATCAAGGAATTATAACATGATTTCAAACATTAAATATCAACAAAATCGTTTAAATGATATTGAAAGAAAAAAGGTGATGGAAGATAGAAAGTGCCTTACTTAAATGCTCTAAGGATTTTTCAATAGTTGCTCCAAAAGCTTCACTTCAAGGCCCTTCAAGATCGTCTCCAACAATGCTATACCATAAACTTCAACAATGTTGCTCCAAAAATGTCCTCAAGGTCTTCACAACAAGTTTACTAGAAGTTGCTCCAACAATATATTCAATAAGGTCTTCATTGTCAACTCGTCTCTTGTTTGGGTGCCTTAATGTACAATGACATGTTTCCAGGACTGAATTCAATGCAAGGCATATTTGAAACTCTAACTCTGTCTTCCGGTGTCTTATTAGAAATTATTTCAGTTTTCATTTTGTGTTTTCAATTTAGATATTGTTTTCAAGTTTTTACATTTATAATTTTATTGCAATGTGGCAGACTGATCAGAGCAGTGCAGGAACAACCCCGAGACCGGATGATCGCGGAAAAAGGCCAGCGGAAGAACATGTAAAGTGCCAGAATTTCTCTATCTTCAGGTATTTTAGTTATTTACATAGTTGAAATAATATTAATTTTGTTCAAATATGCAGACACCTAGCCATGGTACGCCTGATGATTCCCTCTTTGAAGAAGAGCTTTCTTCATCCCTATCTCCAGTGTTCTTGTTGCAAAAAAAGGCACGACATGCAAGGTCGGAATTTAATACTTTGATAGACGCGCCTCAAACACCTGAAACAGAAGAGAGGATAAAACATCTTATGAACCAGCTAGAAAGATATCAGGTAATAATAAAAAGTCAAAAGGATATTTTTTGTTCTGCATGAGATGAATTGTGATAGTTTGATTTTTAATTTTTACATTGACTAAACTAACAAAAATTTCTTTTGTATGTAGTGTATTCTAGCACTTGCTGAACTCGGTGTTGGTGGTAGTGGGACACAAGGGCAAGAGATTGCCCAACAACCCTCTCGTACACCTTCTACTCCTTTAGGTGCCAGCCAAGAAACACACCCTGCCCAAGCAGACACCCAGCCAACCGCTGAATGTGTTGGCAATGATGAGGCTGATATGGCCAACTACATTATTGCGTTTCCTGGAGCTACACATGTCAGCTCCACAGGCACCATTAATGGCACGTTGTTGGTGAACGATGAGGGTGTCCCTATAAAGCATTTACAACTCCCAGGTAAATTTTAATATTTTAACTATTTCATGTACTTTATCTAAAACATATTTATCATGATTTTTATTTTTAAATTAATGATAATATCTTCTTCTTCCTTTTTCTGTGTAGGAAACAATGAGTTCTATAGGTTTCTGGAGAGCCATGCGTTGGTAATTTTTGGCCCAACCATACGCACAGGGTGGAATTCTCAGAATTCCAACCTGAAAAAAAGAACTTCTAGATTATCTAGAAGCCCTTTTTGGGGTCAGCACATTTGACAGAACATCGGTGGCTCGGGTAGCTGGAAAATATTTGAAATATACCAGGGACACCTATAGGACGCAATTGCAATTTAACCCTAGATATGAGCGTCCTCTCGCAGTTCCAGAGAGTAAGTGGAGAGCACTCATCCATGACGGAAAATAGAAAAGGGAAAAGAAAGAAGGAAAAATGCCAACTGGACCCACAAGGTAAATTACAACTTTAATTAAATAGCTTTAATTTTCTCTATGTCTAAAATAAAAGTGTGCTACGTCATATCTGACTTCAATTTTGTTGATGCTAGGTTGCTTGACACCTCAAAGGCAACCAAAGCTAGGATTGAGAAAAAGGGCCATCACAAGCTAGGCCAGGGCGGCTACTTGAAATTAGCTGCAAGAATTGTAATTAAGTAGCTAAACATCTTATAATTAATTGTATCGCCTTCCAAAGTTTTTGTAATTCTATCAAATATGATTAAAAATACACAATCATATGTAATGTAGGGTGATGACTTCGGAACAGAAACTACAGAGGAAGATAAAAATATCGCTTTCCATTTCGGCTATCAAACCGTAGTTGAACGTCGCAGAAGCTTGGGGCAGGTCCCAAGATCCAGAATGCCTGATAAGGTAAAACATTAACCTTTCAATATGTTTGTTTTTGTCCATAAATTTAATGTCTAACAACTTTGTTTAAATCAGGGGAGCAGCACTACCGACGAGGCAAATAACCCAGTTTTAGAGCCAGATGTAGATGATCCTCACGTTCAACCTGATCATTGTAGTGGGGACCAGGCCGACAATGCTACTATCAGTGAGGGCCGTGACGGTAATTAATTTCTACTTATAATTTTTTCTAATTATACCTTGATGGTTGTCCTTATAACGTTTTTTGTTTAAATGAGAGAGAATGTTTCCCTTGAGGATCTTACCACCAGAGAGGAAGACAGGGCAACAGTCTCAACGGCGACAACTGGTGCACCAGGTAAATAATCTCATTGCAATTTTTTTTATTAATATTACCGAACTCGTTCAATGATATTTAAAAACTGACAATTAAAATTTAATATTATCTGTTTTTGTAGGCGATGCCCCGTCACTGGATGAGACCAGACATCATGACTATGCAACTAGGTCAGCGGCGACAACTGGTGCACCAGGTAAATAATCTCATTGCAATTTTTTTTATTAATATTACCGAACTAGTTCAATGATATTTAAAAACTGAAAATTAAAATTTAATATTATCTATTTTTGTAGGCGATGCCCCGTCACTGGATGAGACCGTACATCGTGAATATGCAACTAGGTCAGCGGCGACAACTGGTGCACCAGGTAAATAATCTCATTGCAATTTTTTTTATTAATATTACCGAACTAGTTCAATGATATTTAAAAAACTGACAATTAAAATTTAATATTATCTGTTTTTGTAGGCGATGCCCCGTCACTGGATGAGACCAGACATCGTGACTACGCAACTAGGTCAGAAGTGCGGGTCGAAAGGCACGAAACAGGAGCAGAGGACGATGATATTGATGATGTAATTAGGAGCTTTAGAAATAGGAAGAAGAAAAAGAAAAAGAAAATTTGATAATGTAAAATATTGTATTATTATAAGACAAATGTTACCATACTTGGAACGTTTTTGCGTTATATAAAAAACTCATTTATCATACTATTTTTATGTCAAGCATTAATTTCAATGTTTCCTTGCGTACTTTTTGTTGAATTGTTTTTTTATTAGTTATTGAATATTTTTTTTTATGCTCATGAAAGTAAAAAATGAAATATAGATTGGCTATTGGGGAATTGAGAGTGATGTGAGGGGGGGGGGGGGCATAAGAGCTTCCACCTTCACGTGGTTGGCCCTGTTTAGTAGAGAATAATTTATTGGAGCGATTTAATCTTGGAGCAAACCTCTCTCGATCCAGCATAGCAACAAAAAAGTCACTGTTGACTTAGTTGCTACTCTTTCAGATCATGGGAGTCTTGTTCCAAGTTCATGCGACTCCAATAAATTTTTCTTGAAACGAAGAGGAGCTTATTCAGGTATGTTTTGACATTTTCAACATATGTTCTAACATTATCATAAGAATGCATCTTAGAGGAAAAAATACTACATCAATTACTTGTATTTATTGTATAGATAATGATGGATTTTGATTGACTTGGCAGTGCAGGTACAAATCCTCTTGCATCATGAGCAATACAACTTGTCAACCAGGGTCATGTCCAGGATATTTTTGCTTGTGCGCTTGACCAGGTCCGTAATGTCACATTTTGTAAGTTCCTTTACAGTTCATAATTCAATATTAAGCTTGTTCACGATTATTATCTAGGTTTTTTGTATGTGTTTTTTCATCTATTTGATTGTAAGCAACTATGCATGTTTCCCGTTGTTCACTATGATTTCTCCCATTACCACTCCCAGGATGAATCCGACTTTATTGTTACATAGGTTACTTTATTGTTACTATGATTTCTCCATTTACGATTTCATAGGTTATATCATGTAAAGTTGTCAATCTCAGGTTGGTGATGAGCTTTAGTTCTCCAGATTTGGGGCTTTTCTGATATTTTCTCCCTCATGTCATTCCTGCATCACCTCGTTATTTGAGCATGCCAATTGTCTACCACTTGTACCAATTGGCACATGTCAATCTCTGAGTGGTGCCACATTTCACCTATTTTCAGTGAGAGTTTAGGGTTTCTCTAACATAGCTTCAAAAATCCGATTCAGTGCCTACTTGAATATTGTCACATAATACTCATGGTTTGGATTGATGAGCATGTTCTCAATGGTTGGTTGATTCATAAGAACCACCCATATAGTCATCTTGAGATATTTCAGAAGTTTTCTCGGGTTTCCTTTTTCACCGTTTCTAGTGGGTGGGATGGTGTGGGGTGATCCATCAATACTGGTGCTTTTGTAGTAGGGAATTTGTTTTTGGGGATATAAAGGAGCATTTGATGTAGATATCCCATTGGATGCATTCATAGATGGGCACGAGAGGTCAAGAATTTAAATTAAAAATATGCAACCTCTAGCATGGCAACCTGAAGGCCGCGAGAGACACCGGTTAAAGATTGTTTTGTGCTGGCCTTAATATAGTCGTGATTTCTTTCTATTATCTTAATGCAAATATATAGTCCGGTCTCATTAAAATGAGGATTGTGGTTGTATTTTTCTTTGGTTGTTTCTCTCTTAATGCTCCAGAAGTTGCCAAAAGTTGCGATAGTTGTTTAGTTTGCCTGTTACAACTTAAAAGTGGTTTTTAGCAATGGGAGTCATGTTTGTTAAGGTTCATACTAATATGAAGATCTTGTAATTCTATATTCATCATAAGAGAAGATGGCCTCTACTTTGGGCACTATGACAAAAATTTCCACATCTACCTCATTGGGTAACAATGGAAAGGGGAAGAAGTTTGGTGCAATGTTTGATAATTATGGCAGACAATTGTCTTCTCTTTTAGTTTTTTCACCCATTTCCTTTAATCGCTCAAGTAGAAGAGGGACTCTGAGATTATGTGATAGAGAGAAGGTAGTTAATACAAGAGCTATGGAAAAGGAGTTGTACTTCAACAAGGATGGCTCAGTGACAAAAAAATTGCAGGTCAGAGAAAAAATTATGTTTAAAGGAAGGTCACATGCATTTGAAACTTCACTGCGGTGGATCTTTCCTTGTCCACTTATATTCGATTTTAATGTGTTATTTTAATTTTTCATGGAGGGTTGTTTTGGCATATGGTCTGGCATTCAATTGCACACTTACTGAAAGCATTGTCAATTTGTCTTGCAGGCGGTGTGAACAAACTTGCTGATCTTGTTGGAGTCACCCTTGGGGCGAAGGGAAAATGTTGTCTTGGAGAGCAAGCATGGTTCTCCTAAAAATAGTTAATGATGGTGTGAAAGTAGCTAAGGAGGTAATTTGTAGATGTGTGCTCTGGTTTTCTTTTTAACATTGTATTAGTTCTCCCTCTTAAATGTCTTATATTTGGTAGGCATAATTTGAAAACTCAATGGTGAAAGGAAACATATTTTTTACCTAGTGGTCTACTTTGCCTATGGACTAGCCACATTAGAGTAATGCATAAATCTTTTCACAAAAATAAAAGGAAAGGGCTATGGCTGAGTCAAATTTTATTGTTATTGACAGTGTAATGAAATGTATCTCAATGCTATGGTTTTGGCCTTTTTATTGGTTGAATTAGAGGACCCAGTTGAAAATATTAGCCAAGTAGGCTGGTTTTTCTTTTTGTTGATGGTTTGGTGTATCTGATTGAATTAGTTGCCTAAGGTATTTTTGGTTGCAAAATCCTTTTCATTTTTCATATAGTATTGGCCTTGTGGAATACATTTGATTGTGTGGTCTTGTTATATCTACAACATTTGTAGTTGTTTAGTCGTATGGCCGAGGTGCACTTTTATTATGGAAATAGTTGATGCAATATTGTCATTTAATCCTTACTACAAGGTAGCATGTTGAGAAGTTTGTTGTGAAACATTTGGTATTCAAAATGACACTTGATCAAACACAAAGATCATGCACTTGAATTCAAAATTCATATTCAAAGTGTGCCGTACAATTCTTGCGAAATTTCAAATATTTATGTTGTTTTAAACCATTATCTTTTTCATGTATTGATGGTTAAAATGTGAAAAGACTTGGCATGAAACCAACCCGGTGATTAATTTCATGAAACAACCTTATATCTTCCAAGACATGATTTAGAAGTATAACATATGTACTTATGAAGCACAGAAAGATATCCTTGATGCATTGTCAATGTTTGGCTAGGGTTATTTTTGGAGAAAATAACTCCTTATTCCTAGAATAGTGATCTTCAATACAAGTAAATGCCAAAGAAGAGAGATCATTGTGTGACACAACAAAACTGAAATTGGACCCCTAAGGAGATCTGGTGTGTCTACAATCGCTCTGTCATCATTTTTCCTTGGTTTACCCCGTTCTTTTCCTCCAGCCTAAGTCTTAATTGAATTCTTCTTTCTTCTTCTTTCTGGTTTATTTGTCAAATTGTAGTCTGTGAGAAATCAGAGAATCTGATAATAAATACTATCCACAATGGTTGACTTTTAATTTATATTCCCGACTCTATATTATTCTCTCCAAGCCTTATAACCAATGTTTAACTTTCAACACTTTGTATTTATACTCCACATTTCTTTAAATAAATAACTTGTAATGAAATTTCGGCTCTATATTTCACCACCCAGCCTTACAACAATCACGCTCCAGACTTATGCTAATTATCCGCCAATCATTTAATTAAACAATCTCATTATACTCCGACCCCACCTATATATATCAATAACGAATAAACACTCGTATCATACCTGGCTATCCTCCACACACCTTAGTTAACCTCCGAGCAAGTTCAACGTGCGACCACCGTCCGATGGCCCTTCTCCAAATCAACGACTCTTGGCAATTTCGCTTGGCTTCCAACGTCCGGCTTTAACGTGCGATGGCGCGGGTTAAACGGTGGTTTTCCAGGGCTCACTTCACCACGTGTCGCATTCCCTATGGAATCGCTCACGAATAGGAAATACCGCCTACTCTGCAAAAGCGGTACGATATGGGAAACCCGCTTTTGTGATTCTGCTCGTGGTTTTGGTACAGGGCTTGACCACGGGTGCAAGTCTGGTTCTGCTATCCTTTTGTTTGTTAACTCATGTCCAATCCTAAGCCAGTTCCAAAGCACAACAATTTTGTCTCTTTATTAAGTGGGATTTTTACATTGGCATATTTTTTCCCAAAACCTTTTTTAGGCAAGATACATGAAAAACCTTATGAATGCAAGAAGAAGGAAAATATAACCTCTATACCACTTGTGCAATCCTATGAATAATTATTTAGGGCCATAACAGTTTTCAATTTTGAGCTAATTCTTTAAGCTTCTTTTTCTTGAATGAAGATTGCTTATAATGCTATAGTCTAAAAAGTACCCAATTACCCTCCTCAAATTATCTTTCACTTCTAAAAAATACCCAATTACTTCCGCTCTTCCAAACTAGCTGTAGTGGTGTCTATAAAATGTTAGTTATCATGGTGGTCTGATGGTCTTTTTATATTTTGGACATATCACACTCCTCACATGATTAGCGTTTTTCTCTGTTCAAGGATTTTGGGTACTTTAATTTGTATTTGGAATAATGGACGTCGGTACGTACTCTATCTGTTGCTTTACTATTCTACATACTGCTATTTCACTTTCTTATAGATGCCTTGCGCATATTTGGATGCTTTCTCAGATTGTCGATAATCTCCATGTGGACCGTTACTGGGTTTTATATCAAGTCCCTGTATGTGACATGGGGTATTTTTCTATCACTGTCTGGGGTGGGACTTCCACTCTTCTGGATGGATATTTGGGTTCCAATCTTCAGATGTGAAAATGTAATGACTTCATGGACTGTTTTACTTCATATAATATATTCAAAACAACGTTTTTTCTCTTGTGAAAAAAAAATGATTAATGTTTATCACTCTGCCTTCAAACCTAGCGATGCTGGTCTATGTTGCCGGTTTATTGATATGGTCTGATGGTCTTTTTATATTTTGGACATATCACACTCCTCACATGATTAGCGTTTTTCTCTGTTCAAGGATTTTGGGTACTTTAATTTGTATTTGGAACAATGGACGTCGGTACTCTATCCGTTGTTTTACTATTCTACATACTGCTATTTCACTTTCTTATAGATGCCTCGGGCATATTTGGATGCTTTCTCAGATTTGTCGATAATCTCCATGTGGACCGTTACTGGGTTTTATATCAAGTCCCCGTATGTGACATGGGGTATTTTTCTATCACTGTCTGGGGTGGGACTTCCACTTTTCTGGATGGATATTTGGGTTCCAATCTTCAGATGTGAAAATGTAATGACTTCATGGACTGTTTTACTTCATATAATATATTCAAAACAACGTTTTTTCTCGTGAAAAAAAAATGATTAATGTTTATCACTCTGCCTTCAAAACTAGCGATGCTGGTCTATGTTGCTGGTTTATTGATATGGTCTGATGGTCTTTTTATATTTTGGACATATCACACTCTTCACATGATTAGCGTTTTTCTCTGTTCAAGGATTTTGGGTACTTTAATTTGTATTTGGAACAATGGACGTCGGTACTCTATCTGTTGTTTTACTATTCTACATACTCTATTTCACTTTCTTATAGATGCCTCGGGCATATTTGGATGCTTTCTCAGATTTGTCGATAATCTCCATGTGGACCGTTACTGGGTTTTATATCATGTCCTTGTATGTGACATGGGGTATTTTTCTATCATTGTCTGGGGTGGGACTTCCACTTTTCTGGATGGATATTTGGGTTCCAATCTTCAGATGTGAAAATGTAATGACTTCATGGACTGTTTTACTTCCTATAATATATTCAAAACATCGTTTTTCCTCTTTTAAAATTTCATTTTTTTTTTTAAATTGAACCCGCCATCGGTATACCGACGCCTTGTAAGCGTCGGAATTTCGACAGCTTAAAAACGTCGGAACACATTTTGTCGGAATTGCGACAGTCTACAAATGTCAGAAGAGCGACGTTAAAAACGTCGGACCACATTTCGTCGGAATTGCGACAACTTACAAACGTCGGAAGAGCGACGTTCAAAACGTCGGACCACATTGCATCGGAATTGCGACCGTTTACAAACATCGGAAGAGCGACGTTCAAAACGTCGGACCACATTTCGTCGAAAGTGTGACAGTTTACAAACGTCGGAAGCGCGACGGTTCGGGAGACGTCGGAGCTGCGACGCCTGTTCGGAAGCGATGGAAGAAGTGTCGATAGTGCGACACTTTTTAATTGCGTCGGAACTACGACGGCATGAAAAACCACGTTTTTCCCGCCCTCGAACTGTCGCTCTTGCGATGACTATGTGTCGGAATAGCAACGAATTGGCCGTCGGAATTTCCGCCAAATTTTCTAGTGATAGGTTGGTTGCAAAGGGGTATTCGCAGAAAGAAGGTATAGACTATGAGGAAACCTTCGCCCCTATAGATAAATTAAACATAATCAGAATGTTAATTGCCTTAGCTACTAAACATCATTGGATGATGCACCAGCTAGATGTTAAATCTGCTTTCTTAAATGGGGAGATGAAAGAAGAAGTGTATTTAGAGAAACCTGAGGGGTTTGTTAAATAGGGGAAAGAACATTTAGTTTGTAGATTGAAGAAAGCATTATATAGACTAAAAAAGGCTCCCATGTCATGGTAGGATAAAATTGATTCATTTTTCCTGCAACATAGTCATAAAAGAAACAAAAATGACCCTTATCTGTATACTGTGTTTGACAAAGAGGGGCGAATTATTTTAATTTATTTATATGTAGATGATCTTATCACTACAGGAAATGTTGATGAATTCATTAAAGAAATAAAAGAGAAGATGTCCCAAATATTTGAGATGAAAGACCTCGGTGAGCTATGATACTATTTGGGTCTTGAAATTTAGAGAGATTTAGGACTGACTTTTCTATCACAGGTGAAGTATGTGATCTAGCGTAAATTCCACTTACCCTTAACCAAGACCTTTTACTTTGGATGCTTGTTAGAATTGCATTTAATTAAAGCGTTAATGGACATAAATGAATAACTATCTGCTATAAAGAAGAGGAACATAACATGTCAAGATCAACAATCATAAGAACGCATTGTTTGATAACAGAGTTTGTCTAGGAGGGACTACATCTCCGGGCTTCGGTGTCAAGATGGTGTAGGCCACTGCATTAAGTGTTGTAAGAATAAGATGTTACATGGATGTGTTTCTTTGACATACAAGGAAAATGCCCTCACGCAGGAGTGGCTAGACCGCTATACGAGATGTTCTGCTACCGGAACTCTCATGCATAAAAAGGACTCCTATCAGTATGACAATAGCTCACACATAAAGAATTTGAGTATACTGCCAATCATGGAAAACAAGGGATCTCAATGACATACGTGTGATACTGAGTATCTCGCCAACATGGCATAAAACGGATCTCAAACAACATACAAGTCCATGACAGAAAGTACATCAATAAAAAAACAAGAGAAGATCCCACGACTCATGCATCAACAGGGATCTGTACAACACTATGCATCTAAGGGACAAAGAAGTACATGAAATCAACACATCATATACTTCATGCTGAAGATGGCTAAAGAATGGGTTGTTGCACTGCTGGATCTAAAATCACCATCACAATCGTGGCGTTGAAAGGTGTGAAATTGACTGCTCACTCGCTGAAAACTGATACCTCCAACTTCACTTCAAAAAGTGACCGAAAAATATAAAGCTCAAATGAAAAATCTGAATGTGCCATCAGATTCGTGACGTCGAATAATGCAAAATCGACTGTACATTTGCTGAATTCTGAGAAAGTGAAGATCTGGGGCAAAAGGAATATTTTAGATTCCCCCTAGATTCCTCCACATAGCTGCTCCATGGGCAGAATGGAAATCTGCAACTCAAAAGGTGAATCTGACCCACCATTGTGTTCCCTATGAAAAACCATGAAAAATGACTGTAAACTTGACTATATTCTGACATGGAGAAAAATTACCTCCCTTGGAAAATTTCAAGGCTCATGGTTTCGCCCCCTGTTTCTGAGCCTGCTCATGGTTCCACCTACAAATTTCCGCGATCCGCATGCATGCTCCTATTCTGGTCTGGCCTGGGTGCACTTGAAAATGACGAGTTTAAGTATCAAAAGGTTGGCTGATTTTCCAAAGAATATATTGGGTTGAGTTGGTTTCGGATTCAGATTAGGTGGGAGGAGGTTGGGTGGTCAAACCCTGACCCCTCCTTAATGAGGCAAACATTTTCTTTTAAAATCTGAGCCATATCAACTTTGAGACCCCGCGTTGAATTTTTAATACATAATTAGTGGGGGTCGGGACCGCATTGGGTGACTTGCCCCCCGATTTTCTGTCGATTTTGTCATATCAAAGGTGGCAAGGGTTGTTTTCTTGTGCGATTGGTTCTGTTGCATGGCGGGATGTCACGTGGGCAGGTCCATCTGAGGGTTCAGCTCCTGCCAGCTTCATAAATATTATATGACATGCATTAGGTTGGTGGTGCCGTGGGTCCAGCGGGGGTTGTTGTACCTTAAGAGACAGTCCCTTGGCTGTATTAAGGAAACAGTGCTTAAGACATTTATACATGTATTTCACAGAATTTTAATATCAAGGGTCTTTGCTTAATCACCTTCAGAGATGTTTGTATTAAACCCTCAAGAATACAATGCAATAAATGCTTTGCAATGCCATTATCTACAAAGCATTAGAATGGAATGATGAGAAGAAAATGAAGGAAGGAAGCCCAAATTGATATGTTGATAAACAATATCTATCACTTTAAACTTCAGAATAATTTTACGATAGAAGATTAGTTAAAATCAAGGAGCGCCCATTAAGGATTTTAACTCTTGTTCACATATGTAAAAAGAGACTTGCAGCTTCATTACTTAATTTTATTCAAGGACATAAAATACACAATGTAAACTGGAAAACATATCAATATCAGAAAATGCCATAATCTTGCTTTTCATTCATTAATCATTTGAAAACGGAGTACAAAATTTGCAGTCCGAAGGTCCAAAACTCGAAACCTTTTTCTTTCTTGTCTATCTCTTTAAATAGAATGAAAAGCAGTTTGTAACTGTTGAAACTACTCCTAACTACTTCAACTACTTAGGAATTTGTAAACTGCCTATTACATGTCATCAAAATGTCTGATTACAATTACATTATCTTAAAAGAGGAAAAAAAAAAAAAAACTTAAATCCTTATCTATTTGTTGAATATGAACTGATGATGCTGCTGCTGTATTCTCTTGATTTTCTGTCTTGTTCTTCTTTGAAGATGAAGGATATTTAGGGAGATCAGTTATCCAGGCTCTACATTTCTTCCACACCTCAATGTTTGTTTTGGGTGAATTGATCAACCTGTGATATTCCAATCTAAAAGAAGTAATCCTTTTGAATGATGGTCTTTCTGAAAACAGGATCTTCACCAACCATAAAAGTTGAAAGTGCCTCTGAAGAAAATTAATCAATGTTACTCATTTTAAAATCTGAGCCTTTTCATGAGTATTGTCCACTTTTCTCTTTGCCAATATCAGTAGTGGTTCATAAGACTTACATGATAAAAGACTACCTCCAAGGCCCCAACATGATGGAAAACCTTCCCTGGCTATTTTGTCATACAAATTGTCAAACTTACTCACTGATTTATTAATATCTATCAACTTTTTCTCAGTAGTCTTCCTGCAATTATTCTTGACAATTAGTTTGTTAATCTCTATAGCACATGAAATCATGTCTTTAATCTCATTCTCTTCCAAATCTTGGTCAGTCTTGGAATCAATAAAATCAATAAATTTCTTTGCCCAGATGGCTCTATGATTTGTCTTCTATTTATCTGCCACAACCTGCTCCTCAAAATCTCTCATAATGTTTCTTTCTTCTGATATGATAGTCAGAGATCCCCAAAATGCTCTCATCTCTTCAATTATATCATTCCAAATGATGTCCTTAACTTGTATCAGAAATATATTTCCTTTCAACTTCTCCTTTAGATTCTTAATCTTAGCAACAATGGTTTGGAAATTTTTTCTACATTTATTGATTTCTCCATCCTTAGCTTGCATTATTTTCATTGATGTCTCCAGATAAATTTGTGCCTTTTTGCGGTCTCTCTCTGCCATCTTCAGTTCAGTGGTCAATTGAGATATTTGTGCTGTTAGATCTTCATTTCCAGATGGTAAAATGAAAGTACAAGTATGAGATTCAATGTGATTCTGTAATGACAATGCAATTTTCTTCAATTTGGTGATTTCTTCTTCCTTCTGCAAGAGCTGCTGAAGAATTTTCTCTTTCTCATTTTCTACTTCTGCAACATCTGCTGCCATAGAGTGCTCTCCTGTAGGAAACTTCAACTTTTTCTTCAGCACAGAGATTTCTAATTCTACACTTTGTAGCAGCTTCTGTATAGTAGAGCTGTCATTTGGATCTACCCCAATCTTCACAATAATCTTCTTGAGTTCTTCATTCTGTGTTGTTAAAGCCCTGGAATTGGATTTCTCTAAATTCAACTGCTTGATAACCTTCCCTAGCATGTTCTCAGCTTTAATAGCCACTGCATTGGTTTTGGTCAAATCATTCACAATCAATTGACCAATTTGCATATGTAAATTTACTTTATCAATCAGAGGGATTTTTCTTACATCAACAATTAGATTTACAGTATTAAAACTATTAGATGAGCCTATAGTCATATCGAAGGGATGAGAAAGAGCAATATTAAACTGATATTTTTCAAGATCCATAGCTGTCAATAATCTTGTTTGATCTGGAGTTATCTGATACTCAACCTGTGCTTCCATGCTAGCCTTTATTTTCTGGTTTCTTTCAGCAATCTGAGCAAATACTTGTTTAATTGAGGGTACCTGCTCCTGAGTATCTTCTTGTCTACTTGGTGAGGATGGTACATTTTTCTCATCTCCCAATTGCAGTGAGAAATCGGGTTGAGTACCTGCTAAGTCCTCATTTAGCTTTGCTCTCTTTTCAATTCTCTTCTCTTCATCTTCTGAGTCTATCACTGCTTCTTTACTCCTCTTGTTAGACTTATCTGATATGATAGGAGTTTGTATACTTGATCCCATAGAACCTTCAAAACCATTATTTTCCAGCTTCTCCATATCAGGTCTGCTTTCATGAATAAATGTTGAATATCCATTTTCAATTCTCCTATTTGAAATCACTTTATGGGGACCATAAGCCCATTTATCTCCTTACAGTAAATGCATTCTATCTAACATCATGGTGACTTCATTAGCAACCTATCTCATATTTACTATAAATGGACCCACATACATAGGTAGCTTAAAAATATGACCCTTTTTCATAGGCATGAAGTGTACTTGATCAACATTTAAATTCTGCCTAATGAACTCCTAAGCAAATAGCTTCATAGGCACAAAAATAGGAAGTTTGTATGGTTCTACTCCCGCCCCATAAAGTCTAATCTCTGAATGGTCTTCAAAAACATACCAATCACCAAACTTACAGTTTTCTCCCAGCTATAAGAGTTCTTGAGCTTTGGCAGGAAGCATGGGGGAGGAACCCCATTCAGAATTTTGTATGCAGTAAACATAAAATGGTTTAAAAAATAAAATAAACCCTCCTCGTTCTGTTCTCTTCTTACTAGGTCAGTCGAAAACACTACTGAATACCTCTTTTTGTTTTTTTCCATGATATTTAACCCCAGATGTAAGAATTCTTCCACATTTTGATATAAAAATAGATAAATGATGAGAGAAGGGAACCTGAATGACCCAGTCAATGATAGGCTCATGAGCTGAGCATTAACAACTTCTTGCCAGTATGAAGGGATATCCAGCACTACCTCTGGCTTCATCATCAGAGCAAACATTCCCAGAACTGATTTGTCTATGATGTTGTCATCTTCCTTCCCCAATATCTTCGAAATGCACCTTAGCACAGGTTGGACGTCCTCGTCAAAAACCTCCATGGAGAATTCTTTACTGTCAGGCACAAACTGCTTCATATTTGGCTTCAAAAAAAAGATGAATTGATTGAACTCTTGACCTGCAATACTATCATAATGTGCTACCAACGAATGGTCAGTGAATTGGACATACGACTCAAACTCAGGGTAACACAGAGCTTAATGAATTAATTGGGCTAAGACTTGTAGGACATTTTCTCCTTGACAATTCACTACAAAGCACTTTCCTGGGTCCATAACAGACACTAGGCAGTACACAAACTCGAGAAAAAGGTGCATTCTAGGAATGGATGAAGACAATGCACCTGTTTTTACCATGGCGGTCAAAATTGGAGAAGCTTTTTCATTTAGACAGACTTGTTGATAGAACTGGAGATGGTCTAAGGAGAATACTTTGTCTTGAATATCCCTCTTAGTGTCCATGAGAGGATTATGAATTGAAGATCCCAAATGGGACGGACACTTGGCCATAATTTAGCTTGGGGTGGCAAACAATTGACAAGGTGGCAGAAAACAAGGAAATACACATGGAATATAAATCTTCAGATACAAACTAACAACAATCACCTTATAAAAATGAGAATCAATCTTAAATAGGTGGCGTGGGCGTATAACTTAAATGCTGAGTAGACACGCCAAAATATCATTAAAAGTACCCTGGTGTGGCTGATACCTGTCACCAACTGGCTGCTCACGTCACTGCCGGAGGTCTCAAGGTACAAAGAGATCATCGGGTTCATGCCCCCGTAGTGAATCTCAACCACAAATTTGGATCAGCCTCGCAGTCAACTGGGTCAACTGCAGAGGCACCCTCCTCGTTAACCCGTGTGCTGAATGTGCCCGTGGGTTGACACTTTTATTCCTTAGCTGATAAATCATCATATCCCATTTCATAAACTTCTCGTTGTTTAGCTGTGTATTGGGACCTGCTTTCACAAAAGTTTAAAGTATCAACCTTAGACTGAATGTAACAAATATGACATCTTTTATGCTAAAGTATATGAAACTTTATACTTTAACACATATTTTCATAATTTTCTATTTTTTGTACTTTTGAAAATTAAAAATAAGGGATATTGAAAATGAGCCACAACATCTGGCTCCACTCGGGGATAGTGTTTTTTGCCACGAAACACTAAGAACTGCAGATTAGTGCCTTCACTTCGGGCATGGAACCAAATGTTGTTTAATGAAATATGTAAAATGAAGGAAACCTAATATGTACAATGGGGAACCATAAAATCTCAATGCTGGAAGTAATGTTTTAGATATTTCCCATTCACAAGTAGCTCTAATGTTTGTCCATCAAGATTCTCCAGCATGAATGTGTTATTTGATCCAACTTCAACAATCCTATATGGGCCATACCAAAGTGGATCAAACTTACCATGCTTTCCCTTTTCTTCTCTTATGGTATCCCATCTTAATACTAAATCTCTAGTTTGAAAAAGAATGTCCTTTGATTTTCTATAAAAAATGGACTTCATATTTTCTTGATAGGTGACCAAGTTTTCCCTGATTTTATTCCTACCTTCACTTAATTCTATCACCTTATTCAGCCTTCTTACCAACGCATTAGGTTCTTCTTGTGCTTCTTGAAGAAAAGAAATCACTGGTCTAGCTAATTGATTAGGAAACAAAGCTTGAGTACCATATACCAGTTCATAAGGAGACTTACTAGTAGATCTTCTAGTAGTCATTCTTACTGCCCAGAGAGAAAATATCAACTTTGAATCCCAATTTTACTGATTTTCATTAATTGTTTTCTTCAAAATCTTAACCAATGTCTTGTTGGAAGATTCAGCTAGTTTGTTTCGTTGAGGATGATATGCTGTAGAATGAGAAAAAATTACATTATATGTTTGACAAAAATTAATGAATTTGACTAAATTGAATACCTAAGAATTGTCTGTTACAATATTGATTGGACACCCGAACCTGTTGAAGATGTTTGCTTCCAGAAACCTCATCACTACCTGATCATTTACCTTTCTGGTAGGTATTGCCTCCACCCACTTTGTGAAATAATCAGTAGCAGTCAGAATCCACTTGAACTGCCCACTTGATGGTGGATTGATTTCTCCAATAAAATCTAATCCCCATTGTCTAAAAGGTTCTTCAATAAACACTGGGAGAAGAGGTAGAGGACCTAATATTTTCTTTTCTGAAAACAATTGACATTTCTGAAAACTTCTAACCATTATGTGTACATCAGCAAACAAGGAGGGCCAATAAAAACCTAATTTTAGGATTTTGTGTGCAGTAACCTTCCAACTATAATGGCCTCCACATAGATTTTCATGATATTCTTTAATAAATTCCATTGGTTCTCCTTCTATCAAGCACAACAACAAAATGGCAGCAGGATCCTTCCAATACAACTTAGCATCAATTATAAAATAAGGCTAAGATATGAGTTTAAGAGCTCTGTATTTTGTTCTGTTCAGTGTGGTTGGGCAAGAGAAAAAACATAAGTGATGGACAATATCCTTATACCAATCAGAATAGAGGAACTTGTATTTTATTGTTGTCTTGGTACTATTCTGACTGCTTTTCTCAGTAGCTTCATCTAAAGGTGCCAACAAATTAATCCCCAATGCTTGAAAATTAGACTTTGTCAATAAATTTTCCATCCCTTGTACTTTTACCAACTTGGTAGGTTTGATATCTAAATCATATCCTTGAATCTTAGCTATCCATTTTCCTCTTTTACCTTCCACATCACTTTGAACCAATACATCCTTGACAACAGAATTGGGTACAAAAGAAACTATCTGAGATTGTAACACATAAGTCCTAAATGCTTTTAATGCTTTAACTAAAGCATATACTTATTTCTCCAAAATATTGTACTTGAGTTCAACATTCCTTAGAAATTTACTGAAAAATTCCACAGGCTGCTCTTTGCCCTCTTCATTCTTCTGCAACAACACAGCAGCAATAGTAGAAGGTGATGCAAATGAAAATATTTGAAAAGGTTTCTGATAATCTGGGCTGATCAAAACATGAGCTTCTTGTAGAGCTTCTTTAATCCTAGCAAAGGATTATCTTGCATCCTTGTCCCATTATACCTCAGCATTTTTCTTCAGCATATCTGTTATGTTCCTGACAATTTCAGCATAATTTGGGACAAATCTTCTCAGGAAATTGATTTTTCCTAGAAACCTATGAATATCCTTTTTACTTCTATGCAAAGGAATTGTTTGTATAGCTTCAACTCTTGCTGGATCAATTTTCACCCCCTGATTTGAAACTATATGTCCCAACAACTTTCCTTCCTCAAAAGAAAATAGGGATTTTTTGGGATTCAGTGACAACCCAAACTTTCTGCATTTCAGGGCAAATGCTCCAAGTGTTCATCATCAGAACCTGAAAAAAATATTCATATCATCCAAATATATGACTACAAATTTACCACCCACAAATGCTATGTCCATTACCCTTTGAAAAGTGGCACCTGCATTCATGAGACTGAATGGCATCCTGGCATACATGAACGTCCCCCAAGGTGTGGTTGTACCTAAAGAAACCATCAACAGCTACTTGGTTGTACCCAAAGAAACCATCAACCATAGACAATATATATTCTCTTGTTACTTTCTGTAAAACATTGTCCATCTTAGGCAAAGGATAATTTTCCTTTAGTGAGGTTCTGCTCAAATTCCTGAAATCAACACATAGCCTTATCTCTCCATTCTTTTTCCTCATAGGAACTAAATTAGAAACCCAGTCTGAATTTCTAAGTGGGACTAATATTTTTGCCTGCAGCAATTTCTTCACTTCCTTTTCAATTGGAGCAAGGAGAAATGGATTAATTTGCCTAAGTTTTTGTTTGTGAGGCTTGACCCCATCTTTCAATGGTATTTTGTGCTGAATAATATCTAGATCAGATGTCTTCAAATCCTCATAGGACCATGAAAAAACATCCATATATTTCTTAAAAAGATCGATGTACCTTTCTTTATAATTCTTAGGAACTCCTTGGAATAACTTGACAATCTTGGGCTCCTACTGAGTTCCTAGATTACAATCTTCCATCTCACTCTCCTGGGTTACCTTCTTTTGATTCACTACTACATCATTTTCATCAAACAGTGTTTCAAGAGGAACTAATCCTCTGGGCAATATATTGTCTTTCAATTGAATTATCTTTTGATCACCTATGGACTGCTTAAGATTTTTCAAGTCCTCATTCTGATTAGTTTGTTCACTTTCTTGATCTATCTCACTATCTTCAAAGCTTTCAATCATTGTCAGCAAATGATTGATATGCTCATCATCTTCAAAGACTTTCCAATGCTTTACATTATCAGTAATTGAGGGTCTATGCCTCATCTAAATCTCATACCTCAGTCTCGGATTAATGGGTGGTTTGAACGTACTAGCTGCAACTGCTGGTGAATCTGCCATTCTATTTTCTTCCCTTGGAATGAATTGAAGATTCAAAGCTTCAAAATAATTCTCGATCAGGTCCCATACTTCATTTATATATGACCTTAAACTTGGATGTTTGGTTTGACATAGATTTTTAATCTGTCTTATAATTAACTCAGAATCACCAAAAATGGAAATACAATGAATTTCCATTTGTTTATCAATTTGAGGACTCAAAATTAATGCCTCATACTCAGCTACCTTATTATTTGATTCAAATTCAATTTTAAAAGAAAAAGGCAAAATATTACCTTCTGGAGAAATGAATAGAAACCCTGCTCTGGTGCCATCTTTTGAATAGGCACCATCAAAATAACACTTCCAAATTTTGTTTGAACCCAGCTCAATATGTAAAATTTCTAAAGAGAGCTGCTTCCCGGAGTCTTCAACAAATTTTTCATCTTCATGCAGCATAAAACAAGAAAGATCTTCCTTCTCTTGACCATCTATAGGGGGATTTCCTGCATATTTCTTTGTGGTGGTTTTAACAAATCTTGTTTCTTTGTATAATCTTATTTCTTTCGCATTGAACATAGGAATGATTGCATATGTAAATTCCAGTTTTAAAACACCTCCAAGCTTCGCTCCCCAAGATCTTGACAAAAGCATACCAAATCTAGTTGGAATCTCTGCAACTACTACATCCATCATAATACTTTTGGCTAGAATTTGGGCCAGGGATACCACCATGTCTTTGATCAACCCAACACATTTCACCCTTTTTGAATCAAATGAATATAAGTCTCTGTAGGGTTTAGTAATTTTCAAATTTAACTCTTTCATTACAAATAATGGCATGAGATTATGTGATGCACCAGAATCTAACATACAATTATGAAGAATAAAATCATGAAGAAGCAGTGAAATATAAAATGGGGGAATAAAAAAATCTACCTCCTCCACATGTGGACCAAAATTTACCACTGTTTTTTCCTCTTGCAAAGTCACAGTATCACAAATATCATCAAAATGAGAAAGATTAATGAATTCTGCAATTTCCTTCTTGTAACCTGGTGTCTTAGCTAGCTCAAGTAGAGGCACTTGAATTTTGATCTTTTCTAGCTCTTTTGATAGACTAAAGGTTTGATTTTGTTTGACCACATTCTCAGGTTCTTCTTGATTTTTGTTAGGACTAACAATCTGATTAGACACAGTAACGACCTTCTCCAAATTATTAGTATCAATAGACTTATTTTGGGAAGTTCAACCCATTGCTTTTCATTTCCACTCACTAGATTCATAGGTTGTTTTCCCTTATCTGATGATTTTATTGAGTTCTTTGGTTGTGAAGTCACCATTGAAGAAGGGAATGACTTTGTCTCTTTTTCCTCATCATCCTGTGTTCTTGATCTCTTTTTTTTTAATCTTAAATCATACTTCTTATGCAACTCTACTTGCATAAAATCTATGAATTGCTTACAATACTCATCCATCTCTTCTTGATCAAATAACACCTCAACTTCGGTGCATTCTTCTTCTTCCTCACATCTTCCATGTAAACATCAGATATATGATCATCCTTAGTAGACTGTGAAGATGCTCCTTCTATATACAAAGGTGCTTGAACTTGATCCTCATCTCTTCTTTCCCTCTACAAAATTTGCAGGGGCTGTTTTCTAAATTGTGGATTGAAAACACCTCTGTTTTTTTGTGTAGGTTTTTTACTGTCTAGCTCCATCTTCACTAGTTTATTTGACAAGTTCTTAATAACCTTTTTCATGTCATCAATCCTTTGATCCTGTGGTGATTCTTCTTTGGCATTGCCTTTCTCTTGAACTGACTTCTTTTCTTGTGTTTTACCAGCAGCAGTCATGTTTGCCTCAATCTCCAAAGCATCAGTTTGAATTTGTTCAAGAGTAGTATATCTTCTCTCTCTCAAATTGAAATGAAAATCTGATACAAATGCTCCAGCAAAAACTACTCTTGCTCCAACAAGGGGAGGCTTCATTTCCGCAGGAAAACTATTATACAATTTATTGAATATTTTAATAAAATCAATCATGTTTTCATCTAACTTTCTCTTGATAGCATTAAACTCTATCAGTGAATATCCATGATCTCTCTTTTCACCCCATCTTTGGATGAATTGTGCTTCTAATTCGTCCCAATTCTAAATTGAGGCATTAGGCAAACCTTTAAACCATTTTCTTGCCTCTCCATTCGGAGACTGTACAAAAAGTCTCATTACTTCATCAAGATGTTCAACATTTAATTCTCAAAAAAAGTGCAAAAAAATGGCAAGTTTTGTTCTGCAGTTACTTCATCTTCACCAGTAAAACGAGGAAGTAACTTGAGATATTCTTGGGGCATTTCATTCATAGGTTGTGGAAGATTTAACGGTGCATATCTATTCATCAAGAAAGAAGGAATAGGGGCTGCCATGTTTATACCTTGGTTAACTATTCCTTGAGTAGGTGGGGTTTATATACCAGTTGTAAATGTGGATGGATGGGATGAAACAACTGATATAGGAAGGGGTTGATGAACAATAACAAAAGAAATAACAACTGTATTTGGTTGAGCTTCTGCAAATGTGAATGAAACAAACTTAAAATATTGTTCTTCTAACCTTGGTTCTTGAAAATGAATTGGTGGGGGAAAGGATTCTTGTTCCTAGAAAATGAGTTTCTTGGAAATATCCTTGGATGAGGGACTATGTGAACTACTGCCAGGTGCAGCTAGTGTAGCATCAGGTGTGTAAAACTTCTTCGTCTTCTGAGATTTTCTAGAAACTAATTTCTCAGTATCTGACAGAATTGGTGCTTTATGTTGCAAAGTGTCTGACCTTTTATGTTGCCTTTTATATGCCAGAATTATGAAATAGAAATACAGCTTGATATTTCCTCCTCTCTGAACAACCAGAGGAAATATGAAATAAAAACCAGGGAAAGAACTTCGTTTCTTCATCCCCGGAAACGGTGCAAAAAAAATTTGTACCTTAAGAGACAATCCCTTGGCTGTATTAAGGAATCAATGCTTAAGACATTTATACATGTATGTCACAAAATTTTAATATCAAGGGTCTTTTCTTAATCACCTTCAAATATGTTTATATTAAACCCTCAAGAATCAAATGCAATAAATTCTTTGCAATGCCATTATCTGTTGATATTAAATGGAATGATGAGAAGAATATGAAGGAAGGAAGCCCAAATTGATATGCTGATAAATAGTATATATCACTTTAAACTTCAGAAGAATTTTATGACAGAAGATTAGTTAAAATGAAGGAGCGCCCATTAAGGATTTTAACTCTTGTTCGCATATGTAAAAAGAGACTTGCAGCTTCATTACTTCATTTTATTCAAGGACATAAAATACGCAATGTAAACTAGAAAACATATCAATATCAACAAAGGCCATAATCTTGCTTTTCATTCATTAATCATTTGAAAACTGAGTACAAAATTCGCAGTCTAAAGGTCCAAAACTCGGAACCTTTTTCTTTCTTGTCTCTCTTTAAATAGAATGAAAAGCAGTTTGTAACTGTTGAAACTACTCCTAACTGCTTCAACTACTTAGGGCTTCGTAAACTGCCTATTACATGTCGTCAAAATGTCCCATTACAACTACATTCTCTTAAAAGAGAAAAAGAAAATAAAACTTAAATCCTAATCTATTTGTTGAATATGAACTGATGATGCTGCTGTTGTATTCTCTTGATTCGCTGTATTTTTCTTCTTTGAATATGAATGATCTTTAGGGAGATCAGTCATCCAGGCTCTAAATTTCTTCCACACCTCAATGTTTGTTTTGGGTGAGTTTATCAACATGTGATATTCCAATCTAAAAGCAGTAATCATGTTGAGTGATGGTCTTTCGGAAAACAGGGTCTTCACCAGCTATAAATGCTGAAAGTGCCTCTGAAGAAAATTAATCATTGTTTCTCCTTTTAAAATCTGAGTCTTTTCATGAGTATTGTCCACCTTTATCTTTACCAATATCAGTAGTGGTTCATAAGACTCCCATGATAAAAGACTACCTCCAAGGCCCCAACATGATGGCAAACCTGCCCTCACTCTTTTGTCATATAAATTTTCAAACTTGCTGATTGATTCCTTAATATCTGTCAACTTTTTCTTAGTATTATTCTTGCAATTATTCTTGACAATAAATTTGTTAATCTCTATAGCACATGAAATCTTTTCTTTAATCTCATTCTCTTCCAACACTTGGTCATTCTTGGAAAAAATAAAATCAGTAAGTTTCTTTGCCTAGATGGCGCTGTGAATTGTCTTCTTTTTATCTACCATAACTTGCTCCTCAAAATCTCTGATAATATTTCTTTCTTCTGATATGATAGTCAGAGATCCCCAAGCTTCTCTCATCTCTTCAACTTTATCATTCCAGATGATGTACTTAGGTTGTATCAGAGATATATTTCCTTTCAACTTCTCCTTTAGATTCTTAATCTGATCATCAACGGTTTGGAAATCTGTTCTATATTTACTGATTTCTCTATCCTTAGCTTGCATTATTTTCATTGTTGTCTCTAGATCAGTTTGTACCTTTTTGTGGTCTCTCTCTGCCATCTTCAGTTTAGTGGTCAATTGAGATATTTGTGTTGCTGGATATTCATTTCCAGATGGTAAAATGAAAGTACAAGTATGTGATTCAATGTGATTCTGTAATGACAATGCAGTTTGCTTCAATTTGGTGATTTCTTATTCTTTCTGCAAGAGCTGCTGAAGAAGTTTCTCTTTCTCATTTTCTACTTCTGCAACCTCTGCTGTCATAGAGTGCTCTCCTGTAGGAAACTTAAACTTTTTCTTCAGCACAAAGATTTCTGATTCTGCACTTTGTAGCAGCTTCTTTACAACAGACCTGTTATTTGGATCTACCCCAATCTTCACAATAATATTCTTGAGTTCTTCCTTCTGTGTTGTTAAAGCCCTGGAATTGGCTTTCTCTAACTTCAACTGCTTGATAGCCTTCCCTAGAATGTTCTCAACTTTAATAGCCATTGCATTAGTTTTGGTCAAATCATTCACAATCAATTGAGCAGTTTGCATATGTAAATTTACTTTTTCAATCAGAGGGATTTTTCTTACATCAACAGTCAGATTTACAGTATTAAAACTATTATATGAGCCTATAGTCATATCGGAGGGATGAGAAAGAAAAATCTTAAACTGATATTTTTCAAGATCCATAGCTATCAATAATCTTGTTTGATTCGGAGTTATCTGATACTCAGCTTGTGCTTCCATGATAGCCTTCATTTTCTGGTTTCTTTTAGCAATCTCAGAAAATACTTGTTTAATCAAGGGTACCTGCTCCTGAGCATCTTCTTGTCTTCTTGGTGAGGATGGTACATTTTTCTCATCTCCCAATTGTAGTGAGAAACCAGGTTGAGTACTAGCTAAGTCCTCATTTAGCTTTTCTCTCTTTTTAGTTCTCTGCTCTTCATCTTCTGAGTCTATCACTGCTTCTTTACTCCTCTTGTTAGACTTCTATGATATGATAGGAGTTTGTATACTTGATCCCACAGAACTTGCAAAACCCTTATTTTTCAGCTTCTCTATATCAGGTTTGCTTTCATGAATAAATTTTAAATATCCATTTTCAATTCTCCTATTTGAAATCACCTTATGGGGATCATAAGCCCATTTATACCCTAACAGTAAATGCATTCTATCTAACATCATGGTGACTTCATCACCAACCTGTCTCATATTTACTATAAAGGGACCCACAGACATAGGTAGCTTAAACATATGACCCTTTTTCATAGGTACGAAGTGTACATTATCAATGTTTAAACTCTACCTAATGAACTCCTAAGAAAATAGCCTCATAGGCACAAAAACAGGAAGTCTGTATGGTTCTACTCCCACCCCGTAAAGTCTAATCTCTAAATGGTCTTAAAAAACATACCAATCACCAATTTTACAATTTTCTCCTAGCTGTAAGAATTCTTGAGCTTTTGGCAGGAAGCATGGGGGAGGAACCCCATTGTTGAGAAGGTAAATCCCCTCTGCGGACAGAGGCGATCCCTACTAGCCCAGCAGGGGTCTAGCAACAAACAAACAATGCTATGACGCAGGCTCCTAGTTACGAATGAAAGATTTGGGATAATCAGAATTTTGTATGCAGTAAACATAAAATGGTTTACAAAATCAAATGAACCCTCGTCATTCTATTCTCTTCTTACTAGGTCAATCCAAAACACTACTGACTGTCTCTTTTTGTTTGTGTCCATGATTTTTAACCCCAGATGTAAGAATTCTTCTACGTTTTGATATAAAAATAGATAAATGATGAGAGAAGGGAACCTGAATGACCCAGTCAATGATAGGCTCATGAGCTGGGTATTAACAACTTCTTTCCAGCATGAAGGGATATCCAGCACTACCTCTGGCTTCATCATCAAAGAAAACATTCACAGAACTGATTTGTCTATGATGTTGTCATCTTCCTTCCCCAGTATCTTCGAAATGCACCTTAGCATAAGTTGGACATCCTCGTCAAAAACCTCCATGGAGAATTCTTTACTGTCAGGCACAAACTGTCTGGTATCTGGCTTCAGAAAAAATATGAATTGATTGAACTCTTGACCTGCAATACTATCATAATGTGCTATTAATGAATCATCAGTGAATTGGACATATGAATCATTAGTTCTTGACAAATTAATTGGGTTGAGACTTGCATGACATTTTCTCCTTGACAATTCATTACAAAACACTTTCCTGGGGACATGACAGACACTAGCCAATACGCAAACTCAGGAAAAAGGTGCGCTCTTGGAATGCATGCTGACAATACACCTGTTTTGACCATGGCAATGAAAATTGGAGAAGCTTTGTCATTTAGATAGACTTTTTGATAGAACTGGAGATGGTCTAAGGAGCAGACTGTGTCTTGAATATCCCTCTCAGTGTCCATGGGAGGAATATGACTGGAAGAACCCGGAAGGGACGGATGTTGGGCCATAATTCACCTTAGGGTGGCAAACAATTGATAAGGTGGCAGACAACAAGGAAAGACACAGGGAAAACAAATCTTCATATACAAACTAACAACAATGACCTTATACAAATGAGAATCAATCTTAAATAGGTGGCGCAGGCGTATGACTTAAATGCTGAGTTGACGTGCCAAAAGACCATTAAAAGTACCCTGACATGGCTGATAGCTGTCACCAACTGGCTGCTCACGTCACTGCAGGAGATCTCAAGTTACGGAGAGCTCATCAAGGTCATGCCCCCGTAGTGAATCTCAACTGCAAATCTAGATTGGCCCCGCAGTCAACTGGGTCAACTATGGAGGCACCCTCCTCGTTAACCCGCGTGCTGAATGTGCCCACAGGTTGACACTTTTATTCCTTGGATGATAAATCATCAGATCCCGCTTCATAAACTACTAATTGTTTAGCTATGTACTAGGACCCGCTTTCACAAAAGTTTAAAGTATTAACCTTAGATTGAATATAACTATTATGACATCTTTTATGCTAAAGTATATGGAACTTTATACTTTAACATATATTTTCATAATTTTCTATTTTTTGTTACTTCTGAAACTTAAAAATAAAGGATATTGCAAATGAGCCACAACAGGGGTCATGTCCCGTTGTACTTATAATAATTTAATTTTTTTATTTGGATGGGAGGGTGGTTGTGCTTATCCAAACTATATATATATATAACGCGCTGCTCTGGATGAAATCTCCAACATGTGGATCTTTGGTGGCCACTTCGGTCGCAATGGGTGCAAAAGGTATTTTTCCTCCAAACCTGCTTAATTGTTTTTTTTTCCTATTGGGGAGAAGGCTTTCCACGCCTCATCCTCCCTTTTGCTGCCATCCTTTTCCAACACTCTAAAAACAGATGGTTATGTAAACCACAAAAATGGCATGTTTTGCAATGACATGATTTATGACTGTGATTATCAACATTCTTATAATCAAAATGCACTCTGGAATAATGATATTTATTATACCTTCTCGGGTGATCTTTGGGCCGATCATGGTGATGGGAGCTCGCCTCAACTCTTTCACTGCAACATGCGCTGGACGATGGTGAAGTGTCCCCATCATTCCTCATCCCTATAGAGTTCATCAATATCTGTTTGCCTTTGATGTCCTTCGAACATCCTTCTTCATTGTACCCCAAACCTGCATCACGAGGTTGTTGCACAACCTCCAATGGTTGGGTTATGCCTTGGCCACGAATGTCGAGTCCTCCTCCTCTGTACACCATCTTTGTGAGGAGTCTCATGCCGGTTCCTACAATGGGTATCTCCACACTTCCAACCGAAACGATATCATGTGAAGAAACTAAAGAGAAATCAACACTGTTTACCTTAGCTGTGGATTGTGAAACAGGTGAAGAAGGCTTTTGTAAGCCTTCGTTGTGCTTCACTTCACCCAAGGGCTCTGTCGCGGCTTGTAGCTGAAGCTAAAACTATTGGTTCTCCTCCTTCTCTTCCTGTAGGAGTGCCTTCAATGCATCATGATCTGCCTGAAGAATTTCATTGTTGCGCCGCAATTCTTCCCACGCCTCTGCCGTGGCTTGCAACTGAAGCTGCAACTGCTGCTTGTCCTCCTTCTCTTCCTGTAATAGTGCCTTCAATGCGTCATGATCTGCTTGAAGACTTTTGTGGTTGTGATTCAATTCGTTCAATGCCTCTGTCGTGGCTTGCATCTGAAGCTGCAATCGATTTTTTTCCTCCTTCTCTTCTTGTAAGAGTGTCTTCAATTCATCGTTCTCTGCTACTTGTTTTTCATAAGCCTCATACAACTTATTCGCTTTCTCGGACACCCTGAACATGGTCTCGTACATGTCCTTGACATTCTCCATCGCTCAACTTAGCGAACGTTCAATAGTTCATGCCTGCAATCCAATCAACAAGAATACCTGCTTTGATACCATTTGAGACAGGGTAAATTCTTGATACCCTTAACCAAGACCTTTTACTTCAGTTGATAAATTAGAATTGCATTTAATTAAAGTGTTAATGAACATAAATGAACAACTTCATGTTGTAAAGAAGAGGAACATAACATGTCAAGATCAGCAATCATACGAACATGTCACTTGATAACAGAGTTCGTCTAGGAGGGACTACATCTCCGGGCCTCGGTGTCAAGATGGTGTAGGCCGCTGCATTAAGCGCTGTAAGAAGAGATGTACATGGATGGTGTTTTATCTGACATACAAGGAAAATTCCCTCACACAGGAGTGGCTAGACCTCTCTTACAAGATGTTCCACAACAGGAACTCTCATTCACCACAAGGACTCCTATCAGTATGAAAATAGCTCACGCATAAAGACTATGATTATCCCACCAACATGACATCAAAGGGATCTCAAAAAACATATATGTGTTAATGAGTATCCCACCAACATGGCAAACAAGGGATCTCAGACATAATACAAATCCATGACAAAAAGTACATCAATAACAAAACAATACAAGATCCCATGAGTCATACATCAATAGGGATCTGTACAACACTATGCAACTCAGGGAAATAGAAGTACATGCAACCAACACATCATATACTTCATGCTGAAGATGACTGAAGAATGGTTGTTGCTGCTGCTAGATATGAAATCACCATCACAATCGTGGCGTCGAAAGGTGTGAAATCGACTGCTCACTCGTTGAAAGCTGATACCTGCAACTTCACTTCAAAAAGTGACCGGACAATATAAAGCTCAGATGGAAAATCTGATAAAATCTGGGGCAAAAAGGAATCTTTTAGATTCCCCCTAGATTCCTCCACAATGCTTCTCCATGGGTGGACTAAAAATCTGCAACTTAAAATGTGAATCCAACCTCGCCATTGCATTCCCTGCGAAAAACCATGAAAAATTACTGTAAATTTGACTATATTCTGACATGGATTTACCTCTCCGGGAAAATTTCAAGGCTCATGGTTCCGCCTACATAATCGCTGCTCCACGCTCATGGTTACACCTGCAATTAAAACTCAATCTTGAAATCCATACGCGCTCCTCTCTACCCTGGCCTAGGTGCATTTGCAAATGATGGGTTTAAATATGAAATCGTGGGTGGAGTAACCAACGAATGACATTGGCATGTTGGTAAAAATTGGAAAGTGGTTAGGGGAGGTCGGGGGATCCCCTGACCTCCCCTAACCACTTTCCAATTTTTACCAACATGCCAACGTCATTTGTTGGTTACTCCGCCCACGATTTAATATTTAAACCCATCATTTGCAAATGCGCCTAGGCCAGGGCAAAGCGGCCCGTGCACGGATTTCAAGTCTGAATTTTAATTGTAGGTGGAACCATGAGCGTGGAGCAGTAATTATGCAGGAGGAACCATGAGGCTTGAAATTTTCTCAAAACTCTTCTGGAACCTAGACATTTCCTTAAAAACTCAAAACTCTTTTGCCCCAATGGCTTGGTCAGAATGTCTGCAAACTGCTCCTGAGTTCTGTAGTGTTCTAAAACAATTTCTCCATTGTTTACCAATTCCCTGATGTAGTGAAATTTGGTGTCAATGTGTTTCATTCTTTTGTGAAACACAAAATTCTTGGATAATGCAATAGCTGAGCTATTGTCACAAAAAATTACTGTACCTTTTGCTTGCTCTTGGCACAAAATTTTCAACATCCTTCTCATCCAAATTGCTTGACACACTGTTGCTGTAGCTGCCACATATTCTGCCTCCGCTGTAGACAATGCTACAATAGGCTGCTTTTTAGAAGCCCATTAAATGGCTCCTGAACCCATGTGAAAAACATAACCGGATGTGCTTTTCCGATCATCTACACTTCCAGCCCAGTCACTGTCAGTGTATCCAATTAAATCTGAACATTCTGAAGCAGTATATAAAATACCAAACCTTTTAGTACCTTTAACATACCTCAAAATTCTCTTTGCTGCCTACCAATGTGCTTCTTTTGGCCTCTCCATGAATCTAGAAATCAAACTAATAGTATGCATTATATTCGCCCTAGTTGTAGTCAAATACATGAGGCTGCCAACTATACTTTTATACAAACTAGGATCAAAATCCTTGCTGCTGTCCTCTCTGCTGAGTTTTAATCCCATCACTGTGGGAGCGATTGCTGCTTTTCTTTCCTACATATTAAATCTTTCCAACACTTCATTAACATATTTTGTTTGTGAGATAAAAATCCCATTTTCATTTTTCTCTACTTCTATTCCCAAGAAGTACTTCAGCGAACCCATATCAGTCATTTCAAATTCTTCCTTCATGACCTTTTTAAAATTTTTAATAAGGTAATCATCATTACCTGTGAAAATTACATCATCAACATATAACACAACAATTAGCATTTTTCCATATTTTTCTTTAATGTAGAGGGTGGGTTCTCCCTCACATTTTTCAAATCCATTTTCCAGTAGATAGGAATCTATCTTACTGTACCACGCTCTTGGCGCTTGCTTCAGCCCATAAAGAGCTTTATTCAATTTACACACTTTGTGCTCTTGGCCTTTCTTTTCGTAGCCTAGAGGTTGTTCAATATAAACCTCTTCCATTAACACTCCGTTTAGGAATGCTGACTTCACATCCATTTGGTAAAATTTCCACTTGTTTTGTGCTGCTATGGACAACACTGCTCTCACGGTTTCCATTTTAGTAACCGGAGCAAAAGTTTCTTCATAGTCTCTCCCATGCTGCTGGAGTGGTTTGAGTCCTCGATATGACATTTTTTCCCTTTTTTCTTTTTAAATTTGACCCATCCATCATGGGATGGACGGGCCAACATTACTTGAAGACGGTTGTTGACTGGAGGACAAGTATCCTTATCTGAATCGGATGAGGATGTTTCATAAGTGCATTTATGTGTGTTCATTGAAACAGTAGGTGCCTCAGGGCCTACCGAAGGTGAATCCTTTGTCTGTTTTGTATCCTCCAATTCTTCTTCAAACTCCTCCTCATCTGAGCTAGAGGACTCAATGTCATCCCTGGGAGGTGGATCACATGGCTGCCATATTTTAGATTTAGATTTGTGGATGCCTTTCTTCTTTTGGGCGAGGAAGATGGTGCATGTGTTCTGAAGGTGCCCAGTTTGATGGTAGTGTCGACATCGGAAGGCAGTGTTCTCATAGTCCAGGGTTTGAGTCCACAAGAGATCACCAACTTTGAGGTTGATTAGATCAGGTAGACCTTTACTGATGTCTATTTCAATGCACATTCTTCCAAAGGTGTATATACCTTTCCGCCCATAGAAGGGTCCGTTTCCAGGAATCGGCCTAGGTTGTTTCCAATTCCCTGAAAAATAGAGTAGTACCATAAGTGCGCTGAAAGGTTTGGAAGCCTCACCCAAATAGGGAGCTTAGTGATGATTTCTATAGAGGGATTTAAGTTTGGAAACCAGGGGTTGAGGAATAGCCCTGCCTTTCCCCAAAACCATGGAACCCCACTTAGGACCTTTTGATAGTCTTCTTCAAAAGCGAATACCACTATGAAGAAACCCTTTGAGCAAAATAGAACCTTGTAGTTATTAGTCCATGTTGATTGAATCCATTGGTAGAGATCTGTTAAGCACGGCCACAGACCATTAAAGCGAAAAATGATAGTTGATTCTAAAAACTGTTGAAGTTGATCTTCAAATAGTGGGGTGGGAAATTTCTATAGAGAGGGTTTCCTCCAGTTTTTCAACCAAAAAAGTCTTAGGAGCCTTAGAGGGTTGAGAAGCTTTCTTGGAGGGTTGAGCATGGACCGCATCCTTATAGGAGAAAGCTGGGGCAAAAGATGGCTACCCGCGTGCTCCCCCTCGTAACCTGAGGGTTAAAACCACAGTGGAATCTCTTTCTATGTTGTAAAATGAGAGCAGTATATGGGATTTGAGTTGTTTACCTTTATGAAGAAGTCGCTAAAAGGTTGGAGGAATAATCAACCTGAGTTCAATGGCAGGTAAGAGATGTAGCACTACATTTGTTAAGTGAAACCAAAGAAGCAAGGTTTTGTCAGATACGAGAGAGATCTGGATCTGGAAAGAAGGGGAAGGAGGATTCGAGGTTTCTTGTTTTCCCGAACACGTCCAAGAGGCCAGAGAGATGGGCTCTGTTGGTGTGCAGCTGCACAGGGAAAAATTGTGGTTGATATCAGATCCCTAGAGAAGTGGCGGTCTTGGAACAAAAACAATGGAGCTACGCAGAGGATTGAAGATCCGTCGAGGTTCCGGGATGGGTAGGAGCGCTATGGGCTTCTCTCACTGGTTAATAATGGTTGAAGAGTCTTCATAGCTATAGAGGGGTTACCTTTCATTTGGATCCGGCCTTCAGAGGCTACGCAGGCCTATGAGGGATGGAGATATGTTGTCTTGTTGGTTGCGCAGAGAGTTGTGCAGGTAGAGGCCCAAGAGCCACGCTTCTGAACGCATCGATTTATGTTACCTTGACGCATGCATTCGAGACGAGTCTTCTTCGAAGTTTGTTCTATTTTCTGACCTCGCAGAGCCTCCAGACCTGACTGAAGCAAGGTGGTGGTGGCAGAGGGAGGAGAAATATTTCCTGAGGTTCATTTGACTAGATTGGATCTTGTGATTTTTGTCATATAAGTCTCATGGTTGTGATCAAAACCTATTCTGGAGCCTGGTGAGAGAGAATATTTGGGTGAACCTGATAGCAGGCCACCGTGAGTTGCAAGGCAAAGCAGGGGTGTGTCGGTGGCTTCTGTGAGGAAAAACACGCTCGCTTGAACCCTATCAATCTCGTTCCAGCCTCTATTTTTCAAACAAATGTTATGCAAAATTGTTTTCGAATATTTCTGAAGTTTAGAAATGTTGGCCCACTTAAAAATACTTTGATTTTGGGACTCTTTTTAACTTTTATTGGAAATGACCCAAACTTTGGACATGGACTAGGACACAATAAAAATCTGAAAACAGTGATACAATGGTGATTACACCATTAATATTTTCAGTGCTAACAGTGGCTCCTATTGGGGATGTAGTACTCCCTGTGAGGCTTCAAGGACTGTAGACTTAGTGCCTCAAAAACTCTTGAATCTTAGAAGACTTCTTAAAAGTAAATACTAGGATTGCCCATTGACATACTGGACTAAAAAATGACAATATATACAGACATATGTACCATTGGGCATGGAGTTTATTGACACATCACACTAGATATTTACGATGGAGTGACTCAATTGAATTACTAAATAAATAAATTCTTAAGAAAATTACCATTGAATGGGCCTCCATTCAGCTGATCATCATCCACAAGTTTGAGTAAAAAAGTATTATTCTCCAAAACTTTAGCAATTCTAAATAGCCCAAACCACAAATTTTCGAACTTACCATGCTTTCCATGGTCTTCTCTCCTAGCATCCCAATGTAGCACCAAATCATTCTCCTGAAACAACTATTGATTTTCTCTTTTATCAAAAATAGATTTGACTTTAGCCTGATACTTTTGAACTTCTTCTAGCAACAATTCTCTGATTTGGTGTGCCTCTATTAACTGTAGCATTCTCCTTTGGACTGGGTTTTCAAGATCAACTTCATCTTCTAGGAAATTCATCACAGGAAGAGCTAATTTTAAAGGCATTACATCATCAGTACCATATAGAAGCTGAAATGAAGACATTCCAATTGATTTTTTACCACTTACTCTATGTACCCACAAAGCATGTGCCAGCTAAGTGTCCCAATTCTTCTTATTTTCAGGCAACATTTTCTTAATAATCCTCACCAAAATTTTATTGGATGAATCAGCCAATCCATTACCTTGAGGGTAATAAGGTGTGGAATGAGTCAATTCAATCTCATATTGCTGACAAAAGTTGTACATCTTATCAGACTTAAAGGCCATTGCATTATCAATTACTAATTTCTGTTGGCAACCAAACCTTGACATAATATTTTCCAATAGAAATTTGATAATTACTGTATCATTAGCATGCCTCGTTGGTACATCTTCAATCCATTTAGTGAAATAGTCTGTAGCTGGGAGAATCCATCTATGATGTCTTGATGAAGGTGAATGAATTTCACCGATGAAGTCTAGCCTCCACTGCTAGAAAGGAACATCTGCTGAAATAGGAATGAGAGCTAATGGTAGCAATTTCTTTTTACCAGCAAATTTCTGACATTCGACACAGCTCCTGACTTTTGAAAAGACATCAGAAAAAAGAGTTGGCCAATAATAGCCAACTCTTAAGATTTTGTTTGCAGTGGCTCTCCAATATAAATGTCCTCCACACACTCCTGAATGTATCTCTGTCATAATATCCTAGGATTTTGCTTCATCTATAGATCTTAACAAGACTCCAATAGGATCCTTCCAGTAAATTTGATCTTCCAACATGAAATATTTCACAGCTCTCAATTTAAAAGCTCTTCTTTCAGATTTCTCCATTTCAAGTGGACAGTTGAAATTAAAAAAAAAAAAGTAAAATATATCCTTGTACCAATATGAATTAAATATTTCAGGATAATTAGCAATACCTTCTCCATATTCTCATTCAGTTGCCCATACATTTAGATTTAATGCTTTACAATTAGATTCAACCATCAAGCGAGCCAAATCCTGACCCTTTATCAATTTAGTTGGTTTGATTTCAACATCAAATTCCAGAATCTTGGGCAGCCATCGTCCCCTTATGCCATCTGAATCTAGCTGCAACAATACATCTTTAACAGTGATATCGAGCACAAAAGCAATTATTTTTGAATGCAACACATAATCTCTAAAAGACTTTAAAGCCTTAACTAATGTGTATGCTTGTTTTTTAGTCAAGTTTTACTTTAATTCAACATCCCTTAAAGCATGACTTAAAAATGGAATTGGCTGCTCCAAACCCTCGGTGTTCTTCTGTAGTAAGACAGTTGCAATTGTTTCTTCTGAAGCATATGAAAAAATCAAGAAAATCCTTTTCAAAATCATGACTAATCAAAACTGGTGCTTCAGTCAAGGTGGACCTAATTGTTGAAAAAAAATTCTTTGCTTCATATCTCCACTTAAATTCTACATCTTATTTCAGCAGTACATTTATATGTTTGATCAGCTCTACAAAATTAGGAACAAAACGCCTCGGAAAATTGATTTTCCCTAAAAATAGCTGCAATTCCTTTTTATTTCTTGGCAAATCAATCTTTTGAATAGCTTCTACTCTTCCCATATCAATAAAAATTCCACTTTATGTTATAATATGTCCCAATAACTTACCTTCTTGGACAACAAAATATGACTTTTTTGGGTTTAAGGACAAACCAAACTTTTTGCATTTGTCAAAAACTTGTTTCAAATGTTTCAGGTGATCTTCATCAAATTTTGAATATACTGTGATGTCATCCAAATAAATGACCACAAATCTGTCCTTTTCTCTAGCAAAGGCAATGTCCATTTCCCTCTGAAAGGTTTCACCTACATTCATCAAACCAAAAAGCATTTTGTTGTCCATGAATGTGTCGTAGGGTGTTGCAAATGTTTTATTTTCTTTATCTTTCTTGTCAACTGAAATCTGATTATAGCCTGAAAAGCCATAAATGATTAACATTATTTTGGATCCTACAACCTTCTGCAAGATATAATCCATTTTGGGCACTAGATAGTTATCATTCAAGGAGCACCGGTTCAAGTTGCGAAAATCAACACAAATTCTTATCTCTCCATTATTTTTCCAGACTGGGACTATATTTTCTACCCAGTTAGAAAGTCTCAAAGGCATACTTAACTTTGCTCCATAATTTTCTAATTTCTTTCTCAATGATTGGGAGCAGCATGGGATTGATGTGTCTAATTTTTTGTGCTACAAGCTTTGCATCTGTTTTCAAAGGTATCTAGTGCTCCATTATTTTCTTATCATAAGTTTTCAACTCACTATAAGACCATGCAAAAATATCAGCAAATTCCTTCAGCGGTTTGATATATTTTGTTCTGGTTTCAAGAGAAAGGAATTTAGACATCTTGACTAATCTTGGTTGGTCTTATGTACCAATGTTACATTCTATTTTACTCTCTCCATCAACTTTTCTTTGAGGCTTGAGAAAAACATCATTATTATCAAACAGCCTTTATAAAGGAACTAAACCCTTAGGAATAAAGTTAGTTTTCAGATCTATAATGTTTTTCCCAAACATTGATTTCTTAAAAGGGCTGCTATTTTGGTTTTCAACAATTTCTTTCTCATCATCAATTTGTATGTCTGCAAACTCTTCTACACACTCTAAAAATTTCTGAATCTCCCTGTCATCTTCAAATACTTTCCAGTGCTTGATGTTATCAGGAATTGAAGGTCTGTTTTTTATTTGAACATCACAGACTACCTTGACATCTAGAGGAACTTTGAAATTACTAGCAGCAATTTCTAGTGAATCAACAATTTTATTTTCTTCACTAGTGACAAAATTTATATTAAATGTTGAAAATTAATTATCAATCAAATCCCATACTTTATTCTTATAATTCTTCAATTTCGAATTTTTCACTTGTAATTTTTTCTCACTTGCTTAATCACCAAAGGAAATTAGTTGTTCTGCTCCCAAATCTTTCACTGCTTTCATACCCAGCACAAGTGCTTCATACTCAGCAGTGTTGTTAGTGCTAGAAAATTGTAGTTTGTATGATATGGTCACCTTCTGCTGAGTAGGAGAAATGAGGACTACATTGGCTCCCGATCCTTCTCTTGAAGAGGCTCTGTCAAAGTACAATTTCCAGGTCTGTCCTCTTTCTAAATGGTTCTCATTTGCACCTTGAAAGTGTTGTTTTTCACTTATTTCGGGCTGAAAATTATTATCATCAGCAACAAGGTACAAAATTGATGACCTCAATTCCTTTTCTTCAGCATATATGGGATGATTTGATGGACTGTGTTGATCACTAATGATGTAGGCCATTTGATTTTCCCTATACATCCTTCTGAATTCCCCTCCAAATACTGGGATAGTAGCATATGACATGTCCATCTGAAGGGTACCTCCAAATTTCTTAGACCAAGATCTGGAAAGTAACATCCCAAATATAGAAGAAGTGTCGACAACCACAATGTCCATCAGTAAACTCTTAGTAAGCATTTGGGTAAGGGAAACAACCAAATCCTTAATCACTCCTAGACACTTGACTTTTTTGGAGTCAAAGCTGTAAAGGTCATGGTATTTCTTGGTGATCTCTAATCCCAATTCATCCATCACTTTCTTTGGCATGAGATTGTGGGAAGCTCCAGAATCTAACAAAAAATTATGGAGCATTTTGTCATGTATATTGAGTGATAGGTAGACAGATGGTGATTTATCATCATTTTGGTCTTGGACATGACAACCTAGATAAATAGTGGGATGCTCATCCTCAAGGTTGATTGAATCAAGAGCGAGAGGAGGCTGCAACAGACTCTTAAAAGACTCTTTATATGATGGATTTTTTAAATAATTCCAATAGTGGGACTAGAATTTTGATTTTATTCAATTCATATTTGAAACTAAAATAAATTGGAACTAATTCCTTTTTTTCTATCGTAATTTTAACAATTGGGGAAAAAATTTGTGGTGGAGGAACCTCATTTACCTTGGCCTTATGTTTAGTAGCTTGCTTATCTGAATCTGATTTTTGTTAAGGTTGTTGAACATGACCTTTTGACCTCAAAGGGTAATTTATGTTTTCAACTTCTTGTTGTTTTTTTATCATTATGTGCATAAATTTGAGCATTAATATTATCAGAAAACAAACAAATTCTTGATCCATCTTCATATTCTTACAATGTCAAACATGTTGACTATGAAGTTTCTCCCACATGGTTTATTTCTTCATGTTCTTCCTCATTTAGTTGTTGTTATTCTTCAGCAAAATTATTCAAAAGAGGCTGAACATTTTGATCATCAGCATTCCTCCTTGGGCACTGTAGGATTTGTTGAGGCTGAAAAGGCCTCCTGAAGGGAGCCTGATTTCTATTAGCTTCATTTTGATTGGATCTAGCAGCTGGATTATTTTCTACCTCTAATTTTGACATCTTAGAGGCAAGTTCCTTGATCAAATTGGACATTTGATCGATATTTTCTTCTGCTGAAAGAGACTTAGAAGAAGAAGGCTTTTCTTCTTTCATCTTCTTTTTATTTTTTGCTGCCTATTCTTCCTCCATTTTTAATTTATTAGAAGCCATGATATTAGACTACACTCCAATTGCAGCCTCCTGCATACTTGTCAGTTCTGTGCTTTTTCAGCCCTCAACCATAAAGAAAATTCATAATCTAAAGCATTTGAAAAATTTATCATATTTGTGGTTTTAGTCGGTTTAATTTCTTTAGGAATTTTCTGATAAATCTTATTAAACCTCTTAGTAAAATCAGGTAATGACTCATCTGCTTTCCTCTTCAGAGTTCCAAATTATGTAATATAATAAACATAGTCTTTCCTATCACCCCAATGGTTCACAAATATCTCTTCTAATTCATCAATTCTTGTTATTGAATTTGGAGCCAAACTTCTAAACCATTTTTGAGTTTCACTATCCAAGCTCTGAACAAAGAGTCTTTTCAAGACATCTTCATGTTCAATATTCTGATTGTCAGCATAACTATAGAAAGCCACTAAATGTTCTTCAACAGAAACTCCTTCTCCCTCCCCAGTGTATTTTGGAAGATATTTCAAGTAATCTCCTTGGGGAAGTGGATGCAAGGGTTAAGGGAGGACATTTGGTGCATATCTCGTAGCCACTATCTGATGCATCCTTGTAAGGGCAGGCTAAGCCATATTTTTCTGATGTACAATTGATGTAGTTATTTGAGAAATAGGAATTACAATTGGTGAATTTTGATTCTGATTTGGGACAGCAAAAAATTGAGGTTCTTGAGTTGATTTTTCAGGCTTTGGAACTGAGAAGAGTGGGTTTTAGAAAAGATGAATAGAGGATGCATTGACTTCTCCTTCAATAGAAGAATCAGAATCTAAAGTTGTCTCTTGAGGGTATGGAGTTAATTCAGCCTTATTTTGCTGAGCAAGGAAATCAGATAAGTTAAAAGTAATACCTTTAAGTGCATATTCTTCAAAAGGATGAGAGGAAGATGACCCAACAGTTGGATTTGGAGAAAAAGGAAAATACTCTTGCTGAGGGGTAATAAGAGGTTGGTATTCAAGATGAGTCTGAAGGAAATTTAAAATAGTCTTGAAGCCTTCTTCATTCAAAATATCCCTATCAAGGAAAGGTGCAATAGACAATACTTATTATAATTCCCCTTCAGTTAGCACAAATTATTTTGACTTCTTTTCAACACTTAGAAATTTAGTTTCTTCCTCTTTGACTGGAACATTACTTATTTTAGATTTACTAGGTGATGAGTAAGAAAAAAATTTTAGTTGAGCCTAGGTTAACAATATCTACTTTATTTTCTATAGGAGTAGATTCAACCTGATATTTTTCAACAGAACCTTTTGAAACTAAAACCTCCTTAGATTCTAAAGTAGATAGAGGTACCTTTTGCTTTGGAACTTACTTTTTGTGTACCTTCTTCGCTAACTGAGATGTGGCTTCAACTAATCTCTGTTTTCCTTTAGCATCTTTGATAATTTTCTCTAGGTCAACAACTCGAGTCACGGTTGAGGATATCTAATTCCTCCTTGTAAAAGGAGGTCTTGAAACCCCTCTTCCTCTTTGTGGAGTCGCCAGGTGAAAAAATTTGCAGTCTTCTTTAGTTCATCGATTATTGTTCACCATCAAGAGTTGATTATAAACAATTCATAACAATAGACTTAGGAGAATACTTCGTTACAAGGCCTTCGTCTTTCGACAAACGCACCAAAAGATGTTGGCACTGGAATCACCACTTGGACTGCAGCAAGCACCTGACCAGACATATCTTAAACTCTAAGGAAACTTTAATGTTTTGTTTTATGAGATTGGAAGATGGTATAAAATCTGATTCATTGAAAAGATATTTCAGTCAAATCTGCAGTTATACTAATGAGGGTGTTTTAACTTGATGTGGTAGCAAGATGCAAGTTTGTAGTCTATGAGGAGAGGAAATTGTGAGATGAGAGAAGAATCAGTAGGTATGTAAAACAGAAATCTACTGCATTTAGTATAAATTCACAAAAGTAGTAGTTTGACAATATTCCATTGAAAGAAAGCTATTTCTAATCTGACAAGATTGTCACTGAAATATCATGAAGAATAACTATCATAAGCGATGCTCTTCCACTATTATAACATATATTTTATTAGGAATTCTCACTGTGTGAGACTAACAAGAAGCGGTAAAATGCATAACATGCTTAAGAGACTAATAAAAACACATAAAAATATGATGATTTGCAAACTGGAACTGGAAGAAAGGAGATATGGAAACACAAGTGAAGTAGACAATACACATATCAAATTGGTAATAAGTCCTTAGTAGTATCATTCCATTTCATTCACAAAAAAAAATTACAGATCATATAAGTCAAAATTCCATAACCACCAACCAACCCTGAGTTCATATCAATTTGGCACATATATACAAAATATCATACTGTCATATTTCAGAGAAAAAGGTAAATCTATTTCAAAATTCATTACAACCTTGTGCAAGAGGTGAGGCTTATCCCTTAATCTTAATTATAAAGTACCACATTAAAAACAAGATAAACCTCATGAAGGTGCCTAAAGGCTGTCACTCTGAAATGGTTGTGTGAGGTGGCAGCCTATTCAAAGACCACTCTTTTGTTTTATTGCAACCAATCTTCAGCAAAAAGTGTAAAAATTGTGGGAATTCCATGTGGTTGTCTCCTATTAAATGTGAAAAATAGAAACATGATATTTCAGAGAAGGCTGCATATAAGAAACTTGGAAGAATCCATTGCAAATGAACAACCTCTCCACTTCATCTGCTTAATGTCACCATCATGATTCAAAATAAAAGTAGCCCATTTCCATCACATGCTGATATTTCAAAATAATTTCTACTTCGTAGAAAAGGTATCAATAACTGGAAAACATGGAACATTTACCCAAAAAGTTTTCTCCAAGTCAGTCTTGTTCTTCATTCATAAAAGGTCCAGAATAGAAGCAAAGATTCTTATGCCTTCTGCTTTAGTTACCTTTTTAACATACCTCTTTTTCTATGCTTGCCTCTCTAACTGAGCTTTCTACTTCCTTTCAATTTTGTCTTATGGGCTTTCTTCAATGTTGATAATTCCATCCCTCAGTTTAGGATTGGCAATCAACTTGTTGTTTAGCCTGAGTTTGTTTCTTGGTCTAGTATGAGGTCTTTTGACATATGGATTAGGGATGAATTTGGACCTCTTTCCTTCATGTATAAATTTACTAGACTCTACCTCCTTGTCTTCTGACTCTGTGTACTCAGGATCACTACTGTCTTCAAATGAGGAATAAGAATGTATCTCATTTTTCTTCCTCTTCTTGATTGAAGAATAAATGGAGGATACTGATTTAGCCAAGGTAGGCTCTTCTTCTACGGTAGGCTCTGTCATTTTTTGTTTGTCTTTCTTGAGAGAAAGCCAAACTTCTGAGAGGGTGGACTCAGTGAGAGATGTGCCACTATTTGGCTGCACTTTAGAGATGACTGAGGAATCTAGCTTTAACTTTTCATACCAAGGTTGACTTCCACTAGTGAGAAAACAGGCTTAGGTGCAAGAAGAACAAGGTTGATTTCCACTAGTTCTTCTGCCATGAAAAGTTTCTTCTTAGGTTGGCTTCTTGAAGGAGGCAATTATTAAATTTATTATTTGACATAAGCTTCTTAGGAGAAGATGGTGAACTATGTGAAACAAGGGCAACACTAGTTTGCTCATGGAGGTCGTTCTTATTTGGCCTCCCTACCTTTCTTCTGGAATTAATACTGCGAAACCCTTCCTCTCTTAAGAACCTATCCCAAGTAATTTTCTTCTTTCTGAGATGATATAAAACTAAGATTTTAATTAGCCCTCTGTGATACAAATTATGCAACTAGTTTGGAATTTTTTGTAGCTTGAGGGACATTTTAAACAGATATTTGTATAGAAAATAGGGTAGATTCAGAGGTTTTTCTCTTGAGATGTGGGCTAGTAATCTCAACTGATAACAATGAACAGAAGAAAACCTCCCTTTGCATGTGATGTATTTCTAGATTGAGGTAATAACATGCTACCACGTGGATTTAAAACAAGAAATGTGAGCAGTTGAATTCCATTTCATATCGACATATTCGGGCTTAAGGTAAGAACATACTTCTTTAGGCAGCGCCTTTCTTTGAAACTAATTTTCACCGGTTGCAGAAGACTTGGTTGCACGGGCTATGATAGCCTCAGAAATGTTGAATGTTTTGCTACCTAACCTAACCTTTTTTCCATTGAAAAACTCAGCGAAATCTTGAGCCAGTGCCACGTTCTCCCTAGAAAAATTATGGAGGAATTTATACCAACCTACATTTTTTAATTGAGATTTTTCCCTTGCATCCAAAAATCTTGTGTTAGCAGGCTCTGACCTATTTACCTTTCCTCCTTTCCCCATTTTCCGATAGCTAAATTTCTCATGAATACAACCATTTAACTCTAGTTGCAATGTTGTCCATGAAACCTGAGACTACTTGCTGGAGGATTGGTTTTTTGTTTACATGTATCATGCATAGAGGCCTCAGGTTGAGTGATGACTAAGATCTCTTCTCTAATTTCGTTCCTGTAATTACGACAAGGAGTAATGACACATTTTTGAAATGATTCAAAATCCAGCATCGAATCATCCCACTAAGCTTCACACTTCCACATAATCATTACATGTGCTTTCTTTCTTGTATAAATCTTAATTCAGCACGAAAATACATTTTAACACGAATTACATATGAAACTGTGGTTCTTGGGCCCCACAACCAGTTGACCAATCGGAAGCAATCGCACATCGCAACTTTCTGTCTTATCGCAAATAGGTCACCCGCAAATTTAACTCTACATTGATAACGACTAAACCATAAACTATGAGATGTGAAATATGCACTGGTATGCTACACCGACACGTGCCCTTCACCTCATCGCATCGCAAATCACTTAACATACCATACGATTTCCTTAATGGTAAACTCTAAAAACCGCGATTTGTGAAAACGCTCCATTTGTGATTTAATCCCCATCATTGATCTGCGCCCAGATATGATGGTCTTCCTTGCTTGCCCTTAGTCACATCGCAAATTATATTGTTTAGTTTTCAATGTCATCTTAGTCGTCGGTTTATTTCCCTTTGGATCTGAAATTGGATCATGGTCGTCCATTCATCCTACACGCGGTTCATCTTCGTTGCTTCATTCCTTAGTCTAATTCCTGGCGAGCTTCCTTTAAACATTCTTTGTTGCTCTTCTCTGGATCTTCCTCTTTTTTGGTCAATTTGTTTTCTTCAGGCAGTGCTTTGCTTTTAAAGAACACTGTGATTGCAATAATTTCCACGAAGCCTTAATTTTCCTACTTTGAAAATTGGTCACCTGTTTACATGTAACCTCTTTATTGAGATAACCAAATCTTTGTAAAATAACTACGCATTTCACTATGTGGAATATATGACTTTAATTTCTGAGAAATAGCTTCCTTTTACTGCATTAATGTTTTGACAATGAATTTGCAACAAAGGTAGCTATTATTCTAGACCAAATGACTACAACTTTATTACCAAAACAACGACAAACATTCAACACTATCATAAGTCAAAAATAGAGATTTTAACTTATTTTAGGACTCTAAAACATTATGACACCTATTCACTTAAAAATACTTTGATGTTGGGAATTTTTTTAACTTTTATTGGAAATGACTCAAACTTTGGACATAGACTAGGACACAATAAAATTATGAAAACAATGATACAATGGCGATTACACCATTAACATTTTCAGTGCTAACAAAACCTCCTTGAGAATGTTTTGTTTCTCGCTTCTCAGATAATCATCAAATAACTTCTGACCATACCCTATATTTATCTAAATAATTGTCCATCTGAATTCATACTCGAAACTAATAGAATAAATGGAAGAATCTTGAGCTTCATTTAATATATGTTATTAAATAAAAATAAACCAAGTGATATCATCAGATTGAATATGGCCAAGCTTTAGGTTTGGTACTATCAGCACTTAATGTGTAATATCCCCAACCAGTTGACTCGGTTGGAATAAATAATAACAATAATAACAATAATAATAATTTTAATAGTAATAAATAAATAAGCGGCATAAGCCCATGGTTTTTGTTTTTTGCCCCACGTAATTTCCCACAGTTTCTTCTGAGCATCCCAACTATAAATGGAGGAGGAGGATTAGGAACTAGATATGGAATTTGGTTTTCTCGCTATCAATATTTGAGAGCTTAGGCAAGTTTTCGCGTGAGTATTTTTAGGTGAGATCATGAGCCTCTCTTTGGTGGGACCAAATCTCACCCTACTAGGTGAAACCAATTTCGGTGGCCTCTCCGATCACCCTAGTTGACCATGTTTATATTGATGTTTTAGTGGAGAGAGAGTTTGTGTATTTCAATATGCTATATTGAAGGATCTGATATTTTTCCTTGCAATTATTCCCATGATTTATTAGAGCAATCCAGTTGGATACCATTCAAGGGCATTAGAAGCAATATATGCATGATAGGGTTCTTGTCTTCGACGAAAAACTCCTCACAACATCTATGTCTTTGCTTTCCTTGTCGAAACATGATCATAGCAGGGAAATATTCTCTTGAGAGTCGCAGATCCCAAGCCCTTCCACTTGCATCAATTTTGTCGTAGCACATGGGAGGGCCAACATATGATTTCAGTGCTGCAATGTGCACCATAGTGTGAAGGATATCGCGGGCTCACTGTACCAAAGAGAAGGGTGATCTGTCTGTAGCACTAGAACATAGGGACGCAGCATATGTGCAATATAGGAAGGTGCCAATACACCATGGCGAAGGACACATGGCTCCAACCTTAACTTCATAATTCTATCACACCGAGTAAAAGGAGCAAGGCCCCTAGTGAAGGACGCTCGACTCCCATCCTACAATGCAACTCTCCCCTGCCATGAGCCACTATAGCATCACGCATATGCTAAGACCAAGATTATAAACAATGTTCATGGTGCATCAAGGAAAACCTAAAATGAGCATACATACCAATAAATTGTTAACTGCTCATTTTCAAACACATAGAATTGTTATGGTGTTCCACTAATTTTTTGAAAACCATAGTTTCCTTGTGTTATCGGGTTGTGATGTTGAATAGGAGACGAACCCATCAAGTGCCAGCACCTAGGGTTTACCCGCATGGTCCCTTCTAAAATCCATAACCACTATACTACCTTGTACTTTATGAAGCAATTGAGATCAGAGGTGAACTAGTTCACTCACAATGTTTACAGAAATATTATCAATTACACACTGTGAATTACTATACATTCCCATTTTCGTAAGAAACTTGCCCTAGAAAGCAAAAATCGATACAGCGAATACCAGGAATTATAGATTAACCAACAATCCATTTTTCCTGAGCAGAAATTCCCTCAAACCTCTCCAGTCTTCAAACATGTTCCGAGGTGAAACCTTCATCACATTAACCAAAAGGCTTGAGGTACATACCAAAGTGCGCACTGAGCCTTCATGCCTTGATTGTCTCTTGCCATGTTCCTTTTTGACACCAACACCCGAAGAGGAATGTAAACCACCTTCCGAAGACACCAAGAATATAGCCCAGTAAATGCATGCATGCAATATACAACTCTCAACACCTGAAGGGAGATATAAATCTCGCACAAAACCCAAACTAACAGCCAGCTACAGAGTTGTAGGTCCTTTATTTCTTCGCTCATGGGAAGGCGTTAGATCGACCGCCCATGTGCCCTATCCTTTTTTATACTAACCATGACTATGATGCCTAATTGGATCATTTCCCACATTGCACCCCGATCAATGATAATCACTGGCATAGTTAATGATTTGTAAAGAAGAATAAAATTGAGGTAAAATTTGGTTCATCATGAAATATTGATTCACCCCCTCACTATTTTTAACAGAGAGAATGCATTTTAAACAAAGTCATGAGCTAAGTTTGAATAATCAAAATCCATGAAATAATAATATTATCTATTTAAAATAGTATATTTATGATATTCTCTATTTAAAATATTATATCTATGATATTCTCTATTTAAAATAGTATATCTATGATATTCTCTATTTAAAATAGTATATCTATATTCAAGGAGACCTAGTTTTGCTTAAATGATGTCACTATTGATTAAAAAAAATATGAGGTTCTAATATCTTTACTACAAGTCCTCTCTAATATGTTCTTCAAAACGAAGGTTCTAACCACAATAATATGTTCTTCAAAAAAAAGGTTCTAACAACAATATCATTTATATGAAACATATACAACAAATATGTTTATGAACTCAACCGAGAACAAAGAATTCTTGTACGTAGAATATTAATGAAATAATTCTTTATTAATTCTACAATGGTCCTTGAAATTGAGAATGATGCCCAACTCCGTCAAAATAAGCTGGTTTCTTTGCATCTCTATCAATTTTTAAAAGGTGACCATCTCCTCACACCCAAAATGAGCACCATTCCATATCCACATGGTCAATAGGATGCACACGCCAAAGTATCCAATTTATGTAGATCGAGTAACTTTATTGAAGCATGATATGAAGGATTTTGAATTCTTGTGGTCAAGATGGAGCATGGGTTCAAATTCTAACATTCAAATTCTCCAGTTAATATGGAAATTTTTGACTCCTCGTAAACTAATCGACCAAGCCTAGGTGCTTTCAAGTTTCAATAGTTTGGTCAGTGGTTCAAATCTAGGTAAAAGCCTCCACATGAGCATGTTGAACAATTAGCCTTGGGCATGTCTTCGGTATGGCTTGCTTGCTTGAGTGAGCTAGTGTTCACAACGAACTCATTACACTACCAAAATCGTAGAGGGATGGAACACAAAGCCAAAAATAAAGTGGTGAAAACCAAGCAATGAGGACCAAGCATGATGGAGGAGACCAATACACAAATTAGATGGAAAGAAGAGCTAGATTGTATTAAGCATGGGCACATCGAGATATCACAACTAAGAAAATGGTGAAAGAAGAGCAAAGCTATGAGTGGATGATGAAGAAATTTTTTTTTAAAGGATGATAGGTATGAGCATCGCTCGTAATAGTATGAGCATGACAGTGGACTGTTTCTGAAAATATAGTGTGAACAAAATACCAAGGCAAACGATGATCAAAAGACTAGAGAAACACCTGACGTTAGGAATGCTCGACATGTCAAGTAAATGAAAAACTCCCAAAATTGGATATATATTTCATAAATGAGAATAGACTTATATAACATACAAGAGTGACCCTTAGATTTCATCTTCTGAGGTGGGTTCTTATTCTAACTATTCGTATTACCTTTTATTTATATGTACAAATTATTCATCCAATGTCAAGGATTAGATGTCTAACACTTCAACTAAGACTTATGTTTTCCCCATCAACCATATCAGGGTCCCGAGGGTCATATTTAGTACTCAAGACCTTGTGAAGATACTAACATTCTTTCTTATAGGCCAATGATATCATCCATAATTTATGTGTGGTTATTTGAGGCATTTTCCATGGCTCTAGAAGCCTCAAATATTTCATTCAATTCTAAGGCATGACCTTCTTTCCTATATCATTTCCATGGCCTCGAGACACATAATACTACTCAAAACCACCTACTGGCATCACCATCTGAAATTATAGTCCAAGTATACCCTTAGGAGGTCATATGCAGTTGTTTATGATATCCTTTTTGGTTCTATATGTCTAGGAATTTCCTATAGGACTTAAGGTTCAACCCTGTCCAAGGCCTTCAGACCCATTTTTTAGGTGACATTATTGGGCCCAAACGCCTAAAATATTTATTTAAGGATTAAGGATAGGTTTTAATCCCTTGAAAATTTTCAAGGCATTGTAACATGGATGTATTCAAATTCATTGTGAAAGTAAGGCCAATATTCCACTAGCCATGTTTTACATAATGAGACTTACAAATAGAGCTCAAAACACTCTAATGGTACCGATATCCTAAGAAAGAGGGAGATGATACTCTCAAAACATTATGTGTGGTGGTTAAAGGTGTTTTACTTGGGGATCTGATGAGTGGAAGCTTACTCAAGGTCTTAATGCTTGTTTTTACCTCTCTTAACCATATCTAATGCCCCACAACCCATACTTCATGCTCGAAACCTTCTCTTATTATCAATATTGAAACTTGAATAACAAATATCCTTAAGATATTATCTATGGTGGTTTTAGGACTTAATGATGGGTCTTGAGCCATGGAAGCTACTTTTTAGAACCAATAAGAAAGTTTCATCACTTGACCTTGGTCCAACTCTTCATAATTGTACCTACTTCTAGAAAAACCCTAATGGTGACAATATTCCCACTAGGAAGTAAAGGATACAATTGGGAGATATCGTGTGTTGGTTCAAGGTGTTATTTGTGATTCAAGTTTCCATGTGAAATTAAGCTATTGTGGCCTTGGATGCATGAATTCAAGGTGTGTTTTGTGGCCCTCACCGATGCTAGTATTGTTGAACCCTTAGTTAAACTGAGAGGGGGGGTGGGGTGAATCAGTTTATTACATTCATGGTCTTCACATAATCATCATGCACATGGACAACAGATATAAGTGGAAACACATAAGGGAGAAAACCACATATTATTATTTTTGTGATGCAAAGGAAAGCTACAACTCCCTCTCACCACTGATCTTTTGTAGACTCCAACCTATAGGAGGCTACTTACTCAAATTCTGCAAGCTACAACTTGCAAGGAAGCTCCAACTCCCATCTATTTTCTACAGGATACAACCCATATGAGGCTCCTACCTCAACCAGCTACAACCGGACATATATCAAGCTAAAACTTGATATGGAAGCACCAACTTCCTAAATTACAATAATATAATATGTTGATTTATATGGATATCAGCTCTGTTTTACTCCTCCTTCACTACTGCCCTTCCAGCCTTCAAATCTACTTCATATCAGCTCTAGATGTGCATAGCAGCTCTATCTGCTCTCTCTCATTCTTACACTCTCTAACCTCTCTATGCATATTAAAATAACATAATTTATAGAGATCACTTCATGGTTATTTGCATTCTATATGGGAATATGAAGTGAATAGGCATGACTCTTGCCTTCCTCCCACTCATTTCCCCACTCAGTATATTCAGGATGTTACAACAATATATACGCTCTTTTTAGTATTAATTGGAGTTTTTATTTTCCTTGGAGACTGTCCTTTGCATCACAAACAATATAAAATAATCAATACATTTACAGTTACAATCAAATATTTCACTCAGCCCTTTCAGCTTCTTAGGTTTGTTGTGTGTTTGTCCTCTTTTGCTTGTTGTCCCTTTGTCGTTTATGTTTTTGCAGTTATATTTCCAACTGTGCTGTAGCATTACTGTCTTTGCTCAACTTGACCCATGCCTTTATGTTTTACACTGCCTCTTCCTATTGCCGATGCAGCACGAAACTGCCATTTTAAACAATAATGTTACTTGTGGGTTATGGTGCACATAAACTCCCTTTCAATGCAGTGGATCACAATTTTCAAGCTTTATTAACATACATATGTTTAGCAAACAAACAATGCATACTTTATAATAGAACGCACATAACATACATCCCTTACATATACGCGGAATAGGGTTTTCGGGTCCCACAATACTTGACCAATCATAGTACATCGCATTCGCTTACCCTCAAATTTTAACATTTAGCAATAAACATATCTCCTGTCTTGTGCAATATGATATCGCATCACATCACATTCAACATAACTTATCGTGCAAACCTTAATACATAAAATATGCGATGTGCACTAATGTGCAGTGCTGACACGTGGCTCCTCCCTTTCATCGCATCACATCCAACATAACTTATTATGTGAACATTAAAACATAAAATCTATGATGTGCGTTAATGCCCAGTTCTGACACACGGCTCCTCCCTTTCACCGCATTGCAATTTTCTAACCGTACCGCATCGCAAACAAATTAATATACGTTGTGACGCCTTAGCACTATCCACTAACATTTGTGATGTGCGAACTTGTGATTCATCATCCGTCATTGATCTTCGTTGGATCCGACAGTCCACACTTGTCTCCTTGCTGATCCAATTCGCATCGCAAGTTAAATAACTTAACTTGCGAAGTCTTAACCGCGACCACTATACCCTGCGATATGAGATGTCTTCAAGGTTGTGATATGATCTTCCACCGCTGATCTACGCAAGATCTATGGTCCTCATTGTTGCTTGCAAATTTGATTTCTTTCTGCTATGTGATTAATATGGTATTCACTCAAACAGAGTATTGTGTAATATCTATGGTCATCGTTGTGTCTTGAAAATCCAATTGCTTTTTGCTATGTGATTAATACATATTCAAACAAACAAAGGATTGTGTAAGATCTATGGTCCTCGTTGTGTCTTTCAAATTCGATTTCCTTCTGCTATGCGCTGAAGAAATTTGCTTTGTCCCTTTTTAAAAGTGTTGATCTCTCCTGAGCTTGTTCTTCTCTTTGTTATTTACTCCACCTTGGGATTATCACACTTGCTGCAAGTTCATGAATCTGCCCAGCACGCTCATGATTATGCCTTTTTTTTTATGCCTTTGTTCCTTTTCTGCCTTAACTGCCTTTGATGCCTTTGCTCCTTTTCTTCTAAAGTTTCTCCTCTCTGCTCCTTTTCCTTTGTTGATGTTCTAATGCTACTCCTTGCCTTTATGTTTCTCCTTTGCCTCTCTTTTATGTTTTCTTACTAGATTATTTCCTTATCTGCTTCTTTTCCTTATTGTTGCTACTTCTCTGCTCCTTTTCCTTAATGATAGTTTAGGTGCTGTTATTTTGTGCTCCTTTGCCATCAATGACAATATTTCCAACAACCTCCCCCTTTGGCATTGATGGAAAAACTTCCTCCAACACTCCAAGACTTCCTCCCCCTTTCATTCTGAGAGGTGTCTTTCTTCCTCTTGTTTCTTTTCAGAAGAGCCTTTCTTCTTCTGCTTTCCTTTCCTCCCCCTTCGAAATCAATGGCAAAGGGTTGCACATTTCCCAGTGTAGTTTCTATCCTTGAATTAATTCTCTCTGAGTTGTGTATAGGCCTTCTTCTTCTAACTTTATACTTTGCTGCTCCAGGCCGGTGTATAATAGTTGTTGTGAGAACACTTTGAAAATTACTGATCTTGCATGAATGGAGGGCATGTCACCATATAATGTTTTGTACTTATATCCATTACTGCTTGATAGAGGTGATATGTGTTATACTTTTGATGTACTTCTATCATAATAATATGATCTTGAGGACCTGTACCATACCATACTCTATAGATATTTACCAGCTTTATACTGTGACAACTTTTATGGGTTTCTCTCCCCTGTAATGATGCTTTATTTTCTGATACTGACTATCACTTTTCCACTGCAATATTTCTCTTCCTTATATTGCAGCCTTTGCTGGTGTATTTCCATCATCATTTTTTTCATTTTTTTTTTTTGTTTTCTGATCATATCAGAGAGTATCATCTGTAGACACTACCCCTAGTTTGTCTCTTAGATATTTGAGTGGTTCTCTAGCAAGAGGTTTTGTGAATATTTCTTTTGTTTGTTCCTTTGTTGGTACATAATCCATCTTTACTATTTTCTTTGTTACTTGTTCTCTGAGGAAGTGGTACTTTATTGGGATGTGCTTGGTTTTTGAATGAAGTATTGGAATTTTTTACATACTTATTGCACTTTTATTGTCACATTTTATAGAGATAGGTTCAGTGATTCTTACCTTCATGTCTTAGATAGTTTGTTTCATCCACATTAATTTTGTGAAACAAGCTGTTGCTGTTATCTGTTCTACTTTTGCAGTAGATAGAGAGACAGATGTTTTCTTCTTGCTTAACCATGCCACCAGACTTTCTCCCAAAGAAGATGCACCTCCACTTGTGATTTTCCTGTCATCCACACAGTTGACCCAATCTGCATCTGTATATGTTGTCAATGTGAAGTCTTTTATTTTTGGATACCATAGGCCATAATGTGCAGTTCCTTGCAGGTATCTAAATATCTTCTTGATTGCTAGCAAGTGATTTTGTTTTGGTGATGCTTGATATCTTGCGACAAGTCCTACTGCCAACATAATGTCTGGTCTAGAGGCAATTAGGTATAGAAAAATTCCTATCATAGATATGTAAAAGTCTTTGATCTATATCCATGGATCCATCATCAGCACCTAACTTGCATTTAGTGATCATGGGAGTTGACACATGTTTTCATTCTTCCATTTGGAATATTTTTAACATATCTCTTAAGTATTTTTCTTGTGAAATGAATATGCCTATGTTCTTTTGTAGAATTTGAGGTCCAAGGTAGTAGGTAAGCTCTCCAATCATAGACATCTCGAATTCGGACTTCATCTCTTCTGCAAATCCTTATACTAACTCATCCTTGTTGCTACCAAACATGATGTCATCTACATATACTACTACAATTAAGAGTTCATTTTCATCAGCCTTTATATACAAATTTTTGTCTACTCTTCCCTTCTTGAAACCTTGTTTTTGAAAGTACTTGTCCAACCTAGAATACCATGCACGTGGTGCTTGTTTGAGACCATATAGGGCTTTCTTTAATTTGCACACATATTCGTGTTTATCTGTTAAGAAAAATCCTTCAGGTTGTTCCATGTAGACTTCTTCCTCTAGATCTCCATTCAAGAAGGTAGGCTTCACATCCATTTGATATACCTTGAAATCATGATACCATGGAAAAGCCAAAAAAATTGTAATTGCTTCCATTCTTGCTACAAGGGAAAAATTTTCATCATAGTCAAGTCCTTCGATTTGAGAGTAGCCCTTGCATACAAGTCTGGCTTTATTTCTGACTACCTGACCTTGTTCATTCATCTTATTCTTGAATATCGACTTTGTGCCAATGAAATTTTTCCCAACAGGTCTTAGCATTAACTCCTAGTTGTTGTTCTTCTCAATTTGGTCCAATTCTTCATTCATAGCATTTACCCAATATTTGTCTTTGTTGGCATCATCAAAATTCTTTGGTTCTATATGCGACAACATGGCTAGGTACACTTCCTCGATCTGTTCAACTAGTTGTCTTCTAGTTTGGACTCTTGAACTCTTGTCTCCAATGATTTGATCTTCAGGATGGTTCTTCTGAGTGTGTCTCAAGGGTCCTTTTGAGTTTATTTCTGTATCTTCTTTTGTCTTACTCTGTTCTTCATTTTCTTGATTCTCATCTTCATGATCATCTGGAGGATTGGTGCAGTTTGTGCTTCTGGTTCTATCAGGTAGATCTTCGTCGAATCTCACATCAATGCTTTCCACAATTTTATGCATTCTTTTAATGTAGCACCTATATCCCTTACTCTTGGATGCATATCCCAAAAATATTCCTTCATCAGATCTTGCATCATACTTCCCCAATTTTTCATCATTATTCTTTATGTAACATTTGCTACCAAAGAATCTAAAGTGCTTGATTGATGTCAGTTTCCCATGCCATAATTCATATGGACTCTTGTCAAAATTTGGTTTGAGATGGGATTTGTTGAGAATATGGACAGTTGTGTGTACGTACTAATTCTACCCAATAGGTTTGGGTAATGTTTCTTTCTTGCATCATTGCTCTGGAAATCTGTTGTACTGACATGTTTTGTCTCTCTGCCACTCCATTCTGTTGAGGTGTACCTGCAACTGTAAACTGTTGCTTTATCCCACATCCATTGCACAGGTCTGCAAAATCATCATCTGTGAATTCACCTATGTTGTCTGATCTGATGCATTTTATTTTACATCTAGTTTGATTTTCTACCAGTGCCTTGAATATCTTAAATTTCTCAAACGCTTTGAATTTGTATCTAAGAAATTCCACCCATGTTAATTTGGAAAAATCATCGATTATCAAAATGAAATATGATTCTCCACCTAGTGCATTTATTCTTGAAGTTCCACACAGCTCCATGTGTACAAGATGAAGAGGATTACTTATAGATAGTCGGTCTTTCGCTTTGAACGTTGTGCGAGTTTGTTTTCCCAGTTGGCAGCAATTACAAAAGGTATTTGGTGGCTTCTTTATTGTAGGAAAATCTCTAACAACTTCCCTTTTTCTCAATTTGATGATGTGGTAAAAATTTAGATGTTCCAATCTTCTATTCCATAGCCAAGTTTCATCAAGTTTGTTGATGTGGCATGCTTCATTATTTTCTTCTAATATATACACATTACTCTTTGTTTGAACACCTTTGACCAAGGTATTTCCTGTGGTAATTGACCTTACTTCACAATATTGGGCTTTGAAAAGGACCTCGCAGCCTTTATTACACATTTGACTAACACTTAGCAGATTGGCTTTTACACTGTCTACAAATAGTGCATCCCGAGCCTCTCCTCTTCCATTATTCAAGTTGACTGTGCCTTTTCCCTTGATTTCCCCTGCTTTATCATTACCGAATGTTACATTCCCATATTTCTTTTCATCCAAAATTACAAACTTTCTTCGGTCTCTAGTCATATGTTTTGAGCGCCCAATTTCCACATATCATTGATTGTTCTGATCTTGAGCAATTAGAACCAGATCACATTTATTTAGTTTCCTTTTCCATTGCATGCAGTTGATTTCTCTATAACCTTTCTGAGGAGATGGATCACAATCTTTGAGAGGACATTCGTTAGACTTGTGCCCATTTTTATGGCAGCTAAAACATTTGATTGTATCCTTGAATAGATTGTGTACACAAGTGAATCCATCATTGTTCTTAATTCCCCTTGATTTTCCATATTCAAGTCTTTGTATATAGGCTTTGCACTCCATGGCTTTATGACTGAACCCTTTACAACAAAAACAATATTCATGGAACTAGTATCTGTCTCTAGCAAAGAGAGTTGTTGGAGGTAGTCTTTTTGTTTGTTGCATCTTTTGCTAGTTGGACTGGATTTTCTTTGTCTTACCATATGTCGCAATATGTCCAGTTTTGTGGCAGGAAAAGCAAGTGACACTTCTCACAAGAGGAAGGAACCACCTTTGACATCTTCCGAACCTATTCAATTCATCCTTAGGAACATATGAGTCTTTTGTCGTTGACTGTTTCTTCATTTCTTTCTTTGTCACTTGAGGTTGCTGCTTGTTTCTGTTTGTTACATTAGATAACATGGTCTTGCTGGTTTCTAATTATTTGGATTCCCTTTTTGTTGCTTCATTATCCTTTACAGCTTCTACGAAAATGATATTCTTGTTATCTTCTGCCTTGGATTTGTTGGTTTCTCCTTCATAGCCTATCCCAGCCTTTATATGAGGAGGTCTTTGAGCACTTCGAATTTTATCCAAATGTCCAGAGCTTTTCATTTGAGAAATATTCATAGTTAATTCAATTTGGGCCTTTTCTAATTTCTTCCTTAGGCTTACCACTTCTTCTTCCAGTTTTTCTCGCTCCTGATTTTTATCCTTTATTTATCTTCTCAAAATATCCTCTATTTTCCTTAATTATTCTAGTTCAATCACTACAAGAAAAAATCACATTGGTGAGGGGTGAAAACAGTCACCATAAGCTCATTGGTGAGGGTCAAAAGAGCCTTCGTCACCAAAAAATGAACGTCACCAAAGGTGGCGTCGCCGAAAGTATAGGTGTTGTCGTGACATTCAAGGTCTGTCACCAATAATGATTTATAGTGACGAATAGTAACCATCACCATTTCATATGATAAAAGGTGACGGACAATAACTTCCGTCACCAAAAAACTGAACGTCACCAAAGGTGGCGTCGGCGAAAGTATAGGTGTTGTGGTGACATTCAAGGTCCGTCACCAATAATGATTTATAGTGATGGATAGTGACAGTCACCATTTCATATGAGAAATGGTGACGGACAATAGCCTCCGTCACCAAAAAAATGAACGTCACAAAATGTGGCATCGCCGAAAGTATGTGTTATGGTGACATTCAAGGTCCATCGCGAATATTGATTATAATAACAGATAGTGACCGTCACCATTTCATATGAACAACAACGATTTTTTGTGATGGACCTTTCATGGCTGTCACTATTGGTGCATATATATGGCGACATTCATTGACCATCACCATAAACACATTGGTGACATCAAGGTCTGTCACGAATAATGACTATAATGACAAACAGTGACCCTCACCATTTCATATAAACAACAACGATTTATGGTGACGAACCTTTAATGGTCATCACTATTGATGCATATATATGGTGGAATTCATTGAACATCACCATTTCATATTTTGGTGAGGGTTGAAAAATGTCACCATAAGCTCAATGGTGATGGTCAAAAGAGCATCCGTCACCAAAAACTAATCTTCGTCATTCCCTATATATGAATATCAGGGCATGATGGAATCGAACCACCAACCTCCTGCTTGTAAAGCAGGTGCTCTTCCATTGAGCTAGCACCCTTTAAAGAATTAGACTTTAAACTAGAAATTTCCCATAAAGGTGCAAAGATACACCAAAGGAATAAGAACTAGGAAAACCGAAAGAACTCAGTGTCCTTGCTCCTATTTTTATTCTACGACACTCTACAAAGTATGATCTTGATCTATGACGTATTTGTGCTGAGTGGTTCTAATTTAATAGTAAATGTTATATTAGATAAAATAAATGAATAACTGAGAGGCCTTACGGGCTAATTTTTAATCCTTACACCAAAATCTCTTAATATTCAAGTCTGTTGGAACACCTAATCCTACATGGGTAGGTGTGGAATATGAAAAGTCACAATGGAGTCCAAGTGACCTTGGAATATGAAACCAAGAGTCACACCATTGTACTATAAATGTACATCTTTGTATAATGGAAAATAAGAAAGCCTCACGCTTATCTTTCATTGTGTGTTGTTTCTCTTGTGTGTGCATTCTTCTTTCTCATACACCATGTGTGTGCTTTAACATGGTGTTTAACATGGTATCAGAGCGGGCGATTGCTGGCCCTGCTCCAAATTGAGTGAGCCATTTTGTGTTTATGGCCTGTGCATATCTGCATTTTTGCAGCATTTAGAGAGTTTTTTGCAGCAGTGATTTTGACATTTTGCCGCATTCAGAAGTGGAGCAGCATTCAAAATCCGTGGCAGCATTCAGAAATTGACTTTGAAGAAAGGCAGCACTGCCCATCTGAAGGTTTTCATTCTCATTTTTCCTGCAATTTCTATTAATTTCTGCATTGAAGAGTTGCTGGAAAACACTGTTTAAAGAGGGTTTCTGAAGTAGAAGTTTCTGGGTTTTTAATGGAAAATAATTTTGAGTTTTTCTGCTGCTGAGCTATTGGAAAGATTTCTGAGTTTTACTGTTGAAATAATTTAGAAAATTCTGCAATTCTGGGTTTCTCTGCTGCTGGAAAAATTCTATTGTTCCCTTCATTTCTACACTTTGTCCATTCTGCTATATATTTGAAAGGAAGAAAATTCTGCTGCTGGAAGAAAATGTGGATTCTCTGTTCTTCTCTGCTGTTTTTAAATTAAAAAATAAAAAAAAATAAAAAAAAAAAATCGTTTCAAATCCTTGGCCTTTCGGCCCCCCTTTCACCTCTGCAACCCACAGCTCTCAGCGCTCACTGCATACACTACCCGCGTTGTACTCTACACCCCTTACCCCACGCTACAGCATTCCCCATCACAATTCGTTTTTTATTTTATTTTAATATCCGGCCCCCTCCCATTACTCACGGCCCATCCACAAGCGTTACAACTCTCCCAACTCCTACGTGGCCCCTACTCCCTCTTATCCGCCCTCTCCCCAGCGGATCATTCCCTCTCCTCCACGGCCTGCACACTCAGCCTTTCCATTTGGCCATCCATGTTTTTAATTTCATTAAAATCCATCTTTTAATTTCATTAAAATTCCCTCTTCCCATTTTAAAATTCTGCATTTTAATTTCCCACCCATTTTAAAATTCGTTTTCTTTTAATACGTCCCATCCCATTTATATACGTCCCATCCCATTTAATCGATTTTTATTCCCTCTTTTTAATTATTTCCCCCTCCCACATTTAATACCCCTCCCTTACGTATATCTTTTCCTTTTTAATTTTTTATTATTAAAATTCCCTTTTTAATTTCAACCTTTAAATTTTTAATCCATTTCCTTTAATATGCCCCCCTCCCCCCATATTTTTCACTTAGTTGGTCCCCCTCCATTTTTAATTAATTCCCTCCTCATTCCCATTTTTAATTACTCTATTTTTTAATTAATTTTTAATTAATTAAAAAAAAAAAAACAGCAGAGAGAGAGGAGAGAGAGAGGAAGAAGACTTGAAAAGCAGAAAGGAAGAAGAAATGGCATAATGAAAAAATGACGAAATGACAAGAAAATTGCAGATTTTACATTGTGATTTGTGGCATTGACATAAGGGTGATTTTTTTGAAGAAATTGACATTTGAAGACAAATTTGCCATCATTTTCAAAACAACTCTTTGAAGAAAATTCAGCTGCATAGTGTTTTCAGTTGCAAAATATTTTGCAGGAATTTTGTATTGAACTCACATTGTGAGTGAATTTGCATCTTCATTCATAATCAGTATTTGAGTTGTTGGATTGTTGATTGCCCTCCATCATTTGAGGAGCACACTTTGTACTTTGAGAATTTCTTGAGTCATTTGTATTTCTTGTTGCATCACATTGTAAACGGGTGCATTTTCGGTTGAAGCCGACACCCTTTCGTTTTTGAGCCTAAGTTGTTGAAAATGGCCAAAATCAATGAGGCATTAGTGTTGTTGAATGACCTCATTCATTCAAATGTTCATGATATGATAAAAATTAGCAAGGATGCTCTATGTAACATTCACAGTTGTTTGCTAGATGCACATGAAAAGATCAAGTTTTTGCAGTTGGAATCTCAGCTCCAACAAGACGAACTTCAACAAAAGAGTCACCATTCTGAACCTGTTTCTGTTCAGAAGATTTTGAAGGACTCTCATCAGAAGAAAGAAGATAAAGTTTCAGTTGATCCCCATTCAGTTCCTTGTACAAGAGCAGATGTACATGCAGATGCAGCAGCTCAACCTGCACTTCTCAAGCCCATCATCAGACCTTGGGAAGAGCTTGTCCACAACAAGCACCGAACTGGTCTTGGATATGACAAGGATGTGTCCTTTCATATTCCAGACTACACAAAGCCTATCAAATTTCAGAGTGTCGGATTCTTGTATGACAGTTCACCTGCAGCTGTTCCAGATCCTGTTCCACTTCCACAACAGATTGAGAAATGCCAACACTGTGATCGAGTTGGCCATATGAAATATCACTGTTTTGATCTTCATCCATGCAAGCACTGTGGTCGGCACACTCATTCTTCAGACAGATGCTTCAAACACAAGCCTCCTGCAAGAACCAAGATTCATCTTGGATGGATCGCTTCTTGGCAATGGGCATCAGCAGCCAAGAAGATGTTTAAGACACATGTTAGAACTTGCTCACGAATATTGAGCAAACTTGCAGTTGAGTTTTCGCCATCATCTCACCTTGTCCCTGACAAGGGGGAAAATGGTGGTCATGTACAAGCTTCGGCAGCGGATCAGCGAGCCTGACCCACAAATTCTTCATTCCATGTTCAGAGTTGTAGCCAGCAGTTCAAGCGAGCCTGAGCCACAATTCGTCATTCCGGATTCAGAGATGTAGCCAGAGATACGGATGCCCATGAGCATACCTTCGGTTGGTGGATAACATAAAACCATCATTTTCGGTTGGTGGATAACCTAAAACCATCATCTTTGGTTGGTGGATAACCTAAAACCATCATTTTCGGTTGGTGGATAACCTAAAACCATCATCTTTGGTTGGTGGACAACCTAAAACCACCATAGGTAGTAGACCTCCCTTCTTTTAGGTCGAAGGTCTCCCTTTTTTTATGAGGGACAATTCCTCTAGCAGAAGCCTTCAGCTTCTTGCCAGTTTTGGAAGAGTTCCGGGAACTGCAACAAGTTTTACGTTCCAGTGCTTGTGGTCATCCTAAAACCACCTCTTTTTTCCAACATTTCAGAGAGTTGATTCAGCCCAAGTGCTGCCATTTATACTTTGCAGATTTGTATTGCAACTCTTTTCTTGGACTCACACATACCCCTTCGGATTAAGGGGGGATGTTGGAACACCTAATCCTACATGGGTAGGTGTGGACTATGAAAAGTCATAATGGAGTCCAAGTGACCTTGGAATATGAAACCAAGAGTCACACCATTGTACTATAAATGTACATCTTTGTATAATGGAAAATAAGAAAGCCTCACGCTTATCTTTCATTGTGTGTTGAGTTTCTTGTGTGTGTGTTATTCTTCCTCATACACCATGTGTGTGCTTCAACATGGTGTTTAACAAAGTCTATGGAACAACTCGTTCAAAGTTCAAACTGAAGTAGATTTTAAATGGAAAGCCTAAAACTAGCTAAGTAGTTTACAAGTTAACATTTTGGATATAAATTATGTTCAATTTATATGACAAGTTATGCCATAACCTTGAAACTAGTTTCTTAGCTAAAAGACTTTCTTAAGTCAACAATGACAAAGAAAGATAGTCATGGCAAGCAAAATTATCTTGTTTTTTCTAATGAGGGTGCATGTAACTTGATAAAGGTTGTATGAGAGTATCAAACCATAAATAGTTTCACTAAAACATGGAAATGACAAAGTCTTGTTAAGCAACAAAGGTTTAGTTGAATATATGAAAATAATTGAGCTAAATGATATAATTAAACTAAAAGTAACTGTAAAAAAATGAAATTGCCATCATATACCATCTGGTTTGGTTAGTTCTTCAGAAAGAGAAAGTGCAATTGCATGATCCAGCACCTCATCTTGATTATGTAATGGACCATCCTGAACAAAAATGTCCACATACAACAATCAATCTTATTGTATTGGTAAGACTTTTGATATAATCTATCAAAGCATGTACTATGTAGGAAAATAAATGGTAGTTGAATTACTTCTCTACTCGCATGTACTACCTTTGGTAGTTGAATTACTTGGAAATAAAAATCTTTATTAGAAGATAACGCAAAGAAAAGCATAAGCCTTTGAATATGGATGCCATCTTGATTTTATAGAGTTATAATTGAATACTAAAGGAATAGGAATGCTACAATGAAATAGATGGAAGGAGTGTAATAAAAATAATTTGGATAATTTAGGTTGCACATATCTTTAAATGGAACCACTTTTTCCTTTTGGATTCCCAGTCTTTAATATGCAAATAAATTTTCGATTCAACCAAAGAGCACAATATTTTGAAGTCTTAGTTGCCTGAAACAGGGTAAGGACAACATTTGGAAACGGGGATGACTTTTGAAATGACCACTTTCAAAACATTTGGAAACAGAGCAACGAGCACTTCCACACACAGGTCCAAAAGTCATGACTTAGGAGCATGAGCACACCTAATTCAGGGATGATTAAGTATGAAACGAATTGGGCTGCAATTATACTCAATTAAACGTAAAGTAATGATTAAAAACTATATAAATGACTTAGAAGTCAAACATGACAACTTTGGAATATGGTAGAATGTTGGCATAAAAACTTTGTTCATTATACATTCTCTTTTGTTCAGTTTTGATGATTTACTTCCAAATTAGGTGTTTTCTTTGTTGGAGATAACAATCAATACATCTAGGTCGAACCATTAATGATGCCCACAATGAAGGGGCATGTAGCTCAGTAGTACAGCAGCACACTAGCCAAGGGAAAATCTAGGGTAAATCTCAGTATGTATAATTTTCAAGACGGGGATAGAGCTAGTTTTTCTTGAGGTTAGGTAGGGGACCTTAGCCAAAGTGTGGCCTGACGAGGGTGTTGGAAATCGGAATACACACATCTATGCTGAACCCTTAAGGGCATCCCTCATGAAGGGGCAAGTGGCTCAGTGTTAGAGAAATCCAACCATCCAAGGACTTTAAAGTTTCGAAAATGTTTCAAATAACAGACATTGTTAATTAGCCTATTGTGCTAGACCAAATGGTGGATGACCTGCATTGGAAATTTTTTGCATGGGGCAAGTGGCTCAGTGTTTGAGTAATCCAACCAACCAAGGACTTAAAAGTTTCGGAAATGTTTCAAGTAACAAACAATTGTTAATTAGCCTATTGTGCTAGGCCAAACGGTGGATAACCTGCATTGGAAAGTGTTTGCTGACCAATATTGAGGCCCTGCCCAGGTTCGAAACTCAGTTAACCCACCTCATGAAAAGGCAAGCGGCTCAGTGTTAGAGCAATCCAATCAGCTAGGGACTTTAAAGTTTTAGAAATGTTTCAAGTAATAGAGAATAGTTAATTATACAGTGATATGTGGTTTAACGGTAAGTTTCACTGGGTGAAACTAACGAGACCATGGTTCAAATCCCATTGAGTATATGGCCTCACTGGGTGAAACTAATGAGACCACGGTTCAAATCCCATTGAGTGTATGGCCTGCTATGATCTTGCCTCAAGGAGTAGACTCCCCATTTCCTAGAGTCTCTGCTCTTGCTAAATCATAAGATTCGGTATATCTGGCTTATATCTGGCTTATAGGTTGTTGGATATACTCTTGGTGTTATAAGGCTCTTGCTAAATCATAAGATCTGGTATATCTGGCTTATATCTGGCTTACAGGTTGTTGGATATACTCTTGGTGTTATAAGGCAGCCACAAAGGTTGATCCTGGACCTCCCCCAGATTAGTCCAAGGAAGAAAGTTTGTGCTGAGCAATATTGAGGCCCCACCCAGGTTTGAAACTCAGTTAACACACCTAGCGTGTCTGTGGGCAGTTGCATAATGCATTAGGTTTAGGAGTATAGGGTCAGTCCCTCAGACATGACCCTGGGCCTCCTCAGGGACAGGCAGTAAGTTTAGGAATTCTCCTAATACCCAAAAAATAAAAAATAAAGGAAAAAGAAAGAAATTCTCCTAATACTGAAAAAAAAAGGAAAAAGAAAGAAATAGAAAGAAAAATGACAGTAGTTAATTATCGATTCTCGTGATAAAAAAATAAACGAAAATAAAATAGACAATAGTTAATTAGTAGTTTCCAACTTTTTACTAGCATGTCCTAACATTTTTTTGATGTATATGCAGAAAGACTTTGACTTCAGGATGACTCAGGGGTTGCTTTCTCAAAGTTTACTTGCATGCCAAAAACTATTCTAATGTCAACCAACATGGATAAAACATGATCATAAAGAGATAAAATCTTATAAAACTTCAACAAAAAGCATGGATGAAGTTCACACTCGAAAAGAAGACTGATGTGGGAGGAAACATCTAAAGCAAACTTTTTAAGGTTCCATATTTCCACTCCTTAATGATAGGTTTGATAAAATAATCAGTTCTTAATGAAGGTGCTACCTCCCCGTTAAGTTACAATCTTCTGTTCCCACATTTTAAGAGTAAAAGATAGCATCTCAAGGCAGTGGGGCTGTTATAAGTGAAATTGTAAGTAGATAGATTGTGATGTTCGGAATTTGTAAGTGACTGGTGTGGACTTCTTAAGCCATGGGTGGTTATTAAGCATGGAGTTAAGCTTGAACCCTGGGGTTTTCCAATTAAGATAAAATATATTCAATGGTCAGAAATTGAAAATTCAAAAGTTGCATGAAGAGAAACATAGAAGAAGCACCTGGAAAATAGTCTTGGAGAAGAAAGTGTACTCGCAACAGAATGAGCATCGACTCATGTTCAATTTCCAAAGGCTAAAATTATAACTAGTATGTATGGTAGAAGCTGGGAGAACCTGATAAGACTTACCATCCTGGGCAGAAGATGGCCTAGGAGACACCTTGGAGAAGCCAATTGAAGAACCAGTAGGAGAATAGGACATATTTATCTTATACAGGTTTGCAACAGGATATGTATTCCCTGATCCTTTCTCTGAATCATGGCTCGTCACTTGAGAACAACTTGTGGGTATTGACCTAGAGGTAGAATGAAATCGGTTTGTCAAGCTTCTGGGAATAAATATATTGAGAAGAAAAGGTTTAGTCTTTTCTCCCTTACTCTTACTTGACCCATTTATATAGCTTCCACTTGTCTTCCTCTTGTCCTGCTCTCCTGAACTCCTATCATCTGCTTTATGTTTTTATGTTTGCACTTCCTCATTTGATATCTTCTGCATGGCAGCCTTCTGCTCCACCAGATCACTTAGGGACAATTCATAAGCTGATTTAGGCATTCCTTCAAACATTTTCATGAGCTCCTGTCTGCCTTTGGCAATATCCTCTGCCCTGACTGATATGGGGTATGGATATGAACATGTTGTGTCTGTAGGTATGGGATAAGAGCTTGATCCAGGACGCCATAGCAGAGGAGAGGTACATGAGTGTTCATCTTCTTTATGTTGAATAGCCCATGAGAACAAACCTGAAGAACCCAATTCAGAATCCATCATGGATCAACCCAATTCATCTCTACTCAAGAAAAATTTTTCTTATAGCTTGCCCTTAGACATTTGTTCTAGATAGCTTGTATTGGGTTTGATCTACCAAATCATCCCCTCCAAATTAGTGCCAGTATATATCATGGGCTGATGGGAAATCAATAAACCGCACAAAGTTAATGCCAATCCTCCCTATCTTGCTTAGAAAGCAGAGTGGGTACATAGCACAATTGCGATCTGACTGATTGTCTCTTGCTCCATTATTTTTGCACCTTAATGTCCCTGTCAATGTTGCTGGCACTTTACCTCTGTGAATTTACTCCAAATTTGACATGCTAAGCCCTTGATCATTGTGGAGTACTAAAAAGGTATGATTTTGATGATTACTTTAATGACTTTTTAATAGAATTTGTGAACCTTTTGTATCATGAATTTGGAAAGTAATAAGGAACTATAACAAAACATGTGAGAATCGATGTGTATAACTTAGCCACTAATAATGGTTATTTTCTATACATGAAAAGGAGAAAACGAAGAGTTGCCGCTCTAAAGGAAAGAACAAAGTGGAGATAACTGCTGTCTCTCTGGACGAGAACCGAACGCAAACATAGGGAAACAGATCAAAGTGAATCGGCTCGGGAAAGAAGGAGAGGACACCAGCTCAGCGAAATAGCAAAGACAGGATGAAGAGTTAACAGTTTGGCGAATCCCTCAGGATCGAAGATCCTGAGGGATCGCTGCTTTACTTATCTAGTTGCTTGGACATCTCCGCCATCGTTTTTATAAAAAGAGACAAGTACTGTTAGTTTAGGAAAATGGCGAGATAAGATACGTTTTATGTAATCTTCTGTAAAACATCAGATTTGGTTATTAAGCTTTGTTGAGAACTGGTTCGATGTATTTTTGATCAATGCATTAATGAAAGCTTGGTGATTATTCCATCTTCGCGTCTGCGTTAACCTAAAGCGGTGTATCCTTGGAGGCTAAGGGCCCGGCCCCGAAGGACACTTGCTTCTGTACCGTTACAGCTTCGTTTCTGTGTGGTTTTTTTATTATTGCTATTTGATTATTTGATATGCTTTACAAGTTCATATTACATGCTCTGTTCAAGTTTGAATCATTGAAGTTTCTACAGCCAGACTTGTGTGTTAACTCCGCATTACGTTATTAATCCTTTCAAGAGTTAATCGCATATCTTTACTGTTATGTTACAGAGTTGTTATATTAACGTTTGGGTTGTGTGCATTTCTAATAAATCAGTATTGTTCCATAATTCATTAATCTTTATTGCTGTTCCATTAATATGATTCGTGTAATTCGCCTTTAGAGTGATAGAATGTTCTTTGATTGCAAAGAGTGTATAGATTGAGTTTGATTATAACCCGCGGGACTTAGTATTCAATTGCTGTTCCATTTTAGAGTTGCTGTTCCATTTCAGAATTGTGGTCTAATCCTTTATTTCCTTTGCTGTTCTATTTATCTGCATTTGATGGTTTGTTGTGAGAGATGATCTAAGGCTGTAGTGAGCAGTAGCAGTCACTATCTAGCTCCCAAGCTCGTGATCTATGATTTAGTTCCTTTTCCATCAGTTTCTGAAGGGATGGTTTATCATTACCGAACCCTTGACTGATAAGTTATTAAGTTTTCTGAGTGTGTGATTTATTTCTTTAAAGTAATTTGATTTCAGTTAAGCATCCGTTTACTCTTGTATTTCTTAAGCATTGTACTACTAGCATTACTCTGACGAATGAGCCTCGGATTGAGTCACTCTTTGTAATGACAAAACGCTCTCGGGTTGACATATTAATGTGAGGTAATTAGAGGTGAAAGAGACCCTTTTTATAGCTCTACATTTTGGCGCCGTTGCCGGGGAAAGAGTGAAGCCATTTGTCTTTTTCAGAGTGGTGTACAAGCCTGCTAGGGAGGAGTTGGATCCTAAAAACGGAAGGTAAGAGCCTACGTGCAGAGCATGTAAAAGACCTGCTCATTATCCACTTTCCTAACAGATTTGTTTTTGCTTGTTTGAATAGAAGTTGGTAGTTTATTTTTTGAGTGCATGACTAAGCAGAAAAGACCGGAAAAGAATATCAAACCTCCATCCAAACCTGAAAAAGCTAAGGGGCCGGTGACCCTTGGCCGAACGACCTTCATAGACGAAATCTATAAGAAAACAGAGTCTCAGCCATCAGTAGGCTTCAAGAAAAACACTTCTAAACTGCCTACTAGTTCCCTTCAGGCCACAGGATCACCATCTGTAGCCTGTGCTGAGGTGCATAGTCAAACTGAGGAGCAGGACTTTCAAGAAGTTGAAAATTCCACTCCAGAATTATTGCAGGAAGGGAACTCTAGCAACTTTTGTGAAGGAGAAGGAGAAACAGGGGAAATCAAGGAACCAAAATCTCCTCTTGAAACAAATCAGCCATTAGATAGCCCGGATAAAGGAAGTACTGCGAAAGTCATTGTTGAAGAGATTCAATCTCCTCAAACACCTGGTATTCCCATTATTCCAGATAAAGGAAGCGCTATTAAAAAGATCCCTGTCAAAACCGTTCCCACCCAACCTAGGAATACCCTCTTAGATATCCCAGAAGGTTATTGGCATATATTCAATCCCATGGCTCAAAACCAACCAAACGCTCAAAACTAGCCAAACACTCAAACCTCTACATTACAATATCCTATAGTGGATTCTGCAGCAAATGCACCCATGAAAGCTATCCCTCTTCAGCATATCCCCACATTTCACGGACTCACATCAGAAGATCTGGATGCATTCCTATTCGAATTCGATGTGTTATGTCGAGGGTACGATTACACCACCGATCCCCAAAAATTGAAATTATTTCCCTCTACATTGAAAGGAGCTGCTTTAAGATGGTTTATGGGGCTAGGTGGCGGGGTTATCAACAATTGGGATCAAATGAAAGAATCCTTCTTAAAGAAATACCAGGATTATTGTAGGTCTAGAGAATTAAAAGACGAAATATTTCAAATGACAGCCAGACCGAATGAAACATTAGAGGAGTATGTGGAACGTTTTCAGTATAATTTACAAAGATCTCCTTATGCATCGCTACCTTTACCTGATAATGTGTTGAAAATTGCATTAATGAGGGGCATGAAGGAACAATGGATTGAAACATTAAACATTATGGGCAAAGGGGATATTTATCAGGAGAATTTTACTGACATCCTTGACTTATGTATCAGGAGTTCGAGAGGCAGCACAAGAATAAAACCGGCAGAATATGACCGGTTTGCAAGAGATAACAAAGTATCAGCAGAAGGAGTAACACGTGCAGAAATTGGAAATTTATTAGAAAATTTTAAAACTGATATTATGGGGACACTAACTACAAAACTTGATATTGTGCAGGCTAAACAGAAGCAGCTGGAGGCAGAACAGAATATGGCAATCTTCTGCCCCCGATGCAGAAAAAAACACAGCCACAAGGAGTGTCCTCTGGATAAAGTCCAAACATGCGCTATCTGTACGAAAGATCACCTTACGGAGAGTTGCCCCTCACTTCCTGGATTGAAAGCGGTATATAAGGAAGCAGAAGAAGAACCAGAATCAGTGAATTCGATCAACCAGCGCCGCCCATGGCAGCCAAAACAACCTGGTATGTTTCCGGACCCAACCTCTTTCTTTCAAAACCCACAGTATAATGCTCAACAATATGGTGTGTGGAAAAATCAATCTCAAACCCCATTTACAAACTGGTCACCACAATCATTTCCTTCTTCAAATCCATGGCTGAATCAAACAAGCCAAACTGGTTGGCCAAATTTCCCTTACACTCCACCATATTGGCAAAATGGCCCGTATCCTTCACAATGGACTCCCTCTACTTCACAAAGTTTGCCCTGGCAGACAAGCTGGCAAAGACCGATGTACCACCCAGCTGGAACTATTCCGCTCCCTCAACCTACTTTGCCAGCTTTACAACAAAATCCCCAGTCTAACTTGAGGCCGCAACTCCCAGCCCAACCCGATCCCAATCCAAACAACAGGCAGGTCCAATCTATTCAAATCATGGAATCACCAGAACCAGGACCTGACTTAATGGAGTGCAATGACCTTCAGTTAAGATCTGGGCGTATAATTGAAACTGAGGGAGATAAAACAGTTCATATTGAAGATCAGTTACCCAGAGAACATCAGTCACAACAAGAGGATGTAAATAAGCAACAAACTCATAACCAAGCAACCACATCCTCTCCTCCGTTCCCAGAACGATTAGCCATACCTCGATCCATACAATATCCTGACTTTGACATTCTGGGAGAATTACAAAACCTGTACATAAAAATTCCATTTCTCCAAGCCATTCAAGACATTCCCATATACGCCAAAACCATAAAAGAATTGTGCATAAAGAAACCAAGGAGGAATATAACAAATAATCCAAGAGTCCAAGTAGTCGGCACCTTATCTGACCTATTGTCGGGAAAAGAAACACCCCTTAAATATGAAGACCCCGGGAACCCAATTATAACTGTTCAAATTTATGGTCAGACCCTACCTAATGCCTTAGTTGATTTAGGGGCTGCAATTAATATTTTAACAACCACAACTTGCCAAAAGCTCGGCATTACATCTGTAGAACCCACCTCTACTCTGTTAGAATTGGCTGACCGATCTGTGGTTAGACCAGAGGGCACTCTACATGATGTCATGGTCTCTGTAGAATCCTGGAAGTATCCAACTGATTTCCTGATAATTAATCCAAAAACCCGACTTGATGGACACCCGCTAATTTTAGGTAGACCTTGGCTCGCTACTGCCGATGCCTACATTGGCTGTCGGCAGGGAAATATGACCATAACCAGAGGACCAAATAGCAAAATTTAGTTCTATATCCTCCAGCGCAGCCAAGTGTCACAATGATTAAAACTAATAAGCACCCTGTATCATATCTTACTGATAACATCAGATCTCCATTAACTATACAAGAGGCACTCGATTTCAAAGATCAAACAGAAGACGATGCCATTAATAATTTCATTACTCAAACTGAACCTCACACACAGTGTCACATGATAAAAGCAGCATTTGATAATGAATTAGAAGAAGATCCCCTGAAAGATATTCATGATCAAATAATACCTGTTACTTCTGTTGCAAATAGTAAAACTGTGGAAATTGCACCAGGGAAAACTTTAAACATCAATGCTAATCTCACACCTGAACAAGAAACAAAGCTCATCCATCTGTTAACAAAATATCAAGAAGCATTTGCATGGGACTACCCTGATATGAAAGGAATTGATCCCCAGTTATGTACACACCACATTTACATAGAAAAGGATGCCAGACCTGTGCGTCAGCCGCAAAGGAGACTTAATCCCCATCTAAAAGATGTCGTAAAAACTGAACTTCAGAAGCTTTTAGATGTGAATTTTATCTACCCTATCTCTGATAGTAAATGGGTCTCTCCACTTGTGGTGGTACCAAAAAAGAATGGGAAATGGAGAATTTGTGTGGATTATAGGGAACTTAACAAGGCAACACAAAAATATCATTTTCCTCTTCCTTTCATAGATCAAGTATTGGACACTTTAGCAGGGAAGAAGTTCTTTTCTTTCCTGGATGGCTTCGGTGGATACAATCAGATTCAGATTGCCCCTGAAGACCAGGATAAAACTACCTTTACTTGTCCTTGGGGAACATTTGCCTATCGAGTTTTACCTTTTGGCTTATGTAATGCTCCTACCACATTTCAGAGGGCTATCCTTAGTATTTTTGCAGATTTAATCAATGATGGACTTGAAGTTTACATGGATGACTTTACACCATACGGAGATGACTTTGATCCAGCTCTAGACACCCTAGAGAAAGTCCTACAACGTTGCATTGTTACTAGACTTTGCTTAAGCAATGAAAAATGTTTCTTGATGATGACTGAAGGACTTATCCTAGGACACTATGTCTCAGCAGCCGGCATTCAGGTAGACCCGGCCAAAATCCAAATACTTTTGCTTATTCCCACTCCTACTACTCAAACAGAGGTACGCAGTTTTCTTGGATTTTCAGGTTATTATAGGCGATTTATAGAGCATTATTCGCACATTGCTGCTCCTTTATATGCACTGACTGGTAACGTTGATTTTCTTTGGACAGACAAATGTGACCATGCTTTCGAGGATCTAAAGAAGCTTGTATCCACAGCCCCAGTCCTTCGAGGACCAAATTGGGACCTACCATTCCAGATATCATCTGATGCCTCAGATACAGCCATTGGTGCAGTCCTTGGGCAGGAAGAGGATAAAAAACCATATGCTATTTATTACATCAGCAAAAATTTATCCCCTGCTGAATTGAATTACACTGTTACTGAAAAAGAATTCCTACCTGTAATACATGCTGTCAATAAATTTAGACATTATATCACAGGCTACCCTGTTATCTTGTATACAGATCATTCTGCCATAAAATATTTAGCAAATAAGCCTGTCACAAATGCCAGAGTAACTCGATGGTTAATCTTATTGCAGGAATTCGACATCACAATCAAGGACCGCCCTGGCAAACAAAACCCTGTAGCCGATTTTCTTTCAAGAATACCAAAATCAAGCGATGCAGCAGCAGTGGAAGATCAATTTCCGGATGAGCACCTGTTTGCTGTTGCTGTTCAAACACCCTGGTATGCTGATGTTGCCAACTACCTTGCAGTAGGTAAATTACCAAAACATTTAACTCTAATGAGCGTAAGCATATTATTCAGAAAAGTTCTCGATTTTCGTGGATTGGAGGTTATTTGTTTCACACAGGAGCAGACATGCATATCAGGCGATGTGTTAGAGAGGATGAAATCTTTGACATCCTAAAAGCTTGTCACGATGGACCATGTGGGGGGCACTTCGCTGAGCGTAGGACTGGACATAAAGTATTGCAGACAGGATATTACTGGCCTACAATCTTCAAAGATGCAAAGAAGTTCGTCCAAGCCTGTGACAGTTGCCAGCGAGCAGGACGACCTGGTCAAGCTGATGAAATGCCTCTGAAACCGCAGTTATTCATCGAACCATTCGAGCGGTGGGCTCTGGATTTCGTTGGACCCATCAACCCTTCATCAAATCAGAAAACATATATTTTGGTGGCAACAGAATATGTCACCAAATGGGTTGAGGCAGAAACATTACCAAGAGCCACAGAGGACTCTGTCATACAGTTCCTGTTCCTTTTATTTGTTCGTTATGGCCTTCCTAGGGAAATAGTTACAGATGGAGGACCACAATTTGTTGGGCATAAATTATCTGCAACACTTAACAATTATCATGTCCAGCAAAAGATCACTACTCCATATCACCCACAGGCGAATGGGCAGGTAGAAAGTAGCAATAAGATAATAGAATCAATCCTAACAAAAACCATTGCATCACATAGGCGTGACTGGGCTACCCGACTACCTGAAGCACTCTGGGCCTATCGAACCACATGGAGGAGCACCACTGGTTACTCACCTTATCAACTAGTGTTTGAAAAACAACCTATTTTTCCCATAGAATTCGAAATCCAAACACTGCGTACAGCACAGGAAGTTGGCCTAGATTTAACTGAGGCACAACTCAATCGACTACAGCAGATCAATGAATTAGACGAAATTCGGCTCTCTGCACTACAAAATACAACATTAATTCAACAGCAACGAGCCAAATGGCATGATGCGCTCATTAAGAACAAAGTCTTCCACGAGGGAGACTGGGCTCTGTTATACGATTCTCGGTTTCAGGACTTCCCTGGAAAACTTCAGACTCGATGGTTGGGACCATACGAAATCCCGAAGGTACATGACAATGGAACTCTTACTCTAATCACTATTGACGGTTCTGGATATGCATTCAAGGTAAATGGCCACCGAGTCCGTCTCTACCGTAAACCACTTACTCGGGAATCCTTCTGCCAGCAGATACACCGAGATACTGATCTGGAGATCTTAGGAGAGGAAGAGAAATCTTCCTCACCTGTAATTCATTAAGGGTCTATTTCTTTTGCAATTTGTACATAAAGTTTTTGTTTTTTTGAGTTATTCTTGTACATAAGTTTGATTTGAATAAATTCTTGTCATTTTGCTGTTCCTTTTTCTTCCACAAAGTTTGATTTTTGCTCTTCTAATAGCATATGTATGTTTTTTTATCATATTGGTTTTGCTTGTTCTGCTGTTCCTTTTCTAAAGGAACAGCATTCGGATCTCTGCTGTTCCTTTTTCAAAAAAAAAAAACGATATTGTTACGTTTCTCGCTGTTCCTTTTGGTTACCACTGTTCCTTTTCCTTCAAAGAAACAGCGTTCTTTTATTTCTGTTTTGCCTTTTTCAACGGAATGGCATATTGAGTGTTTGATAGTATGATTATCGTTCCTTTTTCCAAAAGGAACGGCATTTGCAGTTTTGTTCCTTTTTCTATTATCCATCGTTGTCTCTTTTCCAACGGAACACCATTAGCATACTTTTGATCTCTTTTGCTGATTTAAATTGAGGATGCTTTTTGCCCATCTTCTTTCTAGTCTTCAAGCTTCAGCTATGTATTTGTGCGATGAAATATAAAAACACAACATACCGAAAATCTGCAAATCATAAATCGCTATATCTATAAGGCTCTGCATCAATAAGAGGACAACTGGAAGGACATACTTATTTCTTACCTTTTGTTGACATGGTTTTACTAATTTTTCCCTGATTGGTTATCTTTATCATGCTAATTCCTTTAAAAAAAAATTTATTAGTACTTGGGAATAAGAGCAAAGAGTTTATATCTTCCTATTGAGATAATAAGACTTCTTCCACCATTCCTACTCTTAAGGAGTGCTGAACCACCCTTTGTGTATAAATAAGGAAAAGAATTCTATGAAAAAGAAAAAGCATGTCAAATGTCAAATGCAGGATAGGGGGTCTCATCGAGAGCCCGCCTACCATGATCATGAGGATGGAAGTGAAGTGGCGTTCCCATTCTGGCCACCACACCAGGGATATGGTCCAAAAGGTGTATCAAAATAAACAAACCTTGGAACAGGAGGTCTCATCACGAGCCGGCCTGCCCACGTTTCGCTCTTTCCTCGTGAATGGCATTATGGTTAACTGGTCACCAAGCCAGCATAATGGTCTACATTCTGACATAATAACATTCCTAAGTATACACAGAGGATCATGGTTCCGAGGGTGAAAAACAACTCTGCCAAGGTTATGGACACCTGTTGGCAGCAGAGTAATGTTAATGGTATCGAAGTCACCTTGCTTACACCAATAGGTAAGATATTAACACTCTTTTGTTTTTATATCCTAGGCACTAATCATATGTTATTTCCCGATTTATACACCGCATGAATATTTATCATTGCCAATCATGGCAACGGAGGTGACCATGACCGCTTAAGATTGGCAAGTACGATACATGCCCTATCCATCAGCCTCAAATCATAACACAGTAGCCTCTTATATAACACGCGATCCATCCTCCGCCTCGATTTCGGTAATCTGTTGTCCTTTTTTTCAACATGGCATAAATCCACATGTTGTTCCTTTCTGACTTGATTGCAAACTGGGTGCCGCTCCTTTATTTGCCGGCTGGGACAGCCTATCACACTGCGGGGGGGGGAGGTTAACCTCATCATTCCCTGTATTACGTGTCAATTCACCATTCAAAACAATTAGTTTACGACGGTTTGGCATGGTTTCACGGCATGGCATATTTTTATTTTTATTTTTCGCACAAGTTGTTTTTGCTGCACTGTTGCATACTCTGTGTTTTCTTTCGCGAAACCTTGCTCTCTGTGTTTCAAACCGAAAACGTTTTTTGCTGTTCCATTTAGAAATCATGGGGGAAAAGGCAATTCGTAGTGAGCCTCAACAGCTAACGATCTCTGCTGTTGCCCGAGAAATCCTGGAAAGGGCAGGATGGTTGAACTATTTCAATCGCTTACAGGAGGGTAATGAGACAGTCGCAATGGAGTTCTTGCAGAATTTACAAGATGACCACTCCATAGTAAGAGGGAAACGAATAGCGGTCACTGATGCCATAATTGCAGAAGTCTCAGGACTACCAGCTACCGGACCGGTATGGACATTCAAAAAGGAATGATTACAGAAGGTCATCGACATCTTCCAAGATGAAGGCCAGCATTTGACAATCAAAGGGAAAGGAATTTTGCCAGCGACCCTAGGCGAACCCTGGACAGAGCTAGCAAGAATAATACAGAGCTACATTACTTGCGAAGGAAGAAAAGACGTGGTAAGACCACGACACCTTAAACTTTTAGCTGTTCTAAAACAGAAATGCTCTGTGAATTTACCGGCACTCCTAAACTCGTTATTGCATGATGCTGCACAAAGTATGAAAAGGGCACAGCACGTAGAGGCAATTGTTAGTCACCACAGGTTGATTCGACTTGTTGTTAGTTATAGTCTTACCCAGCAGCAGAGCAGCTGGGAAGAGCTCATTGCACTGATTGAAGGGGGATCGACAGAACCATCCCCGAAACGTAGACATTCTATAAACCCACCAGAACAACCGGCAAAACGCAGAGAAAATTTTGCTAGTACATCACAACAACCAGAGACACACCAAGAATCCGCAAAGCGAAAGCATGTCGTTGATTCACCCGAGCAACCAAAGGAACCCAGGAAATCAGCTCGGTTAGCTCAGATGAGAGGAAGCATAAATAAACCCAGAAAGTCAGCCCGGTTGGCTCGAATAAGGGGAAGGCTGGAACAGCTTTAGGGAAGCACCAGCCAACCAGTAATAATTGAAGATGAGCAACCCGAAGAATAAGTACCCGAGCCTTCGGGAACAGAAAAAGAAGCAGAAACTGAACAGGAGGAAGAAATGGGACAGCAGGAGAATAGCCCATTACAAGACCTACTAAGAGAAGATGACTTGGCCGCCATCCTAGCCAATATGAGTAAATACGGTCAACCTTCTAGTTCAGAGAATCCCAACGACCAACTTCAAGAAGAGAACATGCCCATTCATGATGAAGAGGAAGAAAATACTGAACGGGAACAATCTGTTCCCATGTCACAAGAGGAAAATCTAGAGGAAGAACCCCAGGAGGAAGAATCAGAACCAGTTGAGGTGCATACACCAGAACATCCGGAGCAGAGCAGTGAGGAAGAACCCCAGGAGGAAGAGTTAGCAACTGGTCATGATCCAGTCCACCATCGACAGACTGCCGTTCCTTCAAAGGAATCAATGGAAATCAAGAAGTTGCGGAAGGAACGGACTAAACTGTTAAACACGATAACCCAGCTCAGGCAACAAATTAGGATTTTGAAAAAGAACCAGAAGGTAAAGAGGAAAAAGAGGGCCAACAAACAGCCTGTTTTCCAAGACTCTGAGGATCCAGCTGCCGTTCTGATTAAGACAGAAAAGGATGATAAGCAAATTCAGACGGAGGCACCACCCTCGGGGGTAATCAGGGTCCTGAACTCCAAACAGCATAACAAAAAGGTTCAGGTAAAACTCCCGGCCTCCACTGATGCATGGAAGAAAGATCCAAAGACAAAATCCTTGCACAAGATGGTGAAACAAGCACAGCAAGAAATGGAGCAACTTAAAGAGCAAACGGTTCCCCTAGAAAAATATGAAGAGTTGCAGCAGCAACTAAGGGATGTCAGTCAATCTAAAAGACAGGTTTTTGAAGGATGGATGAAGGAACAAGAGAAAGTCACACAGGTAACTTGTAAACTAGATACTACTATCAAACAGATGAATGACTTGTGTTCTTTATATAATAATGTTTTAGCATGTAGGGCCCCTGCTAAAAACTATGCTCTGTTTCTATTAGAACGATACTTACAATTACAAATAAAAGCTGTTAAGGCAGGCACCCCTATACAGATCAACAATGTCAATGATTTTATAGACTGTTGTAAACATTATGGAGTGAAAGTCGAGAGATTGTTGTGTGAACTTTATTTACACGACCTTGTGCTAAGTCAGGAGACTGAATTGAACCCTGGTCCCTCCATTGGTGATATTCAATTCCAAGCATTCATTTCATTCGGGGCTAATCAGATTAAGTGGCTGAAAGCCTATGATACCTTCCAGAGTCAAGAAAATGGTCTAGATTTAAGAGTTAGGGCTGAGCCTAGGAACCCAGTACAGTTATGGACAGTTCATATAAACCACATAAGGACTCCAGGTGTCATTGTAACATTAGGGCCTATGCATGAGGCACTCATTCAAGAGAGTTTAGAGTATTTCTTTTCCATCAAAGACTTGGCCATTAATGCAGCCAAATTTCGATATCGAATCTCTGATCCACACATCCAGCTCAGAGAACCATTTAAGTATGAGAACTTCGAGTTAGCTGCTGACCGTTTGAATCTCTATGGCCAGAGCATTCTGAAAGCAGGGTCATCTTGGTTAGGGTATAGATTTCGCGCTCCAATTATTTGGCATCCTGCACATGGATACCAGGCCCTGTATGATATGCCTGAGGGGCAAGCAGGTTAGTTCTTTGATTATTTAATCACTCAACATGGTTGTAGGCCTCCGCATGAGGCTCCTTCTCCAGCATACTCTCTCACTGCATTACATGTCAACTACAATGTTTTCATGAGGACATGAAACAAGGTAAGAAGGGGGGTGTGTGGAGTACTAAAAAGGTATGATTTTGATGATTACTTTAATGACTTTTTAATAGAATTTGTGAACCTTTTGTATCATGAATTTGGAAAGTAATAAGTAACTATAACAAAACATGTGAGAATCGATGTGTATAACTTAGCCACTAATAATGGTTATTTTCTATACAGGAAAAGGAGAAAACGAAGAGTTGCCGCTCCAAAGGAAAGGACAAAGTGGAGATAACTGTTGTCTCTCTGGACGAGAACCGAACGCAAACATAGGGAAACAGATCAGAGTGAATCGGCTCGGAAAAGAAGGAGAGGACACCAGCTCAGCGCACAAGCAAAGACAGGATGAAGAGTTAACAGTTTGGCGAATCCCTCAGGATCGAAGATCCTGAGGGATCGCTGCTTTACTTATCTAGTTGCTTGGACATCTCCGCCATCGTTTTTATAAAAAGAGACAAGTACTGTTAGTTTAAAAAATGGCGAGATAAGATACGTTTTATGTAATCTTCTGTAAAACATCAGATTTGGTTATTAAGCTTTGTTGAGAACTGGTTCGATGTATTTTTGATCAATGCATTAATGAAAGCTTGGTGATTATTCCATCTTTGCGTCTGTGTTAACCTAAAGCGGTGTATCCTTGGAGGCTAAGGGCCCGGCCCCGAAGGACACTTGCTTCTGTACCATTACAGCTTTGTTTCTGTGTGGTTTGTTTATTATTGCTATTTGATTATTTGATATGCTTTACAAGTTCATATTACATGCTCTGTTCAAGTTTGAATCATTGAAGTTTCCACAGCCAGACTTGTGTGTTAACTCCGCATTACGTTATTAATCCTTTCAAGAGTTAATCGCATATCTTTACTGTTATGTTACAGAGCTATTATATTAACGTTTGGGTTGTGTGCGTTTCTAATGAATCAGTATTGTTTCATAATTCATTAATCGTTATTGCTGTTCCATTAATATGATTCGTGTAATTCGCCTTTAGAGTGATAGAATGTTCTTTGATTGCAAAGAGTGTATAAATTGAGTTTGATTATAACCCGCGGGACTTAGTATTCAATTGTTGTTCCATTTTAGAGTTGCTGTTCCATTTCAGAATTGTGGTTTAATCCTTTATTTCCTTTGCTGTTCTATTTATCTGCATTTGATGGTTTGTTGTGAGAGATGATCTAAGGCTGTAGTGAGCAGTAGCAGTCACTGTCTAGCTCCCAGGCTCGTGATCTATGATTTAGTTCCTTTTCCATCAGTTTCTGAAGGGATGTTTTATCATTACCGAACCCTTGACTGATAAGTTATTAAGTTTTCTGAGTGTGTGATTTATTTCTTTAAAGTAATTTGATTTCAATTAAGCATCCGTTTACTCTTGTATTTCTTAAGCACTGTACTACTAGCATTACTCTGACGAATGAGCCTCGGATTGAGTCACTCTTTGTAATGACAAAACGCTCTCGGGTTGACATATTAATGTGAGGTAATTAGAGGTGAAAGAGACCCTTTTTATAGCTCTACAATCATCTCTAGTCACCCTTAGTGATTCTTTCACCTGCATTGACATAAACCAGAAAGAATGCATAGAACATCAAGAAAAACCTATTCCACTGCAGAAATGAGACATCTTACAAGAAAATCAAAACTGATGAATATGACAACTAGTCCACCTTGTAACAAAATATCTCTGTGCCTAATGAAAATAAGGATGGCTTTACATATGTTTAAGGTTAACCTACTCGTTGCTCCTTCCTTTGACTGGTTTTCATGAGAATCCTGGATCTTAAGCTTATAATGGTGGGTGCAAGTGTCCTGTCCTCCTATTAAACCATCATATATCATTCAACAACTAAATCCATGCATTTGAACCATTGTATCAGCATATGAATTTGCATCAATGTACTGAATTAATATGACTTCAAATTTTGAAATTTTCCTGCAAGATAACATTTATCATTAAAAAAATCTAATCGAACATGAAGTAATATCATGAATACTTCAGATTTATATTGCAATATCCATCTCAAATCGATAGATCTAGAATCTTACATATTCTTATAACTAGAAATTGCACCAAGAGGTGCAAAGGAACGTCGGAACATGGATAAGAGAATTGGGGAGATTGTATAAAGAAATAATCAAGAAAAATATACTAAAAATGAAATGCAACCCACGTGAGGCTAATTTAAATTCAATTGTTGTGAATTTTCAAGTGAAAGAAAGTTTGTAACTGGTGTCTGGCAAGCAGGACTCACAAAAATTGTTATAGAGAAAAACTTGGAAGTGCAATTGACGTTTGAGGTTTGATGATGTTGATGGAGCACATATTCTACTTGGTGAAAGTGGCCATTGCGAGGATTATTGGGGTTCAGGCTTCTATAGGCAAGATAATACTTTTGATCTTGAAACAACTTTGCACAATATAACTTTCAGTTCAAATGGTGCAAATACATATAAATCAAGCAATTTGAGACCTTTAAATGTATGGTCAGAAGCAAAAACTCCAGAATCTGTGGTTTGGACCAGACAGTGGTGAGTTGATAAGCAGCTCAAACAATTGGGCAGAGATTATTATGTGGTGTATTTTCAAAGGGCTCAAAGAGTCATTACCTTCTAGATGGCTATATATTTTGCGAGAAGGGTTTGAAAATACAGGTAAGAAGAATCAGCCAGCGTCTGAACAGTCAGGGATGAATTTGAGAAAAAACACCAAAGATCTGCCAATTTTGTTGAATGCCTCTAAGAAATGTGGTTTATTGTTTGCTGTCAATTCCTCCTCAGTCATGGATTGCAGGCCTGCACAAAATAAGAATATTCTTATGATTGGTATCTGTTATGAAGTGAACAATTTAAAACAATATACTCATAACCTAGCACAAAATACAGATTCAACAAAAGTAAATACGGAAAACAAGAATAGTGGAAATGATGATTTTGGATTTCAAACTGAAGGAGCATATAAGGGCGAGGATGAAGTGCTTTTGAAATTTTAGTGGGAAGAGGAGATAGAAAGGATGGGCTGCAACAAGTTTTTGGAGTCTCGGGATAGAAGAGAAAGGAAAAGAGGCAAACTTCAAGTTCAAAGCGCAGAGTAATGCCCCCTGGAAGGAGAGATTTTGATTCTCTTATTCAATCTCAGCAGGAGGTAAGCAATGCCTTTGGTCAAGTCAACATTCAATTATCTGATTCTCTATGGGATGAAGGTGATGGCATTAGCCAAGAGAAGCAGCTAGACAAGGTTTCACATGAATATATCCTTTCTTCATAAATGCAATGATTATCGGAATTATGTTCAAATGCAATGATTATCGGAATTATGTTCAAATGCAATGATTATCGGAATTATGTTCAAATGAAAGAGATGAGAACAGTGTGCAAGAGGCTTTATAATGTTTGATATGCAAAGAATAGAAAATTCAAAATAGTACATCATATGAGGAGGAAGGAAAAAGAAATGTATATGCAACAAGAACTGGATGGAGGTAGGGAATGAACAAGGAGAATATTCATCTCCATTTATAAGGATTGAAGAAATTTTGGACAATGCCACCCTGGATGTATCTTCTCATCCGGTGAGAATTGATTTTAAACACAAACATATTCAAGGGATGTTGGGTTCTTTATTAGATGAAAATAAGAAAGAAAATGTGGAGGAACAATTCATTGAGTCTAACGAGGATTGTGATGTCGTGGAGGAATTAAGTGGAGTGTTAGTAAAAGGTGCCAAGTGGCAAGGAGGCTATTGCAAGAGTGACAATGAAAGAGATACCAGAATCTTTGTTAGATGACAGAAATTAGACATGTTCGGTTGTTCCACTGGAAGATGCTCTTCTGGCAGACATCGAGGAAATACCAAATTTTATATTTGATGTAAGCAAGGAATATCATACAACAATGCATGCCAAGGAGCCTTCTCGACAGGATCATTTACCTGCCAAATTGGAAGGAGTGCCAGACCAAGAAGTGGATGGCATTGCACCTTTGTAGGTTCTGTTAATAATCTAGACGCAAGTGGTAACACAGAAGGTGAAATGTGTGAGTTTTCAAGAAAGAGGGATAGATCAATTGAGGAGGCATGAGAGAGGCAGGAGAGATTAACACTGTGAATGGATCCTCTTATGAAGTGATGGATGCTTTGGGATAGAGAGAAAGCAATTGGATGTCAGGCTCTGTAGTGAAGCATCTCAAAGAGGAGTCCCTCAAGAATGTGCATACGACAAATGACAGGAGATTTAAATTCCTTTATAGATCAAAGAAGTGAATGTGCTAGAGTAACTACACATGAAGATATTGCATTTGTAAATAGTGCACGGTAGGTTGGAGTTGGTGATTGATGTAAATGATGAAAGTGATGTAGAGATGCATGCAACACAGGTTGATTGTAAGAATGTAGTAACTGGGGCAGCTTGTTCAATTTATGTTTTTTTTGGATGTGAAAAAATCTAGTGGAATTTAAAGTCGTTAGTTGGAGAAATTCACATAGATAATGCAGGCATAACACAGGGCTGTTATAGGAAAATGTTGCTTTGGTGGAAAAACAAGGAATTTTATATTTCTTACCCTGCAAAGGCATTGTGAAAAGCAGTGTGTTGGTGGAAAAGAGAATAGTTTTGGATTTGTCACTGGAGGAAACCAATGAGAATGATGTAAGAATGCATGCTACATATGCCCTAGATGAAGGTGCCACAACAGTGCATTTGCAAATATTGTTGTTTTATGCCTGTAAAGAATAAAATTTAGTGAAATATTGAGAAGTTTCTGTGGAGGAAATGGAAGAAATGCTTGTTCGATTATCGGAGAAATCTAAACCAGGGGAGAATTTTCTAGGTGCTTGTCAGGATGCTTTTTTAAAGAATCAAATGCAAGGAATGTTCAGTTCATTTTTGGATTAAAGTAGTCAAGCTATTCCACATAAGCATGCCATGGAGACTGCTGAAGTAGACATCGCAGTGGTTGGATTGCAAGAGGTTCCAAAACCTTTGGTTCACATTAATGAGAATCCTATTAAGCATGAATTCAATCAAGGGTTTAAAGGAGTCATCTGGATGGATTGAAATTGTTAGGAAATGATGATGAACAGATAGTAGTCAATTCTCGATGGGTTTTATAAAAATTTTAGACTGCTCATGTGCTTACCAAATGAAAATCTCTGACCAAAATTCTAGTTAACAGGCACAATGAAAATAATTAGTTGTTGAAAGATTCAGGATCTGTTTATAAAAATGTCATGGAAGAGGAGTTTGCAGTCAGAGATGTGGAAATGGTGAACGATAATGAGTGCGTTTGGAAAAAAAAAAAAAACTCCTAAGTATGCCCAGGTAAGTGTTACAAAGTTTTCATCAACAACCTTGAGTCAGAGAGAAGAGGAGTCTTATATGTTAGCATGGACTAGTGAAAATATGTCACATACATGTAACCATAAACTAGCTTCTTATATGGAGAAAGCTGAGATAATCTACATGGGTAGTGTAACAACTCGATTTATGGCCTCTGAAGTTCAAGAACCAGATGATATTTCAAGGCTACATTGTTTCCCTTAGGATAACTTCAGTGAGTACTGTATTATACAATAAAGACGTTACTGAGCCAAGTAAAGCTAATTGTGCACAAAGAAAATCATTATCTGCAATACAAGCACATGAATTAAAAGAAGATGGCCATTCTTCTCCACACAAATGAAAAACATCACTTGAAAAACATTTGTCTATTGGAAGTGCATTCTGTGTAATAACATGTACTTCTAATTACCCAGGTTATGAGGAAGTGGCAACACAGACACTGCATGTTTTTCTTCTTGCCAACTTACAAGTTGAAAAGGCATGTGAACAAGCCACTCACTATCATAATAGTGGATCACAAATTAGGAAATCACTTGGCACTGATATTTTTACTCTTGAAAATGTCCAGGATCCGAATGTTTCATTATTGACAGATTCTAAGAAGTTTGACAAATCTGTCATTGCTAATTTGAGTGAAAGTGATGCACTGAAAAAATCAGAGACTAAAAAAGTTTCTACTTCAATAGAACCTTTACCTTTCCACAAGGTGAGCTATTACAAGTCTTAATTATTTGATCACTAAATATCTAACACCCAAGCATAGTAGAACTTTGTTGGAACATGAATTTTAGCTCTATAATGTCTTTAGTTTCGTAATCTGTCATTACTAATTTGAGTGAATGTGATGCAGTGAAAAACTCAGAGACTAAAAATATATCTACTTCAATAGGACCTTTCCCTTTCCAAAAGGTGAGCTATTACAAGTCTTCATAATTTTATCAGTAAATAGCTAATTTGTATCGTAGAACTCTGTTGGGAAATGAATTTTAGTTCTGCAATGTATTTAGTTTCATAATCAAGTCTAAACATAAAATGAGGGAAAGAATTTCTCATTCTTCTTTTATTGGGCACTTCACAGATCGACAGAGATTAGAAGCCTCATCTTAAACAACAATCTAATGAAGTAATATTGAATGTGTGGGAAAGTGAATTGATGATTGTAGACACATTATGAAGATAGCCAAAACGGGCATGGCAGCAGAGAATGGAGATATTGACAAGACTTATCCATTGGTAGAGGAACCTGAAAATATTGAGAAATCAGTGCAGCTTGCACCAGAAGCCACCTATCCTCGGAAACTTAATGCCCTAACATTTCCTATGGAAAAAAATGTGACTGATGGTTATCAGCAAGCAATGCAAAATGTTCAGTTTAGCATGAAGATAGTGAATAGCTGTGCAAAGCAAACTGAACAATCAAACCTAGAATTTCAAAAGAGTGGTGAAGTTATTGTCATTAGCATAGAAATGTATTATGGAGAGTGATCATAGTAAGCAGACTAGTCTTATGAATGGGGAATTTGAAGAAAGGGGTAAAGCAGTGGGGACTACCACAGAAATAGAGGATGATCCCAACCAGCAAAGTGCTCATATGAAGCCAGAATCTGGAGAGTGTTTTGAGGTAACCAGAACTAGCATAGAAATAAAGAATAGTCTTACTAATATGAACTTTTGAACTTGGAATTTGAACATAGTTTTAGAATAGTCATAACCAGCATGATTGGAAAGCTTGTCATATCAACTTGGAATTTGAAATTGGTGTTAATGTAGGCTACAGAGCATTTGAAACAACACTATGAGATGGAAGGCAGCTGAAGTTGTGTACTGAGCAATGCATCGAGTAATGAATCGTGAATTCAGATTCAGGTAATTGTAAAATTGGTTCTCATTGTCACTTAAAGTTGCATAGTTAAGAGGCATTAGAGTTTAGGTTTGATAATGTGTTGTCATGGCCAGAAAGGCAAGTTATATAGCTGATGGTTTATCTATCCCACCTGGACTTGCGGCTCGGCGTAACGCAATGCAGTTTCACTTAACAGCGTGTTCGGTGTAGAAATATTAAAGAAGCTCAAACCACATAACATAATCAAAAACTAGTAATTTGGATGCAATAAAATAGTACTTTGCCAATACTTCAGCAAAAATGGTTCAACACTAACATAACTTCAAAATTTATTGAACTCTAACATGGAGCTACAAGAAAATATCTTTATTCAAATCAAAATAAGGCAACAAAAATTAGAGAACCTTTGAGAAAACCATTAAAAAGTACATGCATCTCCAGTCGGAATTTTTAATGCTCCTCGGGTTTTCACATTTGCAAATAGAAAATTTGGATACGTAAATTATCCGAACAAAAATAAGCAGTTAGGAATATTCACATATTTCTGGTCTTATGTCTGAATCGAATGGGAAATTGTGCCAAGATGAGATTTCAGTAAGAGGAGATTTAAAGGTGCGATTCCACATTTGTAGCTGAAACCATTGGCGCCTGATTGATCTGTTAAGCCCAATATTTTTATTTTTGTTGATGATCATGGGTTCTTACCAAAAACCAGCACACAATGCATCATCCGATGAAGAAATTTTAGCTGCCCATGTGTGCCATTCACTTTGATTTGGATCATATTGGGGGGAAATTCTACTAGCATCAATATTCTCAAGGGTTTGGCTGCATTCTAAACCATTCTGAAGAAAGCCAAGAAAATCATGAATAGATCCCCAATCCTGCATCTTGACTATTGGACTTATTAGAATACCTGAAGAATGCAATTTTGAAAACCGCAGATTGTTGAGACTGAAATTGCACCCAGAAGAAATTGCAATAGATCCCCCAATCCTACATCTTGATTATTGAACTTAGTACAATCCATGAAGAATGAAGCTTCGAAAACCATAGATTGTTGAGACTGAAATTGCACCCGGAAGAAATTGCATTAGGTCTCCCAATCCTACATCTTAACTATTGAACTTAGTAGGAAGAATGCAACTTCAAAAACTGCAGATTTTTGAAACTGAACTAGCACCCGAAATAAATTGCAGTAAGTCAGTTGCAAGAACAAGACCCACAACAAAAACCCTAATCACTAAGCCAGCGAGAGATAACAAAAACACATGTTTTGGGTGGGAGAAATGTTATTTTAATTGGAGGTCTAAATTTTAAAAGAAAAATGAATACTCTCGCCCTCCATTTTTCCAAACATAATTTTTAATATTATGCCTTCAAATATCATTTTAATATCATACCCATTGTTTTTCTTATGGATGTTGAGCACACTCCATGGTTCTTTGTAATGTCAGCAATTGATTTAAAAGGAAGCTTCAAAAATCAATTCAATTTCATTCTAATAAATTTATTTTAAAAACATTGATGGCGAACCACACAATGAGTGGTTTGAAAGGCGTGTACCTTAAAAATTTTATGTGATTTATCCATAAGATTTTTTAAAGAAATTAATTAATTAATTATTAAAATAAATTTGAGATAAAATAGTAAATTTAGGAGAGGTTTTTGCAACCCATGGTTTTGCTCATGGTATTCCACCTTGCCAACAAGGGGGAATTAACTCAATCATAGGTCCCAACTAGACCTGCTCTCGTTTGGAATGGCTAATCCCAACGGGTTTTAAGGATTATTATAAGGGTTAGGGGAATAATTAGTTAGCGGTTAAGGGATTAAGGATTAGGGGCTTAGGGCTTAGGGGTTAGAGGTTTAGGGTTTAGAGGTTAGGGGAATAATGAGATAGTGGTTAAGGGGTTAGGGATTCGGGGCTTAGGGGTTAAGGGGTTAGGGATTGAGGGCTTAGAGGTTAGGGGATTTAGGAGCATTTATGGGTTAGGGTAATAATGAGTTAGTTGTTAAATGGGTTAGGAGTTAAGGGAATATTATGCATTTAGAGGTTAAGGGGTTAATATTATGCATTTATAGGTTTATGGTTTAGGGGGTTAAATGGGTTAGGGGTTGGGAATTAGGGTTTAATGGGTTAGGGGTTAAGGGGTTATAGGTTTAGGGGTTTAGGGGGTTAAATGGGTTAGGGGTTTAAGGGGTTAGGGGATTTAGCAATTAATGATTTTAGGGGTTACAAGTTAGGGGATAATGGGGTTAGGTTTTAGGGGGTTAAATGGGTTAGGGGTCAGGAATTAGGGTTTAAGGGGTTAGGGTTAATGGCTTAAAGGTTTAGGGTTTAAGGGGTTAGGGGTTAAGGGTTTATAGGTTTAGGGTTTAGGGGATTAAATGGGTTAGAGGTTTACTAGGGGTTTAGGGGGTTAAATGGGTTAGGTGTTAAGGGTTTAGGGGTTAGGGGTTAAGGGTTTAGAGGTTTATGGTTTAGGGGTTAAATGGGTTAGGGGTTTAGAGGTTTAGGGGGTTAAATGGGTTAGGGGTTGGGAATAAGTGTTTAAGGGGTTAAGGGTTAAGATGATAGTTTCATTGGTCTCTATTTGTGCACAATAGTTGCTTATTAATCAATGAATGAAATTTATTTACAATGAGTAGTGAAGCTCAATAAATAATACAACTGTAGAAACAGCAACAACAATTTTATACTAAGAAAGTAGAAAGAGTAAGTTTCTAACAAGAAACTGCTAATTACAAACTAAGAAAGTAGAAACAGCAAGTTTCTACTACGAATATAGAAACAGCAAGTTTCTAACAAGAAACTACTAATTACAATCATAGATGAGTAGTAAACTCTAAAATAGCATTATTCTAATACCCTCCCTTAATGCTCAATCTATTTACAACACTGATAGACCCTCTGAATTTTACAAACTTACCAGGACCAAGAGGCTTGGTGAAGATGTCTGCTGGTTTCTTCTTTGTGGGAACATATAGTAATTGAATGGATCCGTCTTCAACAAGCTGGCGAAGGTAGTGACAATGAATTTCTACATGCTTTTTTCATTCATGGAAGATTGGATTCTTGGCGAGTTTGAGTACTCCCTGATTATCACAGAACAAGGGAGTAGGACCTGCCTGGGAAACATGCATATCCACAAGCATATGTCGAAGACAAACTGCCTCGCAAGATGCCTTAACTGCTCCCCGATATTCTGTTTCTGTCAAGGAGAGAGCCACTTCTTGCTGCTTCTTACTAGCCCATGTGATAGCGCCGGAGCCCAGACTAAACACATGCCCAGCTGTAGATTTACAGTCATCAATCGAACCAGCCCAGTCTGAATTTGTGTAACCACTGAGTGTAGGATCTGAACTCCGAGTGTACAAGTCCATAATCAAGGGTTCCTCTTACATAACGCAGCACACGCTTTGCTACTATCCAATGATCAGCTTTAGGAGCTGACATGAAGCGTGAAATGTAGCTCACTACAAAACTGATATCAGGTCGAGTGGCAGTAAGGTAGATGAGGCTACCCACTAACTACCTAAATAAAGTTTCATCCACAAGTGGTGAGGATGACTGAGCTGAAAGTTTGAGCCCTGGTTCCATAGGAGTCGTGGTAGGTTTGCAATCCTGCATTCTGAACCTTTCCACAAGATTTATGGCATACTTGGACTGAGAGAGAAAGATGTTGTTCTCAGTCTGCAAAACTTCCACCCCTAAACAATAATGAAGAAGCCCCAAATATATCATATCAAAAGTGCTGCACAAATCCTGTTTGATTGATCAGGTGATCAAGTCCTTTATGGAAAAATGCTCAAAAAATTAGTTGCTCAGAATTCATCCAAACTAGAATGACAGGAAAGAGCTCAGAAAAACGATCCTATAGACGCGAACGGCACTGAAAACCGATGTTGTATGAGAAAGTTATTCAGCTTTGAAGTTTGCCAATTTCAGTAAAAAATGGCCAATTTGACTTTATAAAAATATTTTATTAAAAAGAGAATATTCCATAGAATATTTTGGGAATATTCCATGGAATATTCCACAAAATATTCTGTGGAATATTTCAGAGGCAGCCAATCAAAGGGTGCCACGTGGCCAGCCCGAAGGCCGCCACATGGCCCCAAGGTCAAACAGAAATGGTTGTTATAAAATTTTATATGGCGCGGCAGGGATCGACCCCAGGTCAATGCGGAGACAACCGAACGGCCCAACCATTGGGCTACCAATGGTTCTTATAAACCATGGTTCCGAACGTATATTTAAAGTTTGATTTGTATATGGGCGGGGCCCGAAAGGGGGCCAGCCCCCTCCGCATGCAACCAACTGCCCAGAACCAAAGGTAATTTCAAACGGCGCGCAACGTGAAATGTTATGGTCACGTGGGTTTTGGCACCATATTATATAATATGGTTTAAACATTAATCAAACCCGTAAATAACTCAAAGTCGTTCAACCTAATTCTGAACGGTCCGGTCACGTGGACCTTATCCCTTAGCACCTTCTAACTGGCACTCAATATGGTGGAGCGCCCAATTATAGCGCCAACCTCCTATTTTTTCAAGCCTATCTGGAGTTCCACCACATTTGGTGGAGCTTTCCTAGCCCTAATTGGGCAAAGTTAGTTTCAGTCATAACTTTGGCTGGGGAAGTCCTTTTGAAACGAATTTTTTTTTTGTTTTGGGGGTATTGGGACATTCTGAAGATGTTGGAACAGGTTGCAGAGCCATCGGGGCACTTTGTCAGAGGTTTTATCAGCGGAATTTCTTGTGGAGCCACCAGGGCTATGGGAATGATCAATTGTATTGGGCTATGTTCATCTGTTTGAGGTGAATGAATAGTCAATTTTTACTGTTTCCAGCACTTTGATTCTGAATTTGCAGCTATTTCAGCCTTTTGAGGCTTTCTTCATGGTGTAAAACGTATTTTGAGCATTAATAGAAGAGGGAAAAGCCCATTTGGAGGCTTTTGGACCCAGCAGAGGCAGCCCAAGAGAGGGGTGAACTGTTTAAACAGATGCTTGTTATTATGCTCTAAATTTTTGTTGCTTATTTCCAAAGTTTAATCCATTAAACAGTAAATTTAAATAAGTCCACTTATCACAAAGATACTTATACAGTTATCAAAACACATTTGTTCCATTCCAAACCACATTAATTCCATTGCAGAATACCTTAACTTGCTTGTTCACACATAAAATTGGTTAATGAATACTTTGCAAACAGAAAACAAATAATTTCATTGCTAGATCGTTTTTAGTGTTACTTTATATTTCTTTAGGCAGAGCCAGTAAGAGGGTCAGAAGCTTCTGGTTTCATCCTTTCTAGTAAAGGTGAAATAACCAGTAAAAGCCCCTACTGTCTATCTCTGTATAAGAAATATTTTGTTCACACATTTCAGATCAGATTGGTATCAGAGCTCTAGGTTTTTCTCAAAAGTTTGTGAATTTTGTGCAAGAAAATTGTGTTGTTCTGCAAATTTGATGCTTACTAGGCTGAAATTGAAAAGAGGGGAAGGTAAATTGGTTAGAGAACAAGATAATCCTCAACCAAGGAGGGCTAGGGTGCCATTATCTCCACCTTCCATTTCATCCTCATTAGCCTTAGAATCAACCATAAACATGTCTTCCAGAGATGGAGAAGTACACGAGGAAATGGATCCCAAGGAAGAAGAAAGAGTCTTTAGAAAAGCTTTCTTGGACATGACTAAAATGGTTAGGATCCTCTATCAGGAGAGAAATGATAGGATTGTTGGAGAAGGGTCTAGAAACCAAAGAGAAGAAGGAGATTCTTCAGGAGGGAAGAAAAACAATGATAATTCTAATAAAGGGAATGGAGGAAATGGTGATCCACCATCTCCATCGTCATCCTCTTCCTCCACATCATCCTCTTCAACTTCTGTTAATCAGTCACACAAAACAAAAACATCTCTTAGAAATCCTTTGTTAAAGCTTGATGTGAAGTTTGAGTTGTCGATGTTTAATGGTGATGTGAATGCAGAAAAATTGGATAACTGGATTAGACAGCTGGAAGTCTATCTAAGAATTTAGAATTTGCATGATGATGACACAAAAATTCAATTAGCCTCATTGAGAATGGATGGAGCAGCTTTGGTTTGGTGGGAAGCCAAGACCAGAGAGGAAATCAAAAAGCATGGTAAGATAACTCTAACTTGGATTGAGTTTATTACTGTTATTAAGAAACAGTTTTATCCTCTTGCTCATATTCAGAAGGCAATTATGAATTGGAAAAATTTTAGGCAACTTAAGGGTCAAAATGTGCAAGATTATACCCAAGAGTTTAGAAGGAGAGCACTCTTACTTGGGGTAGACTTACAAATTCAAGACACCTTGTTGAAATACATAGGAGGTTTTCACAGTTACCTTAAACATACTATCCTAATGTTTAATCCTATCAGCTTAGATGAATTCTATGTGCAGGCTACACATTTAGAAGCTAGAGGAAAGAATACTTTTGATGAGGGTAGAAACAAGACTTTCAAAGGAAAGAAAAAAGAGAAAAACAAAGGAAAAGGCAAGAAAAATGCATCTATCAAACAAGAGGATGAAAAGGTCATTTGTAAACATTGTTCAAAGAGTGCTCATGAAGAGAAAAACTGTTAGAAACTTCATCCTGAAAAGAGAAACCAGTTTAACAAAAACAAGGGAAAGAAGAAAAAAGCAGCTACTACAAGTACACCACAAGATTTAGGTGATGATTCAGGTGACGAAACAAAAATTGCAGCCATGGGTTTGAAAAGTTTGAAAGGGAAGGAAATTGAAACTCAAGCAAGTGCTAGTTCTTCAAACTGTCATACACAAGCTCCTAATGAGGAAGAAAGAATTGAATTGTTCCATGTGAGGGTAGTTTCAAAACATACCAAAATTGACACATTGTTTGACAGTGGGTCACAAGCTAACCTCGTATCTGAAGACTTGGTCAAGCATCTTAAACTTGAGACCATTCCACATCCGAAGCCTTATCCACTTGGGTGGATATGCAAGGATGCCAACTTGCAAGTCTCAAGAAAGTGCTTTGCAATAACTGCGCACTTTATTGACACAGTTGAATTTGATGTGGTGCCGCTTGATATATCTGTTATTGTTTTGGGAAGTCCTTACTTATTTGACAGGAAAGCGATCTTCCATCGCCATGAAAATAAATATCATCTTTTCAAAGATGGCAAGGAGTTTATTGTCAGAGATCATCGCAAGAAGACAAATATAGCGATGGTAAATGCGGGACAGGTAAAAAGACTAGTCAATTCAAGCAAGAGTTTTGTACTTCTTATGGTCAAGCCAAAGGTTAATGTGAATCATTAGTCATTTGAAAATTGCGATGCAAAGCTTAAATCTGATTTATATGATGTAGTTGATGCACATCATGAGATGTTTCAGGAACCAACAGGTTTTCCTCCTAAAAGGGAGATTCATCATGAAATCCATTTACATCCAGATTGTCCACTTCCTAACGTAGGCATGTATCGCATGTCTATCATGGAGAATGCTGAAATAAAGAAGTAGATTAAAGAGTTGTTGGACAAGGGTTTCATAAGGCCAAGAACTTCGCCATGTGGGTCACCAATAGTGTTGATTCCAAAGAAAGATGGAACTTGGCGTATGTGTGTTGACTTCAGAGCTTTAAACAAGATAACGGTAAAGAATCGTTACCCACTTCCAAGAATAGATGATTTGTTAGATCAGCTCAAAGATGCAAGATATTTCACTAAGTTAGACTTACGAAGTGGTTATCATCAAGTGAGAATTGAAGAAAGTGACATTTGGAAGACAACTTTCAAAACCAAACAAGGACTCTTTGAGTGGCTTGTGATGCCATTTGGTTTATGCAATGCACCTGCAACTTTCATGCGGGTAATGGATGATGTCTTACGTCCTTTTCTTGATGATTTTGTTATTTTCTACTTAGATGACATCTTAATTTTCAGCAAGACAGGAGAAGATCATGTCATGCATTTCAGTAAAGTACTTGATGTTTTGAAGAAAAATTAGTTATTTCTTAAAATGTCAAAGTGTGAATTTGGAAAGACTTCTTTGGTTTATTTGGGACACATAGTAGGTGGAGGTGCTTTGAGAATTGATCCTTCCAAAGTAGAAGCCATTGTGAATTGGCCTACTCCCAAATCCATTACAGAGGTAAGAAGTTTTTTGGGTGCAGCTCAGTATTGGAGAAAGTTTATTGCTAACTTTTCTACCATAGCAGCTCCTATGAATGCAGTGACAAGTGTGAAGCGTGCTTTCCAATGGGGAAGTAAGCAACAAAAATCTTTTGAATCTTTGAAAGAAAAGATCATTTCAGCTCCGGTTCTTGCATTACCAGATTTGAGACAGCCATTCGAGATTCAAACAGATGCTAGTGATTATGCCATGGGTGCAGTTCTCTTAGAGCATGGTAAGCCTATCGCTTTTCATTCTGAGACATTTAATGGTGCTGTTGTGAATTATCCTACATATGATAAGGATTTGTATGCATTGGTACAAAGCGTCAAAAAGTGGAAGCACTATTTGATGGGCAAAGAAACAATTATTCATACCGACCATCAGCCTTTACAGTATTTGCAGTCGCAAAGTAAATTGCAGCAGTCATGTCACTTCAGATGGATGGGTTTCCTACAACAATTTCACTTGGTAATAAGGTACAAGAAAGGTATTCTCAATAAAGTTGCTGATATGCTTTCAAGGCCTATTATTAGTGCTAGTACTTTGCTTAAGAATGATTCTATTGTGCATGAGAGCTACATAGAATAGTATGCATCAGATGAAGATTTTAAAGAGGTGTATGCTAACTTGAGTAAAGGGAATCATGTTGAGGAGAATGATTATCATTTGCATAAAAATTTGCTGTTTCACTTGGGAAAGTTATGTATACCACAAAGAGAGAGATTAAGCATGATGAGAGAAGCTCATTCTTCTCTTATTGCTGGTCATTTTGGTGTAAGCAAAACGATGGCACATCTACAGAGGTATTTTTATTGGCCTTGCATGGTAGATATTGTTACACGTTTCATTAGAGGTTGTTCATTGTGTGCCACAAGAAAGCCTAGCAATAGGAAGCTTGGTTTGTACACACCATTTCCGGTACCTTCTAGACCATGGGAAAGTGTTTCTATGGCTTTTGTTGGAGGGTTACCATTATCTAGAAAGCAGCATGATTATCTTTTTGTAGTAGTTGATCGTTTCAACAAGATGTGTATTCTTATGCCATGCAAGAAAACTATAACTGCTGAAAAAACTGATGATTTATATTTTCAACATGTATGGGTTCATTATGGCTTGCCTACTTCTATTGTTAGTGAAAGGGATTCCAGATTTGTTGGGAATTTTTGGTCCAATCTGTGGAAGATGATGGACACCAATTTGAAGAAAAGTACTGCTTTTCATCCACAAATAGATGGCCAAACAAAGGTAGTGAACAGAACCATTGTGCATCTTTTGAGAGGTTATTGCAGCAAGAATCCCAAGCTTTGGGATGAGCATTTGCATTACATTCAGCATGCTTACAACCGGGCCAAGCACTCTTCTACAAATACTTCGCCATTTGAAGCTTGTTTTGGATATTTGCCTAAGTCACCATTAGACTTCATTCTTGAGAAGGATGTTGCCATTGATGGGCATAGTGACATTGACAAAGCTCGCATGTTCATTGAAATAATTCAGCTCATTCATCAGCAAGTTCAAGAACAGCTTGAAAAGAGTCAAGGCAAGTACAAAGAAGACATGACAAACATAGAATTGATCACAAGTTTCAGGAAGGAGATGAGGTATGGTTGCATATAAGTAAGGATAGAATGCAAGGAGAAGGTAAAAAGCTGAAGCCTATTCGTTATGGTCCATTTAAAATCCTTAAACAAGTTTGAAATAATGCTTTTCAACTAGATTTGCCTTCATACATGCAAATGTATTCCGTTGTTAGTGTGGAGAATTTACGTTTGTATGAACCTCCTCTTATTGATGATTCTGAAAATCATGTTCAGCTACCATCCATAGAATATTTCTCGCCAGAATTCTTGGATGAGCTGAAAGAAGATGCAATCCTTGACAGAAGGACATGCACTTCAAGGAGGGGAGATGTTGAATATCTTCGAGTTGGTCTAAAGGGCAGTAAACCAAGCAAGGAAAAATGGATGGAGTTGGAACAGGTGAGGAGGCTGTATCCTCACCTTCTTAACAGGTAAGTGAAAGCTTTTGAGGGTCCAAAAGCTTCCCATTTCGGAGGCGTGATCAAGTGATCAAGTCCTTTATGGAAAAATGCTCAAAAAATTAGTTACTCAGAATTGGTCCAAACCAGAATGATAGGAAAGAGCTCGAAAAAACGATCTTGTAGACATGAACGACACTGAAAATCGACGTTGTATGGAAAAGTTATTCAGCTTTGAAGTTTGCCAATTTCAATAAAAAAATGGCCAATTTGACTTTATAAAAATCTTTTATTAAAAAGAGAATATTCCACAGAATATTCTGGGAATATTCCATGGAATATTCCACAGAATATTCTGGGAATATTCCACAGAATATTTTGCAGAATATTCCAGAGGTAGCCAATCAAAGGGCGCCACGTGGCCCTAAGGTCAAACGGAAATGGTTGTTATAAAATTTTATATGGCGCGGTAGGGATTGACCCCAGGTCGGGGCAGAGACAATTGAACGGCCCAGCTGTTGGGTTACAATGGTTCTTATAAACCATGGTTCCGAACGTATATTTAAAGTTTTATTTGTATATGGGCGGGGCCCGAAAGGGGGCCAGCCCCCTCCGCATGCAACCAACTACCCGGAACCAGAGGCGATTTCAAACGGTGAGCAACGTGAAATGTTATGGTCACGTGGGTTTCGGCACCATATTATATAATATGGTTTAAACATTAATCAAACCCGTAAATAACTCAAAGTCGTTCAACCTAATTCCGAACGGTCCGGTCACGTGGACTTTATCCCTTAGCACCTTCTAACTGGCGGTCAATATGGCGGAGCACCCAATTATAGTGCCGACCTCCTATTTTGTTGGGCCTATCTGGAGTTCCACCACATTTGGTGGAGCTTTCCTAGCCCTAATTGGGCAAAGTTAGTTCCAGTCATAACTTTGGCTGGGGAAGTCTTTTTGGAACGAATTTTTTTTTGTTTTGGGGGTATTGGAACATTCTGAAGCTGTTGGAATAGGTTGCAGAGCCATTAGGGCACTCTTTCAGAGCATTTATCAGCGGAATTTCTTGTGGAGCCACCAGGGCTATGGGAATGTTCAGTTGTATTGGGCTATGTTCATCTGTTTGAGGTGAATGAATAGTCAATTTTTACTATTTCCAGCATTTTGATTATGAATTTGCAGCTATTTCATCCTTTTGAGGCTTTCTTCATGGTGTAAAACTTATTTTGAGCATTAATAGAAGAGGGAAAAGCCCATTTGGAGGCTTTTGGACCCAGCAGAGGTAGCGCAAGAGAGGGGTGAACTGCTTAAACAGATGCTTGTTATTATGCTGTGAATTCTTGCTGCTTATTTCCAGAGTTTAATACATTAAACAGTAAATTTAAATAAGTCCACTTATCACAAAGATACTTATACAGTTATCAAAACACATTTGTTCCATTCCAAACCACATTACTTCCATTGCAGAATACCTTAACTTGCTTGTTCACACATAAAATTGGTTAATGAATACTTTGCAAACAGAGAACAAATAATTTCATTGCTAGATCATTTTTAGTGTTACTTCATATTTCTTTAGGCAGAGCTAGTAAGAGGGCCAGAAGCTTCTGGTTTCATCCTTTCTAGTAAAGGTGAAATAACCAGTAAAAGCCCCTACTGTCTATCTCTGTATAAGAAATATTTTGTTCACACATTTCAGATCATTGATCCCATGGATCAAATGTGTTGAACTGCCAGTAATAATAAGATCATCCACATAGACAACCACAAACAGAATATCATCACCAGTAATTTTGATATACAGGTTTGCATCAGATGGACTCCGCTGAAAACCATGATCTGTTAGGTGCTTATCAATTTTCATGTACCAAGCTTTAGGGGCTTGTTTCAGACCATAGAGTGCTTTTACTAATCTACAAACTTTATGTGATTGATTGACAACCTTGAATCCTAGAGGCTATGTCATGTAGACTTCTTCCTGTAAGTCACCATTCAAAAAAGCACTCTTTACATCCATCTGATGGACTGTCCAATTGAACTGAGATACTAAGGCAATGACAAGCCATATGGTACTCATCTTTGTTGTAGGAGCAAAGGTCTCCTCATAGTCTATGCCTTCTTTCTGTGAGAATCGTCGAGCAACAAGATGAGCCTTATACTTGTCGAGGGTTCTGTCAGCTTTGTATTTCACTTTATACACCCATTTGCATCTAATGGGTGTTTTCCCTGCAGGAAGATCAGAAAGGGTCCAAGTGTGATTCTTCTGAAGACTCTGGAATTCAGCCCCCATAGCCTGTTCCCACTGAAGTATTCCCTTAGCCTCTAAATAGGTTTGAGGCTCAAAAACATTGTGTATGTTAGCCATAAGAGAAAAATTTATTGTAGGCTATTGTTTTCCCTTATTTATGGAAGTTTTACCTTCAAGGAGTTCATTATCCCGAAGATCATCAATAGTTTTAGCCCACCATTTAAGCCAGAAAGTAGAAGAACCAATATCTGGAGGAGGTGGAGGAGGCTCAGGAACAATAAGAGCAGCAAGAGGAGGATTATTTTCTGGAGGAAGCTCAGGTAGTGCATCATCAAAGACTGATGCTACATTATCCCTCCCATCAGGTGGACCTAACAGAAGAAAAACATTGTGAGGTTGATCCTCAAAACACTGCTCATAAGGAAGGGACTAAAAGAACCCTCTGTATTCATCAAATACCACGTCCCGACTGAAGATAAGATGATTAGTGTCTATATTTATCATCCTATAGGCCTTGTGGTGATCACTATACCCTGTCATCATGAGTTTCTGGCTTTTGGAATCCAACTTAGAGCGCTTAGCACTGGGAATCCAAACATACGCAACTAAGCCAAAAAATTTGAGATGGCTAATCTTAGGCTTTCGACTAGACCAAACCTCTTCTGGAGTCTTCCCTTTAACAGCCTGAGTAGGTGATCGATTAAGAAGATAGTCGACAGTAAACACTGCTTCCGGCCAAAATTTGTTCGGAACACTCCTATGTTGTAACATAGAACGAGCCATTTCAACAACCGTATGGTTGCGACATTCTCCAACACTGTTCTACTGAGGAGTGTAGGGTGTGGTTAGTTGGCATTTGATGCCATGGGTATCACAGAAGTTGGAGGAAGCAGAAGAACAAAATTCCCCCCGGTTATCTGTCCTAAGAGTTATGATATTACAGCCAGACTCTTTTTCAACTAAGGACTTAAACTTTTGAAAGATACTAAATACATCAGATTTATGTTTTAGAAAGTACACCCACATTTTTCTACTGAAATCATCTACAATGAGAAAAAAATATTTGCAACCCGTAACTGAAGATGTATTCATAGGACCACAAATATTAGCATGAATTAACTGGAGTACCTTAGATGCGTGCCAAGATTCTCCATCCTTGAATGAAGATCGATGTTGCTTGCCAACTTGACAGGTGCCGCACACTCCCAAATGTTGTGTTTGAATATCAGGTAACCCTAACACAAGTCCCTCCCGAGATAGCTGAGAGAGATACTGAATGTTTAAATGCCCATATCTCTGATGCCATAGAGTACTGATGGGAGAAAAACGAGCTGCTAGAGCCACTTTTGGGGAATCACTAGTGTCAAGAAGCCTATATAGACCATGATCCTCTAGGCCAACAGCAACTGTAAGCCGAGTCTCCCTATCAATAATGGAGCACTTGTGCACACTGAACACCACATCGAGCTGAGGAGAGTTTCTCATAATCTGGCTGACAGACATCAGATTAATTTCCATACCAGGAACATAGCACACATTCAGAAAGATGAGTGTGCACCCACCAGACTAGATCTGAAATATACCTCTGCCAACCACCGTGTAATCCTCACCTCCGCTGAAGACCACAGAATCACTGAAATATGAGAAGTCAATAAACCAGTCACGCCTATGAGAGAAATGACGTGATGCACCAGAGTCAATGTACCAGGCAGATGACGAGGCATGATCTGAGTACCCTTTAGCCATAAAGGCATAAAGGGTAGATTCCTTCTGCTTGGAATGTTCTGCGACATTCGCTTGCTATGAGACCCTCCCTGCTTCTTCTGTTCAGAAGAAATCCTCTGTCGGCAATCTTTCTTCAAATGACCAAACTTGTGACAGTAATTACACTGCACATTTTTCTTCTTAGCAGGATTGTAAGACTGAGAAGAACCTGTCTTCTGAAATGACTGAGAGGACTGATATTTGGCAGTAAAAGAATTTTCTGAGGAGGCTGATGAAGCATCACTACCAAACTGCTATTTCCAACGATCCTGCTGCAGGATTTTGGTGCATAGTTCTGGAAACTTCAGATCAACATTAGTGGAGGTAATGTTGAGAGTTTCTATAAAGTGTTCATAAGATTTTGGTAGACTTTTCAGGGTGATGACTACCATATCTTCTTCCTCCATGGTCCGGCCAATGGCTTCGAGCTGATATAGAATGGCTTTAATCTTGTTAAGATGTTCCTGTAAAGATATATGTTCATCCATCATGATGGAGAACAACTGATTCTTTAGAAAGAAAGCTCTGCTCTTATCGGATGTCTCGTGCAATTCCTTCAAATGTTTCTAGATTTCGGCAACTATCTTGCCAAAAGGTATATATGGTAACTGATCATCAGTTACAGAGAGTTTTAGAAGCATAACAGCCTCTCGATTTCGATCATCAAACTTATCTTGATCTGCACCAGGTGTACCAGGATGAAGCTCTTTGCCCAAAACGAGCTGGTCAAGACGCCTATATTCAAAAATGGTAAACATTCTCTGTTTCCAGATGTTATAATTGTTGACATTAAAGCATTTATTTCCTTCCAACATCAGACTAGTTAGTGAGGCCATCTGCACATTTCCCAAGACACGCAAAATGACCAAGGATTCTGGCACGAATTTTAATGCAGATGGCAGCTGATCTGGACAAAAAACTACTAGAAATTTAAATGCTCATCCAGCCACAAAAAAATGGGTGCATACCTCGATTCTTTCAAAATAGCAGTCTGGAATTCAATCTATTGTAGAAAAACAATACCTAGCTCAGCCTTTAATAACTCGTCCCAGTCATATGCAAATTGCACCAGCAGCTTCCACGTTCAACCAGCAAGATGGATTGATATTGGACAGAAATTCAACACATTGGACCAGCAACCAAACTCAACAACACGTACAGGATAGATATGACTGATAGGAGTCTTTATCCCACGAAATACTCAGCAGAAAAAAACCCACCAAAGAAAGAATCGCAGATTAAAAAAAAACGGCGGCTCATAAATTGTGACGCCAAAAAAAAATTCAGGCTTCTAGGGAGCTGTTTCGAAATGAAGCACAGAATTTTTCAAATATTGAAGAATTATTTCGAAAAAAAAACCTGAGCTCTGATACAATAATCAATGAATGAAATTGATTTACAATGAGCAGTGAAGCTCAATAATTAATACAACTGTAGAAACAGCAATAGCAATTTTCTACTGAGAAAGTAGAAACAGCAAGTTTCTAACAAGAAACTGCTAATTACAAACTAAGAAAGTAGAAATAGCAAGTTTCTACTAAGAATATAGAAACATCAAGTTTCTAACAAGAAACTACTAATTACAATCATAGATGAGAAGTAAACTCTAAAATAGCATTATTCTAATACTTATTCCTTGCATCTCAATGTAACAATTTTTTAAGTATTGTTGCTTGTTGCCATGTCTTCTTTATTTATTAATTTATAGTATTTGTTAGACATTGCTTTACATTTATTGATGAAAATTTCTATTGCAATCAAACAAAATGTATGTTCAATCTCCAGTTTCAAACTCAACCACAGTGTTGTCACACAATTTAAGTCCGAAGAATGGCCATCTAATTAAGTCTTAATAACCAGACTGCACCTCATGACTACTCTAGAAAATCTGAAGTTCAAGTGTCTCACATTCATGAGAAATTTGGCTCTTATACTCTTGCTCCACCTGACTGTGTCTTGGAAATACCCTTGTTTATTGCAAAAATGTTAGGTCCTTATATTACCAGTATAGTCCCTTATTGTTGTTAGTGTAACCCCCTTATTGTTATTATTGTACCCTTGTAACCCCCATTTTATTATTATTGTGCCCTTAAATTATTATTGTTAGGTCGGCTAGGATTACATTGTGGCCCACTAGGATTACATTATGGCCCCATGGATTCCTATATATAGAAAGGAGGTTTTGTAAATTGGATCATCCAAGAATTGTTCATTTATGTAATGTATTGGAGGTTGTCCCCTTGAAGTGGCTTATTTCTTAGGCGTTGATATCTCTTTTCTTCTATTTTTGAGCCGGTTACACAACATTTGCACGTCTGCTGATTCTGTGGTTTCACAAGCCCAAATCGTGTCATCGTGGCATTTTCGCTATAATCCTTTTTTCTATGAAGTTTCGTAAGCTGAAAGAGTTTCAGAAGATGAAATTTTTAGGGCGCGAAGCTGAAATCCCGAGGAAGCTTGTCTAAAACTTTCAGAGCTTGGTTCGCAATATTTTCAGAGATATCATCTGTGGAAGTTAAGTATTTTTTCAGGCTCCTAAACAAGTCATCGTGGCATTTGCGTAATAACGTTTTTTCTGCGAAGGTTCAGAATCTAAAATTCATATGGTGCGAAGCTGAAATCCTAAGGAAATTCATCAAAAAATTTCAGAGCTTGGTTCGCAATATCTTTGGAGATATGATCTGTGGAAGGTAGTGCTTTTTCAGGCTCCTGAATTTCATCTCAAAGAGGTGATCGTGGGAAAAGTTCAATAACTCTCTCTCTGGGCATTGGATTGGAGTGCCGTAAAAATTGGTCATAATTACACGGACTTTAGTTTCTTGGCTATCCATTTCAGAGACAAAGGACGAAACAGTGACACGTGGCAAGTTGTACAAGTTATCTCTACTGAACCAGTCCAGAATTAGGTCATTGTGGGAGATTAGACACAACTTTCTCTTGGAGAATCTAAATCAGGTCAGACCTGTGGCATTCGAAAGATAATTAAGAGGGCTACATTGATACTGAAATTCAAATATTTAAGTGCTGCAATAATAGATATAATCCAATTTCAATATCGAGCTCCTCAAAAGCAAGAAAAAGGTGTGTATATTTTTTTTTCTTTCCAAATTGCATAAGTCGTCTTTGAAGAATCAATTTGAATTGATTCCAAGGGCAAATTGTAGAATATATAGCAGTATTGGGTTCTAAAAGATGCCCTGTAAAAATAATTCAACACCCATTAAGCCTTCAGAAGGCTCTACCATGACTCATGAAGATGAAGAATTGCAACATGATCTATCAAAATTACAAGAGCAAGTGCAACAAATTTCACTCTCGCAAAGAGCAACAAAAAATGAAATGGAAGTTTTGAAGAAAGGCATGGAAGTGAATATGGACGGTTTGAAGAAAGGCGTGGAAGCTAATATGGATGGCGTGGAAGCTAAGATGGATGGCATGGAAGCTGGCATGGAAGCTAAGATGGATGACATGAAAGACAACATGGAAAACAACATGAAAAACATGAAGAATGATCTAAAAGCAGAGATCGATGGTTTGACCAAGTTGATACAAGAAATGTTTCCTAATGGTGAAAAGATAGTAGAAGAACCTCACGATGAGAACAAAATAAATGTTAATCACGTTTTCATAAACTCTAATGTTGGCGGGAAGAACCACCATATTCCAAAAATGTATATGAGGAAGTTTGATGGGAAGGATCCTGTAACATGGATACTACAGATGGAGCAATATTTTGATCTCCATAATGTGCAAAACACACAAAAGGTACGTATTGCAACTTTACATTTGGAACAAAATACATTTGTATGGTATCGATGGCTTTGCTCCCGTAAAAAAATTGTCACTTGGTCAATTTTTATGGAAGAAATGATAGCACATTATGAGGATACAAAGAGCAACACCTTCTTTAGCCAATTGATAAATCTCAAACAAAAGGGTTTGGTGGGGCAGCACATTGAGGACTTCCAAAAATTGAATATAAGGGTAACTGATATTCCAGAGGAACACAGGATTGATCTCTTCATTGGCACTTTAAAGGATAACATCCAACATGAAGTTCGCATTCTGGAACCTGATTCATTGGAGAAGGCATTCAGGTTGGCAAGAAAAGTTGAATGTAAAATTATGGCGACAAGGAAGCCTACCACTCAATTCTATAAAGAAGGAAGTGTTGCTACGTATAGATTTCCACAACCTACAAGGTTGACACCACAACAATTGGAAGAAAAAAGAGCAAAAGGGCTTTGCTACAGTTGTGATAGCAAATACACTAAAGGTCATAAGTGTGCTTAGAAGAAATTATTTTACATAGATTGTGAAGAGGAAGAAGAAAATGAACAAGAAGAGGATATACACCAGGAACCAGCCCCAGAAGAGGAAGAAATGAATCCACCCATATCGTGTAATGCACTGGCAGGAATTACCACTCCTCAAACTCTCAAGATAAAAGGACAAATCAAGAAGAGAAAGGTAATAGTGTTGATTGATTCAGGTAGCACCCATAATTTTATTCATTGTAAGGTAGCCAAGGAATTAAATTGTTTCCTATACCCAGCACCAGAATGTCAAGTGATGGTTGCAAATGGAGCAACTATAAATTGCTCTGGAAAATGCCATAATATCAAGCTAACCATGGGGGAATATGTATTGACTAGTCCAATGCTTTCCATTCCTATGGGAGGTGTTCATGTTGTACTAGGAGTACAATGGTTACAATCTTTGGGGACGGTAGCTTTTAATTTTCAAGAACTTTTCTTGAAATTTTTTTCAGAAGGAAAGGAAGTCAAATTACGGGGTATTGAAGGGAATCCGGGAAGGATAATAAGCTCTAATGTCATGACAAAACTTCTAAAGAAAGGACAATGAGGCGTAATTGCACAATTATGCTCACTAGAAGTTAGGACATCAAAATCATCTATTTCTGTAGATCTCCAACAAGTCTTGGACAATCATTCCAAGGCGTTTGAAACTCCCAAAGGACTCCCACCTATTCGTGATCATGATCATGCTATTCATTTGATTCCAGGAAGTGTTCCTCCAAACATCAGGCCTTATGGATATCCTTACTTCCAAAAGAGCGAAATTGAACGTATGATTGCAGAAATGTTAGAGGCGGGTATAATTCAACCTAGTCAAAGTTCTTTCTCTGCTCCTGTAGTATTGGTACACAAGAAGGATAGATCATGGCGAATGTGTCCAGATTATAGGAGCTCAATAAGCTCACCATTAAAGACAAATTTCCCATTCCTATGATTGATGAATTATTGGATGAATTACATGGAGCAATTTATTTTACCAAGTTGGATCTTCGTTCAGGATATCATCAAATTAGAATGAAGACTCAAGATATTCCAAAAACAACATTTTGAACTCATGAGGGTCATTATGAATTTTTGGTCATGCCTTTTGGCCTTACCAATGCACCTTCTACATTTCAAGGGTTGATGAATTCCATTTTCAAACCCTTCCTTAGAAAATTTGTGCTAGTATTTTTTGATGATATACTAATCTACACCAGGTCTTGGAAGGATCATGTTGAACATGTTGACAGGGTGCTCAAACTATTGCAGGAGAAACAATTATATGCAAAAAAGTCCAAATGTTTCTTTGGAGTACAAGAGGTGGAATATCTGTGTCATATTGTATCTCACGAGGGGGTTAAAGTGGACCCTAACAAAATTAAAGCCATTAAGGAATGGAAAGTTCCCACAACCATAAAGCAGTTGCGAGGATTTCTCGGGTTAACAGGGTATTATCGCAAGTTTGTTAAGAATTATGGGAGAATAGCAGCACCTCTAACAACATTATTGAAGAAAGATGCATTTTCATGGACTCCCGAAGCAACTAAGGCCTTTGAACGTCTTAAAGAGGCAATGTGCCTAGCACCAGTCTTAGCTACACCAGACTTCACAAAAACCTTTATTGTGGAATGTGATGCCTCAGGAAATGGAATTGGTGCTGTTTTAATGCAGGAAGGAAGACCCATTGCTTTTGAAAGTCATCCAATCAAAGGAAAATATTTACATAAACCTATTTATGAGAAGGAAATGTTAGCAATACTGCATGCACTAAAGAAATGGCGAACTTACCTAATGGGAAGACACTTCAAGGTAAAAAATTATCATGATAGTCTTAAACACTTTTTGAAACAAAGACTATCGTCAGAATAGCAACAAAAATGGGTCACAAAGATGTTGGGTTATGACTTTGAAATAATCTACAAAAAAGGAAAGTTTAATGTTCTTGCAGATGCACTCTCAAGAAAGAATGAAGAGGTGGAAGCATTGCTTTGTGCCATTTCTATTATCCAACCAGACTGGATAACCGAAGCAAGAGATGAAAGGAAGAAGGACAAAGATGTATGGACACTCATTCAAAATTTTCAGCAAGATCCTAGTACATCTGATACATTTAGTTGGAAAAATGATTCCTTATGGTACAAAGATCGCTTATATCTTTGTAAGAATTCCCAACTAAACAAAAGATTCTTCTGGAATTGCACACTTCTCCTTTAGGAGGACACTCAGGATTTTTAAAAACTTACCACAGGGTGAAGAAAGATTTTTTTTGGGATGGCCTTAAATCTGATATTCAAAAGTTTGTGGCAGAATGTTTGGTTTGCTAGCAGAATAAAGTGGAGACAATTAAGACCCCGGGACTTCTACAACCTTTATCTATTCCAAGTCAATGTTGGGAGGAGATTTCAATGGATTTTATCACAGGTTTACCTAAGTCCGAAGGAAAGAATGTCATCATGGTGGTAGTTGATAGACTTACCAAGTATGCACACTTTTGTGCATTATCTCATCCATTTAAAGCAAATACAGTTGCTACTACATTTGTGGACAGAATTCAAAAGCTACATGGAAGCCCAAGGGTTATTGTGAGCGACAGAGATCCCATTTTTACGGGAAATTTTTGGACGGAGTTATTTTCTTGTTTGGGTAGTCAATTAGCTCATAGCTCATCTTATCATCCTCAATCTGATGGTCAAACAGAGATAGTAAATAAATGTTTGGAAGGATATCTTCGTTGTTTTGTATCCGATAAACAAACACAATGGGTCAAGTGGTTACCTCTCGCTGAATGGTGGTATAACACTTCCTTCCATACTGCAGCAAAAATGACCCCATTTATGGCACTTTATGGATATCATCCACCATCCATCACATCATCTTTGAGGGAAAATTCAAAGGTTCAAGTAGTGGAAGATCACATCGAGCATCAACAAGAAGTTCTCCAACTCTTAAAGGATAACCTGAATTTGGCACAAAATCGAATGAAACAACAGGCAGATCAACATCGCAGCTAGAGAAGTTTTGATGTAGGAGATTGGGTATTTTTACGGCTACAACCATACAAAAAAATGTCCCTCAAGCAAGAAAAGAAGGATAATAAATTATCGCCAAAGTACTATGGTCCTTACAAGGTGTTGCAAAATATTGGTACTATGGCATACAAATTGGAGCTTCCTGCTTCTTTGCAAGTACATCCAGTTTTCCATGTTTCATGCTTAAAGAAGGTTATAGGTGAAAATCTTCCAGTTCAAACAATATTTCCAGAACTTGATGAGGAAGGAAAATCATATTGGAACCAGAAGCAATCATGGAAACAAGAACTCGACAACTATGGAATCGATCAATTTCAGAGTATCTCATCAAGTGGAAGAACTTACCCACTGAAGATTCTACATGGGAGGATGAGAATTTTATACAGAAGCACCCAGAGCTATTCAAGTGTTGAGGACAACACTTTTTTGAAGGGGAGGGGCATGTTAGGTCCTTACATTACTAGTATAGTCCCTTATTGTTGTTAGTGTAACCCCCTTATTGTTATTATTGTACCCTTGTAACCCCCATTTTATTATTATTGTGCCCTTAAATTATTATTGTTAGGTCGGCTAGGATTACATTGTGGCCCACTAGGATTACATTATGGCCCCATGGATTCCTATATATAGAAAGGAGGTTTTGTAAATTGGATCATCCAAGAATTGTTCATTTATGTAATGTATTGGAGGTTGCCCCCTCGAAGTGGCTTATTTCTTAAGCGTTGATATCTCTTTTCTTCTATTTTTGGAGCTGGTTACACAACAAAAAACATCCTAATGTTGTTGACCTTGTCCCTTAACAGACCAAGGAAACATATGTGACTGAGAGGAATGGAAAGCACTACAAAGTTGAAGAGAGTAAAAAAGACTAAGATGGTTTAAAGGATAAGCTTGAAGAATGAAGCAGTGTTGAAACAACTAAAATTTGTCCCAAACAAATAGTTGATAATACGAAACCTTCTTTTGTACCAGTCAAGCAAGAGTACATTCATGTGAGAGCAAGAAGAGGCCAAGCGACTGATAGGCATAGCCTAGAAGATAGGTTATGGTTCCCTCTTTTTGATGAAATATTTGATCTAATTTTTGTCTCTCGAAGATTAACCATTTTAACCTTGCCAACAAGGCATAATTAACCCAATCGTAGGTCCCAATATGTCATGATATATATTAACTCTAGATATATATGAGAAGGAATAATAAAGACATAGATTGATAGAGGTGGCGAGACAAGGGGAGTCACAAAGGAGAAATGGAGATAAACTGAAGGAGAGGGGAGAGAAGGAATGGAGAGAGAGAGAGAGGGAGAGGAGTGAGAGAGGTAGAGAAGGGTAAGAGAGGGAGATAGTGACACTAAGATAGAAGGGGGGCAAAAAGAAGGATAGAGGGAGGGATATAGTGAGAGGATTGGAGGGTCGAGAGAGAGAGAGAGGGGAAGAGAGAGCGAGGTGGGAGAGAAAGGGAGAGAGAAGAAGGACAAGAGATAGGACTTAAGAGAGAGGAACCAATATCATAGAAGAAAGAATATGTGACCAAATTACTCTATATGGAGATGGGAGATAGGGGCACCCTACCTACCTACTAAATGTCTAAACCAAATGTGGTGTAAACATCTGTAATGGTGGTCGATTATACGAGGAGAGGATTTTATGAGGAGGCACTAGATTTTTAATGTGATATGCAAAAAAAAAGTACCGAACCTAACCATTTCCAATGACCACACATATACAACAGTGCGAATACAAAGGGAGTGTGAATTGAGATTGCTAAGTACTTCTCCTATAAAATAAAATAAAAGATCAATTAAGTAAAAAGCAGATATAAACTAAACTATACTAGATATGTTTTTTGTATTATAGTAGAATGAAATGGAAGATATGAGCTGTGATGCAAAAATATGAAAATACTATTGAAAACAAGAGAATACCCTCAGAGAATTAAAAAATCCTAACAGCAGGACTGAAATTTAGTATCTGCCTATCAAAATTTCAGTTTTGTTCGAGCATAAATTGAAGGATGTAAATTCAAGAGTGCAAACACATCATGTACAATGGATTAAAACAACAAATATATTAGGCCCACTCTACACAAATATGCAATTTGAGAATTCAAGATAAAAAGAGCAGGCTTCAACAAAAATTGCATAGAAGTCTTTATTACTTAAATAGAAGAATGTCACAGCAAGCTGTCATCTCACAAAAGCTCCTACTACAACCTAAAAGCTAACAGTACTCACTCTTATTATCTATTTCTACAAATTTCTAACTAGTGTGCCCATTCTTTTCATTTATAAGTTAAGAGAAGGTGCTGTTAAGAGAAGGATCTAACTAGTGTGCCCATTAGTGGTGCATCTCCCTTGAGCATGAGCAACTCCCTCATAACTTTGCCTTGTATGCAAGGCTTTTCTTTTAGAGTAGTGCATTATCATAGTAGATATAACTCCTCTCCTGAAGGTGCCTCATTCCATAAGTGTGCACTCATGAATGCACCTGAGATGATGGTATTAATCTCCTCAACTAGTGTGCCATACTTGGTGGGTGTGACCCAACAACTAATTTGTCTATCCTCGAAGGTGTCGTTATAAGCTTCTAGCTGTTGTTAGCACCCTGTAATCAGCAAGATTGGCAAAGTCCAATCACAGGAGCAACATCGTTTCAACCACTTTGGGATTCTAGGATCTAGCCCTCCTGAATCCAGAGAGGGATCTCTCCAATAAGTGCAAAGATGGATTTGTCTTTGAAGTTTTGGGTAATGATATTAGGCTAGTTATTAAGAGCAAGGGTTTTGTTTGGTTTTGGATGGTTGAGCATGATTATTTCTTGAGGGGAAAGTTCCAAATGCAAGGAGTTTCAAAGGTGTGAAGTTGCAAGCAAATAGAACAAATTTCGGCCAAGAAGATAGACAATTGCAGGTTTTAGTCCATTGGGCTATGGAGTCATAATAGGGTTTAATTGAAAAAACAAGGGGCAAGAGTGGTCCATGGGGCAAGTCATCTATGTCTAAGGATCTCTTTAAAGTTTTATTTATGGAATGAAATGATACAAAAATAAGGTGAAATAAACACATGAAGAACAAAGAGCAGCCCAGGATCTGGTAAGTGCTTTGAAACAAGCCAGCCTTTGACAAGCACTTAAGAATAACATAAAAGCCACCCAGGATCTGGTAAGTACTTTGAAACTAGCCAGCCTTTGATACACTTTCAATAGAAAACATTTAAACACAAGGGAAACACAAAGATAATGAAGAATGGTCTAAGATCTGGTAAGTACTTCGAAACTAGCTAGCTTTCAACACATTCCAAGGGAAACTTTCAGTCAATCTTTTGGGATAAAACTAGGACCAGGGCTCACCATATCTTCCTTAGTTCATCACTACTTAACATAAACTGAAAATAACATTTAAGAATAATATTCAGCTAAGAGAATAGGACGAGGGAACGCCAACATTCCTAACTACTCAACTGAATTGAATCATTCCCAAACAACACAAATTGGAAGAAAAAATTTAGATAAAGCTTATCAGTCAGATAAGGGTACTGCCATATAGTAGGTCCTAACTCTATGCATGTTGTTCTTTATAAGAGAAGATGAACACAGTGAAAACAGACATAAAATAACAATTCACAATAAGAAATAACATCACCGTCAACATAGACCAGGATCCCATAAACCAGCTTGTATTGATGCTCCAAACCAGTTACAGCTTTAAGTCCAATGCTTTAGTTTATCAATCATCTACACTTCTCAGACTAACTTATCTATCACAAACAAAGCTCCAAGAGCCCGTGAACACTATTTACAATCAGAAATCTCTAGCTCAAGTATATTTCAAATTTTTGCAACCAACCAAGAACCAACCCCTTCCTCATCTCCTCCAATGGTATATATAGAAGAATGAGGAGGTGGGAGGGGATAAAAGATCTCCCAGGACAATTAATACAGATAAATGACTTCTCGGCCTTTGAGGGGCTCGATGGAGAAGCGTACATAGGTGTCCACTGTATTAATGTTTTACATTTAAGATTAAAGCTCGGTGGGAGCTTTTGTTGACTTTTAAGGCTCTGTATCATGTTGTAGTAACTCTGCTAATATTTTGTCATTAAGTTCCTTTAGCAAAATTAACTATTCGGCTGCGTTGAGGCAAATATCTGATCTAGATCAATAACTTCGGCCTCTGTTTGAATGCTTCGAGGCACAGGTGGCACTGTGGTAGCTGGGAGGAATCAATTCGCCTCAGTTGTGGCAGTGGAGGCCTTTTTGTCTGATAAACACTTATGACTTTCTTTAATTGTGTTTTAATTTGGGGGATTAGGATTTTGATAATCAATCTTAGCCGTAATCCCCACAAATATGTCTTCAATCTTCTGTTCTGCCGTGTTCTGTCTTCAACACTGATACTCTTTTAATTGTGATTTAAAATCACAGTGTCTTATTGATGCGTAGGCCGCGCAAGGCTCATATGGCATCAATGCCTCATGAAACATTGACAAGACGTGGAGTAGAGCCCCATGAATGGTTCCCTTTGATAAATCGAAGGCGTGAGAATCGTCACTCTCAGCCTTCGTCCTTTCTTCATTATAATAGACAAAAACCATTAATCACCTGCAAAACAAGAAACTAATTAAGAAATCCTGCGATATTTGGGTTTTACTACTTCAGAAGGTATGGGGAGGAGCGTGGCCGTTGGATGGAAACATCCAACGGTGGGGATCAGCCGAGAGAAGGTTAAGAGGAGAGCAAAGGGAAGAATAAGATGGAACCGTCGATCGCGCAATGATCAACGGTGGTGATTGGTTTTGAAAACCCTTTGGTGGAAGGCGGAGGGTGATGAAATAATACGGGAATGATCTGGGACCGTCCGATCTGGACACATGGACGGTCCAGATTCAATCGGAGGATCGCAATCGGCGGAGAAATTATGTTAATGCGCTCAACAAAGAAATTTTGATGTGATGTAGCGCGGACCATTGATCTAAGGATTAGATCAACGGTGGGGAGTGAATCGGAGGGATGGCAATTGGAGGTGGAGAAATGTAAATGCGCAACAGAAATCACCGATGCGATTGCGTGATCATGAAAAGGCCGATGCGATCGCGAGATCGGGAAAGGCCGATGCAATTGCGTGATCGGGCCATCGCAATTGGAGGTGGGAGAAAATCATTAAAATGCATCCAAAGAAAAACTTTCGATACGATGGGCGCCTCGGGACTTAAGCTCTTGGTCCCGGGCATAGGCTATATGGAATGAAAAAGTGGAGGACGGAGTTTATGTAAAGGGGCTCAATCGCATCGGAAGTTTTGATGCGGTCTTTCAATCAACCCATTTTTCATTAAAAGCATAACTCCGGCACATTAGACCAAAACTTTGGGTAAGTGGGTTTTTTGATATACAAAGGAAAATAATGGATCAGAGCTGAATTTTCTCAATGATTTAGCGCCCGATTGCGGGCACAAGGGTTTATGAAGTGATAATTTGATCGAGAGATGTAACACAAAGGGCTAATCGCGTCGAAACTTTTTATTTAACCAAAAGACTTGTGCGCTTAGTTTTTTGCGATGCGATTAAGCACTTTAATGGTTCAGCGCTTGGCTCCAGGGTGTGGGCATGTGGGGGAAGTGGTTTAAGACTTAGCCCAAAGGGGCTTAAGCCTTTATATAAAAGTATGTATTTTTTATGATTTTTCCAAGTTTTTCAATGGTTGTGAGGGTTTTAATAAGGCAGAGAAGGGATATTAAACCTTATCAAAGGGGTTTTGATGAAGGGGAAAGGGGACAAACATGAAAATGAAGAATTCTATGGAGGAAAAAGGGGAGCAAAATGAAGGTTAGTTTTGAGCGGAGGAAGGGGAAAATGGCCTTTGCAGCAGTACTTTCTCTTGGAAATCAGCAAAATTTCTGAGTTTAAAATGGGCACAGTAGTGAAGATTCGGACAGAGGCATGAGGCCTTCAAGAGTCTTCAAGAGCCAACACTTTTTAGCAGTAAAATTTGTTCCTTGAAGACTCCAAAAATGTTTTAGCCATCATTTGATATAACAAATTTTATAGCCAGCTAACAGCTGCATTTAAGAATCTTTCTGACTGGTGTACCATAATTTAGCTCTGCAATCCTGGTGTTGCTCAACTTCTCAAGGCCGAGGTGAGACCAACTCGGACCAACTAGGTAATATAACACTCTTGAGAAAAAAAAAATTCCAATAACCCAAGACTCTCCCCCAACTTGTCAAACTTCCCCTTTGTTAGGAGCTTTGTCAAACTATTAACCATATGCAACTTTGTCAGAATGTGGTCCAACACTACTAACTCCCTAATGAACTTGGAATCTTAGGAAATTGTATTGAATATCAATGTGTTTGAAATGGTCATGACACATTATATTTTCATAGAGTTTGATGTAACTTTGATTCTCACAAGAGACAATAGTGGGCTTCAAAAATTGATTGGTTGACTCTACAATCAAGTTGCAAATCTAGATAGCTTCATAATAAGTATATGAAATTGCCATATACTTTGCTTCAGTGGAACTGAATGCAATTGTTGCTTTCTTCTTATTGATTTAATAAAAATGATTTATAAAATGATAATAATTATGTTTAAAATGAGCCTTATGACGGTCTATTTATACACATTGATTGTTCACGAGGTGTAGGGGTATGTTTATAACATCACTGCCCTTGAAATCTTTGTCTTGAAAGCACAGTAATTAGAATTTTCTTTAGTTAAGCACAGTTTTGTGGTGGAATGAATTTTATCATATATCTATTTATACTTTGTAGAGGTTTGACTTTGTTTGTCCTTTGAGTGTTGGTGAGGCTTCTTTGTATTTTTTGCATCATAGTCTAAAGTATTTTGACCTGATTGTTTAACATGAAAGCTTTATGCTTATTGGAAATATATTTTAAATACCTGCATGATCAAGAAACTTTTATGGTTAATTAAATTACTAATTAGGTACTACAAAAAGAGGATGATGTTGAGAGGGCTTGCCTGGGTGACTCTGGGAGCAACCCGGAGGTGGTCAAACAAATCTCTTCTAAGTTACAAATCTGAAGAGAAAAAACTGGTGATGTATATGTGGTTGCTCCACCTGGGCTGTATTCGATCTATATACTTGGGATGTGTAAGGTCTGTACAAAAGGCTTCAGCCATCTGGCGCAGTTTCCAAAGAGTGATGCACATATTGGGACAAAGACTGGTTTGGGAGTTTAGCAATGGCAAAAATATTCTAATTGGAGTCGACTGAATGCTCGCGTTTGAAAATGCAATTCTCTTTGATTCACACCTACTTCACAGACTTCATCACAGTGGCATTCTCTCTCTCTTTGATCTTATATACTGTTGGAACCTTGGGGCTCCCATATGGAAATCTGCAGAGATGATGGGGTTACGCGGCAGTGAAGCACACAGCTGGGAATGCCATAAAGCTCTTCTACAAGCGATGGGATTATCTTTCAAAGGGGAAGGTGACATTCTGGTTTGGAATGGAAAATTCAAGGGTGTGGGATTACTCGTTAAGGACGAGTATGAAAATCAAATTGCTAAAATGACTCCCGACCCTACGTTGTCTCCTTTTTATATTGCATGGAATCTTAAAATCCCTACAAAGATAATATTATTTGCATGGTTATTGTGGAAAAAAAGAGTACTAACTTGGCAGGTATTATGAAAACGGGGGTTTTATGGTCCTGGAAGATGTCCATTTTGTCTCTAGCATGAAGAGACTGCTTCTCATCTTTTCTTCACATGTACCTTATCTCTTTCTATTTGGCAGCATTTTTTTGGGCTTATAGGTGACCCTTCTTGGCGTCCTTCTCACTGTATTCAAGTTATCAAATCTTGGGTTGTTATAAGTTTCCCTTACAAATCTTTACCCTTTTATGTGTTTTGGGAAATCTGGAATGCTCGGAATCGTTGGATTTTCAAAGGGGTTCCCCCACAACACTCCAAGATTACAGGGAATATTACTTTATGGATTAATGATCATCCTTGTATCCCACCTGCTATTAAGGATATTTCTAAGAGAATCCGGCCTGACAATATTGAGCTTCTGACTTTATATTTTGATAGTGCAAATAAGGATGGCCTATGTGGCTGTGGGGCCTGGATAAAGCTTGAAAATAAGGACCGATATCACATGTTTTGGAATGGAGGTGTTGGCTCAAACAATAAGGTGGAAATTATGAGCTATGGAGTGGGATACTGATTGCTTATCATCTAAATCTCCCTTCAATTCACATATATGGAGACTCGAAGTACACCATTGATGGGATCAGCGGCAGATGTGGAATGCAATGCAGCAATAGCATTGGTTGGGTACAGTGGATCAAGTATCTATTAGGAAAGTTTCAAGCCTACACTATTCAGCACATACATATGGAGAAAAATACGTGTGCTGACCTTCTCTCCAAAGGAGGGCTGGAGTCCACATATGGTGCTATTCAGATCGTGCATTACAGGGCTTCCACTCTGTTGGACTCTCAATCTTTTCCTCTGCCATAGTCTACATCAGGCGAGCCTGATCTTCTCAAGCAAGCTAGAATACATTTGCAAGCAAGTGGGATATCCTTTTTTTCTTATGCTGCTTTTATAGGCTATATCTTCATTGTACAAACCAGATCCTTTTCTATTTTTTGCCTTTCTCCATATTCTCCTTTATGATTTTTTCAATCAGATGATGTTCCCACTGACCCTCGGTATGTATCTGGGCTCAGTGATGTTCTATTCAGTTACGTATTGGCTGGGTTTTCTATGGTTGGTATGTGGAGTTTTTATGTGTCTTTATGGCCTTTGTACTGTTCTTATGATGGATTTGGCTTGCCTCTTCATGGGGTTCATATATTGCCTGCTATCTGGCATATGCTAGAATGGTATGTCTAATGGGCTGGAAAATGATATTTGATCAACGAATATGAACTATTATGTATAATAGCGTTTTTTCATCCTGAAAAAAAAAGGTCGAATCAAAATATTTAGCACGCAGGGGTTTCAATAAATGATGTGGAACTGCGAATTTTTCCTTCTAGGATTATAACCACGATATAATACCTTCAATTCCACTTAGGTTTTCAGACATATTTATGTCTTTGCTGTGATTACACTTCGAATTCTCTCAAGTCCTCCACTTCCACGTTAAGCTACAAAGTATTTCTGGTTACATGATATACACAACTATTTCACTAGTGTGGCAAGGCTTCGAATCTTACAGTGAAGAGTAAGAAGCATACTAAGTCTGCCATTACCCTAAATTTCGAAAGCTTTGGTACTTACATGGAAAGCTTCAAACAATTTCATCGAAAAACAATTTTACATGTGATGTTCATATAAAATAAAACGGTTTCACTGAAATGGGTTTAATAAAAACTCTTACCTGATTCATGGAGGTAACGAAAAACCAGGTAGTTCATCTCGCAGGAAGTGATCGTGATCATGGCCATCCAGACCTCTTCTGATAATCCCACTTGAACCCCTCGGTGTAATGGAGGTAATGGAGATTTCCGTGGTAGTCTCGGGATAGAAATCACCATGATTGGAGGCACAGAGATTCCAATTTCTTGAGTTCAACCAAGTGTATCAAATCATAGTTGGATAGCATGGATGCACCCTTCCTCCTTCGTTGGACAAACCCTGCAACGCGAGGGAAATAGACGAGGGAAACGAAAAATTTTGATATTCGAAAAACAAAAATCCCATGAACTAGTTTTACTCAAAAGCTAAGGAAAAATGGTTTTGAGAGAGATTATTGAACACAAACTCTACAAGGATTAGGAAAATTTGTTTCCTACTACTAACTTTTTTATTATGGTATGGTGGTTGATTATGGTATGGTGGTGTAAAACTTTTCATTAAGTAATAAAGTAATGGGTTACAATGGGGTTGGAAAAGATGAGAGTTCAAAAGACTAAATGGCTATGAAGAACATAAAAGCCAAAAAATAAGTTGAATAAGTTTTGAGGAAGTAGAGATAATTAATGAGTGGTGGTTGAACTTGATGTGAGCAAATGAAGAAGGCAATGAGGATTTGCAAAAGTAGATTAACTAGGAAGAGAGTAGTGAAGTGAGGATGAGAGAGTTGGAGAATTTCAATGAGAAAGTTGAGTTGGTGAGCGGATGGTTGTGAAACAAAGGGTTGATGATAAAATATAGCTCAATAAAGAGTGGTAGTCAATGCATCTCAATGAGGTCTAATGAACACACTGGAGTGAGGTTACGAGAGATATGTGATTACAAAGTAGCAGGTTGGATGCAATGTAGGATGAGATTGCGAATGAGAAAGAATCAAATGAACTAATGGGAAACCATATCCTAAGGCCAACAGAGGATGAGAACCTAATAGTGGGCATGGCACTAAACAATAGCAAAGTTGGCCTTATACCAACCCCGCCCCTTATGCTTCTTAAATACAAATAGGTAACACTACACTAGCGTGTTAATAATGTTTCAAGTCCACCTCGTAGTCAGCTTACTTATGGAGGAAAAATAATAGTTAGAGGAAGTAGTATTAACAATGGTGCAAGTTTGAATATTAAGAGTAGCACACTTGGGAGTTTTAGTTATTTAGAGCAAAACAATAAGAGTTTCATGAATTTTAGTACCTATGATGCTTTGAATTATAACCTAGGAGCATGTAAGAGAAATAATGTTAGAGTCACTGTACTACTTAAAAAATTTATTCATATGTAAATTCTTTGGAAAAAAAACATAATGATCCACGTACCTTGATATAAAAAAAACCTTAAAAATGTCACTTTTAAAATCTCTTATGTAGTTACCTCATGTCATTCGGGTAGATATCACAATTACTTATGTAAGTAACAGTCCGATCATATTTTTCATTCTCTTAAAGGAACTCTTTCTAGACATGCACCCCATCAAGCATAAATCATCCAAACATATACATTTGAAGTAATATAAATCATCTTATGACTATCCTCGAAAGAATTCTCACCCATAGCCTTGGTGATGGTGTAAGGCTCGTATGAAAATGGTATGAGCTTCTTCTAGGAGTTTTTCAATTTCTCTTTATTCAAGTCCAACCATAACTCGTCATCAATCTGAAACTTATGTGGATCTGAATGGATTGTGTATCTACTTGTACTTGGAGTTCGCAACTTTCTATAAAATGTCATGAACTTGTTATTGAATTTTTTAGATACATTCCTCAAAATTGGTATGGTTGCTTACCTCGTTCCAAGTTTGGGAGGTATATTCATGTGTTATTCCATGAATATAGCTACATCAATTTGTGTCAATTTTTTGGGACCCTCAAGCACACCTGAAAAGACTTGTGGGCAATAGAAATATGAAGAGTTATGTCAAATTTCTGTTGAAAATATGGAAGGCTTTCAACATGCGTATGTGGATCCTCACAATTGTATACTCTAAGGACATCTACAATAATCATATGGGTACTTTTTATTTATCAATCTAGGGATGGAAGATGGTGGATTTGGTCAAGCTTGATGTCTGTCATGGACCAGAGGTTAAAACAGAAAATACTGAGGAACCTATTATCCCTATTAAGAAATATGGTCTTTGGCAACCCAAAATGAAGCAAAATATGCTCGAAGAAGATCTTATGAGTGGATTTTGTTTCAACAGTCTTCTTATAGGGTGCCAAAATTCTCGTCCAAAGGAAGTGATCAACAAAAACAACAAAAAACAAGGATGATGTTGAGAGGGCTTGCCTAGGTGACTCTAGGAGTAACTCGGAGGTGGTCAGACAAATCTCTTCTAAGTTACAAATTTGAAGAGAAAAAATTGGTGATGTATATGTGGTTGCTCAACTTGGGCTGTATGGAAAATCTCGGCAGAGAGTGTTTACCTTTCTGTGTCTTCACGAAAGTAGGTTTTCTGGTCACAGAATAAGATCACTACATTTAGGTGATGGTTCTGTAGTAATTTCTCAGCCTTATCTTCAGAATGGCTAACAAAGAGGATCAGGTTTGAATAAAGGATATAGTTTGATGAATTTGGAGATTTAGAGTTAAATAAAAAATTGTGGTGATGTTTGGATGGGTGCTAATTTGTAGGGTTTTCCATTTTTATAATTTTCTTTGTTGTGCTTTCTACCATGCTACCTAGTTTCTTTCTTGTTACCCTAGCATTTTAACTTTTTCGATGTCTATCTATCTATTGTTTCTTGCCCCATTTGAAATGTCATCCTTATTTGGTAGGTGTTTTCTTCAATATAGTGTGAATATTTTTCCATCACACAGCTTCTGTGGGGTTTGTCTACGCAAATAGCTTGTAAGGCCCATTCATCAGGGTATTTGATGAAATGAAATGATTATCGATGATCACCAACTAATGGTACCTGCAGAGATTTACTCTAACAATTCTACATTTTTCCCGTGCCAACAATTATACAACATTTTAACCTCATGAACTAGTCTCCTCTGTTCTCTTAGATGATTCTATAAGCACTTATTGTTGTTTTCAAAGCTTTTAATCTCTAATCCCATTGAGCTATTTCAGTTATTTGTGGACATTGATATATTTTCATTTCATTTCTTCAATTTTTCTAGTTGTTATGCGTTACCTTTGGCCAGTGCCTTCTTTCTTACCTATGCTTTTTCTGCTTAAGCATTCTAGCCAGCCATAGCAACAGGGGCAGCAGGAGCCACATAGTCCAGCCAGAGCAACAGGGGCAGCATGAGCCACATAGTCCAGCCAGAGCCCAACAAGGGCAATGCAGAGGCAGCAGGAGCCCTGCAGGGCTGATGCAGGCCCAGTCAAGGCAGCGTAGGGGCAGTGTAAGCCCTTCAGGTGTGACGCATGCCCTTACTGAGCAGCACAGAGTCTGACACAGGCCAGTTAGGCTGACGTAGAGGGATTCAGAGCAGCATATTACTGCCATTTTTATTTCTCTATTGGGTGAACCAGTTTTGGTGCCCAGGATTGTTGTACTTAGATTCTGCATAATAATGAAAACCTTCCAGAGCTAGCTACACCGGTTTTCCCACATTGGGTTTTTTCCGGGGATAGTTGTCCAGAAAATCTGTGTGTCACTTTGTCTATGAGAATGTTATTCAGTATTTGATCTGTATGTGTAGGTTGCTAGTTTTATTTACTATTTGCTTCGCTAATTTATTGAATATTTCAAAATTTAACTTATAACTTAATTCAGGTACGAGAAGTAAATCAAGGTACTGCAATAGGGTTTCTTAGATTAAGAAATTTTCACATTCCCTAGGTCTAGCCCCATTAGGTCACCTAGGGCAACAATTTCCCAGGAATCTAGCTAGAGGAAAACTTCTATCTCCTAGAGGCAGCTGCGTTATTGGGTGCCCTCGCTCTCCTCAGAACTTGGGCCAATTCCGACGGTGGAATCTCTAGATATCTCAAGCCCTAGCTCTAGGATCAAGTTTTTCCCAGGTGTTCCCAAGGATAGAACCTACCAGGATCAACTTGACCTATCGAAGTAAAAACACTTTTCTGATCCTTTCCCAACACCTTTTCCAGGATAGGAACATCATTGGTTGCTAAATTCCATCCTCGAACCTGGGCTGGGTCCACTTGGCCTCGTGTGGTCCCATTTGGTGTCAAAGGCCTTTCATTAAGGACCATTTGGGAATCCAAGTTCCCAAAGGATTTTAGGTATTGAGAACTTCCTTAATAAGTCTTATTCTTCTCCCTCAACCCTTCAATCCCCCTCCTCTATCCCTAGAAGATAATTCCCTTGCTTAAAAGGAAAGCAAGTCCCACTCTTTATTTTATCTTAGGGAAAGGGTTTCGAGGGTCACTTCCCACCTATTCATTTACCTATACTCTATAAGTGACTTCCTAAACTACCGGGACTCCACCCATTGGTGAAATTCCATGAAGAGCAAGGATCCTTCGCTGTGGTGACAATGGGCTAAGCCTCCTCTGTTTCCCTTATCCTAGCAGTCGCCCTCTTAGGAACCCCTTTTAGATCCACTACTAGTTTGAGTGGTAACAAGTTGTTCACAATTCCATTTGTGAACAACTCTTTGGTATGCCCACTTTTTCCATACTACAAGTCGAAGATGAGAAGTCTAGGGCTATGTAGTTTGCCCTTCTTCTCACTGAAACAATCCTCTACAATATAGTGAACTAGGGCTAGTTGTTTGGCCCACTTGACTGTTACTTTAGTCCTTCAAAGTCTACACATCCTTAGGCCCTATACACCTGCTCTTCTACCAATTTTGTTGTCCTTCACCAGAACAAGAGTCAAGGCTCTTCTTTGACAGTAACCTAACAACCCTCCTGTTAGCCACCTATAAATTTGTTATAGCAAAAGGTGGCTAAAATTGTTTGAGCCTTCAAGGAACAAATTTTATGACTAAAAAAGTGTTGGCTCTTGAAGACTCTTGAAGGTCTCACGCCTCTGTCCCAATCTTCACTACTGTGCCTATTCCCCATTCAGAAATCCTGCTGATTCCCAAAAAAAAATATTGTTGCAAGCATTTTTCCCCTTTTTCCCCTTTCTTCCACACTAGCCTGATTTTAACCCTTTGTACCCTCTATCGTTGCCCATTTCTAGTCTTGAAAGCCATTAAAGACCATAAAAACCCACATTTTTGACATATATGGGTCTTAGCCCCTTCCTGCATAAGTCCCAGGTCGTACGATCCTCCATGTAACCCGCGGCCCCGCAGACGGGTGCCTAGCCATATTATATAGATCTTGCCCCGAAAATATTAAAAACCTTATGTCATTTTCAAAACTTTGGTTTTGTAATTATTTTCCACTTTTCCGCCAGTTTCAAAGCCCCAGTTAATTTCCCACCGTCGATCTGATCTACAGATCGACGGTGTGGAGTCCATTTTCCTGGTGATCCCCACCTTCCACTCACCATTCCAAAAAATCGTGTGGTTTCTATCGCACCACTGTTGAAAGGTGGGCGGTAATTATTGTTTGGCCAGTGATGCCATTCACTGCATGACACGCATCTCGTGCACTATTTGAAAACCACTCCCCCATCGCGCATTAAATTTCGGCAACAAACCCGACGCGATATCGTTGTGTTCCGTCCAATCTGAGGGGGGCCATCCGAAGGCTACTGCTCACCAAAGATGCCCGACAGATAACCAGGTTACGACGCAGCCATTAAAGCATCTCCACCGTCGATCTGATCTGCAGATCGACGGCCCACATTTCATCACCCTGATTCGATCGCCCAGTCAATGTTTTCCGCTTGACCTTCCATCTTCCGCTCCCGACAGTCGATCTCTGCACAATCGATGGCCCTGATTTAAAATTTCCGTCCGCCTTCGCTACGTTTTCTCCCGATCAATCCTAACCGTTGGATGATGTCATCCAATGGCCACGCTTCCCCCACATGTCCTCTGCAGCAATAAACCTATATATGCAGGATTTTTTAATATTTGTTTGTTTTGTAGGGTTTAAATGGTTTTCTCGCCATCTTTGAAGAAAATTTCGAAGGCAAAGGGTGACGATCCTCTCACCTCCAATTCAGCAAAGAAAATCCTTCGCAGGGTTTAAATTTCACGTTTTATCAATAATTCATCAGGCATTGATGCCGTTCAAACCCTGCGCAGCCCTGTACACCAGCAAAAACCATGGATCGGGCACAGGCAGAGAGTATTAGTGCCGAAAGACAACATGTACCCGGACAGACGATCAAAGACAGGTGTTGCGGGGATCACGGCTAAGAATGTTTATCAAAAGACTAATCCTCGATTAAAACACATTTTAGAGAAAATTTCAAGTGTTTCATCAACAAGAAAGCCTCCACCGCCACAGCTGAGGCGAATTGATTCCTCCCAGCTACCATCAATGCCACTTATTGTCTCAAAGCATTCAAACAAAGGCTGAACTTATTGAATAAAATCAGATATTCGCCTCCAGCGCAGCCAAGGAGTTACTTCTGCAAGGAAATAAATACAGAAATGTCTGCAAAGTTACTCCAAACATCACGCAGAGCCTCAAAGGTCAACAAAAGCTCCCACCGAGCTTAATTCATAAATGTAAAACGTTAATACAGTGGACACCTATGTCGCTTCTCCATCCAGCCCCTCAAAGGCTGAGAAACCATTAAGTCTGTATTAATTGTAATTGGAGATCTTTTATCAAATCTCACCTCCTCATTCTTCTATATATATATTTCTGCAGAAGATGAGTGAGGGGTTGGTTGCAGAACTTTGAAATACATCTGAGCCTAAACTTCTGATTGTAAATAGTGTTCACTGGCCCTTGGAGCTCTGCTTGTGATAGATAAGTTAGGCTGAGATGAGTGGATGATTTTTAAGCTAAAGCATTGGACTTAAAGCTGTAACTGGTTTGGAGCATTAATACAAGTTGATTTATGGGATCCTGGTCTATGTTGACGGTGATGTTTTTCTAATTGTAACTTGTTATTTTGTTTTTGTTTTCACTCTGTTTCATATTCTCTTATAAAGAACAGCATGAATAGAGTTAGGACCTACTGTATATCAGTAACCTTCTCTAACTGAAAATCTTTATCTGAATGTTTTCCTCCAATCTTTGTTATTTGGGAATGGTTTAATTCAGTTTAAGCATAGGAATGCTGGTGTTCCCTCGTCTTATTGCCTTAGCTGAATATTATTCTTAAATGTTATGTTCAGTATTAGTTAGGTAGATATGAACTATGGAAGATATGGTGTGCCTTGGTCCTAGTTTTATCCCCAAAGGCTGTCTGAATATTTCCCTTGGAATGTGTTAAAAGCTGGCTAGTTTAGAAGTACTTACCAGATCTTAGGCCATTCTGTGTTATCTTTGTGTTGGTCTTGAAAGTAACCAAGTAAATCAGAGCTAGGAGAGGATTTGTGGTGAGCCCTGCTCGCTAGTTTCTACTCCAACAGTTTCCTTCAAGTTTCCCTTTGTTTTAAGATGTTTTCTATTGAAAGTGTATCAAAGGCTGGCTAGTTTAAAAGTACTTACCAGATCCTAGTTCGCTTTTATGTTCTTCTGAAGTGTTTGGCAAAGGCTAACTAGTTTAAAAGTACTTATCAGATCCTAGGTTGCTCTTTGTTTCTGCATCTGTTTAATTTCCCTTCTTGTTGTATCATTTCATTCCATAAATCAAACTTCAAAGAGATCCTTAGACATATATGACTTGCCCCATGGACCACTCTTGCCTCTTGCTATCCCAATTAAATCCTATTATGACTCCATAGCCCAGTGGACTAAAACCTGCAATTCTCTATCATCCTGGCCAAAGCTTACTCTGATTGCTTGCAACTTCTCACCTTTGAAACTCTTTGCATTCAGGACTTTCCACCTCAAACAGTGAGCATGCTCAACCATCCAAAAACAAAACAAACCCTTGGCCTTCATAACTAGCCTAACACCTCTACCCCAAACTTCAAAGACAAATCCATCTTTGCACATATTGGAGAGATCCCTCTCTGGATTCAGGAGGGCTAGATCCTAGAATCCCAAAGTTGTTTGAAACGATGTTGCTTCTGTGATTGGACTTTGCCAATCTTGCTTATTACAGATCCCCAACATTTCTGGCGACTCCGCTAGGGAAAAAACCCCGAATCATTTTTCATTTCTATAAAAATTTGAGAGTAAAAAGAAGCCTTTTCAAGCACTACCTAAGAGAGGTAATTATGATGAAACTTGTTTGAATCAGTGACAAACTAGGTAAATCCTAGGACTCTCTTAAGCCTTTATCTAACCTTGAAGAATCAGCTGGCTTAGCCATAAGAGTAGACTGTCTTTGTCTCATAACCGTAGCTAATTTTTGAAACAGAGTTAGGATATTCTTAGAAACCACACAACTGAAAAATAACTCAGAAAATACCTAAAAATATTTCAGATTGGTATTCAATAAACATGGTGGTGGACCATAAAACCTTTTACCTCCTTAGGAGCTAAAAACTTCCACTTGGCAACTCCACAATCCTTAACAGACCTTAAGACTCCACTGGGAAGAACCCTTATCATCATAATATCATTCAAACTCAGTTAGAGGACTGTAGGATTAAAAAAAGTGTGCAAACAGATTAGTTAACCTCTTAAATATTTCCATATCTGGTTGAAATTTTCTTGTTTATTTGGGTCTAAAAAACACAGCATAGTGGCTCCTAGAAAGATTCACACTAGAGCCCATCCTGACCCTAATCCACCTGAAATAGTTGATGACCCAGAAAGTATCCTTTGGAAGTCTCCTAGGATTAAATTATCAACTATTTTCAGATCACCCTTGAGAGCTAATTCAGTCCCTGAAAATCTTTCAGCTCTACAACAATCACAAGCTGACTTAGTAAACCCGTTTAGAACTAGGTCATTTGATGATATAATTCAGCTAGACTCTGAGTCTTCACTTTCATCCTCGGAGACAAGTGAACATCCTGGTAGTAGAGAAACAGCACCTCCTGATTTGCATTTCCTTCACAATTTAGGTGTCTCTCATCCAAGATCAGCTCAGCAATCTACTATTGTTCCATCCACATCCTTTCATCCTTCATTCACTGTTCAAACCACCCCACTTCAGCCCACTTTCCCTTTTGTTAATCCACCTCTTGTAAATCCACCTCCACCTCCTGCCATGGCTACATGGTATGCTCCCCTGGTCCTTCCTGCACCATTAGTCAATCTTCCACAGGACTATTAGTCCAAAATTCCATTATATGATGCTAGCAATGCTATAACTTCATCACAACATGTGGATAAGATGAATGACTACTTTGACAAAAATGAAATTGATGATGATTTTGTCAAGCTTAGATTATTTGCTCAAAGCTTAGGGGGAGAAGTAAGAAAATGGTTTAAAGGCTTAACCCCCCATAGTATAAATGATCTCCAAACCTTCCATCAGACTTTCTTAAACAAATGGGAAGTGAAGAAAAACCCTCTTCAAGTCCTTTCTGATTACAAAAACCTCCATAGAAACACTGGGGAAAGTGTGCAGGCTTATTGCACTAGATTTAACAGTGTGTATAATGCACTTTCCCCAGAACTAAAACCTCCACAAGGCTTAGCTTTAAGAAATTTTTCTGAAGGGTTTGACTCTGATATGACCTATCAGCTGAGAGAGAGAGATTTTGCAACTCTTGAGGATATGCAAAGGGGTGCTCTTTCTATGGAAGTCAACTTGATGGAGAAGAGAGCAAGAATGAAAAATGAGAAGAGAGTCTCTTTTAGAGAGGAAAATACACCTTCTACTTCAAACTCAAAACTGGAGAAAATGATGGAAGAAATGATGAAAGAGATGAGCATAATTAAGAGAGCACAAGCAAATCAAAATCAAAATTCTCCTCAAAACAGAAACCAGAACCAGAATCAGAATTTTAGAAGGAACCAACCTCCAAACAGACCTAGGGAAGATGATCAACAGATTACTCCTCCCTTTCATCAAAACTATGTAAGTGAGTTTGAGGAAATAGATGAGATAACAGAGGAAGAAGATATCAACATGCTAGGGGTAGATAATGATGACTTTGAGATTCATTATGATAGAAAACAAGGCCTATACACACCTTATGATGACAAAAGAGATGATAATGAAAATTATTATCAAGACATGGAAAATGTCATCATAGAGTCTCAAAGAGAATATGACCTTAGAAGCAAAACCGGTCAGCAAACCCCCAACACCAAAACCTCTGACAAATCTTCACAAAACAACACTACAACCAAGCCTAAAATGGTCAAACAAAAGGACAAAACAGTGGCTGTAAATTCTGATAAAGGTAAAGAGAAAGGCACTCAAAACAAAGAAAAACAGAGTGCAGACCTTAGTAGTACTAGCATCTCAGCTAGTATTCCTGTTAAAAAAATTTTGTCAAATGTAAATAAAGCAAAACAGCAAGCTGATGTTGCTGACAAAGTGACAGCTAATAAGGCTGAGACCAGCACTTTAAAAAGCCAAATTCCCTTCAGCCTTGAGCAGGAAATTTCAAAAATCAAAATCTTTGTTCCCTTGACTAAGTTAGCTGCCCAACATGTATATAGGACCCAAATTTTGAAGGCCTTAAATATAGAGGAAAATGGAGATACGGTCAATCTTAATGATGACCAGCCAGAGCTTATTTTCGGTCCAAAGATTGAAGGTAGATATCAAGAGGGACCTGTTCCTCCCTTTTATGTGAGTTTAAACGTTCATGACAAAATTTTGCACAACGCTATGCATGATTCCGGGGCTTCTCATAATTTAATGCCTAAAGCTGTAATGGAGAGCCTTGGTTTAGAAATCACCAGACCATATAAAGACCTGTACTCCTTTGATTCAAGCAGAGTGAAATGTTTAGGATTAATCAAATATCTCTGTGTTAACTTAGCCCAGATCCCATCCAAATGCTTAGTCATGGATATCGTTGTGGCTGATGTTCCCTCCAAGTATGGAATGCTATTATCAAGATCATGGGGGGCTAAGTTACAGGGAACTATGCAAATTGACATGACCTATGCGACTATCCCTGTTTTCAATCAGACTAGAAGACTTTACAAGGAGTCTCATATGCAATACACAGTCACAAGCCAAGACAGACCACAAAACTCTCCCCTCTATTCTGTAAATACAGGCCTTGATTCATTTATCCTTTTTAATGAAGAGTCATCAGATGAATAGGTAACTTTAACAGAGTTAATGGCCGATAGAGAGGAGGAAGTGAATACCACAAAACTGTCAAAACTGTTTGTTGAACCTTTAAACAATAGCAAACTAAACATGGGTCTTGAACTACAAGTCGTGCGTCCTTTGTTTTTAAACCTTGACACTCAAGAAAGTGACCCTCAAGTAAACGCAAAACCTGAAGAATCAAAACAAATTCAATTAAGTGCCGCTAATCATGAACAATCAGAGAGAACAGTATTTGAAGAGGACATTCACCAAACAGATGAGACCGAAAATAGTCCTCTGTGGAGTATGTATTTGATGGATCCTGCACTAGAACTAATGATGGTGCAGGTGTCTAGATTTCTAACACTGAAAATGACCACACAGAATGTATTTCCTATAGATTAAACTTTCAGTGTTCCAATAACATAGCCGAATATGAATCCCTGCTTTTGGGCTTACATTTGTTGAAGAAGTTAGGAGCCAAAAGAATCAAAGTTCACGGGGATTCTGAATTAATCCTTAGGCAAGTCAATGGGGAGTATAACGCAAATCATCCCAGACTCAGGGCCTACCAAAACGATGTCATGGACCTTTTAAAAACTTTTGAGGAGTCCAAATTAATTTTTGTCCCAAGAAAAAGAAACATTGCGGCCCACAGCTTAGCCTACGCAGCTAGAACATGCTTAACGCCATATGAAACCAGAGACTACACAACTCAGATAAAATTTAGACCAGCCATTCCTGATAACGAAAAATATTGGTAGGTGTTTGACGGAGATAAAAAAATAGAAGACTTCATGCAATTCAGAAATGAATTCGAACTTCATAGTTCGGACTCAGACTATGATACAGATTGCAGTGAAGAAAAATTTCTTGGCGAAGAAGAGCCATCTCCTAAGCTTCTCGATATTAATTTTCTGACAAGAAAACTTATAAACAAAACAGAATTGAATGCAAAGTTAGAAACAGAGGAGTTAGAAACTCTGCACTCTAAAGATGAAAGTTTGCCTAAGGGTCTGGCCCCTTTAGAAGAGTTGTTCGATTTTAACGATGTGGCGAATAAACCAAGACTGGAACCTGTAGAGACTGAAGTGGAAGAGTGCAATATAGGCAGTGAGCTTAAACCTATGATGATTAAACTGTCTAAAACTTTACCAGCTCACATTAAACTTAAATACATTGAGCCGTTTAAAGAGTTTTCTGATGTTTTTGCATGGAGTTACGAAGATCTTAAATCCTATGACACTGAAATAATATAGCACAAAATTCCCCTCAAAGAAAACCAAAAACCATTCAAACAGAAACTGCGCAGAATAAACCCTATCCAGTTACCATTGGTTCAGAAGGAGATCATGAAAATGTATGATGCTGGTATTATTGTCCCTATTAGATATTCTGAGTGGGTGTCTAATCTGGTGTCTGTTAGGAATAAAACTGGAGAGATCAGGCTTTGTATAGACTTTAGAGACTTAAACAAAGCTTCATTAAAGGACAACTACCCTCTACCCAAGATGGATCACATTTTACAAAGAGTGGTAGGGTATAAAAGAATTTCTTTGCTTGACGGCTATTTAAGGTACAATCAAATTTTAGTTCACCCTGCTGATCAATTAAAGACAGCCTTTACTACACCATGGGGCACGTTCATGTATGTGAAAATGCCTTTTGGCCTAATGAATGTTGGAGCAACTTTTCAAAGAGCCATGGACATAGCATTCTCTGTGGAACTGGGCTTCTTCATCATTATCTATCTTGATGATGTCACTGTGTTTTCAAAAATAGATGAAGAGCACTTAGAACATTTAAGAAAATTTTTCGAGAAATGCAGAAAGTTTGGGATATCTTTAAACCCTAAGAAGACACTATTTGGCCTCCAAGAAGGTAAACTTCTTGGGCACATTATTTCTGAGGAGGGTATAAAGATAGATCCAAAAAGGATTGAGGCCATATTGCAAATCTCTCATCCTCGAAACATCAAAGAGTTGCAATCTTTCATTGGAAATATTAACTTTTTGAGCAGGTTCATCCCCAACTTGGCTGAACTCCTTAGGAATATCACAAACATGTTAAAAAAGGAGCAAGGGGTAAAATGGACCTTGGAAGCAAAGAAGTCCTTTGAACTGGTGAAACAAGCGTTAACCAAAACACCGGTTCTAATAAGTCTTGATTTTTCAAAATATTTTTATATTTTTTCATTTGCATTAGAACATACCATAGCTATTGTCCTTCTACAGAAGAATCCACAAGGACAAGAGCAGCCTATTGCATTCTTTAGCAAGGCATTGAAGGATGCCCCTCTGAGGTACAACATTATGGAGAAGCAAGCTTTTGCTTTGGTTAAAGCTTTGAAAGACTTCAGAGTGTACATCCTTCACTCACACATCATTGCCTTTGTCCAAAATTCAGTTGTTAAAGACATCCTAACACAGGACCCAGATGGTAAGAGAGGTAAGTGGATTGCTGTTATTCTTGAATATGATTTAGAGATAAAACCCACTAAGCTCATCAAAGGCCAAGGTCTAGCTAGATTAATGGCTGAATCCAATTTTGAAGTTCTTGATATTAATATGATTGATGCTTTGGATGACCAAGAAGGATTCTCAACCCCTATAGTCGAAGATCATTTTATGAATTCTCCTTGGTATGCTGATATTATTTATGTTTTACTTGATTTGAATACACCTCCTGGTTTGACAAAAACAAAGGCAAGGTTCTTAAAATTGAAAGCTGTAAACTATTGCATTATAGATCAATGTCTTTATTGGAAAAATGCAAGTGGTCTATTGCTTAAATGTTTGCCTGAGTTGGATGCAGAGAAGTTTAAGCATGAATTCCATGAAGGAGAGTGTAGAGGTCATTTGTACTGGAAGACAACAACCAACAAAATTTTGAGGGTTGGTTTCTATTGGCCTACTCTTTTTCCTGATATACACAAGATGATCATTGCCTATCATAAATGTCAACTTTTTGAAGGAAAAAGAAAACTACTACCCCTACCTCTGCATCCAATCACTGTTGAGGCCCCATTTCAACAGTGGGGACTTGAATTCATAGGAGAAATCCATCCACCATCTTCTGCCCAGCATAGATGGATTCTCACTGCCACAGACTATTTCACGAAGTGGATAGAAGCCATACCTTGTAGGCAGGCCAATGATTCAATTATCATAAAATTTATGGAGACTAATATTCTCTCCAGATTTGGCTGTCCTACCAAGATTATCACTGATAATGCAGCAGCATTTGGATCAAAGAAGATGGTTGAGTTATGTCATAGATATCAGATAACATTGGGGCATTCCACGGCCTATTACCCTCAAGGTAATGGACTTGCAGAATCCTCAAACAAGAGTTTAGTGAACATAATCAAGAAACTGTTGGAGGACAACAAAAAGTCTTGGCACACAAAGCTGGTTCATGCACTTTGGGCTGACAGATTAACTTTGAAGAAATCTATTGGTATGTCACCATTCCAGCTTGTGTATGGTACTGATGCAATTTTTCCAAACAGCCTTGGTGTACCGGTAATGAAGTTGATTCAAGAGTTGCAAACTGAAGATAATGACATGATCAGAAGAATAAACCAGACCATTCATCTTCAGCAAACCAAAGAGGAAGTGTATAACAAAGCATTGCAAAAGCAGGTCAGCATTAAAAAGCTTTTTGACAGAAGAACAAAGGCCTAGAATTTCAAGATTGGGGACAAAGTTTTAAAATGGGATTCAAGAAGGGAAGACAAGGGCAAGCATGGAAAATTTGACAACTTATGGCTCGGCCCGTACTCTATTCATTCAGCTGCTGGTAACAATGCAATTTTCTTGCAGGAGTTGAATGGATCAGAATTGTTTGGGGGTCTTGTCAATGGCAGGATGCTTAAGCATTACTTCTCTTGATCGATTCTATGTTTTGAAGCATTTTTTATCCTTTTTCTCATTATAAATATCTCATCCACCATTGCATTCAAAGTTAGAAAAAACAAAATACAAAAACAACAGAAAATAGAAAAGAGGGCAGAGAATGAAAACAAGAAAGGTATAGCCCCATACCAAAAAAGAGAGACAAATCTGAAAGTGTGCAAGCTTAAATGCCACTCCTCCAAAACACACTTCTAGTTAGTAAAAATGTTTAATCTTGACTAATTAGTTTTAAATTTTCTGTTGATAGGATAGTGAATTCGATTTGCCAAACTGTTTAATCTTGGCTTATCAGTAGATAGTTTAGGATAGAAATTAAAGGTTCAAACAAGATCAAAATCTGAACCTAAGGTTTCAAAACAGAAATGACTCAAATCTGTTTTATTTTTTTCTGAGTCAAAAAGATATAAAAGTCTGGTTCTAATCAGCTCAAAATCTGAACCAGAGAAAGAGGAAGAAACAGCTCAAACAAGAGTCAAAACAGAGCTGTAAAAGGATGAAGGAAGTGTTTTGAATTTTCAGATCTTAAGCCTTCAGTTTTTTATATAAATCTCCTGCCAAATAAATGTCTGTGTGCAGCTTGTTTTTATGCCATAGACCAGCTCCAAGTTAAACTGTTTAATCCTGACTTGAATGATTTTAAATTTCTATTGTAGAAATTAGAGAATAAAATCTGTTAGACTGTTTAATCCTAACAGATTGATAGAATAGGTAGAGAAACATCTGAACTCAACTGTTTAATCTAAGTTCATGGAGAAATAAGGAGTAGAAATAGATTAGATTTCCTGCTTTCAAAAGAATAAAATGTTGTAAAAAGAGTTTTCCAATCCAAGTGCACTCTAATGAAGAAAAAATGTTAGATCAGTAGGATTGGGTAGGTATAAAGTTTGTATTGATGAAGGTCCATTGTTTCATGGTTGCTAATATGTTTTCAGAAGATCATCCCAGCAAAGGAAAGGCAGCCCAAATGGATCAGGCATGGGTCAGCTTCCCAGAGAGTGCAAGTCAGAAATTCTTGATGCCTTCAAGAAGGCACCATCCCCAAGTGGAGCCACTGTTAGCCACCTATAAATTTGTTATAGCAAAAGGTGGCTAAAACTTTTTGAGCCTTCAAGGAACAAATTTTATGACTAAAAAAGTGTTGGCTATTGAAGACTCTTGAAGGCCTCACACCTTTGTCCCAATCTTCACTACTGTGCCTATTCCCCATTCAGAAATCCTGCTGATTCCCAAAAAAGAATATTGCTGCAAGCATTTTTCCCCTTTTTCCCCTTTCTTCCACACTAGCCTGATTTTAACCCTTTTTCCCCTCTATCGTTGCCCATTTCTAGTCTTGAAAGCCATTAAAGACCATCAAAACCCACATTTTGGACATATATGGGTCTTAGCCCCTTCCTGCATAAGTCCCGGGTCGTACGATCCTCCATGTAACCCGCGGCCCCGCAGACGGGCGCCTAGCCATATTATATAGATCTCGCCCCGAAAATATTAAAAACCTTATGTCATTTTCAAAACTTTGGGTTTGTAATTATTTTCCACTTTTCCGCCAGTTTCAAAGCCCCAGTTAATTTCCCACCTTCGATTTGATCTACAGATCGATGGTGCAGAGTCCATTTTCCTGGTGATCCCCGCCTTCCACTCACCATTCCAAAAAATCGCGTGGTTTCTATCACACCACAGTTGAAAGGTGGGCGGTAATTATCGTTTGGCCAGTGATGCCATTCATCGCATGACACGCGTCTCGTGCACTATTTGAAAACCGCTCCCCCATCGCACATTAAATTTCGGCAACAAACCCGGCGTGATATCACTGTGTTCCATTCGATCTGAGGGGGGCCATCCGACGGCTACCGCTCACCAAAGATGCCTGACAGATAACCAGGTTACGACGCTGCCATTAAAGCATCTCCGCCGTCGATCTGATCTGCAGATCGACGACCCACATTTCATCACCCTGATTCGATCACCCAGTCAATGTTTTCTGCTTTGACCTTCCATCTTCCGCTCCCGACCATCGATCTCTGCGCAATCGACGGCCCTGATTTAAAATTTCCCTCCGCCTTCGCTACGTTTTCTCCCGATCAATCCTAACCATTGGATGATGCCATCCAATGGCCACGCTTCCCCCACACGTCCTCTGCAGCAATAAACCTATATATGCAGGATTTTTTAATATTTGTTTGTTTTGCAGGGTTTAAATGGTTTTCTCGCCATCTTTGAAGAAAATTTCGAAGGCAAAGGGTGACGATCCTCCTGCCTCCAATTCAGCAAAGAAAATCCTTCGCGGGGTTTAAATTTCACGTTTTATCAATAATTCATCAAGCATTGATGTCGTTCAAACCCTGCGCAGCCCTGTACACCAGCAAAAACCATGGATCGGGCACAGGCAGAGAGTATTAGTGCCGAAAGACAACATGTACCCGGACAGACGATCAAAGACAGGTGTTGCGGGGATCACGGATAAGAATGTTTATCAAAATTCTAATCCCCTATTAAAACACAGTTTAGAGAAAATTTCAAGTGTTTCATCAACAAGAAAGCCTCCACCGCCACAGCTGAGGTGAATTGATTCCTCCCAGCTACCATCAGTGCCACCTGTTGTCTCAAAGCATTCAAACAGAGGCTGAACTTATTGAAGAAAATCAGATATTCACCTCCAGCGCAGCCAAGGAGTTACTTCTGCAAGGAAATAAATGCAGAAATGTCTGCAGAGTTACTCCAAACATCACGCAGAGCCTCAAAGGTCAACAAAAGCTCCCACCGAGCTTAATTCATAAATGTAAAATGTTAATACAGTGGACACCTATGTACGCTTCTCCATCGAGCCCCTCAAAGGCCGAGAAACCATTAAGTCTGTATTAATTGTAATTGGAGATCTTTTATCAAATATCACCTCCTCATTCTTCTATATATATTTCTGCAGAAGATGAGTGAGGGGTTGGTTGCAGAACTTTGAAATACATCTGAGCCTAAACTTCTGATTGTAAATAGTGTTCACTAACCCTTGGAGCTCTGCTTGTGATAGATAAGTTAGGCTGAGATGAGTGGATGATTGTTAAACTAAATCATTGGACTTAAAGCTGTAACTGGTTTGGAGCATCAATACAAGTTGATTTATGGGATCCTGGTCTATGTTGACGGTGATGTTTTTCTAATTGTAACTTGTTATTTTGTTTCTGTTTTCACTCTGTTTCATATTCTCTTATAAAGAATAGCATGCATAGAGTTAGGACCTACTGTATATTAGTAACCTTCTCTAACTGAAAATCTTTATCTGAATTTTTTCCTCCAATCTGTGTTATTTGGGAATGGTTTAATTCAGTTTAAGCATAGGAATGCTGGCATTCCCTCGTCTTATTTCCTTAGCTTAATATTATTCTTAAATGTTATGTTCAGTATTAGTTAAGTAGAGATGAACTATGGAAGATATGGTGTTCCCTGGTCCTAGTTTTATCCCCAAAGGCTGTCTGAATATTTCCCTTGGAATGTGTTAAAAGTTGGCTAGTTTAGAAGTACTTACCAGATCTTAGGCCATTCTGTGTTATCTTTGTGTTGGTCTTGAAAGTAACCAAGTAAAGCAGAGCTAGGAGAGGATTTGTGGTGAGCCCGGCCCACTAGTTTCTACTCCAACAGTTGCCTTCAAGTTTCCCTTTGTTTTAAGATGTTTTCTATTGAAATTATATCAAAGGCTGGCTAGTTTAAAAGTACTTACTAGATCCTAGTTTGCTTTTATGTTCTTCTTAAGTGTTTGTCAAAGGCTGACTAGTTTAAAAGTACTTATCAGATCCTAGGCTACTCTTTGTTTCTGCATCTGTTTAATTTCCCTTCTTTTTGTATCATTTCATTCCATAAATCAAACTTCAAAGAGATCCTTAGACATAGATGACTTTCCCCATGGACCACTCTTGCCTCTTGCTGTCCCAATTAAATCCTATTATGACTCCATAGCCCAATGGACTAAAACCTGCAATTCTCTATCATCCTGGCCAAAGCTTACTCTGATTGCTTGCAACTTCTCACCTTTGAAACTCTTTGCATTTAGGACTTTCCACCTCAAACAGTGATCATGCTCAACCATCCAAAAACAAAACAAACCCTTGGCCTTCATAACTGGCCTAATACCTCTACCCCAAACTTCAAAGACAAATCCATCTTTGCACATATTGGAGAGATCCCTCTCCGGATTCAGGAGGGCTAGATCCTAGAATCCAAAAGTTGGTTGAAACGATGTTGCTTCTGTGATCGGACTTTGCCAATCTTGTTGATTACAGATCCCCAACACCTCCAACTGTACTTGGCCTACCATCAATCTGCCCAACCACAGTCAATTATTTTTACTGATCTAGAGCCCACAATATTGTCTTCATATAGGGCTCTTCAAATCTGCCACCTAACAATGGTTTGAGTCCTCTCAAGATCACTATTCTTGTGTATCGACAATTTGATCTTTGTTGTCCAATCTATGAAAAAATATGAACTACTCATCTTATCATACTTCTAACAATATGTAGATGACTGAACTAGGGTCAAAAATCAGCCAGTAACAGTCCATTTACTAATTTTTTATAGGTTTCTTCAGATCTTTGTCTAAAAATATATGGAAACTTCACCAAAATCAACTCCTCTGCATGTCAATCCATTCTTCATATGGCACATTTCTTCTGCATGCTCTATCTTCTGCTCAGGTTCCACCCTGCTTTGGATATGTTGTCTCCACACATACTGAATCTGCAAACCATCTTCCAGATCTGCGGTCTTTATTGCATAAATAAACCTCTCTCTAAGGGTCACAACCCATCTTCTTCTACGCAAATTTGCCACAGTCTTAGGGTCATACCTTATGAACTAAACATCCTAGGAAATTTTTCTAACTAGGGCATTCTACTTATGTACTTCTAATTATTGTAGAACAAACCCTATCCACACATAGAAAAAACACGAATCTTGCCTCCATAAGGGACTCGACCTAGCTCATATGGATCCATAGATTCTGGGCATTTCTTTGACTAAATCTTGAAATGAACTTCAAATCTCAATGTCAACCCTCAAACTAGGGTTAACTCAGTCAATATTACACCTGCGTCGACTTCTGTTATGGCTCTAAATTACAGTGCAAGCCCTCCTCCATTTATGTTGGTCTTTATCACAGACCTTACGGTCTACTAACCACCACAAGGCAAGATGGTATCAACCCTCTCTTCTATTTCATGTAGAAAATATAACCAACAAGATTCAATCTAATCTTTTAATCATGTACTAAAACAAGATACCGAATCCTTCCTACAATTTGTTGAAACAAAACACAATCGCACAATCACATATAAGTAAGAGAAACAAGTTATCAATCGCACAACACAAGATGTATCTGGGGAAGCAACTGCTCAAAACCCTCTATCTCTATTTTATATTAATTCAAGGAATCATGAAACAATATAATTCTTAATCTCTCTTGAGATTCTCCAGCACTCTACCAATTGTCTCTTGCTGATCTAGGAAAAATTGGTCTAGTACTTAGCCAATTCTCAGCCTTCCTTCAGCCTGCCTTTCTCACGCAATTCCAATGGAACTATCTCCATATTAATTAGGAAAATCAACCTTCCTTGATTGCGCAATCCATCATGGCATCCTAATGACTTTATAATTGCACATGGGAAATTTTCTATAAATACAACTGATAGTTATGTTCCTCTGAACTATGTTACAATAAGGATCAAGGGTATTTTTATTATTTAAAATAAGATAAAACCCTAAACAACTAAAACCCTAACCTGAGGAGATGTAACACCAAGAGTTTATGGGCCCCATTGGGGTTAGTTGGGAAGCCAACTTCCCGGGGTCGTAACTTGGTCATATGATCTTCGTTTAAAAAACATGATACCTCGTTAGAAAGATCTCTCCGAGGACTACAAATACTAATATTATTTCTATGAAGTTTCAAAACCTTTCATGCCCAAAAAAGATCATTTGGGGCCTCAAAACAGCTCCGAAAATTCAGGACCCAAAAAACTGACAAAAATAGTAAATTGTGCTATAAGTAAGGAAACTGAAAAACTGAAAGAGACAATGGCGAGGGCCCAAGTGGAATAGGCGGTGGCCACCAATATCCACCTCGATCACCTTAAATTGAATTTCTTGAGCTAACTCAATCATCATGACTTAGTTAATTGACACAAGTTGTTATGAGACGAAATTACAATTTATTGTCCAATTTATTTAAGGGAAAAATAAATTAGATGCCTCACATTCCTCACTCCTGGTACATCAAAATTCCTCACCAGTGTGGGTGCATTTTTTTTTTCCTTTATATTCGCCAATTTCACTGTTTCTTGTTGCAAATTTCAACACTCCCTCTCAACAAGAAAGGAATTCAATCTATCCCCATCTGATACCTTTGGAATGTTCTGCATGCTACACTTCTCTAGTGTTGTTTGCACCTGCAAATCATGAAACTGAATAGCCTCTGAACAAATGAATCATTATAATTCATCTGTCATCAGAATCTTCTGACTACTGCCAGCTACTGCACCTGTCTAGTATTGGATTCTCTGCACTGCTACTGACATATGCATCCGTGCCCTTTGAACTATTGCTAACTTTATTTGTGCTCCAGTATTTGACATCTGTCACTCTGATTTCTGTCTTGGTGACATCTGACTGCATCAATCTAACTGATTCTTCCTACTACTACTGTACTATGGGCTCCTCGTAGCCAGGTTCAATCCATGAGACACACCATCTCAATGGACCTTGCCCAAACGTCTTATCTTGGGATTATGTCTACACATATCCCCACCTTACACCTCGAGGTATGGTTGCTCCCTCTTCCCATCTGGCTCGAAATTCCCCCCTCATGGAGGTCTCTGCTTGAGTGGACGCTTCCACTCGGTCTCCTCTCTACTTCTCCAATTGTGGCAGCTGCTCCACAACCTTCTAAGACTACTTCTCACGAGGATTCATGTTGAGAGGTAATGTATGCTTCCTCTAAACCACCAAGTCTCTAACTTCTGCCTTTCTCCTCAAAGCTTTGCATGCATCTGGTACCTCAAGTGCATATAGGTTCTTGACTCACGCACAGTGTAATTGTCTCAAAGTTACAAAAAGTTTCTAAAAAAGAGTTGATTTTAAATCAATGATATCTCCCTCATCCGAGCTCTGATTTGACTGATTTTTTTTCCATTGGGGTAGATTTTCGCAAGGAATCCAAATATTCTATTTATTTTCAAAAATTTTACACCAAAATCTTCAAATATTCTCGACAAACTCACTACCCAAAAAATTCCTACCCTGATACCATGTAGAAAATCTAACCAACAAGATTCAATATGATCTTGTAATCTACTAAAACAAGATACTGAATCATTCCTACAATTTACGAAAACAAAACACGATCGCATAATCACATATAAGTAAGAGAAATAAATTATCAATCACACAACAACATGATGTGTTTGGGGAAAGCAACTAATCAAAACCCCTCTATCTCTATTGTGTATTAATTCAATGAATCATGAAACAATACAATGCTTAATCTCTCATGAGATTATCCAACACTCTGTCAATTGTCTCCCGTTGATCTAGGAAAACTAGGTCTAGTACTTAGCCAATTCTCATCCTTACTTCAGCCTGCCTTGCTCATGAAATTCCTATGGAATTAACTTTTTATTAATTAGGAAAAATAGTCTTCCTTGATTGCGCAATCCATCATGGCATCCCAATGACTTTAAAATTTCACATGGGAAATTTTCTCTGAATACAACTGAGAGTTATGTTCCCTTTAACCTCTGTCTCAACTAGGTATTCCTCGAAACTGACATGCATGCAAATATTAATAGCAAATTATCAGTTGTATGAGTGATCACTCATTGTGAATTAAATCTAATTTAATTCACTGGACCTCTCACTAGCTCATCACTCAGTTAGAACTAGTTAAACTGATTTTAACTCATTTAATTGAGGTAATTACACTTGCACCCCACTAATGCATCAACTTCAACTGGACCCCAAAAATATTAGAACCTCTCTATATGCCTCATATTAGACCCTCAACTCGAATTTCTTGAGCTAACTCGGTCATCATGACTTAATTAACTGACACAATTTGTTATGAGATGAAATTACAATTTATTGTCCAATTTATTTAAGGGAAAAATAAATTAGATGCCCCACATTCCTCACTCTTGGTGCATCAAAATTCCTCACCAGTGTGGGTGCATTTTTTTTTTGTCCTTTCTGGCTTCCAATCTCACTGTTTCTTGTTGCAAATTTCAACATTTCAGAATTTGATATGACCTTCACACAAAGACACTGTTGAAATCACATGCCCAGATTCTCATGAGAAACCTCTCTTAAGATTGATCTGCCAGAAGAGAACCAACAATATGCCATCCTACTTCCTAGCGCAAACTGACCACTAAGGTATGCAACATTCTTCTAAACCCTCACATGATGATCTTGCTCTTAGAGGATGATCATGACCTCCCTTTAGCAACCCTTACTCGACCCTCGTACTCGACCTACGTTAGGACTACATCTCTCTTCACCCCCTTGATGTGCCAGATAGTGGGAATACATGTCAAACATGCTAAGATGTGCCAAGTGATAAGGCATGCCAAGATGTGCAAGGGTGTGTCAATGCGTGTCAAGGACTGTCAAGACAAAAAAAGGGAGAAAAAAGTTAAACTACAAGGAAATGAACACATAAGAGGGTTAATAATTCATCAATTTACCTTTTCCAAGAGGGGCATTCTAGGCACACCAACACTAGGCGGCAATAGGTTCCAAGTGCAAAGTCTTAGTGCATTCTAAGTGCCAAGTATTCCTTTGTTGCTTCTCACCTAATTTCCAACAATTGATCTTCACAAATAAATTTAATATTAAACCATGCTAAATCATACCAAGGCATCTCAATGTATTCCATACATGCTAAGACTTTCCAAGCGCCAACACGTGCCAAGTGCCAATATGTGTCAGGGACTAGTGTTATGCATGTGATGAAGTGGAAGGGAATGTTCAAGAGTGCTAAGGTGTGCTAGAGAGTGATAATGCATGTTGATGAGTGTTAAGGAGTACTAGGAAAAAACATTGAGGGAGCACTAGGTAAAAATTCATGGAAGTTAATGAATATGAGGAATGTGTACTACCAGAGACTAGTGTTAATGGTCAGTGTTAGTTGTCATGCCGAGGGAGTGACAAGGTATGCTAAGCATTGGTAAGGCATGCTAGGGAATATCAAGGCATGTTAAGAATTCCCAAAGTGTGCTTGGGAGTTCCAAGGTGTGCTAATTATATCATGTGCCAATTAATAGTGCCAAGATATGCCAATACATGCTAGGTGCTAAGGATGTGGCGCAGGGTGCCAGGGTATGTCATTATGTGTCAAGGCAACAAAAGGAAGAACCAATAAGAGGGTTAATAAGTTAGGACTTTATCTTTTTGAAAAGGGGCATGCTAGGCACACTAATAATAGGTCCCAATACATGCCAAGTGGCATTGTGTGCCAAGTGCTAATGTATGCAATGCATTCAACCAAGGTGTTCCAGGGCATGCTAGGGACTATATGCAGCATGCCAACACATGCTAGGAGAGTTCCATGTTGTGCTAGAGCATGCCACCATGTGCTTGGGCATCATTTTCATCACAAGATGTTCTAGGTACAAAGATGTTCCAAGACATGTGGAGTGCTAAGAAATGTTAGTGTGTCCTAGAGCATTAATTTAAGGTGTTCCCAGATTGTTGAGGATTGTTAGGTATTTCTCATTAATATAATTGTCAGAGCTCGATTATATATTAAATAATATATTTCCTACACACAATAGTGGAACTTTATCTAAATGGAATTTGCTAGATAATTAACTTAATAGATATGAATCATGTGTTGTCTCATAGGAAATCTCTATTCGACTAGTCATTACTTGAGGGAAATGATATACACTTATTGCTTCTTAAAAAATTGACTGACCCTAACCACTATGGCCTTGGACATATTATAAAAAATGCTCCACAATAATGGTATTAAATCGTTATCTTTTGACAAAAAATATATTAATAGGCACATAGCATCATCAAAAACTCATTGGAATGATCAATGATGACAGACATTTTTTTACCGTCACCAAAAGTAACAAAAAGAGCATTGGTGAGGGTCATTAAAAGTCCGTCACTAGAAGTGTCACGAAAGAGAGAATTAGTGATGGGCCTTTAACGACCCTCACCAAAAGTGAAATGTCTTTGGTGACGGACCATAAAGGACCATCACTATATACACTTACAGTGACGGTTGTTAGTGATCAATGATGACGGACATTTTTTTACTGTCACCAAAAGTAACAAAAAGAGCATTGGTGAGGGTCATTAAAAGTTCGTCACTAGAAGTGTCACCAAAGAGAGAATTAGTGATGGGCCTTTAACGACCCTCACCAAAAGTGTCATTGAAAATGTATTTGGTGACGGACCAGAAAGGACCATCACTATATATGCTTACAGTGACGGTTTTTAATGACCATCACCATATGTGACATTGATGACGGACCTTAAAGGTCCGTCACAAGCATGACCCTCACCAATGTGCTTTTTTCTTGTAGTGAATCTTCAATTTAATAAGATCTTCTGAATCTGGTTTCGTCTTTTCATATTTCAAAAGAATATATTTTTATTTCTTACTCTTAAGTTTAAGTCTATCTATTTCCTCCAGGGCACTGATTAGCTCCCCCTCAATATCTACCTCACCTTCTTCTTCAAATTCCTGGAGATCTTCCTCAAGCTCTTCCTTGGCCATCAAAATGAATTATGATGTTCCTTCTTCATTGGGGGATTCATCTGAGCTCTCTATGCACTACCACTACAAGGAAAAGACCCTCTAGCAGAGGTTATAAAGGAGGTTTTTAGTGTTATCAAATTGGCCAAAATTATCAAAAAAACATACGCTACCACATCCGTTTCTGGGAACATAGGTTTTGGCGGAGCTTTTAACGGTCTTATATTTTACCTCAAGATCAACTAGGGGTTGATACAATCGGCGAGTAACCTTCAGGTTTTTTGGAGTGTCCCCTTTTGGAACTAACGTGATAAAAGTTGCATTGAGTGCTAGGTAGAGATACTCATTAAACCTTGATTCCTCAATGAGATCTACAATTTTGTTGCCAATAAAGCTCCAAAATTTCTGAAATAATTCCATTGTGAAGTTGTCTATCCAAGGGGATTTATTTGAAGGCATATTCATCACCACCATTTCTACCTCTTCCTTGGAAATAGGTTGTATTAGTGCAACATTTTGTTCATTTGTAATTATCATAGGGATATGTGTTAGGATTATATTGATGGTTGGTTATATGTTTAAGTTGGTCTCCATGAGGAGAGCCTCAAAGTAATGAACCAATTATTGTTCAATTTTAGAGTGGAAGATCTTCCTTTCACCATCCATACCCTGGATAGAAAATATTCTATTATTGTGTCATCGTTGAATCATCGCATTGTGAAATTTTTTTGTATTCCTATCTCCCTTCTTGAGCCATTGGATCCTAGACTTCTTCTTCCACAAAATTTTCTCTTTTTGTCATCATTTCCTTAGTTTTTGAAGAATGTAAGCTTCAATATTTTCTAGAACTTATGATCCTCCCTTCAATATGATTTGTTGTTGGACTTCCCTCATTTGAGCTTGAAGTTCGTTTTGGGCCTTAAATATATTTCCAAAGATGGAATTATTCTATTCTTTTATTCTTTTCTTTAGATATTTTAGTTTGATTTTCAATGTGTGCATTTTGCTAACACAACAGGGATCTAGTTCGAGCCACCATTCCCTGAGTATGTCTAGAAAAAAAATCATGTCAAAACCATAAGCTCTCAAAGTGAAATGGACGATTAAGGGGAACTTGTTTCAAATCACTTTCCAAACTGATTGGCCAATGATCAGACCCCATGCATGGTATAATTGAAGCTTTTATGAATATATCTATTTGGAGGATGTCTTCTGTAATTAAAAATATGTCGATTTGGCATGCGATTTGATGCTTCCCTCCTGTACGAATGTTCCATGTGTAGGTACCCTTGTTTGTTTCTATATCAACAAGGTGTAAATCATCAATGGAGTCATTAAAGAATTCATAAAAATATTTCTAGTCTTTGTAAACCACTTTTTTTCCCTGAGACCACGAATAATGTTAAAGTCACCACCTGCCACGCATAGAGAATTTCCTATAAGGAGTTTAATATCCTGGAGTTGTTGTAAGAAAAAAATTATCTTTGGAATTATTTAGCCCATAAACTATTGTTAGGAAGACAATATTTGATGTACCTATGTTTCTAAAGCACCTCGTGAGGGTGTGTTCCATTCCCCACCATTGCGTGAACAAAATTTTCTTTGGGTTCCACCAAATAACAAGACCTCTAGAATTTCCTTTCACTTCTATTGAAATTGTTTCACATCTTGGCCAACAAGGGCATGCAATTTTAGGGATTCTATCTTCTGTTAGTTTAGTTTCTTGCAAAAATATAATTGATGGATGATCTTTTCGAAGGCGTTCCTTAAGGTTTTTTTTTGTTTTCCTTTGCTATTGAGACTTATAATATTCCATAAAATTATTTTCATGTTGAGGGGTAAAGAGAAGAAGTTGGGCTTTCACCCATTATAGTATGTTGATCCAATTTCACCTGGGCTGACTTGTTTTGTTGTCTGGCTTGATTCTTTGACTTACTTGATTTTGTCTTTGATTCCTTGATTAAAATATTCTACCTCTTTTCCTTAAAGGATTTAAATGCTTGGGCTATTTTTTCATTGAGAAGGTCCCTTATTTTTATTTTCCATCATAGATATGCGTTTTCATATGCCTCTTTTTTCTCCATGCTAATATCAACCAAATATTTATGAGCACAATCATTTACCATATATACTAGGGTTTTTTCCTCTTCTGATCGATCAAATTTATTCAAATTTAGCAGAGGTGCCACTTCCTGAAAGCCAGGTAGAGAGTATAGATCAAAATTTTTCGTAGGGTCACCTTCTTCATCCAATTTTCACTTGTACCCATTGTGCTCTTTGGGATATTCCTCTACTAGAATCTCCATTTGTGTATCTTCCCCTTTTGGTGTGCCTTCCTCCATTCCACCAAGAGCATAAAAAAGGGTTTTTCTCTTCCATTTTGTAGGGAAGAGAGGCTCTCGAAACCTGTTATTGTGTCTCCTGGTTTGGACTCTAGTGATTCCATCTAATTTAGGGGAACTTCTACCTATTTGTTCCTTCCTTTTCTGTGGACATTCTCTGAAAAGATGGCCATGATCATGGCATAGTCATTAGTGAAAAGGCACTTGTTCATAATCAAGGGGATGGTTCCAAATTTCCCCTTGATATTCTAGCTCAATAGAGCCTATAAGAGGTTGGGATATATTCATGTAACACAAAACCTGGCATATGACATGTTTTTTCCCCTCTTACTGATCTCGGATAACTTAACAAAATGTCCCAAAGATTTTCCTATACCTTCTAAAATTTTTGGTATCCAAAAGTCCACAGTGAGTGAGTATAGCCAGACCCATACCAATGCTTCCGAAGAATCTTCCTTATCGGGATTGAAGCGTGCCTCCCAATTCCTAATGCAGAGTCCTACATTATTAAAGAAATATGGCCTCCTTCAAATATTTGAGCTTTATCCTCAATATTAGAGAATATTACTGTGAAAAAACCGTTAGGTCCTAATCATAGATCAACTTCTCCTTTGGGTTTCCATGTATTATGTATCCATCTTTCTAGATATAACTATGTAGGCCATATCCCTATGAATTTGCATATGAATGCATGGTCTCACATACATCTTCTATGATCTTCTAAGACTTGAGGTGGAATTGTGAATTTGCGCTTCTAAGGGGCTACTGGAACGCATTGTCCCTTTACACTCTTTTTTCATTGATCTCCCAGAACTAGTAGCTAAGTAGAAATTCCTTGGGTTTTAGGTCCCTATATTACTAGTATAGTCCCTTATTGCTATTAGTGTAACCCCCTTATTGTTATTGTTGTACCCCTGTAACCCCCATATTGTTATTATTGTTCCCTTACATTATTATTGTTAGGTCGGCTATGATTACATTGTGGCCCCACTAGGATTACATTGTGGCCCCATGGACTCCTATATATAGAAAGGAGGTTTTGTCATTTGTAGCATTCAAAAATTGTTCATTTATGTAATGTATTGGAGGTTGCACCCTTGAAGTGGTTGATTTCTAAGGCATTGATCTCTCTTTTCTCATTTTTTTGAGCTGGTTTCTGAACATTTGGTATCAGAGCTTATTATCTTTCCTGGCTTCCCTGTGATACCCCATAATTTGATTTCCTTTCCTTTCAAAAAAAAATTTCAAGAAAAGTTCTTGAAAATTAAAAGTTGTCGTCCCCATGGCTAGCTTGATATTATGGCATTTTCCAGAGCAGTTTATAGTTCCTCCATTTGCAGCCATCACTTGAAATTCTAGTGTTGGTTATAGGAAACTATTCAATTCCTTGGCTAACTTACGATGAATAAAATTATGGGTACTACCTGAATCAATCAACACTATGACCTTTTTCTTCTTGATATGTCCTTCTATCTTGAGAGTTTGAGGAGTGTTAATTCCTGCCAATGCATTACATGATATGGTCGGACCCATTTCTTCTTCTTCTAGGGTTTCTTCCTGGTGTATATCCTCTACTTTTGAAGTTTCTTGTTCATTTTCTTCCTCATCTTCACAATCTATGTAAAATAATTTCTTCTTAGCGCACTTATGACCTTTAGTGTATTTGCCATCACAACTGTGGAAAAGCCCTTTTTCTCTTTTTTCTTCCAATTGTTGTGGTGTAAACCTTGTAGGTTGTAGACGTCTAGGAGTAGCAACACTTCCATATTTATAGATGTGAGTGGTAGGCTTCCTTGTCGCTATAATTTTACATTCAATTTTTCTTGCCAACTTGAATGCCTTCTCCAATGAATCAGGTTCCCAAATGTGAACTTCATGTTGGATGTTATCCTTTAAAGTCCCTATGAAGACATCAATCCTATGTTCCTTTGGAATATCAGTTACCCTTATATTCAATTTTTGGAAGTCCTCAATTAAATCCATTAAGGAATGGAAAGTCCCCACAACCATAAAGCAGTTGCATGGATTTCTTGGGTTAACAGGGTATTATCACAAGTTTGTTAAGAATTATAGGAGAATAGAAGAACCTCTAACAACATTATTAAAGAAATATGTGTTTTCATGGACTCCTAAAGCAACTAAGGACTTTGAACATCTTAAAGAGGCAATGTGCCTAACACCAGTCTTAGCTACGCCAAACTTCAAAAAAACCTTTATTGTGGAATGTGATGCCTCAGGAAATGGAATTGGTGTTGTTTTAATGCAAGAAGGAAGACCCATTTCTTTTGAAAGTCGTTCAATCAAAGGAAATTATTTACAAGAGGATATTTATGAGAAGGAAATGTTGGCAATACTACATGCACTAAAGAAATGGAGACCTTACCTAATGGGAATACTCTTCAAGGTAAAAATTGATCATGATAGTCTTAAACACTTTTTGGAACAAAGACTATCTTCAGAAGAGCAGCAAAAATGGGTCACAAAGATGTTGGGTTATGACTTTGAAATCATCTACAACAAAGGGAAGCTAAATGTTGTTGCAGATGCACTCTCAAGAAAGGATGAAGAGGTGGAAGCAGTGCTTTGTGCCATTTCAATTATCCAACCAGATTGGATAACTAAAGCAAGGGACGAATGGAGGAAGGACGAAGAAGTGTGGACACTCATTCAAAAGTTGTAGCAAGATCCTAGTACATCTGATACATTTAGTTGGAAAAATTATTCCTTGTGGTACAAAGATCACTTATATATTTGCAAGAATTCCAAACTAAAAGAAAATATTCTTTTGGAATTGCACTTTTCTCCTTTAGGAGGACACTCGGGATTTTGAAAAACTTACCACAGGGTGAAGAAAGAATTTTTTTGGGATGGCCTTAAATCTAATATTCAAAATTTTGTGGCGAATGTTTGGTTTGCTAGCAAAATAAAGTTGAGACAATTAAGACCCTGGGTCTTATACAACCTTTATCCATTCCAAGTCAATGTTGGGAGGAGATTTCAATGGATTTTATCACAAGTTTATGTAAGTCCGAAGGAAGGAGTGTCATCATGGTGGTAGTTGATAGAATTACCAAGTATGCACACTTTTGTGCATTATCTCATCCATTTAAAGTGAGTACAGTTGATACTGCATTTATGGAAACAATTCAAAAGCTACATGGAAACCCAAAGATTATTTGTAAGTGACATAGATCCCATTTTCATAGGAAATTTTTGGACAAAATTATTTTCTTGTTTGGGTACTAAACTAGCTCATAGCTCATCCTATCATCCTCAATCCAATGTTCAAACAGAGATAGTGAATAAATGTTTGGAAGGATATCTTCGTTGTTTTGTATCTGATAAGCAAGCACAATGGTTCAAGTGGCTACCTCTCGCTGAATGGCGGTATAACACTTCCTTCCATACTGCAGTAAAAATGACCCCATTTATGGCACTTTATGGATATCATCCACCGTCCATCACATCTTCTTTAAGGGAAAATTCTAGGGTTCAAGCAGTGGAGGATCACATCGAGCATCAACAAGAATTTCTCCAACTCTTAAAGGATAACCTAAGTTTGGCACAAAATCGAATGAAAAAACAGGCAGATCAACATCGCAGTGAGAGAAGTTTTGATGTGGGAGACTGGGTATTTTTACGGCTACAGGCATACAAACAAATGTCCCTCAAGCAAGCTAAGAAGGATAATAAATTATCACCTAAGTACTATGGTCCTTACAAGGTGTTACAAAAGATTGGTACTATGGCATACAAATTGGAGCTTCCTGCTTCTTCGCGAGTGCATCCAGTTTTCCATATTTCATGCTTAAAAAGGTTATAGGGGACAAACTTCCAGTTCAAACAATATTTCCATAACTTGATGAGGAAGGAAAAACCATATTGGAACCTGAAGTAGTCACGGAAACATGAACTTGACAGCTACGAAGTAGATCAATTTCAGGTTATCTCATCAAATGGAAGAACTTACCTAATGAAGATTCTACATGGGAGGATGAGAATTTTATACAAAATCACCCAGAGCTACTCAATTTTTGAGGAAAACACTTTTTTGAAGGAGAGGAGCATGTTAGGTCCCTATATTACTAGTATAGTCCCTTATTGTTGTTAGTGTAACCCCCTTATTGTTATTGTTGTACCCCTGTAACCCCCATATTGTTATTATTGTGCCCTTACATTATTATTGTTAGGTCGGCTAGGATTACATTGCGCCCCCATGGACTCCTATATATAGAAAGAAGATTTTGTCATTTGTAGCATTCAAAAATTTTTCATTTATGTAATGTATTGGAGGTTGCCCCCTCGAAGTGGCTGATTTCTGAGGCGTTGATCTCTCTTTTCTTCTATTTTTGTAGTTGGTTTCTCAACATTGGGAGCTTGGTTTATTTCAAGTTAAAATCCTACCATTCATAGTGATTCGGAAGGAGAGGACTCCTCATCCCGCCCTAGAATACATTGTTTTGGAACCAATTGGTCGCTTCGAAAAAGGATTTACCTAGGAAGAAATATCCCAACCCCAAAGTGTCACGGAGAATCGATATTAACATCTCCTTCAAGCACTGGATAGAGGAGGAGATCACCAATCATCGATATCACTTTTCACCATGAATGAACTTTTCCAAATTTCCATTTCCAAATACAACACTTTAAACTCACCAACTTGTCATTTATTGCTAGTCTAATAACAACTTATTTGTAGTGATGTTTATGCAATATTTGCATATCTAAGGCTTTTGTGGAACTTAAATTATATCCCCAAAAAATCAACTGGAGAAGTTTCACTTAATTTACACAATATTCTAATTGAATTTCTTATGAAAATGTCTTAAATTAAACTTTTTCACTTTTAACTATTTTGAAAAAACATATTCAAATGGTTAAATGATATATATAATAATTTGAATTATTTAGTTCACATAATTGTTATATATATATATATATAATTTGAATTATTGTTATATATATATATATATAATAATAATAATTTAAATTATTTAATTTACATAATTTAATATTTGAAAGTTATTTAAGATATTTAATTTTTAAAAAAATTAATCTCCTCAAAAAATTATATTATCACATTCACATTTAAATAAATCAAAATTATATTATCAAATTCAAGTTTAAAAAAATCAGAACATACCATAAAAATATGTGTCGAAGATAATTTCATTTGATACAAAAAAATCAAGCAAACTAAAACCTTTTAGTATGAACGTATGAACTTTTAGATAAAGAAATCCCTAAATATATGGAAATACTTGTGGTAATTTATATTATCAAATTCAAGTTTAAATAAATGAAAACATATTATAAAAATATGTGTCGAAGATACTTTCATTTGATACAAAAATAAGCTAACTATATAAACTTTTAGTATGAACGTATGAATTTTGAGATAAAGAAATCCCTAAATATATGGAAATACTTATGGTAATTTATATTATCAATTTAAATAAATCAAAACATGCCATAAAAATATGTGTCGAAGATACTTCATTTGATTCAAAAATCAAGCTAACTATATAACTTTTTAGTATGAACTTTGAGATAAAGAAATCCCTAAATATATGGAAATATTTGTGGTAATTTTATATTAAGGGGGAGATTAAGATTAGAATTTTAAATTAAAAAATCTATTTATAGTTTTGATATTTTTATTATTATTTATTTATAATTGAAATAATAATAATAATAATAATGTCAAGTTTTATTAGTATAATGGTTTTAATGGTTAAGAGCATGTGTTTTTTTTAAGAAGTTGTAGGTTTAAAACTAAAGTATATGTTTTATTAGAATAGGTCTCTTGTCTTACAAACTAAAATATTGTTATACACTAATTTTACACCAATTTAATGTTTATTTAGCCGTAACCTTAAAATTAAGTCTCATACACCAATTTAATAATTTGATGTACCCTTGACTGTGAACATTTATTTATTGAATATTGAAAATGTCACTGTTAGTCATGTATTATGGAAAAATCGTTTAAACAACTTTCTAATCATATTTGATTAACCAATCGTTTACCGATGGAAATACCGCCCAATGGACACAATTTTGAATTTTCTCTGAAAATACCGCAGTCCACTTTTAACTTTAAAATACCACCGAATAGTGCTTAGAAATGTTTTCGTTTTACCGGAAAATAAAGCGAATCTCATGTTGTTTAAGATTGGGGTTAGCCTTTATGAAACGGGACTAGAGAGCATATTATTGGAAAGAGAATATTATTTCAACCTATCTTTTCGGAGATTTATGATAAGTCGTAGTCATTCACGATTTTAATGGTGGATAATCAATCTGTATGGAATCTCTTTATGTCATAATTGATTTAATGTATAAAGCGTAATTTTCGGGATCTTAATATCTTATTATACAAATAGTGAATAATATAATAACCCACACTAATGATTGTTTTGACATATGATACGGAAGTTTTTATGATATTCAAAGGATAAAAGAAAATAATACACAACCAACCAATACCAAGGGGAGACTTAGGGAAGCCGCAACCGCTTTCACTTCGTCAAACGTTTTAATGGAGGGTTTAAATTTACCCACATGTAAAGTGGAAATCTTATGGCGGCCATTATTTTTAATTTTTTTAATTTAATGTTGGTTATACTTTTTATTTTTTTATCATTTGAAAATAGGTTATTGGTTTGATGTTAGTTATATTTTTTATTTATTTATGTTTTGAGAAATAGGTTATTGGGCTAGTGTTTTATAAGTTGGATAAGGGTCAATTACATTACCCATTCCCAATGCATTGAAGAACCATTTGATGTGGGTGCGAATGTTGGGTCTTTTTATACAGTTCTGGTTTATCGAAACACCACAGGACATCAGGGATAGTATTGCCTCTTGCAATTTTGTTGATCTTAAGTGTGTTGGCCTATATGACAAATGTGTGGCCTGGGTGCCAGTCGACTTCCAGCCATCATAGATATGGAATGGAATGGAGTTATCTACAGACAATCCCTGGACTACTAGAAGACCCCCTTCCGGTGTCACCTTTGACACGAGACGAGCCACCTCATGAAGTCGTGCAAGGGATGGAGACTGACTCGAGTCGTGGAGAACATTACAGATGATCGCACTGCGGTGGCTATGTACTCTAAAAGCGAAAGGACCCTCTACCAGCCCGAATTGTCAGATAGTCCAGCAGTTGAAACGCGTAAGTCCTCTCTTTCCCCGTGTTTCCCATCTGATGTTATTTTGGAAAAGGTGGGGGTCTCTCCTGTCTCTCCTTCATGTGGGGGTCTGGGTTTTCCCGAGGGAACGAAGTTTGTACCAGAGGAGGGTGAACCTTCAGATTCACCCATCTATGAATCTATGGTTGATTGGGGACATGGCTGAACTCCTTTACTCATTCTGAATCCTTCGCCTCTCGACGGTCGACAAGCACTTTCTTCTGTCCATCCGCTACCCTCATCCCCAAGGTTTTCGTCAGCGTTGGATCACCCTTCTCCTCCACTCCCTTCTCATGATTTTGATGGTCCACTTCCCCCCCTCAATTCCGTTGGTAGTGACCTCGAACTTCTTCTCCTCGACTCAGATGCTGGTCTAGCCCATTTGTGTGTTGATACTGGCAAACCTTCAACCCCTCCCCTGCTCATTTTCATGTCATCATCTATGAATGTCACCATCCGAAAGGGAAAAGGACATCCTAGGTCCCAGAAAAAATCCCTTTATGCTGCGTTTCAGAACCCGGATGTGCAAACGGGTAATTATAGGGAGGTGCTAGTAACACAAGCCATTGACAGGGTTCTTAGAGCATTGGTGCTCTCCAATGTTGTACCATGATGCAATTATGCTCATTAAACATCAGGGGTCTGGGGGGAGGGACAAACTCGTGTCGCTGAAGTAGTTTGTTAGGGTACTTAATCCTACTATTATCTTTATACAAGAAACTATGCTTTCCGCTGATAGATCGATTTTTTTTTTCGTGCCAAGTTCCCAGCATGACACATGGTGGTACGAGATGTGGAGGGGCGATCGAGAGGAGAGGCCGTCATTTGGGATCCTTGCCGAGCCACTCTTCAGACTTTTGGGTTTTTTGGTGGCATTATTCTCACGTGCTTTCTAAGAGGCTTCCAGCAATGATTCACCTTATCAATTTATATGCCCCTTACTGTGATCGTATGAGTTTATGGAACCACATGGAAGGTTGTGGCTTTATGTTACTGGATAGGCTTATCATTGCCGGAGATTTTAATTCCTCACTTGATGGTGGAGAGATATGGGGTGAGAAGGGGCGGAGAGACCCTTTGGCAGGGACTCTTTCTACTTTGTTTCAGTCTTCTCATCTACGAGACATCAACCTGGAGATTAATTGCCCCACATGGTATAATGGAAGGAGGGGCAATGAATTCATCGGTAAGAGAATTGATAGGTTCCTGGTGAAATTTAGTTTATACCCCTGATGGGGCGATTGAATGCTCGGGCCGAGGCGATTGCCCTCTCAGACCATAAGCCTATTACAATAGAATGTCAGTTTGAAAGAACTCCGAGGGGCGGGCCCTTTAAATTTAACAAAGCATGGTTGGAGGATCAGGGTTTTAATAATTTGGTTTGTGGCTTCATGCAGTGTCACCAAAGGGCAGTTGACACTACAACAATGCAACATCTAACTGTCACCCTTAGAGAATTAAAAGAATCTGTTCGAAGATGGGAAAAAAATAAAAAAGCACAAATGACAAAAAAATTAAAGAAGTTATCCAAAGAAACTGCAATGATAATGAAGGAAATGGAGTAGGGTATGCATACATCTAATAATTGGAACAAACTTAGAGATATAGAAAAAGAAAAAAGGAATATTCTGCTAATAATTGAACATACCTGGAGGTTGAAAAGTCAAGCAACATGGCTCAAAGAGGGTGATAAGAACAAAAAGTACTTTCACGCTTTTGCCACGGGACGTAAACATGCAAATGCCATATGGCACATTAACGCTGAGGGTGAATCAATCTATACTACAGAGAAAATCCATAATGAGGCGATAAAATTATTCACAGGTTTATTTACGGCACAAAAGGAGCCAGTGTATAAGGAACAATTGTGGGTCGTAGAGGATTTTGCTGTCATGTTTAAGGAGGGCATCATACTGAATCTATTGAAGACTGTTTCTACCGAGGAGACCTTGTCTATATTAAAATCCTTAAAGCTAGATAAGAGCCCAGGGCCAGATGGATGGACCCCGGATCCGTTCATACACTTCTATGAGCTCTTCATCAATAATATTACTGATTTGATTGAGGAAACTAAAAGAACTGGATTCATGAATGGGGCTTTAAACTCCACTTTCTATGTAACACCCTTTATAAGGTCATTTCTAAGACCATAACAGAGAGAAGGAAAGGAGTACTTTCCAGGTACATAACCCCATAACAATCCATGTTTTTACAAAATAGGAGAATTCACGATGCAGTGGCTTCGACATAAGAGATTATCCACTCAATACATACAAGGAGGATGGAAGTTGGGGTGATGAAGGTTGATCTAAGTAAAGCATATGACAAGGTTGATTGGAGCTTCTCAAGAATGGTAATATATAAGATCAGATTTGATAGAACATTCGTCAACTGGATTATGGGGTGCATTAGTTTTGCTTCCATGGCGGTCATCATTAACGGGGTGGCTACTAAGTTTTTCAAACCAGGAAGAGGATTACGACATGAATGTGCCTTATCCCCTCTCCTTTTGATACGGATAATGGATGCTTTTAGTATCAAAATCAATAAGGCGGTGGATGCAAGTACTATCAGAGGTATCAAAATTACCCACAGAAGGGGGATTTCGCACAATCTCTTTGTTGACGTTGTTTTCATGTTTGGTTTTCTTATTAAACAGGTATGGGTGGTCATTCATTACATTTTCTCAAAGTTTTTCATTACCTCCGGGATGATGGAAAACGAAGGAAAGTCATGTTTATACCATACATAGAAAGACGTGGAATCACATAAGGAAACTGGTAGTATTTTCAACTTCAAATTAGAGATACTAGAAAAGGGATTTAAGTACCTTGGCTTTCATATGAATCCAAACAACTACAAAGTGGATGACTGGACATGGATACTGGAGAAGTATAATAATATAATACATGGTTGGTCATTGATTTGACTATCAAAATGAGGAAGACTCATTCTGGCACAAGTCGTGCTCCAACAATTCATTGTATACTAGGAACATTTATACTCTGTTCCGAAAAAAATTATAAACAAGATTAGATCCATGGTGGCCAATTTCATTTGGAATGGGGAAAGAGAAAAAGGTAAATATCATTTAGCAAAATCGGAGTTGACCTCGAAGCCAAAGGAGCTGGAGGGATGGGGTATATTGGATCTAGAAAATTTTGGAAAAGCTCTACTGATGAAGTCACTATGGAGGGCTCTCAACTCCAACGGAATATGGAATGACATTATAAGGTACACGTATCTAAATGATTCGGGAATGGATGAGCTATTTCAAAGGGGATGGATATCTAAAGGAGCAGAATCAATTATCTGGCAGGGTTTCAAGATGCTCTGACATCTCTTCTCAAATAATATTCAATGGGCTTATGGTTGTGGAGGGAAGATTTTGATTGGCAACCCGAGTATGAGAGGTACATCTACCTATCCCATCATCAGCGATGCATTGATTTCACACTTAAATAGAAAAGGCGTCTTTTTCCTGGGACAAGTAGTAAAGGAATATATACAGAGAATTCCTGTTTGGAAAACAAGATAACAAATGGATTTACAGGGGCATATGATAGCTGAATGGGACGAATATAATGAACTGTTGCGAAGTCTGGGTTTGCAAAACCATAACAATGGAGACAGGGTGACCTGGAAAGGAACTATAAAAGATGGACATATTTCTACTAATCAAAACTACAAGCTCATAAGCTACAACAATCACAGGAAAAACAATAGATGATGGTTTGAATAAGTTTGGAAAGTAAAGGCACAGAGTAAGATGATAATCCTCTCATGGCTGGTGTGGAGGGACAAGAACTGGACATGGTCTAATCTACAAAAAAGAGGAAAAATTGGCCCCAACATTTATTGTCTCTGCAAGAACGCAGATGAGGATAATATACACCTTTTCTTTCCTGCACTTTTACAAGGGAAGTACACAAAGGAATATAAAAAAATTTCAATGTACAATACATAGAACTGGAGAATTCCCAAGACTACATCAAATGGTGGCTAAGTAAAGGTAATTCACTGAGGAATATTCTAGTTTTATTTTACTGGTGCATCTGGTGTACTAGAAATAAATGGATTTTTGAGGAGGTTAGCAGCAACCCGGACAAAGTCTGTCAAAACATCATCAACTTGTGGGAAAAATTAAAAGTTAATCAGAAATCCCCTCCGAATTTGTCTAAGAGATTACGGTCTTTCGAAATCCACTACCCTGTTGGATTCTTCGACGGGGCGTAACAACAATCCAGATGTGGATGTGGATGTGGGGCATGGTTGATGATCTCCCCCACATGCCACTACAAAATCCATTGGTATGGAGGCACTGGTTCCAAAATGTGAGTATAAATTTTGGCACTATGGGGCCTCATGTTGTTTGCTAATCAGCTCTACATGGATAAACTGTGGGTTTTTGGTGACTCACAGGTTCTCTTGGACCATCTCAACAAAGGAACATCTCTTAACCCTGGATATCTCATTTCTTGGTTGGACAGGATTAAAGAACTTCGCTCATAATTTTCCAGCATAATCTTCAAACATATTACAGAGAGAAAAATACATAAGCTGATAGATTATCTAAGAAAGGGCTCCAAGGTAACTTCAGGGAGATGCACTATGAGCTTCATGACTCCACAGGCATAGGTGTGAGAGGCATAGTTAAATGGATCTTAACATTTTGATGCTTTTATTTAAATGTTTTTATTAACACAGACAGGGAGTAAGATACTACTCTGTAGCTTCTATGAGACATGGGGAACGATCAGATAACATTTTCAGAAAATGAAGAAGGAACAAAAAAAAAGGCACTATGTAATTAAATGATACCACACAGCACAGTACTGTGGTTAAGATAACATTTTTGTTGATGTCAAATTTATATTATGTAACTATCTGAAAGGGAAGTGAACTTGTACATCATGAAACCAAAATCCATGATATATCTTGAAACATTTTTGTAGAAAAAATATGAAGTTTATTTGCACTAGTACATCTAATATAAACTAGATGTTTTTTCCATTGAAGAAGGAAAAAAAAAAAAAAAAACCAATTCCATTATCATGATTTTCATAATCATTCATGTTAAACTTATCTTTATTATTTTATATATAAAATTAAAATATTTTTTAAATTAAAGAAATATAACACATGAAGATATGGTTTTTTTTTAACTATAAAATAATATGATGTATAAGTTAACTTCAATTTATTCTTAAAACTTTATCTATAAAAACTTGAATTATTAAATAATTATAATTAAAAAAATATTATTAAATAATTATAATTAAAAGAAATTGTAATTATAAGAATTAACCTTTGTATGCGATCTAAAATATGTTTAATTATCTAGAATTGTTTATTTCTCACACAAAAATATTACCCGTGGTAACAATAAGTCTATCTCTGCATGTAAAGTAGCGAGTCGAATTTATGGTAACTTAAATATTCGGATGTAAAATCTATAATTTCAAATTTTGATGTTTCAGAACTTTTACTCACCATCAAACACTTCAAAAAAAAAGCCAAAACGTCAGAACGTTTGTGTGGAATGGCCAGGAACGAGATTTCTTAAACATAGTAACAAAAAAACAGCGAAATAGCTTAAAATTTTTTAAAGATTTTGAAAAATTTCTACAAAGATTTTATCAGAATTTTGTTCACAATTATTAAATTTTAGTATTTTGAGTGTCTTAAAATTTTTTAATAACGCTGAATCTATTTTTTATTATCAAAAATAGATTCCAAACACTCTAACTACTTAAATTTTTAGATTTTATTTTACCAAATTAGAAAAAAAAAAACTACCATCCAAACTATTCCTATTCCTTTAATCAAGACAGGCTATTGTCTATCCGAGGACGTCAGCATTTTCTAATTCATAAAAGCATGAAAGCATCACTTACCTGGCAAGAAATCCCTTTGACTTTTCTAATAAATAAAGTAGGGATTAGAAGAGCTGAAAGAAGCGTTACATTTGGCCATTGAAGCCATCGATTCTCCGCCATCATCATCTCATGAGCCGTGTGTTCCCCTGAATCATGAAAGTTCGGAGCGTGCATAAGGAACTCACGAAAGAGCCACCGTTCACCCTAGATCAGTTTGCAGAGTCACTGGGGCTTTTCATCGGAGTGCTAGTTTTCATTACTCTTCTGGTAATGGATATAGTGAAGGCAAGAAAGAAGAGAGCACATTGGGTTCCTGGGCATGCGCTTGTCCTCACTGCTCTCACCATCCAGGTTATGAACTTGCTGAACGCAGAGAGCGTTATACTAAAAGAGGTGTTGGACAATCCTGAGCCATTGTACGGTGAGTTTGTTAAGAATAACTTGTTTATGATACATAGCAGTAGGGTAATGTTATGTGTGATACTAGCCTACTTGTTGCCAGGAGTGGCCCGTCCCGGCTATGAAGATTCATGGGGCAAATTAATAGCTCTGGGACCAACTATGTTCCTCCATATTTTCTCCGAGTTGTTAACTGTGCATCGTCGTATGCCTAAGTCTGGCGTACCTGTCATCACCTATTCCTTCTGTTTCTGGTCACACACCAACGAGGTTACTCAATATTCGTTCTTAGTCTCCAGTGCGATAATATCATTTACGTTAGGATGGCTTATTCTCCTCCTCAGCTCTGCAACAATAGCCAATAAAAGCATCCGGGATATCATTGCTCAAAAAATTCCCATAATTCTTGCAACTCAGGGGAACTCTACAGAGAACCCTTCGCAGGCAGTACAAGATCAGGTTCTCAAATCCTGGATGGTCTCCCGCGCATGTTATACTGAATCCATCTTTGCAAGATCGGTGATAGCGACAGCAGCCACAGTAGCAGTCACAATATGCAGTGTGACTTCAATCGCTGGATGGATTATTCAGGGGCCAGTCATATACCTGTCTCCTGTTCCCAAATCCAGGTTCAAATTCATAACAACTCTCATGGAAGTAGTATTCAGTATTGTAGGATGGGCAATCCTTGGCTGGAGATGTCTTACCTCTGTAGCGTACTATGGAAGATGGCAAAGCTGGAATCCGGATGAAAAATGGTATACCTATTTCAAGGTAGAGGACTTTTGGACCAGGTACATTGTTGAGTTGCAGGAAGCAACATCGAGGAAGGAGAAGAGTAAAGTTGATGAAAATGTAAATAAAATGATTGGCTCGGAAGGAATAGAAATACCTTTCTTATGGGCATTCTTAGGGGCTTTGCTCCGATGTGTGTATTGGCTGCAAATTTTTTTGGTTTTGACTAGTAAACTATGTTGGTTTATAGCAGAATTTGTGTTGGATAATAGGTGTATGCAGAGCATATCCTCAAAGTTTTTATCCAAGCACGGCGCAACAGAGGACAAAGCTTTTTTAGAATACGAAGCAATTTTGGAGAACGTGGACCTTCTGTGGGGGGCTCCTCGGACTGTGTTTGTAACGAATCGAAATTCCATCAAGCAAGCAAAGGAACTTATGGAAGACGGCAGCAAGGATGGCAGGGAATGCGATACCCTAATCGGATTTCTGAAAATGTATAGAAAGTCGACCGGAAGTGTGGGTATAAGGAGTTTCGATCCTGCAACCTCACAAAATAGAACAGGTTTGAAGTTCTTGTGGAAAGGAGATCCTGCCCCTGGGTTAAAGGTGGAAGAGCATTACATATATGCAAGCAAACCCTCGTTGAAGCTAACGGCGGTTTCATTGATCACTATAATTGTTCGGTTGTCACCTGTGTGTGGGAGAAATGCTTTAAAAGCATACTCTGAGGCATGTGAAATGATGGATTTGGTTGAAGACTCAGAACCCGGAAGCGATAGCTTGCAGAGTAAAGCTGCAGACAGTGTATTCAAAATATTACAGAAACAAAGCGCAGAGGATGCTCTAGATACTACAAGCATAGTATACATGGAAGATGTAGGTGCTATAATCGAGAATCTTGCAAAAGAATGTGAAGCGAAAGTTGAGGTGATTGAAGATGGAGGAGATTCTCTGGATTGGAAGAAGGCGGGAGCAGCGAACGCCTTATATAAATTATGCAAGAGTATAGATTGCACTTCAGCAGGGAATTTTAGGGAAGTGGTGAATGAATTGCAGAGTGCTTTAGCAGACATTATAGGTGGTTGCATAGAGAGTGTAGGGGCCACATTAATGGATAACTGCACTAAATGGGCACAAGATTTCCAGGAAGGTAAATTGCTGAAAGCGGTTTACATAGCTGCTAAGCATAGGGCTCTGATGGAAAAGCTGAGGTCGTCTCCGAACTTGCACAGTGACCCAACAACGACAGAATCGTCGACTGTATAACTTGCAGTAATTGTGAAGTGGATGTGCAATCAGACAGTCTAACTCCACCTAGTAGTTGTTCGGTTTCATGTCTATTCTAATATTTTTGTACATTCCTGGTCTGTCATGATCTGTCAAGCCCCAACATTAAAAATGTAACTTATAAAATGTGAAACACCATATTCATATTCTTTTGTTCTTTCAAAGATGTAAATGTTGGAATCATTTCATAATAGCATGCGCACCTTCATAAAAATAAAAATAATAAAATTATTTCTTGTTGATATGTCTATTATTTAGATTTAGACTTATTAATTAATGTCATAAATTAACTTATTTTTAATATTTTTAAAATTAATAAAATGGTAAATAATATTTTTATAATTAAAAATAGTAAAATTTTATAAATTATAAAAAATTATTAAAATTATTAAAATATAATATCAATAATAACTATATAAATAAAAATATAATTTCAATAATAATTATATAAATATATCAATTTATCAAAGATTGTGATAAATATAATTTCAACCATAGTTATATAAATATATCAATTTATTTAAGATTGTGTTAAATATTATGTAGGTGTGAGGGTTTTAACATTATTAAACACATTTTTTTAGATTGTAAATTACAATTTGCATTAGTGTGACATATAAAGTGTGGCATATAACTTGCTTTGAAAATGGGTAAAGTGATAAAAGTTCATAGCAAGAATGAAAGTTGTGCATATAATATATAAAACAAACCATATATCTTTCTGCAGTTTGGTTAGTGATAAATTTGTATAGCCTATGAAAAACTAACATAAAAATAGTTTTATTGAGAGGTATTTAGAAAAATAGAGGTTTTAATATATTTTCAACCCAAACTAAATAGTTTTTCATTTTGAACATAAATCCAAGGAAACCAAGTTAGCCAACATACATACTAGAGTTGTCACAGGCCACCCCAAAAAAATTGAAATAAAAAGGATGCACAGACTTTCCAAGAACACACATTCATTTCAAATGAGTTTTAAACATTTGAAGGAACATCCCAAATTATTTAGTTAAATGCTCCCACCCTAAATCTCAAACTAGGGGGGCCTAGCTCACCCCCTTTGGTGTGCCTAGCACAACAAACAATGTATGCATATCATTTACAAGACCTTGGGACACATATTTCTCAAAACCACCTAGTGGTACTAACATCCCTAACCATAGGTCATGGCCACAAACAACACCTTGAATTCATGCATCCAAGGCCACAACAACTTAATTTCACATGGAAACTTGAACCACAAATAACACCTTGAACCAACACACGATATCTCCCAAGTGTATCCTTTACCTCTTAGTGGGAATATTGTCCCCATTAGGGTTTTTCTAGAAGTAGGTACAATTCTGAAGAGTTGGACCAAGGTCAAGTGATAAAAATTTCTTGTTGGTTCTAAAAAGTAGCTTTCATGGCTCAAGACCCATCATTGAGTCCTCAAACCACCATAAATGATCTCTTAAGGATATTTGTTCTTCAAGTTGCAATATGAATAGTAATAGAAGGTTTTGAGCAGGAAGTATGGGTTACCGGGCATTAGATATGGTTAAGAGACGGAAAAACAAGCATTAAGACCTTGAGTAAGCTTCCACTCATCCAATCCCCAAGTAAAACACCTTTAACCACCACACATAATGTTTTGAGAGTATCATATCCCTCTTGCTTAGGATATGGGCACCATTAGAGTGTTTTGAGCTCTAGTTGTAAGTCTCATTGTGTAAAACATGGCTAGTGGAATATTGGCCTTACTTTCACAATGAATTTGAATATATCCATGTTACAATGCCTTGAAAATGGTCAAGGGAGTAAACCCTGGCCTTAATACCCAAAGAAATATTTTAGGTGTCTGGACCCAATAATGTCACCTAAAAAATGGGTTTGAGGGCCTTGGACATTGTTGAACCTTAAGTCCTAAAGGAAATTCCTAAAAATCTAGAACCAAAAAGGATATCATAAATAATTGCATATGACCTTCTAAGGGTATACTTGGACTATAATTGCATATGGTGATGCCATTAGGTGGTTTTGAGTAGTATTATGTGTCCCGAGGCCATGGAAATGATCCAGGGAAGAAGGTCATGCCTTAGAATTGAATGAAATATTTGAGACTTATAGAGCCATGGAAAATGCCTCAAAGCACCACACATAAATTATGGATGGCATCATTGGCCTATAAGAAAGAATGTTAGTATATTCACAAGGTCTTGAGTATTAAATATGACCCTCGAGGCCTTGATATGTTTGAGGGGGGAAACATAACTCTTAGTTGAAGTGTTAGACATCTAATCCTCGACATTGGATGAATAATTTGTAAACATAAATAAAAGGAAATATGAATAGTTAAAATAGGAACCCATCTTGGAATATGAAACCTTAGGGTCACTTTTGTATGTTATATAAGTCTATTATCATTTATGAAATATATATCCAATTTTGAAAGTTATTCATTGGCCGAGAATTCCTAATGCCAAGTCTTTCTCTAGTCTTCTGATCATGGTTTGCCTTGGTAATTTGTTCACACTATGTTTTCAAAAATAGTCCACTGTCATGCTCATACTATTACAAGCCATGATCATACCTGTAATGCTTTGCAAATTTGTTTCTTCATCCTCCACTCAACTTTGCTCTTCTTTCACTATTCTTTTTAGTTGTGATCTATCCATGTGCGCATGCTTAAGAAACCCTAGCTCTGCTTTCCATCTACCTTGTATCTTGGTCTCTTCCATCCTACTTGGTCCTCATTGCTTGGTTTTCACCACTTTCTTTTTGGCTCTGGGTGCCATCCCTCTACGATTTTGGTATTGTAATGAGTTTGTTTTGAACACTAGCTCACTCAGGCAAGCAAGCCATACCCACGACATGTCCAAGACTAATTGGGCAACATGCTCATGTGGAGCCTTTTACCTAGACTTGAACCGCTGACCAAACTATTGAAAGCACCCACGCTTGGTCGATTAGTTTGCTAGGAGTCAAAAATTCCATATTAACTGGATAATTTGAATGTTTTCATGTTCCATCAGAATTTGAACCTGTGCTCCATCTTGACCACAAGAATTCAAAAGTTGTCATATCATGCTTCAATAAAGTTACTCGATCAACATCAATTGGATACTTTGGCGTGTGGATCATGTTGACCATGTGGATATGGAATGATGCTCTTTTGGGAATGCAAATGTGGTCACCTTTTAACAAGTGATAAATATGCAAGACACCAGCCTACTTTGAAGGAGTTGGGCATCATTCTCAATTTCAAGGACCAATGTAGAATTAATAAAGAATGATTTCATAAATATTCTAGGTACACGAATTATTTGTTGTTACAAAATAGACGGTTGAGTTCATAAACATATTTGTTGTATGTGTTTCATATGTATGATATTGTGGTTAGAACCTTCATTTTGAAGAACATATTAGAAAGGAATTTTAGTAAAGATAGTAGAACCTCATAATTTTTTTGATCAATAGTGACATTAGTTTAAGAAAAACTAGGTCTCCTTGAATATAGATATACTATTTTAAATAGAGATTATCATAGATATACTATTTTAAATAGATAATATTATTATTGCAGAGATTTTGATTATTCGACCTTAGCTCATGAATTTGTATAAAATGCATTCTTTTTGTTAAAAATAGTGAGGGGGCGAATCAATATTTCATGATGAATCAACTTTTACCTCAATTTGATTCTCCTTTACAAATAATTAGCTATACCAGTGATTATCCCCGATCGATGATCTCAAGATGGGTGGATAACTTGTTATGATTTTCAAGAACCTCCCACTCAGTTAAACAAAATAATATCTAGCTTCTCCTTGACTGTGCAGAATTAAATACTTGATACAGGTGTATGTTTTTTTTTTTAATTGTTTAAGTGCTTTAAGAACATTCATTTTTGCTGATATTAAGCATGTACAACAACCATAAAGTGAAGCAAATAATAATTAACACATAAAAATAACTTTAATAAAGGATTTCACCCGAATATCGTGGGTTATGTCTCCTTGAGCCTTTGTCAACTAACTTGGCTCTTTGGGATTATGATGTGAAATTTATTTTCCAAGTTAAAAACTCAAATCCAATGGTTATTTGGACTATACCATTGGGTTTAGAATACCATCATACCCCTAGAATGGCTGAAATATCTCTGAAGATTAACCTCATCTCCCTTAGACTTGACTCCTTATGTTGATGCCCTTAAGCTTCCCTGAGCTTCTCTGTGGCACTAACACCCTCATAAATCCTTTTTTTTCCCTGAAACATTTTCTACTATCTCCATCATACATCAGACATCCAAAATAGGATTTTATTTTGCTTCAAATGAGCTCTGGCTCCCCAATCTAGGCCTCCATCCACTAATGGCCCTAGGCTACCTGAAACTTCCTTATGGCTTCTCGACCTCCAAAAGTCTCCAAATGAATCTTAAAATCCCTTCAATGGATTCAGAATGTCCAAAATAGTTATAATAGACTATTCACTTGCATAAATTGGCCTTCGGCTACTCTGGTTATGCCTCCAACACCTGGTGGAACCCCTTGGCTCTAGGGTCACTGAAAATTCCCTGAAGCATATCGACCTTCAAAATTCTTCAATTTTTTTTTAAAATCCTTCCATTGGATTCAGAAGGTTCAATATATTCATAATAGACTACTTTTTTGCTGAGAATGGATACTGCCTGCTCTGGATATGCCTCATTCTCCTGCTGGCACCTGGTGGCCCTAGTGGCCCTTGGAACTTCTCTGAAGCATCTCAGCCTTCAAAGTCCTCTAATAGCTATTTACATCATAGATATGTGTTAGATATGTGTTTGCATATGCCTCTTTTTGCTCCATGCTAAGATCAACCAAATATTTATGAGCCCAATCATTTACCATATCTACTAGGGTTTGTTCCTCTTCTGATCGATCAGATTTATTCAGATTTAGCAGAGGTGCCACTTCCTGAAACCTTGGTAGAGATTATAGATCAAAATTTTTCAGAGGGTCACCTTCTTCATCCAATTTTCACTTGTACCCATTGTGCTCTTTGGGATATTCCTCTACTAGAATCTCCATTTGTGTATCTTCCCCTTTTGGTGTGTCTTCCTCCATTCCATCAAGAGCATAAAAAATGGTTTTTCTCTTCCATTTTGTAGGGAAGAGAGGCTCTCGAAACCTGTTATTGTGTCTCTGGGTCTGGACTTTAGTGATTCCATCTAATTTAGGGGCACTTCTACCTAGTTTTTCCTTCATTTTCCGTGGACATTCTCTGAAAATATGGCCATGCTCATGGCATAGTCGTTAGTGAAAAGGCACATGTTCGTAATCAAGGGGTTGGTTCCAAATTTCCCCTTGATATTCTAGCTTAATAGAGCCTATAAGAGGTTGGGATATATTCATGTATACACAAAACCTGGCATATGACATGTTTTTTCCCCTCTTAGTGATCTCGGATAACTTAATAAAACGTCCCAAAGATTGTCCTATACCTTCTAAAATTTTTGGTATCCAAAAGTCCACAGTGAGTGAGTATAGCCAGACCCATACCAGCGCTTCCGAAGACTTTTATTTGTCGGGATTGAAGCATGCATCCCAATTCCTGATGTAGAGCCCAACATTATTAAAGAAATATGCCCCCCTTCAAAGATTCAAGCTTTATCCTCAATATTAGAGAATATTACCGTGAAAAAACTTTTGGGTCCTAATCGTAGATCAACTTCTCCTTTGGGTTTCCATGTATTATGTATCCATCTTTCCAAATATAACTATGTAGGTCATATCCCTATGAATTTGTATATGAATGCATGGTCTCACATACATCTTCTGTGATCTTCTAAGACTTGAGGTGGAATTGTGAATTTGGGCTTCTAAGGGGCTACTGGTAATGCATTGTCCCTTTACACTCTTTTGTCATTGATCTCCCAAAGTTGGTAGCTGAGTAGAAATTCCTTGGGAGCCTGGTTTATTTCAAGTGAAAATCCTACCATTCATAGTGATTCTGAAGGAGAGGACTCCCCATCCCGCCCTAGAATGCATTGTTTTGGAACCAATTAGTCGCTACTATAAAGGATTTACCTGTGAAGAAATATCCTAACCCCAAAGTGTCACAGAGAATCGATATTAACACCTCCTTCAAGCACTGGGTGGAGGAGGGGATCACCAAGAATCGATATCACTTTTCACCATGAATGAACTTTTCCAAGTTTCCATTTCCAAATACATCACTTTAAACTCACCAACTTATCATTTATTACTAATCTAATAACGACTTATTTGTAGTAATGTTAATGCAATATTTTCATATCTAAAACTTTTGCGGAACTTAGATCGTATCCCAAAAAATCAACTAGAAAAGTTTCTACACAATATTCTAATTGACTTTCTTATAAAAATGTCTTAAATTAAACTTTTTCACTTTTACCTATTTTGAAAAAACATATTCTAATTGTTAGATTTTATATATATATATATATATATATATATATATATATATATATATATATAATTTGAATTATTTAATTTACATAAAGTTATTTAAGATATTTAATTCTTCAAAAAAATTAATCTCGTCAAAAAAAAATTATATTATCACATTCACTTTTAAATAAATCAAAATTATATTATCAAATTCAAGTTTAAATAAATCAAAACATACCATAAAAATATGTGTCGAAGATAATTTCATTTGATGTAAAAAAATCAAGCAAACTAAAACATTTTAGTATGAACGCATGAACTTTTAGATAAAGAAATCCCTAAATATATGGAGATACTTGTGGTAATTTATTTTATCAAATTCAAGTTTAAATAAATCAAAACATACCTTAAAAATATGGGTCGAAGATACTTTCATTTGATGCAAAAATCAAGCTAACTATATAACCTTTTAGTATGAACGTATGAACTTTGAGATAAAGAAATCCCTAAATATATGGAAACACTGGTGGTAATTTTATATTAAAGGGGAGATTAAGATTGGAATTTTAAATTGAAAAAATATATTTATAGTTTTGATATTTTTATTATTATTTATAATTGAAATAATAATAATAATAATGTCAAGTTTTATTAGCATAATGGATTTAATGGTTAAGAGTATGTGTTTTTTTTAAGAGGTTGTAGGTTCAAAATTAGAGAGGTAAATTATATATGTTTTGCTAGATTGGGTCTCTTGTCTTACAAATAAGGGGTTCTCATACACCAATGTTTCACCAATTTAATGTTTATTTGGCCATGACCTTAAAATTGAATAATAATAATAATAATAATAATAACCGGTTGAATATAAGCCTGCTTAGTAAATCGATCCAAAATCAAACCTTATGCCCATTTATTTATTGAATATTGAAAATCTCACTGTTAGTCATATATTACGGAAAAATCGTTTAAACAACTTTCTAATCATATTTGAACAATTTTTAATCATATTTGATTAACAAATCGTTTACCGATGGAAAAACCGCCCAATAGACACAATTTTGAATTTTCTCTGAAAATACCGCAGTCCACATTTAACTTTTAAATACCACCGAAATATGTGTTTAGAAATCTTTTCGGTTAATACCGCCTCGGTAGACACAATTTTGAATTTTCCCGAAAATACCGCAGTCCACTTTTAACTTTAAAATACCACCGAAATATGTGTTTAGAAATCTTTTCGTTAAAACCGCCCAATAGACACAATTTTGAATTTTCTCTGAAAATACCGCAGTCCACATTTAACTTTTAAATACCACCGAAATATGTGTTTAGAAATCTTTTCGTTTTACCGGAAAATAAAGCGAATCTCATGTTCTTTAAGATTGGAGTTATGCTTTATGAAACATTATTCTTCTGCACGAACGGGTGTTAAGTCGGGACTCGGGACTAGAGAGCATATTATTGGAAAGATAATATTATTTCAACCTATCTTTTCGGAGATTTATGATAAGTCGTAGTCATTCACGATTTTAATGGTGGATAATCAATCTGTATGGAATCTCTTTATGTCATATATTATTTTTGTGTTCCTAAGTCGGAAGCCACATCTCATCTCATTGTGTTGGCTGAAATTGTTTTTTAATACATCGGTGTCAGACTTAAATGGAACATTATGAGTGTTGAGATAGTTTTATTAAAGAAAAGTCAAGTTAGATGAAGGGATAAGATGAAGGTATACTATAATATATAATAAGTGTATGAAAATAATTTACCTCTCTTAATTGATTTCAAAGTAAACAATATGCACTAATTATTGTTTCAACACATTACGCATGATTTTTGATCTTAATTTCTCATTATACAAATTTTGAATAATATAATATTCCACTGATCATTGATTTAACGTATAAAGCATAAGTTTCGGGATCTTAATATCTTATTATACAAATAGTGAATAATATAATAACCCACACTAATGAATGATTTGACATATGATACATAAGTTTTTATGATATTCAAAGGATAAAAGAAAATAATACACAACCAACCAATACCAAGGGGAGACTTAGGGAACCCGCAACCCCTTTCACTTCGTCAAACTTTTTAATGGAGAGGGTTTAAATTTACCCACATGTAAAGTGGAAATCTTATGGCAGCCATTATTTATTTATTTTTTAATTTTTTTTAATTTAATGTTCGTTATATTTTTCATTTTTTTATCATTTGAAAATAGGTTATTGGTTTGATGCTAGTTATATTTTTTTATTTATTTATGTTTTGAGAAATAGGTTATTGCACTAGTGTTTTACAAGTTGGATAAGGGTCAATTCTATTACCCATTTCCAATGCATCGAAGAACCATTTGATGTAGGTGCGAATGTTGTGTTTTTTTATATAGTTCTGGTCTATCGAAGCACCATAGGCTATCAGGGACAGTATTGCCTCTTGCAATTTTGTTGATCTTAAGTGTGTTGGTCTATACGAAAAATGAGTGGCTTGGGTGCCAGTCGACTTCCATCCATCATAGATATGGAATGGAATGGAGTTATCTATAGACAATCCCTAGACTACTGGAAGACCCCCTTTTGGTGTCACATTTGCCACAAGACGAGCCACCTCATGAGGTCGTGCAAGGGATGGAGACCGACTCGAGTCATAGAGAACATTACAGATGATCGTGCTGCGGTGGCTATGTACTCTGAAGGCGAAAGGACCCTCTGCCAGCCCGAATTGTTGGATAGTCCAGCGGTTGAAACGGGTAAGTCCTCCCTTTCCCCATGTTTCCCATCCGATGTTATTTTGGAAAAGGTGGCAGTCTCTCCTGTCTCTCCTTCATGTGCGAGTCTGGGTTTTCCCGAGGGAACGGAGTTTGTGTCGAGGGAGGGTGAACCTTCGAATTCACCCGTCTATGAATCTGTGGTTGATTGGGGACATGGTCGAACTCCTTTACTCATTTTGAATCCTTCGCCTCTCGGCGGTCGGCAGACGCTTTCTTCTATCCATCCGTTGCCCTCATCCCTGAGGTTTTCATCAGCGTCAGATCCCCCTTCTCCTCCACTCCCTTCTCATGCTTTTGATGGTCCACTTTCCCCCCACAATTCCATTGGTAGTGACCTCAAACTTCTTCTCCTCGACCCGAATACTGGTTTAGCCCCTCTACGGGTTGATACTAGCAAACCTTCATCCCCTCCCCTGCTCATTCGCCTGTCATCGTCTGCAAATGTCACCATCTAGAAGGGAAAGGGTCATCCCAGGTCCCGGAAAAAATCCCTTTCTGTTGTGTTTTAGAACCCGGATTTGGAAACGGGTAATTACAGGGAGGCGCTAGTAACACAAGCCATCGACAGGGTTCTTAGAGCACTGGTGCCCTCTAATGTTGTACCATGATGCAATTATGCTCATTAAACATCATGGGTGTGGGGGGGATGGACAAACTCGTGTCGCTGAAGGAGTTTGTTAGGGTACTTAATCCTACTATTATCTTTATACAAGAAACTATGCTTCTTGCTGATAGATCGATTTTTTGTTTTCGTGCCATGTTCCCAGCATGACACATGGTGGCACGGGATGCGGAGGAGCGATCGAGAGGAGAGGCCATCATTTGGGATCCTCGCCGAGCCACTCTTCAGGGTTTCGGGTTTTTTGGTGGCATTATTCTCACGGGCTTTCTGAGAGGCTTCCAGCACATGATTCACCTTATCAATTTATATGCCCCTTACTGTGATCATATGAGTTTTTGGAACCGAATGGAAGGTTGTGGTTTTATGTTATTGGATAGGCTTATCATTGTCGGAGATTTTAATTCCTCACTTGATGATGGAGAGATATGAGGTGAGAAGGGGCGGAGAGACCCTTTGGCAGGGACTCTTTCTACTTTGTTTCAGTCATCTCATCTACAAGACATCAACCTGGAGATTAATTTCCCTACATGGTATAATGTAAGGAGGAGCAATGAATTCATCGGTAAGAGAATTGATAGGTTCCTGGTGAAATTTAGTTTATACTCGCTGATGGGGGGACTGAATGCTCGAGCCGAGGTGGTTGCCCTCTCAGACCATAGGCCTATTACAATGGAATGTCAGTTTGAAAGAACTCCGGGGGGTGGGCCCTTTAAATTTAACCGAGCATGGTTGGAGGATCAGGGTTTTAATAATATGGTTTGTGGCTTCATGCAGTCTCACCGAAGGGCAGCTGACACTACAACAATGCAACATCTAACTGTCACCCTTAGAGAATTAAAAGAATCTGTTCGAAGATGCAAAAAAACTAAAAAAGCACAAATGACAGAAAATTTAAAGAAGTTATCCAAAGAAACTGCAATGATAATGAAGGAAATGGAGTAGGGTATGCATACATCTAATATTTGGAACAAACTTAGAGATATAGAAAAGGACAAAAGGAATATTTTGCTAATAATTTAACATACTTGGAGGCTGAAAAGTCAAGCAACATGGCTCAAAGAGGGTAATAAGAACACGAAGTACTTTCACGCTTTTTCCACGGGACGTAAAATGCAAATTCCATATGGCGCATTGACGATGAGGGTGAATCAATATATACTACAGAGAAAATCCAGAATGAGGCGGTAAAATTCTTCACAGGTTTATTTATGACACAGAAGGAGTCAGTGTATAAGGAACAAGCTAGGGTCGTAGAGGATTTCGTTGTCATGTTTAAGGAGGGCATCATACTAAATCGTTGAAGACTGCTTTCCATCTAGGAGATCTTTTGTCTATATTAAAATCCCAAAGCCACATAAGAGCCTAGGCCGTATGGATGGACCCCAGATTTTTTTCATACACTTCTCTGAATACTTCATCGATGATATTACTAAATTGTTAGAGGAGACTAAAAGAACAAGTTTCATGAGTGGGGGGGGCTTTAAACTCCACTTTCTATGTAACACCCTATATAAGGTCATTTCTAAGACCATAGCAGAGAGAATTAAAGTGGCACTCTCCAGGTTTATCACCCCAGAACAATCCGGGTTTTTACAAAATAGGAGCATTCACGGTATAGTGGAAGCTGGGGTGACGAAGGTAGATTGGAGCATTCATATAAGTAAAGCATACGATAGGGTAGATTGGAGCTTCTTAATAATGGTGCTATATAAGATTGGACTGGATAGAAATTTTGTCAACTGGATTATAGGGTGCATTGGATCTTCTTCCATGGCGGTCATTATCAATGGGGTGGCTACTAAGTTTTTCAAACCAGGAAGAGGATTACGACAGGGATGTTCCTTATCCCCTCTCCTTTTCATACTGATCATGGATGCTTTTAGTATCAAAATCAATAAGGCGGTGGATGCAGGTACTATCAGAGGTATCAAAATTACCCACAGAAGGGAGATTTCTGACAATCTCTTTGTTGACGATGTTTTAATGTTTGGTTTGCTTATTAAACAGGTATGGGTGGTCATTCATTACATTTTATTAAAGTTTTGCATTGCCTCTAGGATGATGGCAAACGAAGGAAATTCATGAAGAAAGACGGGGAATTACATAAGGAAATTGGTAGTCTTTTCAACTTCAAATCAGAGAGACTAGAAAAGGGATTTAAGTACCTTGGCTTTCATATGAAGCCAAACAACTACAAAGTGGATGACTGGACATGGATGCTGGAGAAGTATAATAATATAATATGTGGTTGGTCATTGATTTGGCTATCAAAAGGGGGAAGACTCATTCTAGCACAAGTCGTGTTGCAACAATTCATTGTGTACTGGGCATATTTATACTCTGTTCCGAAAAAAATTATAAACAAGATTAGATCCATGGTGGCCAATTTCATCTAGAACGGGGGAAGAGAAAAAGTTAAATATCATTTAGAAAAATCGGAGTTGATCTCAAAGCCAAAGGAGCTGGAGGGATGGGGTATATTGGATCTGGAAAATTTTGGAAAAACTCTACTGATGTAGTCGCTATGGAGGGCTCTCAACTCCAATGGAATATGGAATGGCATTATAAGGTACAAGTATCTAAATGATTCAGGAATGGATGAGCTATTTCAGAGGGGATGGATATCTAAAGGAGCAAAATCAATTATCTGGCGGGGTTTCAAGATGATCTGACATCTCTTCTCAAATAATCTGCAATGGGCTTATGGTCATGGAGGGAAGATCATGATTGGCAGCCCGAGTATGAGAGGTACATCTACCTATCCCATCATCAGCGATGCATTGATTTCACACCTAAATAGAAAAGGCATATTTTTCCTGGGACAAGTAGTAAAGGAATATATACAGGGCATTCCTGTTTGGAAAACAACATAACAAATGGATTTACATGGGCATATGATAGCTGAATGGGATGAATATAATGAACTTCTGCGAAGTCTAGGTTTGCAAAACCATAACAATGAAGACTGGGTGACTTGGAAAGGTACTATAAAAGATGGACATATTTCTACTAATGAAAACTACAAGCTCCTAAGCTACAACAATCACAGACAAAAAAATGGATGATGGTTTGAATAAGTTTGGAAAGTAAAGGCATAGAGTAAGATGATAATCCTCTCATGGCTGGTGTGGAGGGACAAGAACCAGACATGGTCTAATCTACAAAAAAGAGGAAAAATTGGCCCCGACATTTGTTGTCTCTGCAGGAATGCAAATGAGGATAATATACACCTTTTCTTTTCCTGCACTTTTACAAGGGAAGTACACAAAGGAATATGAAAAGATTTCAACGTACAATACATAGAACTAGAGAATTCCCAAGACTACATCAAATAGTGGCTAAGTAAAGGTAAGTCACTCAGGAATATTCCAGTTTTATTTTATTGGTGCATCTGGTGTACTAGAAGTAAACAGATTTTTGAGGAGGTTATCAGGAGCCTGGACAAAGTCTGTCAAAACATCATCAACTTGTGTGAGAAATTAAAAATTAATCAGAAACTCCCTCCAGATTTGTTTAAGAGATTACAACCTTTCGAAATCGACTACCCTGCTGGATTCTTCGATGGGGTGTAAAAACAATCCAGATGTGGATGTGGGGCATGGTTAATGATCTCCCCCACATGCCACTACAAAATCCATTCGTATGGAGGCACTAGTTCCAATATCTGAGCATAAATTTTGGCACTATGGGGCCTCATGTTGTTTTCTAATCAGCTCTACATGGATAAACTGTGGGTTTTTGGTGACTCGCATGTTCTCTTGGACCATCTCAACAAAGGAACATCTCTTAACCCTGGATATCTGATTTCTTGGTTGGACAAGATTAAAGAACTCCGCTCATCATTTTCCAGCATAATCTTCAAACATATTACAAAGAGAAAAATACACAAGCTGATAGATTATCTAAGAAAGGGCTCCAAGGTAACTTCAAGGAGATGCACTATGAGCTTCATGACTCCACAGGCATAGGTGTGAGAGGCATGGTTAAATGGATCTTAACATACATTTTGATGCTTTTATTTAAATGTTTTTATAACACAAGCAGGGAGTAAGATACTACTCTGTAGCTTCTATGAGACATGGTGAACGATCAGATAACATTTTCAGAAAATGAAAAAGGAATGAAAAGAAAGGCACTATGTAATTAAATGATACCACACAACACACTAATCTGGTTAAAAGAACATTTTTGTTGATGTCAAAATTATATTATGTAACTGTCTGAAAGGGAAGTGAACTTGTACATCATGAAACCAAAATCCATGATATATCTTGAAACATTTTTATAGAAAAAATATAAAGTTTATTTGCACTGATACATCTAATATAAACTAGGTGTTTTTCCACTCGAGGAAAAAAAAACCAAAAGACAAAAAACAAAACCAATTCCATTACCATGATTTTCATAATCATTCATGCGAGACTTATCTTTATTATTTTATGAAATTTATTTATTATTTTATATATAAAAGAAATATAACACATGAAGATATGGTTTTTTTTTAACTATAAAATAATATGATGTGTAAGTTAACTTCAATTTATTCTTAAAACTTTATCTATAAAAACTTGAATTATTAAATAATTATAATTAAAAAAAATACTATTCAATAATTATAATTAAAAGAAATTGTAATTATAAGAATTAACCTTTGTATGCGATCTAAAATATGTTTAATTATCTAGAATTGTTTATTTCTCACACAAAAATATTACCCGTGGTAACAATAAGTCTATCTCTGCATGTAAAGTAGCGAGTCGAATTTATGGTAACTTAAATATTCGGATGTAAAATCTATAATTTCAAATTTTGATGTTTCAGAACTTTTACTCACCATCAAATACTTGAAAAAATAAAACCCAAAACGTAAGAACGTTTATGTGGAATGGCCAGTAACTAGATTTCCTAAACGCATATTCTAAAAAAGCAGAGAAATAGCTTAGAATTTTGTAAAGATTTTGAAAAATTTTGGTGAAGATTTTATCAGAATTTTGTCTACAGTTGTTAAATTTATATTTTAAATTGTTTTAAAGATTTTTGATTATGTTGAATCCATTTCCACTATTATAAAAACATGAAAGCATCACTGGCAAAGAAATCCGCTTGACTTTTCTAAGCCAGTAGAAGTTAGAAGAATGGCTTTATTACATTTGGCCATTGAAGCCATCGATTCTCCGCCATCATCATCATCTCATGAGCCGTGTGTTCCCCTGAATCATGAAAGTTGGGAGCGTGCATAAGGAACCCACGAAGGAGCCACCGCTCACCCTAGATCAGTTTGCAGAGTTACTGGGGCTTTTCATCGGAGTGCTAGTTTTCATTACTCTTCTGGTAATGGATATAGTGAAGGCAAGAAAGAAGAGAGCACATTGGGTTCCTGGGCATGCGCTTGTCCTCACTGCTCTCACCATCCAGGTTATGAACTTGCTGAACGCAGAGAGCGTTTTACTAAAAGAGGTGTTGGACAATCCTGAGCCATTGTACGGTGAGTTAGTTAAGAATAACTTGTTTATGATACATAGCAGTAGGGTAATGTTATGTGTGATACTAGCCTACTTGTTGCCAGGAGTGGCCCGTCCCGGCTATGAAGATTCATGGGGCAAATTAATAGCTCTGGGACCAACTATGTTCCTCCATATTTTCTCCGAGTTGTTAACTGTCTTCATCAATTTGCATTAGTCTGGCGCGTATACATCATCACCTATTCCTTCTATTTCTTGATCCACACCAACGAGTTTCACTCAATATTCCTTAGACTCAGTGTGATAATATCATTTACGTTAGGATGGCTTATTCTGCCTCCTCAGCTCTGCAACAATAGCCAATAAAGCATCCGGGATATCGACATCAAAGTTCCATAATTCTTACAACTCAAGGTTACGCTACAGAGAACTCTTCGCATGAGGCAGTACAAGTTCAGGTTCTCAAATCATGGATGGTCTCCCGCACATGTTTTACTGAATCCATATTTGCAAGATCGACGATAGCTACAACAACCACAGTAGAAGTCACAATATGCAGTGTAACTTCAATCACTAGATGGATTATTCAAGGGCCAGTCATATACCTGTTTCCTGTTCCCAAATCCAGGTTCAAATTCATAACAACTCTCATGGAAGTAGTATTCATCATTGTAGGATGGGAAATCCTTGGCTGGAATCTTGCCTCTACTTAGCGTACTATGGAAGATGGCAAAGCTGGAATCTGAATGCAAGATGGTACACCTATTTCCAGGTAGAGGACTTTTGGACCAGGTACATTCTTGAGTTGCAGGAAGCAGCATTGATGATGGAAAAAAGTAAAGTTGATGAAAATGTAAATGAAATGATTGGCTCGGAAGGAATAGAAATACCTTTCTTATGGGTATTCTTAGGGGCTTTCCTGCGATGTGTGTATTGGCTGCAGATACTTGTGGTTTGCTTTAGTAAAGGATGTTGGTTACTTGCAGAGATTGTACTGGATAATAGGTTTATGCAGAAAATATCGTCAAAATTACTATCAAAGCAGGGCGAAACAGTGGACAACGCTTTCTCAGACTACAAAGAAATTTTAGAGAACGTGGACCTTCTGTGGGTGGATCCTCGGACACTGTTTGTAACGAATAGAAATTCCATCAAGAAAAGCAAAGGAACTGATGAAAGAGGGCAACATTGATGGCAAAAAATGCGATACCCTAATCAAGTTTCTGACAGACTATAGAAAGTCGACTGGATGTGTGGGTATGCAGTGTTTGGATCCGGCAACATCACAAAACAAAACAGGTTTGAAGTTCTTGTGGAAACAAGATCCTGACCCTGTGTTAGATGTGGAAGAGCATTACATATATGCCAGCAAACCATCGTTGAAACTGACAGCTGTTTCATTGATCAATATAATCGTTCAGTTGTCACCTGTGTGTGGGAGAGATGCGTTAAAAGCATACTCCGAGGCATGTGAATTGATGGATTTGGTTGAGGATTCAGATCCCGCAACCGACAGGTTGTCGAGTAAGGCGGCAGATAGTGTATTCAAAACATTACAGGAACAAACTGCAGAGAATGCTGTAGATACTACTAGTGTAGTATACATGGAAGATGCAGCTGCTACAATCGAGAAGCTTGCCGAAGAATGTAAAACGAAAGTGAAAGTGATTGAACACGGAGGAGACACTCTGGATTGGAAGCAGGCAGGGGCAGCGAACGCTTTATACAAATTATGCAGGAGGATAGATTGTGGTTCTACAGGCAATTTTATGGAATTGGTGAATGAATTACAGGGTGCATTGGCAGAAATTTTAGGGCGTTGCATCGAGAGATTGGGGGGCACATTAATGGATAACTGCACAAAATGGGCACAAGGTTTCCAGGAAGGTAAATTGGTTAAAGCAGTTTACATAGCTGGTAAACATACGGCACTGATGGAAAGGCTGGGATGGCGTCCGAACTTGCACATTGGCCCAACAACGGCAGAATCGTGGATGGTATAACTTGCAGTAATTGTGAAGTGGATGTGCAATCAGACAGTCTAACTCCACCTAGTAGTTGTTCGGTTTCATGTATATTTTTGTACATTTCTGGTCTGTCATGATCTGTCAAGCCCAAACATTAAAAATGTAACTTAGAGAGGTATAATAAAGGATTGTTGTGCAAGGACCAATAGTAGTTATACTACTGGTTCCACACATCCACCAAACATAAATTAAAAACTCACTAAAATATGCACATAAATATTTGATAATATGCACATAAATATTTGGAAATAAGTTATATAAGTTACATAAATATGTCCAAAATGGGCCCAGTTTTTTACTAGACCAACATCTGCCATACACCAAAACATACATCACAAGTTGACAAGACCCACTATCTCAAGTACCTCCAGTTCTGAATTACCATTCAAGGCAAAATGCACTACAAAACATTACAAAGCTACCCATCCAAAAGTACTGTTATCCCATCAAACAGTCCCCCATTGATTTTGCATTGGGAGACTACATCTCATTGCTGAATAACAGCTGGACAAAAACTGGGTAACCCCTGCACAAAGATTGAGTACCACCTGCACAAAAATAGGGGAAATGTCTGTCAGCAATATCTACATGTTTGTTTAACCATTCAGCCTATTGAAGACATTAAATGACACCATTCAATTCAAGAAATAGTTCACCCAACCTTTCATTTCAAGAATTAAACACAACAGTCCTGGAATTACAGGAATTAAATTCTGAAAAGCATTTCAATTCAGAAATTAAATTCAGGAAAGCACAAGGATCAACCATGATAGCTTTTCAGCCATTGGATCATGTAAAAATCAATCCACACCACACAATTAAATTTGGGAGATGGCAATCCATGCCAATCTTCCCTACCAATGAAATTCTAAATCATAAAACTATAAAACCTCAACTGTTACTGCATTTGAGGCATTCGTTTTTCTCTTAAACTACTGCTGACATACATTCAGAGTTTTCAGACAGTGTTCCATTCATTTTGCAGACATACAATTTTCAGAAAGTGAGTTTTCAGACAGTGAGTTTCCATTTTGCAGACATACAATCCTTTTCATACAATGTTCCAGACATACAAACAGAGGACAGAGTGTGCTCAGTGTTACATTCTAGACAGAGTGTGTGCACAGTGTTACATTCCAGACAGATTGTGTGCACAGTGTTACATTCCAGACAGAGTGTGTGCACAGTGTTACATTCACTCTCTTCATCAGTTGCTATTCACTCTCTTCATCAGTTGTTGGAGACAACATACAGGTATTTCGTTGTTCTTCGATAATGTTATTCAAGATATTAAGCAGATTTGGATATTGACTTTATATTGAATAAAATCTTTCAATAAAAATAGTTCTAACACACAGTCCATGTCCAAATATAAGTCCATTTTAAAACAGGCACTTACTGATTTTAGACAAGTCCATGTAGCTAACAACCATGTAGGTATCACATATCTTTCTGATGTTGATATTACAAGTAATACATAATTGACAAGTAATACTTCAATGCGAATTAATTCACAACAAACAACTGAAAGATTTCATGTTATTAGCAGAAATTTTGGAATTCATACATAATTATAGTTTACTCTATACAGTTGTGTTGTAATACTTATCAAATTTCTTAACGATGTTGGAAATTGCAGGTTGTAGCCATGCCAAGAGTTTCTGTTGCAGATCGGATAAGGAACAGGAGGCGAGGGAGAAGGGGGGCCCAACTGCGGAGCAGTTCATCAGATGATGATGTCAATGCTCCCATTGCTCCTAGTAATGTAGTTGAAAAGGACCCTGTGGTTGCGGATCATCCCAGCCCACCATCAGCCACAGAACCACCTTCGACCACAATACAAGGTGCAATTTCAACAAAGAAAATCAGTGCAATCAGAGGTTGGACGAAGGAAGACATGCTTGCTGCAATTGATGACATCGAGTTTAAGGGATATTCAATCCGTGCATCAGCGAAAAAACATGGTATTGCTGCCTCAAACATACATTATTGGATAAATGGGTTGACTAATACAAAGCGCAGAGGGCCTGTTACAGTCATGACTGAAGAGGAGGAAGATGAGGTGGTGGAGTGGTGTAAGGAGATGGCCCTATTGGGACATGGGTTAGAACTTATCCAACTTAAATCCACTGTAGCTCAAATATGTCAAGGGAGGCCAAACCCCTTTAAAGATGGTTTTCCTGGTAAGTCATGGTGGAGTGGGTTTAAAAAGAGGCATCCAGACCTTGTGTTACGTACAGCAAAGGGCCTTGACAGAGACCGGGCTTTAAATCTACGCCCTGCAATTGTTCCCAAGTTCTATAACACTCTTTCTGCTGCATATGACCAGCACTCATATGCCCCAGACCACATATGGAACTGCGATGAGACAGGCTTACAGGCAGGAAGAAATTGCGGTATGCGGGTAATTGCAAAGAGAGGGAGTAGAAATGTGCCTAAGATATTGCCTAAGAGTAGGGAGTGGATCACAATTCTTGCCTGTGTCAATGCAATTGGCTCATCTATACCAGGATTTTATCTATTTAAAGGTAAAACTCAACTAAAAAATTACATACAGAATTGTGAACCGAGGGCATGCATGGCTGCACATCCACATGCATGGATGACAAAGGAACTATTCCTAAATTGGCTTTGCCACTTTGCTGCTTCTATACCGGGTGGTGTCTCGCCTGAAAACAGGCACTTGATGATTTTAGATGGCCATGGAAGCCACATGGCTGTGCAGACAATCGAGGAGGCCAATAAGTTGGGCATTGACCTGTTAACATTGCCGGCTCATACTACTCACAGATTGCAGCCCCTTGATGTGAGCGTGTTTGGGCCTTTCAAGAACTATTTCAGGGTCGAGTGAGCTTCATGGATGGCAAAGAACCCGGGGGTGGAAGTAAAGAGGTTTGAGCTAGCAAAGCATTTAAAAGGGCTCTCACACCTTCTAATATCAAGGCTGGATTTAGGAGGACTGGTATATGGCCACTCAATTATGATGCTCTTATGCATGATACCACATGTAGCCAAGCATTTGAAGTGGAAGGTCAAGAAGCAGAGAACTTAGAAGAGCATGTTGGTGCCCAAGAAGATGTAGCTGCTGCTGAAGGTATAATGTCCCTTTCTGAAGGGTTGTTCTGTGGTGGTGATGATGCTGAGCATGTCAGTGAGACACAGTTCAGTGATGAACCAACTAACAATATCAATGAGGTTGTGACACCCATTGATGCAGCTGACAATGAGCAATTGACCATGCCAACCCAAGTAAGTGCACCATCATGGTTGGCAAAGGCCATGATAAATATCACTGGAAATAATGTAACATCCACCAATGAGGATGAAAGCATGGACATGCCTTCACAACCATCAGGGTTGAACACCGAACTTGTTCATTATTTTGTGGACAATGGATCACTAGAAGAGGAGCCTATTCAGCATGAAGTACCTGAAGAAGACAACAATGGGGGCCATTCAGTTGTCCCGGAAGATGAAATCCAACAGGCAGGTCTGGAAAAGCAGAGATTACTTGGTGCATTCCTAAAGCTACCAGTAGAGAGAGTGAAGGCCTCATCAAGGAACTCAGCCTCAGATTATCTTCGTTTAGGGAGGAGTTCACAATTGCTCACATCTGAAGACTATATGAATTTAATGTTCGAGTCTGAACGTAAAAAGAATTAAATTCAGGAAGCTAAAAAGAGAAAGAAGGAGTTAGCCAATGAAAAGAGGGTTGCAAGGATTGCAACAGCAGAAGCTCGAGCAAAGGAAAGGTTGGAAAGACAAAAAGCAAGGGAAGATAAGGAACATCAAAAGCAATTGGCAAGGCAACAGAGAGAGGCAAGAAAGGTTCGGCAAGAGTTGGAAAAAGGACAAGGGGTGAAAAGCAGAGAAGAACATGGTTCAAGACAGTTTGAGACAAATAGGTTGATGTCTAACACGCTGGACCACATTGCAGAGCAGACACCATCATTCCAAGACCTGATTAACATCCAAGTCCCTAGCTATCAGGCAGGGGTTAGGCCCACCTCTTATACCCCTACCAGTGCAGGTTTGAATCCTAATTGTGTTTATATGACACCTGCAGTCAGTGCTAGGGTTAGTAACACAAGTGGACACTTGGGCTACTCAGTCCCACCATGGCTACATGGAGCAAATTGGATTCAACCATATGCCAACATTCAGGCACATCCTAATCATCCAATGTTGGGCAGTCCACCATACTTGGGCAACGCAGGAAATGGAAGCCATCAAGCATAGAGGTGCCATGACTTAATTTTTGTAACTACAAGACACTGTGATGTTGGTAAGGATCAAATAGGTTTGCTAATGATAGCATCCATGGATGTTTGGGAAGCTACAAACATTTTCAAATTAGTATGTATGAAACAGTGTCTAAATCCCCCAAGTTTGTTAATCTGTTGAAGTTATAGCCTTATAGCCTATATCAGATTTTGTATGAAGTTATATATCAAACAATTTATAATTCCTACATATCAAACAGTTTCTAAATCATACAAGTTTGTTAATCTGTTGTTAATCTGTTGTATGAAACAGTCTCCTATATGTGTTGTAACTATTGATAAAACATAGCATTATCTGTAATAAGCATGAAGCTCAGTCAAAGTATAAGCTATATCTATATGATACTTTGAAGCTGATTACCTCATAGTAAACATTATGACTCCTTGTAACATGTATGCCTTATAAGTTATAAGCATTGTATAACCAGATCAGGTCCCATTGTTACTGCTTACATTGCAGTATAAGTTGACCTGTACAACCCTTGTAACATTTGTAATCAGTGTATATGGATCTTACACAATGACGTAATGTAAACATCAGTGTAATCACTTGTATAAAGTAGAGCACATATAAGGTATGGTAATGATAGTGTATAGCTCTTTCCAGAATCTTCATAATAATCGACACTATTACACCCTTGTAAGGATAACTAGATACTAGTGTTTATACATGTATATAATGCCATAAGTATTGGATACTGTGTAATGATTAGTGTATAGCTCGTAATGAGGATGTAAGTACACTGGTTGAAACATGCAACTAAGCTTCTGTATTAAAGCTTACAGGATATAAGTTGGCACTACCAGTATAACCATAAAAACCTCGTAGTAAGGGTTACGTTTGCAGTATACTTTTGATTACTGATCTTATCTATGTGGATCCCAATGGTAATCATTCACTACTTTGATTTTATATCTCATAGGTTACTTATCAGTAGTATTGCATGAGTGTAATTACGTAATCAGTAGATATACGATACGCTATATCTATACGATACTTTAAAGCTGATTACCTCATAGTAAACATTATGACTCCTAAAAGATAGCATTATCTGTAATAAGCATGAAGCTCAGTCAAAGTATAAGCTATATCTATATGATACGCTATATCTATACGATACTTTGAAGCTGATTACCTCATAGTAAACATTATGACTCCTAAAAGATCAAATTCCAGAAATACTCTAAACAGTCTCCTATACGTGTTGTAACTATTGATAAAACATAGCATTATCTGTAATAAGCATGAAGCTCAGTCAAATTACCAGCAAGAGAGGATCTATTAATATCCCTAAATATCCAGCAAGAGAGGATCTAGTAATATGCTTAGACTAGAGAACAAAAGTTGTATTCCTAAGAAATCAACCTCACATAGAGAACGTTACCATGAAGGCATCCTGTGATTTCCACACATGAATTTTTTTAAGAGAATCACGAGATTTTTTTAAGAGGTCAAGGAAGAGAGGGCACAAATAAAGTAAACAATTATGCAAAAGAAAAAAAAGCTACAAGTAGCAAATTGACATTGAAATTAAAAGTTGAATGTCTAATACAAATAACATAAACATGAAATTCAATAATATATTTAGAGCATTGTCAACATTAACATCATAATCTGAAATCCTTTTGAGAAAATAAAATAATAATATGACAACTCCTGTAAAAACACTCTAAAATCCTAAAACACTCCTTCCAACCTAATTAGTAGGGGAGAGGCTTCTAAGGGATAAAACATAGCATTATCTATAATAAGCATGAAGCTCAGTCAAATTAACAGCAAGAGAGGATCTATTAATATCCCTAAATATCCAGCAAGAGAGAATCTAGTAATATGCTTAGACTAGAGAACAAAAGTTGTATTCCTAAGAAATCAACCTCACATATAACTACAATAGAGAAGGTTACCATGAAGGCATCACGATTCACACAGCAGATTTTTTTTTTAAGAGAATCCCAAATTTTTTAGAGTTCAGGGAAAGAGGGCACAAATAAAGTAAACAAGTATACCAAAGAAAAAAGGCTACAAGTAGCAAATTGACATTGAAATTAAAAGTTGAATGTCTAATACAAATAACATAAACATGAAATTCAATAATATGTTAGAGCATTTGTCAACATTAACATCATAATGCAGAAATCCTTTGAAATAAAAATAATAATGTGACAACTCTATAATAAACATAAATCCTAAAACACTCCTTTAACTATTGATGGGAGGAAGCACAGGATAAAAAATAGCATTATACAAGATTACACAAATATAGCTTACACAAAAAACGCATAGCTTACACAAAAACGCATGTCCAAAAACAATGCTACCATGCTAGCAACTAAAGGTGGCGATGAGAAAATCACATTGATAATGTCATTGAACTGTGAAAAAAACCATTCAAAAAATTTTAAACGCAAAAACATTGCAAATTTCAAGAATGAAGGGAATGTTTCCACAACAAACCGATAGCCAAAAAAATTCAATTTAGGCCCTGAAAAAAGCTGTAAGAACCCTACCCATCGGCCATGAGTGTGGACTGGACCATGACCAGAAGAAACTGTAAATTCATTGAAGTACTGTGGTACCGATAAGCCCAAAAAAAGAGAGAAGCCCAAGATGAACTTTGTCCTGAAACTATTTAGATTGCAAAATTGAAGGAAACTGAGTCCCACACCCAAAACCCCACATTTCAATCAAACACTGTAAAACCCAAAACCCTACATTCCAATCAAACAATGTAAAACCACTCAAAAGAGAACATCTCCTCCAGGCTTCCAGTGCACAGAAGTATCCATTTGAGATAATCCGTGCAAGCAGTTCCCTATCAAAGTGATAGAATAAAATATAGACATCTTAGATTTAACACTGTGAAGTTGTCTCTTTCTGAATTGAAGACACTCTAACCCAATGAATACATAATTATTCTCCAAATGCACCAAGGCTATTGATAAAACAGAGACCCCACCTCTAAAATAGAGTTTCGTCCTCAAACAGATGGGAAAAACTTGGTCAGGTTAAAAGGGAGAGCATAAAACTCTTCACTTCTAGGATCAGTTTTGAATGAGCGAAACTTATCCCACCAATGATAGCCTTTGTCTTTCCTTGTTGAAGTCTCCCCCATATGTAGAGTGCTGTCCAAAAAAAATGCTACCATGCCAGCAACTAAAGGTGGCGACGAGAAAATCACATTGATAATGTCATTGAACTGTGAAAAAAACCATTCAAAAAATTTTAAAGGTAAAAACATTGCAAATTTCAAGAATGAAGGGAATGTTGCCACAACAAACCGCTAGCCAAAAAAATTCAATTTAGGCCCTGAAAAAAGCTGTAAGAACCCTACCCATCGGCCATGAGTGTGGACTGGACCATGACTAGAAGAAACTGTAAATTCATTGAAGTATTGTGGTACCAATAAGCCCAAAAACAGAGAGAAGCCCAAGATGAACTTTGTCCTGAAACTATTTAGATTGCAAAATTGAAGGAATTTGAGTCCCACACCCAAAACCCTACATTCCAATCAAACACTGTAAAACCCAAAACCCTACATTCCAATCAAACACTGTAAAACCACTCAAAAGAGAACATCTCCTCCAGGCTTCCAGTGCACAGAGGTATCCATTTGAGATAATTGTGCAGCGCCTCCTTATCAAAGTGATATGTGAGAATAAAATATAGACATCTAGATTTAACACCAGGAAGTTGTCTCTTTCCCTAAAAAAGACACTCAACCCAATGAATACATAATTATTGTCCAAATGCACCAAGGCTATCGATAAAACAGAGACCTCCCACCTCTAAAATAGAGTTTCGTCCTCAAACAGATGGGAAAAACTTGGTCAGGTTAAAAGGGAGAGCATAAAACTCTTCACTTCTAGGATCAGTTTTGAATGAGCAGAACTTATCCCACCAATGATAGCCTCTGTCTTTCCTTGTTGAAGTCTCCCCCATATGTAGAGTGCTGTCCAAAAACAATGCTACCATGCCAGAAACTAAAGGTGGCGACGAGAAAATCACATTGATAATGTCATTGAACAATGAAAAAAACCATTCAAAAAAGTTTAAGAAGGGAATGTTGCCACAACAAACCGCTAGCCAAAAAAATTCAATTTAGGCCCTGAAAAAAGCTGTAAGAACCCTACCCATCGGCCATGAGTGTGGACTGGACCATGACCAGAAGAAACTGTAAATTCATTGAAGTACTGTGGTACCGATAAGCCCAAAAACAGAGAGAAGCCCAAAAACAGAGAGAAGCCCAAGATTAACTTTGTCCTGAAACTATTTAGATTGCAAAATTGAAGGAAACTGAGTCCCACACCCAAAACCCTACATTCCAATCAAACACTGTAAAACCCAAAACCCTACATTCCAATCAAACATTGTAAAACCACTCAAAAGAGAACATCTCCTCAAGGTGAAATGTGTTTACAAACACAGAGATATTACTGGTAGGACAGAGTCCTACCTTAAAACTCCTATCCCTCCAGGCTTCCTCTTTCATTCCATAGAGTCCTGCATTGCATTGTCTTTGCCTTCTCCACTGACCTGCAAAAAAAAAAAAACACAATCAAGCACCAAAATTAAACAAAAATGCAAAACACTTCAAAAAAAAAAACCCCTTACGCACCTGAAAGCAAGAGCTGAAAAACGCACAACTACAGAGCCGAATAAACCAACTACAGGGTGAAGGTAAACCAACTACAGGGCCGAGGCATGACAAAACCTCGCCAAGCATAAATAAATTACAGCCGACCCATAACCACACAGCGCCGAAGAAAAACAACCAAACCGCCGAGGCTAAACCACCAACTAAGCGAGGTTGAACAGGCAACGATTTTCCACCACCCACGATTGCAACGCTGCTGCAGCCGAACCAGGACCAGGGGAGCTCTACCCAGGAGAGCAGCGGCGCCATCGCCAAGGAGGGAGCACTCGGACAGTGGCGGCGTAGGCGTCGAGCATTGGAGCCAACCATCGCAACAAACGGAGAGCCGAACAGACAAAAACCAAACCCGAACCGAAAATGAGCGTTTTTTCGACCAGACTCCAGAAAATGGCGGGAGTAGACCGGCTGGACCGGTTCCAAGACCGTGTGACCAGCTGCACGTGACCGGCACGTGACCGGCATGCCATGGAGCACCTGTCGTACATGCCACCGCATCAGTTGACGTCGCTGGGGTCCAGTCAGCGCTGAGGTGTTCAGCGACTGACGCCTCTCCCCTAAAATGTGAAACACCATATTCATATTCTTTTGTTCTTTCAAAGATGTAAATGTTGGAATCATTTCATAATAGCATGCGCACCTTCATAAAAATAAAAATAATAAAATTATTTCTTGTTGATATGTCTATTATTTAGATTTAGACTTATTAATTAATATCATAAATTAACTTATTTTTAATATTTTTAAAATTAATAAAATGCCAAATGGTAAATAATATTTTTATAATTAAAAATAGTAAAAATTTATAAATTATAAAAAATTATTAAAATTATTAAAATATAATATCAATAATACTATATAAATAAAAATATAATTTCAATAATAATTATATAAATATATCAATTTATCCAAGATTGTGATAAATATAATTTCAACAATAATTATATAAATATATCAATTTATTTAAGATTGTGTTAAATATTATGTAGGTGTGAGGGTTTTAACATTAATAAACACATTTTTTTAGATTGTAAATTACAATTTGCATTAGTGTGACATATAGAGTGTGGCATATAACTTGCTTTGAAAATGGGTAAAGTGATAAAAGTTTATAGCAAGAATGAAAGTTGTGCATATAATATATAAAACAAACCATATATCTTTCTGCAGTTTGGTTAGTGATAAATTTGTATAGCCTATGAAAAACTAACATAAAAATAGTTTTATTGAGAGGTATTTAGAAAAATAGAGGTTTTAATATATTTTCAACCCAAACTAAATAGTTTTTCATTTTGAACATAAATCCAAGGAAACCAAGTTAGCCAACATACATACTAGAGTTGTCACAGGCCACCCCAAAAAAAATTGAAATAAAAAGGATGCATAGACTTTCCAAGAACACACATTCATTTCAAATGAGTTTTAAACATTTGAAGGAACATCCCAAAGTATTTAGTTAAATGCTCCCACCCTAAATCTCAAACTAGGGGGGCCTAGCTCACCCCCTTTGGTGTGCCTAGCACAACAAACAATGTATGCATATCATTTACAAGACCTTGGGACACATATTTCTCAAAACCACCTAGTGGTACTAACATCCCTAACCATAGGTCATGGCCACAAACAACACCTTGAATTCATGCATCCAAGGCCACAACAACTTAATTTCACATGGAAACTTGAACCACAAATAACACCTTGAACCAACACACGATATCTCCCAAGTGTATCCTTTACCTCTTAGTGGGAATATTGTCCCCATTAGGGTTTTTCTAGAAGTAGGTACAATTCTGAAGAGTTGGACCAAGGTCAAGTGATAAAAATTTCTTGTTGGTTCTAAAAAGTAGCTTTCATGGCTCAAGACCCATCATTGAGTCCTCAAACCACCATAAATGATCTCTTAAGGATATTTGTTCTTCAAGTTGCAATATGAATAGTAATAGAAGGTTTTGAGCAGGAAGTATGGGTTACCGGGCATTAGATATGGTTAAGAGACGGAAAAACAAGCATTAAGACCTTGAGTAAGCTTCCACTCATCCAATCCCCAAGTAAAACACCTTTAACCACCACACATAATGTTTTGAGAGTATCATATCCCTCTTGCTTAGGATATGGGCACCATTAGAGTGTTTTGAGCTCTAGTTGTAAGTCTCATTGTGTAAAACATGGCTAGTGGAATATTGGCCTTACTTTCACAATGAATTTGAATATATCCATGTTACAATGCCTTGAAAATGGTCAAGGGAGTAAACCCTGGCCTTAATACCCAAAGAAATATTTTAGGTGTCTGGACCCAATAATGTCACCTAAAAAATGGGTTTGAGGGCCTTGGACATTGTTGAACCTTAAGTCCTAAAGGAAATTCCTAAAAATCTAGAACCAAAAAGGATATCATAAATAATTGCATATGACCTTCTAAGGGTATACTTGGACTATAATTGCATATGGTGATGCCATTAGGTGGTTTTGAGTAGTATTATGTGTCCCGAGGCCATGGAAATGATCCAGGGAAGAAGGTCATGCCTTAGAATTGAATGAAATATTTGAGACTTATAGAGCCATGGAAAATGCCTCAAAGCACCACACATAAATTATGGATGGCATCATTGGCCTATAAGAAAGAATGTTAGTATATTCACAAGGTCTTGAGTATTAAATATGACCCTCGAGGCCTTGATATGTTTGAGGGGGGAAACATAACTCTTAGTTGAAGTGTTAGACATCTAATCCTCGACATTGGATGAATAATTTGTAAACATAAATAAAAGGAAATATGAATAGTTAAAATAGGAACCCATCTTGGAATATGAAACCTTAGGGTCACTTTTGTATGTTATATAAGTCTATTATCATTTATGAAATATATATCCAATTTTGAAAGTTATTCATTGGCCGAGAATTCCTAATGCCAAGTCTTTCTCTAGTCTTCTGATCATGGTTTGCCTTGGTAATTTGTTCACACTATGTTTTCAAAAATAGTCCACTGTCATGCTCATACTATTACAAGCCATGATCATACCTGTAATGCTTTGCAAATTTGTTTCTTCATCCTCCACTCAACTTTGCTCTTCTTTCACTATTCTTTTTAGTTGTGATCTATCCATGTGCGCATGCTTAAGAAACCCTAGCTCTGCTTTCCATCTACCTTGTATCTTGGTCTCTTCCATCCTACTTGGTCCTCATTGCTTGGTTTTCACCACTTTCTTTTTGGCTCTGGGTGCCATCCCTCTACGATTTTGGTATTGTAATGAGTTTGTTTTGAACACTAGCTCACTCAGGCAAGCAAGCCATACCCACGACATGTCCAAGACTAATTGGGCAACATGCTCATGTGGAGCCTTTTACCTAGACTTGAACCGCTGACCAAACTATTGAAAGCACCCACGCTTGGTCGATTAGTTTGCTAGGAGTCAAAAATTCCATATTAACTGGATAATTTGAATGTTTTCATGTTCCATCAGAATTTGAACCTGTGCTCCATCTTGACCACAAGAATTCAAAAGTTGTCATATCATGCTTCAATAAAGTTACTCGATCAACATCAATTGGATACTTTGGCGTGTGGATCATGTTGACCATGTGGATATGGAATGATGCTCTTTTGGGAATGCAAATGTGGTCACCTTTTAACAAGTGATAAATATGCAAGACACCAGCCTACTTTGAAGGAGTTGGGCATCATTCTCAATTTCAAGGACCAATGTAGAATTAATAAAGAATGATTTCATAAATATTCTAGGTACACGAATTATTTGTTGTTACAAAATAGACGGTTGAGTTCATAAACATATTTGTTGTATGTGTTTCATATGTATGATATTGTGGTTAGAACCTTCATTTTGAAGAACATATTAGAAAGGAATTTTAGTAAAGATAGTAGAACCTCATAATTTTTTTGATCAATAGTGACATTAGTTTAAGAAAAACTAGGTCTCCTTGAATATAGATATACTATTTTAAATAGAGATTATCATAGATATACTATTTTAAATAGATAATATTATTATTGCAGAGATTTTGATTATTCGACCTTAGCTCATGAATTTGTATAAAATGCATTCTTTTTGTTAAAAATAGTGAGGGGGCGAATCAATATTTCATGATGAATCAACTTTTACCTCAATTTGATTCTCCTTTACAAATAATTAGCTATACCAGTGATTATCCCCGATCGATGATCTCAAGATGGGTGGATAACTTGTTATGATTTTCAAGAACCTCCCACTCAGTTAAACAAAATAATATCTAGCTTCTCCTTGACTGTGCAGAATTAAATACTTGATACAGGTGTATGTTTTTTTTTTTAATTGTTTAAGTGCTTTAAGAACATTCATTTTTGCTGATATTAAGCATGTACAACAACCATAAAGTGAAGCAAATAATAATTAACACATAAAAATAACTTTAATAAAGGATTTCACCCGAATATCGTGGGTTATGTCTCCTTGAGCCTTTGTCAACTAACTTGGCTCTTTGGGATTATGATGTGAAATTTATTTTCCAAGTTAAAAACTCAAATCCAATGGTTATTTGGACTATACCATTGGGTTTAGAATACCATCATACCCCTAGAATGGCTGAAATATCTCTGAAGATTAACCTCATCTCCCTTAGACTTGACTCCTTATGTTGATGCCCTTAAGCTTCCCTGAGCTTCTCTGTGGCACTAACACCCTCATAAATCCTTTTTTTTCCCTGAAACATTTTCTACTATCTCCATCATACATCAGACATCCAAAATAGGATTTTATTTTGCTTCAAATGAGCTCTGGCTCCCCAATCTAGGCCTCCATCCACTAATGGCCCTAGGCTACCTGAAACTTCCTTATGGCTTCTCGACCTCCAAAAGTCTCCAAATGAATCTTAAAATCCCTTCAATGGATTCAGAATGTCCAAAATAGTTATAATAGACTATTCACTTGCATAAATTGGCCTTCGGCTACTCTGGTTATGCCTCCAACACCTGGTGGAACCCCTTGGCTCTAGGGTCACTGAAAATTCCCTGAAGCATATCGACCTTCAAAATTCTTCAATTTTTTTTTAAAATCCTTCCATTGGATTCAGAAGGTTCAATATATTCATAATAGACTACTTTTTTGCTGAGAATGGATACTGCCTGCTCTGGATATGCCTCATTCTCCTGCTGGCACCTGGTGGCCCTAGTGGCCCTTGGAACTTCTCTGAAGCATCTCAGCCTTCAGAAGTCCTCTACTAGCTCTAAAATCCTCACCATTAGTTCCATAATATCTAAAACATCCAAAATTGACTATTGGATTCCTTAGAAAGGCCTCTAGCTCCCCTGGCTAAGCCTCATTTTGTTGTTGGCCCCTGGTGGCCCTAGTGGCCCTGGAACTTCTCTGAAGCAAAATCTTGCTCAAAAGTTCTATGATGGCTTTGCAACCCCCACCAATGAGTCTGGAAGGTATGAGATATTCAAAATTGACTATTCCACTCTCAAAATGGTCGAATCTATCTCAAGATAGAACCTAATCAATTTTTGTCTGGTTACCCCTAAAACAACTCCACTAAATCTGGAGCAACTGCACTTAACTGAAGCTAAGTTTGGAAAATTCCGAAAATTTTGGGGCATGCCAAATTTTCCGCCATCCTAACCGTTAGCAATAACTGCGCGGTTAGGGCTGTTGGGAACATGCCCCTAAATCCATGGTCTTCAAACCGTAACCGTCGGGGTTTAATGTTTATCCAGGGGAGAAGCATTTTACCATTGGCATGTGAGAGGTTGTAACCATTTACACTAGCAGTCTAGGGGCTTAAGCCCTTGGCCCGGGGTCACAGGCTAGAGGCCACATGGGGAGGGGCCGGCCCTCGGGGTTGGCCCCTCCGGTCCCCCAAATGCAAAACCAACATTATTTAAATAAAACCTGAGACATATAGTAGTTAAGAACTACTCGTAGCGTACATGGTTAAGACGTGGGCGTGCTATGCAGGAGGTCACCCAATTGATCCTCCAACCCTCCACCAAAATTTAAACAACCTTTTTGGGCCATGTGGCGGCCTCCAGGCCTGCCACGTGGTGGTTGCTGATTGGCTCAAAATTCGTATGCCCAATAATAAGGTGCCACTTGTCATTCAAATACTAGTCCGAAAGGAATATTATTTTTGATGAACATTCAAATGCCCAGTCAAACCTAGTCAAGGGTTGAAAATTGTAGTTTATTGGACTTTTCAAATCGCGATAACTTCTTCATATGGCATCGGTTTTTCGAACCGTTCGCGACGCTGGAATCAAGAAGACGAGATCTATCTGGTCACTCAGGTTCAACACACTTTCGAATACTATGAAATTTGAGCTATCACTTAGGTCCATGATCCAAATCTGATCACACCTCTCCATTAGGAATCTTTTAGACCCCAAAAGACTGATTACCTGATCTGTTCAGTAGACGAGAGTACAACACCCTCACTTTTTCAGCCTCATACACTTTTCCTTGCTTGGCTTAGTGCCTTTGAACCCAACTCGAAGGTTGTCAACACTTCCCTTCTTAGATGCTCTGGTCCTCTTGTCAAGAATTGTCTTCCTTGCTCATCCAGAAATTTCTGGCGAGAAATTTATAGAAGGTAGTTGAACATCATTTCCTTCATCATCGATCCAAGGTGGCTCAAACAAACGTAAGTTTTCAACATAAATGCATACATAACTGAAATTTGCATATATGTTGAAATGAATGCTTGTCTTATTGGGTTAAGAAGTCAAACCACTTCTTACCAAGCCAATTCCATGGAGATTTTTTGCTGCTGAAAATATGTAGAAATTATATAAAAGATGCATGTATATATCCAGATTCTCCTGATCTACCAATATTTATCTTCTTGCTAAATACAAAATCCTTCCACTATTAATCTTTTGCAGAAATTTAAAAACTCAGTTGCAAACATATGAAGCAATAAAAACAATTGCACATAACACAATTGTTTAACGGGAAAGCCTGAAGCTGAAAACCCCAACTATCATATATTATGTATCATGGAGATCATGTAACAATCTCATACAAAGCTTAGTACATCAAGCTCTTAGTACAATCAATCATCACACACTAATCAGAAGAAATATGCAAATCCATGCACAGATTTCTTGCCACCTGATAGCCTGCCTCCACTGCTCAATCCTTGCTGAAGAATACCCCTAAATGAATTTGACTCTACCTTGATTGCACTGCGCAATCCTCATTGGAAACTCCAATGTGTGTGTGGTGCAATCAATGCATCACTATAGTCACAATGGATAGTCCATCTTGCCCTTTCACCTATCTCTCCACTGGGTCTCCACTGGAACTGACATGCACTGTAGTTAACTGCTGTATCTGTTCAATTGATTAATGATTTATTATTTGTGAATTAATTAAATAATTAATTCACTCCACTCTCACTAGTGTATCATTCAGTTAAACTAGATACAACTAGCTCAATTGAGTTTAACTCCATCAACTGAGTTAAACTGAATAACAACTCCATGAACTACTCTTCCAACTCTGTCATAACTTTGCCACTTCAGTTCTAACTGAGTCCTCCATGCATGAACCATGAGTAAACCCTAGGAATTGCGTAATTCCTTCAGCCCAGTGATTTGACAAATATGTACACTGAAATTAAGTGCTCCAACAGAATAAGTTGATGTTTATTGTCAGATTATTATTAAGAGCTAATAATAATCAACACTTCTATTTTTAGATTGACGATCTATAAATAGACTCTGCCCAATATTCTAAAAATAGAATTTCATCTATTTTTCCAACATGACCAACCATCCACAAATACCATCCTGCAACTTCTGAAATATGATCACCATGTTTAAAAATAGACATAGTCTAAAAATAGACTTGCACCTAAAAGTAGCCTGCGAACCCACTTAGTGAAAGCGACTCATTTTCACTAAGCTCATCATCTTGTTGAATCTCAACAAAATATTCTTCATGTGAAACATATGTTCTCACATCAATGATGAAATCTTGGATTCCATTTTCGCTAGTCTTTCTATCCTCTTGCTTCAAATGCTTGGGATGATTAGTTGGATGCAATGTCCAACATTGGGCAACAAAATGTCCCTTCTTCTGGCAATATCTACAAATATTTTTCACCTTTTGAGAAAGTTTCCTTCACTTCAACTATTTCCTATATGCTTTCAATCTCTTCTAGCATCTTGAAACACCATGGTTACACATACCACAATAGGAACAACAACTCTTTCTTCCATTCAAGCATGCAAATTTGTCATGCTTATCAAAAACATAATCAACTTGACTATGGGAATAATTATACCTCAAATGTTTCTTTGCATGTCCATCTTTTTTTCCTTCGTGAGGAGATGAAATTGTTGAGTTTCTAGCTTTCTTTTGAAGACCAACATCAGTGTTCTTGTCTTGATAGCTATCAGAACTCTCTTGCTCACCATAAGCTGCATGTCTACCAACATCTTGCTGCAACATAGGCTTCAAACAATGGCAATCAACTTGAAAACAAACTTGACATGTTTGTTGTTTAGAACTTGCTACAAATTTTCCTTTTGAAGTTGTCTCAAATGCCTTCATGGCTTTAGAGTTTTCGCCATAAAATTGAACATAGCCTAGACCAAACTTCTTAGGTATTTCCTCAACCATAATAGGATCAATCATGCCTTATGCATGTTTGCCTAAACCCTTGCTTTCATAGCCCATTTTTAACATCAAATTGGACCCTATACCTCTAGTGTGCTTTTCAAATGAACCTACACATCTTTTTGAAGAGGAAATTTTTGAGTGCTTTACCTTTTCTTCACGCATGTGTTTGGTTAAGGCCTCTTGGGCTTGATGGAGCTGCATCTCCATCTCATGCATTCTTTGAAGAAGTCCTTATTTATCTTGATTCAGAGAAACCAATTTCTCATGAATTCTAGTGCTTTCCTTTCTATCTTCAAACAAAATTTGCACGCTATCCTTCAGGATGTAGAAGTCTCGCTTCATTTCTTCATCGAAGAATCTTGTGAAGGAGGATGATTTTGAAACCTCAATTGAAGAAGTTGTCATAATTATGTAAATGAACTAAAGAAATTCAATCAAAAATTCCAAAGATTCAAAAATGAATTGAAAAAGCTTCTGAACAAAATGGCTGTAGATTCAAGCTCTTCTTCAAGCATCCTTTTGCAAACAATTCCTCTTGTGCTTCAAGGGTTGCCTTGAGGTCCTTTGGGTAACGAAGATGCTTCTAGCCTTCTTCCTTCTTGTCCTCTTCTGGACTTAGCTAACAGTAGCTTTCCCTTCACCTCTAGCAAAATCAAACTTGTTTGCAACAGTCAATTTGCAAACAGTAAAATTCTTTGCACTGTTAAACACCTCTCAAGTCAAACAAGCAACCTAGTGCTCTGTCAAGTAAGCAACCTTGTGCTCTTTCAAACAAGCAACCTACTGCTCTATCAAGCAAGAAACCTACTACTCTAATACCATATGATCTGAAGATGGGTGGATAAATTTTTATGATTTTCAAGAACCTCCCACTCAGTTAAACAAAATAAGATCTAGCTTCTCCTTCACTATGTAGAATTAAATACTTGATACAGTTGTATGTTTTTTTTTTAAACAGTTTAAGTAATTTAAGAAATTTTTTTTTTTTTTTCTTGATATTAAGCATGTGAAACAACCATAAAGTGCAACAAATAAGCATCAACACATAACAACAAATTTAATAAAGGATTTCACCAGAATATCGTGGGCTACATCTCCTTGAGCCTTTGTCAACTGACTTGGCTCTTTGGGATTATGATGTGAAATTTATTTTACAAGATAAAAAATCAACTCCAATGGTTACTTGGATTGTACCATTGGGTTTATAATGCCATCATACCCCTGGAATGGCTGAAATATCTCTGAAGATGAACCTTGTCTCCCTTAGACTTGACTCCTTCTATCGGTGCCCTTAAGCTTCTCTGTGGCACTATCTCCATCAGAAATACTTTTATTTCCATGAAACCTTTTCTAATGTCTCCTAAATACATTAGACATCCAAAATAAGTTGTTCTTTTTCTCCAAATGAGCTCCAACTCCCCAATCTAGGCCTCCATCCATTGATGGCCGTGGGCCGCCCGAGACTTCCCTGTGGCTTCTTGACCTTCATAAGTATCCAAATGACTCTGAAAATTCCTTAAATGGATTTATTATGTCCAAAATAGTCATAATATACTATTCACTTGCATAAATTTTCCTTTGGCTGCTTCGGTTATGCCTCCAACACCTAGTGGCACCCCTTAGCTCTAGGGTCACTAAAAAACTTCCTTGAAGCATCTCGGCCTTCAAAAGTCTTCAAAAGCTTCTAAAAATCATTCCATCAGATTTATAAGGTTCAAAATAGTCATAATAGACTACTGGTTTGCTGAGAATGGATACTGGATGCTCTCGATAGGCCTCATTCTCCTATTGGCACCTGGTGACCCTAATGACCCTTGGAACTTATCTGAAGCATCTTGGCCTTCGGAATTCCTCTACTAGCTCTGAAAACCTCACCATTAGTTCCAGAATATTTGAAACATCCAAAATTTACTATTGGATTCCCGAGAAAGGCCTCTAGTTTCCCTGGCTAAGCCTCATTCTGTTGCTAGCCCCTGGTGGCCCTAGTGGCCCTTGGAACTTCTTTGAAGAAAAATATCGCTCAGAAGTTCTCTGATGGCTCTGAAGCCTACACCAATGAGTCTGGAATGTCTGAGATAGTTGAAATTTACTATTCCACTCTCAGAATGGTCGAATCTAGCTCAAGATAGAGCCTAATCAATTTTTGTCTAGTTACCCCTAAAAAAACTCCACTAAATCTGGAGCAACTACACTTAACTGAAGCTAAGTTTGGAAAATTTTGAAAATTTTGGGACACGCCAATTTTTCCGCCATCCTAACCATTAGAAATAACTGTGCGTTTAGGGGTGTTGGGCACATGCCCCTAAAACCACGGTCTTCAAACCATAACAGCTGGGGTTTAATGTTTATCCGCGGGGAAAGCGTTTTACCGTTGGCATGTGACAGGTTGTAACCATTTACGCTGGCGGTCTAGGGGCTTAAGCCCATGGCCAGAGGTCATAGGATGGAGGCCATGTGGGGAGGGGCTGGCCCTCAAAGCTAGCCCATCTGGACCCCCAAATGCAAAACCAACATTCTTTAACAAAACTCGAGACATATATTAGTTAAGCACTACTCATAGTGTACGTGTTTAAGACGCGAGCGTGCTATGCGGGAGGTCACCCGATTTATCCTCCGGACCTCCACCACAATTTTAAACAACCTTTCTGGGCCACGTGGTGGCCTCCGGGCCTACCACGTGGTGGCTCCTGATTGGCTCAAAATTAGTATGCCCAATAATAAGGTGCCACTTGTCCTTCAACTACAGGTCTGAAAGGAATATTATGAGGAATATTCCCTGGAATATTCTTTTTTTTAAGCATTAAAATTCCCAGTCAAATAAAGTGCAACAAATAAGCATCAACACATAACAACAAATTTAATAAAGGAGTTCACCCGAATATCGTGGGGTACGTCTCCTTGAGCCTTTGTCAACTGACTTGGCTCTTTGGGATTATGATGTGAAATTTCTTTTACAAGTTAAAAAATCAAATCCAATGGTTATTTGGACTACACAATTTGGTTTATAATACCATCATACCCCTGGAATGGTTGAAATCTATCTGAAGATGAACCTCGGCTCCCTTAGACTTGACTCCTTCTATCGGTGCCCTTAAAGCTTCCCTGAGCTTCTCCGTGCACTAAATCCCTCAGAAATCATTTTCTATCCCTGAAACCTTTTCTACTATCTCCATCATACATGATACATCCAAAATAGGCTTTTCTTTTGCTCCAAATGAGCTTTGGCTCCCCAATTTAGGCCTCCATCCACTGATGGCCCTCAACTGCCCAAAAATTCCCTGTGGATTCTCGACCTTCAGAAGTCTCAAAATGACTCTAAAAATCCCTTAAATGGATTCAAAATGTCCAAAATAGTCAGAATAGACTATTAAATTGCATAAATTGGCCTTCGGCTGCTCCGGTTACGCCTCCAGCACCTAGTGGCACCCCTGGCTCTAGGGTCACTAAAAAATTACCTGAAGCATCTCGGCCTTAAAAAGTCTTCAAAATATTTTTCAAATCCTTCCATTGGATTTAGAAGGTTCAAAATAGTTAGAATACACTACTTATTTGCTGGGAATGGATATTGGCTGCTCTGGATAGTCGTCATTCTCCTGCTGGCACTTGGTGGCCCTAATGGCCCTCAGAATTTCTCTGAAGCATCTCGGCCTTTAGAAGTCCTCTAATGGCTCTAAAAGCCTCATCATTAGTTCCATAATGTCTGAAACATCCAAAATTTACTATTGGATTCATGATAAAGGCCTCTAGCTGCCCTGGCTAAGCCTCATTCTACTGTTGGCCCTTGGTGGCCCTAGTGGCCCTTGGAACTTCTCTAAAGCAAAATATCACTCAGAAGTTATCTGATGGCTATGAAACCCCCACCAATGAGTCTGGAATGTCTGAGATAGTCAAAATTAACTATTCCACTCTTAGAATGGTCGAATCTAGCTCAAGATAGAGCCTAATGAATTTTTTTCCAATTACCCCTAAAACAACTCCACTAAATCTGGAGCAACTGCACTTAACTAAAGCTAAATTTGGAAAATTCTGAAAATTTTGGGGCACACCAATTTTTCCACCATCCTAATCGTTAGCAATAATTGTGCAATTAGGGGTGTTGGGCACATGCCCCTAAATCCGCGGTATTCAAACCGTAACCGTCGGGGTTTAATGTTTATCCACGAGGAAAGCGTTTTACCATTACCATGTGAGAGGTTGTAACCATTTACGTTGATGGTCTAGGGGCTTAATCCCTTGGCCTAGGGTCACAGGCTAGAGGCCACGTGGGGATGGACAGGGGTCATAGGCTAGAGGCCACGTGGGGATGGACAGGGGTCAAAGGCTAGAGGCCACGTGGGGATGGGCTGGCCCCTCCAGATCCCGAAACACAAAACCAACATTCTTTAAATAAAACCCGAGACATATAGTAGTTAAAAAATACTCATAGCGTATGTGGTTAAGATGCAGGCGTGCTATGTGGGAGGTCACCTGATCGATCCTCCCACCCTCTACCAAAATTTTAAACAACCTTTTTGGGCCACGTGGCGGCCTCGAGGCCTGCTACATGGTGGCTCCTGATTAGCTCAAAATTTGTATGCCTAATAATAAGGTGCCACTTTTCCTTTAACTACTGGTTTGAAAGGAACATTATTTTTGCTGAACATTCAAATGCCCAGTCAAGCCTCGTCAAAGGTCGAAAATTGCAGTTTATTGTACTTTTCAAATTGCGATATCTTCTTCATATGGTATTAGTTTTTTGAACCGTTCGCGGTGCTGGAATCAGGAAGACGAGATCTATCTGGTCGCTTAGGTTCGAAACACTTTCTAACCCTTTTAAATTTGAGCTATCACTTAGGTCCATGATCCAAATCTGATCAATCGGGGTGCGACGTGGGAAATGATCCAACTAGGCATTGCAGTCATGATTAGTATTAAAAAGGACAGGGCATGTGGCCGGCCCATCTAACGACTTCCCATGAGTGAAGCAATAAAGGACCTGCAAATCTGTAGCTGGCTTTTAGTTTGGGTTTTATGTCAGAGTTATATCTCCCTCCAGGTGGTGAGAGTTGTGTATTGCATGCATGAATTTACTGGGCTCTATTCCTGGTGTCTGCAAAAGGTGGTTTACATTCCTCGTTGGGTGCTAGTGTGAACAAGGAACATGGCAGGAGACAGTCAAGGCGCGAAGGCTCAGTGTGCACTTTGGTATTTACCTCAAGCCTTTCTGGTTAATGTGATGAAGGTTTCACCTCGGAACATGTTTGAAGAGTGGGGAGGTTTGAGGACATTGTTGCTTAGGAAAAATGGATTGTTAGTTAATCTAGAATTCCTGGTATTCACCATATCGATTTCTGTTTTCTATGGAAATTTTCTTACAAAATGGGAATTTATAGTAATTTACAGTCTATAATTGATAATATGTCTATGAACATTGTGAGTGAATTGGTTCACCTGTCGTCTCAATTGCTTCAACAAGTTGGGGGTAGTATAGTGGTTATGGGTTTTAGAAGGGACCATGCAGGTAAACCCTGAGTGGTGGCACTTGATGGGTTTGTCGCCTATTCAACGTCACAACCTGGTAACACAAAGAAACTATGGTTTTCAAAAATGCAGTGGAACACCATAACAATTCTATGTGTTTGACAATCGATAGTTAACAATTTATTGGTTTTTCTGCTCATTTTACGTCTGCCTAAACTGTCAACACCTCCAGCTCCTGCACTGTGGGTTTTACCTCTTGTGCAAGGAAGAGAGGCTACGCAGTTGCTGGGTGGTAAATCAAAAGAAAAATGGTAAAGGAGGATTCTGGACAAGGAAAGTGAGGGTGTGGACGCCGCACTGAAAATCTGCCAAAAGACAAAGAAAAAGTGCAACGGACATCGACTAATCAACCCCAGCGTCAATAAGGAAGGAAATATGATGTTGAGAATATGCAGAGCATCCTGCAGGCGTACACTGTTGGGACCCTAGCACAGGTAAAAACCATAATTTTTTCATGGGAGGAAGAGTTAAAGGAAATAGCACTAGTTGAGCCCTCGATGGAGGAATGGGCACCCTTGGTTGCAGACCCTGGGTATACCTGCAGCAGGTTCACACTATTTAAACAATCGATCCGCCTATACTTTCTTATGAAATGCATTGTGGCGAATGCCATAACTGCACCATAGGAAGTCAAGGGTGTTGGAATCACGACTTTTGTTAGACAAAAACCCGCAAGCTTTATTCTTCGCTACAATCGCCAGAGTTAGGATCCACGAGAGGCAGTTAGTCCATGTTGTGAATCACACAGGGAGCGTTGAACCCAATGTCCAACAATATCCCTCCCAACGCGATCTGGGTGAGTTTTGAACTTGAGACTTGTCGCTCTGATACCAATTGTTGGAATCACGATTGTCGTAGACCAAAACCCGCGGGATTTAGTCTCTGCTACAAGGTGGTTAGTCCATGTCGTGAAAAACACGGGGAGCATTGAACCCAATGTCCAACAAAGGGTGCTTCTAAGAACGAACCAAGCCTCAAATGTAGAGAGAAATTCGATCCATGCAACTACAACTATAACACCAAAATGTCTGCCCTAGCAAAATCAAATGCCAGCTTCAAGGTCTACATCGGTTTGAAATGGCTAGGTCAAGTGCCAAAGACCTGACGCTAGTAGAATCATCTGATGATTAGCTACTGGGGGACTAGTTAATTTTTTTGTTGTTGTTTCTCATGATGATCAGGTCGAACAGAATTTACTTTCATAGTCTCAAATGTAGATTGATAACAAACTTTATGGCCTATCAGGCTTGGATAAACAGATTAAAACTGATAATGTTTTGGATGGATTATGATGCTTATTGGTGGCCAACAAACCTGGTTTCCTTTAGGCAGGTTGAGGCTATCAAATATATTATATGTAACCTGCTTTGATGTATGAATGAATAGAGAGGTGCTTCAAAGCTTACAAAAAAAAATATACCAGTGTTTAGTAAAAAAAGTACGCATATCATGAGCATCATCAATACATGAAGATTATTAAACATGAGCCATGAGTTGTAACATAACAAGTAAACATCAACAAATGCACGAGAACACCATCAAGCATACATAGACACCAAATATTAGGTGGAAAACCAAACTAGGAAAAACCACCATGGATATTGTACTTATATTCTTCTTATTAATATTAAAAATATTTTTTTACAATATACATTGGCTACTACTAGTGCGCAAGCCCCCTACCTATTGGAGGCCACCACCTCCAATTTTTTTTGCAACCACCACTAGAAGAAGCCACCACTCCCTGTGCAAGTTCTCTGGCAACCACGAGAAGGAAGCTACCACTCCCTAAGTAGTTTTGATCTGAATGGAAATTCACATTCACCCATGGTATTCGCCCATGGTAATTACCCATGGTATTGTATCTCAAAAGGGTATAAATTTTGGGCCTCACTTTGTAAAAAGATATATTCCTCCACACAATGTAGTTGTAACAAGTTCTTTGATTTAATACATGGTTTCCTCTTTTGAATATTGTGTGTTTTCTTTTCTCTTTGGAGACGTTCAAATCTCTTTGATCTTGGCCCTCTAATATCCAGATTAGGGGTATCCGAATGGTTTATGACTCCATCGAAATCAAGGTTATAAGGGTATGCAATGAAACTTCTCACATATGCTCATAATATTGTGTTTTACAAATTTGGCACCAATCAGTTGACACAGAAAATTTTGAAGGATGGATATCTATTTGAAAGTTTAGAAACCTTGGTGAATCTTACTAATATATAGTAAAAAAATTGTGAAATGTTTGATGATATTTTTGTAAAAATATACAAATTTTTTATTATATTATATTAGTCTATATAAGATCTTGGCGATTTTTAAGGTAAAATAATTTCATACTACAAAACTTCGGCGAATTATTTTTAGAAAAAAATGAAATTGGCAAATATTTTTTTTGGAAAAAGTATAAAAAATTAGCCCACTTGAAAATATTACCCCCTAAATTCTTCCATATCAACCGACCTCTCTTATCGACCCCTTTGCAAAACTGATATACCCTTATGTGGCTGAAAATTTGAATGGATACCCGTGGGCTACATCTTACCTTCCAGAAAAAACAAGAGCCACAATATTAAAGCTCTTTTCCCTCTCCACATGCATATTTTGAATCTTGTGAATTACATTAGTGGAATAAAATCTTTGCCCGAAGACCTCTTTGACAACCATTGATACTAGCCTCCAAACCCTCATCTGTGAATTCCATTGAAGTTGATCTAGAAGCAAATTAGAGGCATAGCGAGGTTATGGTTAGAGAGATGTCTAAGCTTTTGCAGCTGAAGCTCGTGGCTAAAATGATGACCGTTGTTTCTGACATTGTACAAGAAGATACGTTCTACAGTCATGTTGAGGCCTCGAAATTTCGTTGCAACAACATGGGGGAAAACCACCCAGTCCAGACCTTAGAGCAAGTCATTTTCCATTTGGTGTGGTGGTTTTGACTGGGGATAAAGGGACTAGTTTCCCAATAAGGATGATTTTGGGGTGTGTTTTGTTTATATAACATGCAAATGGGAAATGATTTTAATCTATCATATGCATTTATCTAACACTATTTATTCTACTATAAACCCCAGGTGTTTCTTCCTTTATGCGATCTAAAAATATATATTCGAACTATTAGTAATGAATATTATTTAACAGTTGAAAGACATAAAAATTGTGTAAAGATGATTCTTTTAACAAAATATTTTAATTAAAATAATTATGAAATGTATATTGCATTTATATGTACAATTATATATAAGGTAAGAAATCATAAAAAAATATTAGTATAGAAGTGCATTTAATATTTATTTATGATAACTGTTTAGATATATAATGTAGACAAAAAGATAATTGTCAATTTAAAAAGAAAAACTTAATATAACGTGTAGTAGTACCATATATATGAAATCCTACTCATATAAACTGACAGTAGTTTTCTGCTCCTCTTCACTTTCAAGCAATTTAAAGAGTACAATAGTGCAACATCAGTTAAGCAGCTTCAAATGCTAAAAGATAACATATTTCATTCCATTAATCCATAAAATCATTTACAAACTCATAGGAATGCATTTTTTGAAAATGTTTTTGACAAATTTCTGGTCCCTTCTCTAAATGCATGAGAAGAGTTTCAATACTAAACTAAAATATGTTTAAAAATAGATTAGTACATAAAAATGGAGGAGGTTTCAAACAACCATCCTCTTAAAGAGAAAACTTAAACTACAATTTAGAAAAATAAAGTAACAACATGACTATGTGTTCTGATCCTCTTTGCGTTTTGATCTCGAAGTTGAAAAATATCCTCCAATGGCTTTAGCTGAGATGGCTGCGAAATTCCTGATTTGACCTGGCCTTTGAATACTGCATTCAAAATTGCTGGTTGTGACTTCTTTGTTGAATTAGTTAATGATTGAAGAGTTAGGCACTGATGATAAGGTTTGATCAGAAAATTCCAGTAATTTTCTTGATCAAACTTATTTATCTTTTTAATCATTTCCTCCTGCATCTCTGTCCTTTGCTTCCACTATGCTTCTAATGGCTTGAGTTCTGAGAGCACTTCAGTTGTGGATTCTTTAATAAGTTTAGCTTTCAAAAGTTGTTCATTAATATATTCAGTAATTTCATTTATTAACCTTGATGCTTTCGCTGCTGCCTTTTCTGCCTGCTATACTTCCCAATCCTTAAATAAAATCTCCTTGTGAAAGTTATCTATCTGAGGTAGGTCAGCTTTATTTCCCGAGTCAGATCCTTGCCACTGGATGAACTCGTTAATCTTCTTTTCAATTTTCTCACATTCAATTCTCCTGTTAGCCACTTACTGGATCAAGAATTTTCTTGTATCACAGTAAGAGTTGATGATTGAAGCTTGTTGACAAAATGCTTCTTGTTGCTGCTTTAGCTTTGCATTCATTCCCATTGCTTCTCTTATGAACAACTCTACTTCATATTGATTCTTTAATTTGTCTTTTGCCGCTTCAAGATGCGTTTCCTTCTCTGTAAGTTGCATCTGGTTTTGTAAATTCATTCTTTCAAACTCCTTTTGAAATTGAGACATTTTCAAATCCATTTGCCTGCTGGAATTTAACTTTTCTTGTTATAGAAATTTCTCGAGTTCTTTCACTTTGTCATCTCATTTTTTTAATAATAGTTGAACTTCAGTAGCCTTGTCAATAGTGGCAGTAGCATATGCCCTTGAAAACTATGATAGCTTAGTTAAATGTTCAGTAGGATCATCCAGAGGATCTTTCCATAGAACATCAACAGATTCATTCATAAGATTTGAAACTGTATCATCCATTATTCTCCTCTTTGTTCTATTAACTACAACCTTATGGTTAGGACTGTAGAAGACATCAAGTGAAGGTTTCTTCAATCTGTAAAACAATATGCTTTGTAGGGTAGGCTGGAATGATCTCTTGATCATGAACTTCATGTACATGCTGTAATGGGATTACATTTTCCATTAAATTCTTGGATTGCTTTGGAGTTTGGAAACTTATAGATTCACCACTATTAGGCTTTGGCTGTGGTGTTTGTAGTGCCTTGGAAAAAATTTCCCATTCATTCTTCAAATATTTTGGCTGAGACTTCTCTGCCTGATCAGGTGTATTCTGGATATGCTGAATTTCTTGAGAAGACGATCCAGCTCCATTATTTCCTCATGCTTGCATTTCAATCCCTTTGATTACTTTATAAATTATTTTATCTGGGCTCTCATTCCAGTTTTCGTATTCATTATCAGAGTGATTCGAATTATGAGAATTATGTTGTGATTTCCCTGACTCATGATTAGATTTTTCGTGGGATTCATCTTCAGACATGTCTTTGGATTTATTATCTAGGCTAATGCTTGGAGTTGGTATGTTGACATCTTCAATAAATAATAAATCCAAAGGAATTATTTCCAACCTCTTATTTCTATATGTTTGGAAAGCTTCAAAGTCATTTTGATTGAGCTGACTGGATGAATTTTTTAGTACATCTATGAAATTATCCATGCCTTGAAAGAAATCATCAAATATATCTATCTCTTTTAAGAAAGGTTTCAATTTAAGTTCAGTGTTGAAATTCTTAATCACATCATTGGGGTCGTATGGCCTCTTTTGCATTACAGCCAAATTTAATAAAGTAACATTTGAAACTTCCTTGAATGTATGACCAATACCAAAAAGTTCATAAGTAACACACTACAAAAGGAAATTAGGCCAAATGGCCTTCTTGGCATCTTTGAGTTGCTTAGAAATACCACATCTTACTACAAGTTGGTAAGCGATTTCCATAGCTAGTATCTTATTAGGAACGTAATAGGGTAAAATGTGGGGAGAACCATAACTCTCGAAAACTCTGATATAACTAAAATTCTCATTGGAAAACCATCTATCAATGGGAAAAATGTTTGTGCTAGCCTCTTTAGAAATCCTAGGGGCTTTCTCATTAAATATAATATGATGCATATGTAACATGACTCCATTGAAAATTTTATAAAAGTGTAAATGAAAATTAGACTCTCAAAGGGCTCTGTGGTAAATATGGATTGGAGTGGGGTCTTGAGTTGTCCATTTCCATCCCATGATAGGAAAACTTGAACAAAAGGAAATTGCGTCCATAACATAAGAACTCATGTAAAATGGGGGTATTTCCCTAGAGGAAACACTTATTTTACTTCTATAATCCATGATATTTCTGGCAAAATTATCAGACAAAATGTTTTTCCAATTCATAATTGAAGAATTGACGATTGCTTTAATTAAAGGGACCTAGTCTACGAAAAATGTAGTATTATCTTGCTTTGAAAACTGATGCAACGTGGCTGCAAAATTTCAAAATACGTGTGGAACTTGTGGTTTTATGGCTCACACAAATGGTGACCAATCACGGCTGGTCGCACTTCACACCTTTTATAATTTACCTCCCCACTGTTTTGCGGCTTTAACACCTTTCACAATATTGTGATTTTGCAATTCACAGCAAACTCTCCATCACTCGTCGCAACTTTTAGAGTTTAGCAATCAACGTGTTCCTTATTCCATGCGATATGCGATATGCATCGCATCACATCACAATCTCCTTATCTTACCGCAACTTAACACTTTACCGCACCGCAAATAAAATAGCTTACCATGCGATGTCTTAAACATAAACAATAAAATCGCCGAAGCGTGAAATACCGTTGGGTACTATTTAAGTTCGACCGTTGATCTCGCCCAGATCTAACGGTCCTCACTGTTCCTTCGCTGATCTACTTCGCATCACAATTCAAATAGCTTATCGTGTGAAGCCTTTAACATGTAACAATAAAATCTGTGATGTGCGATGGTCAATACACGAAACTTCAAATTTTGCACGAATCAATGACTTCACCCAAATATTTTACACAGAAACCTCGTTGTGCCTTTGTTGTTCGCACCGCCAATCGACTTTATTTGAATACAATGTGGGAAAATGTGATATCTAACTCAACGAAGAAATAAAAACGGACAGTTTAAACCAGACAGCCAATTTAAAACACAAAATACTTGGAATTTATCATAGATGCAAATACACAAAGCCGAGCCCTTTGATGGCTAGATTTTTACAATGACTTCTTCTCTCTGTCCACTCCTCTATCACACCTCTCACACACTTCTCTCACACTTCACCATGTCTTCAAAGCTGCTTGGTAGGCATCCTCAATTGTCTTCAGACTCAATAAACTGATTTCATCCTGTATATCATACCTTAAACCATTGATGTATCTGGCTACTTTATCCATATCATCTTCAACATGTCCTGCTCTAATGCTCAACTTGTAAAACTCCTCTATATACTCCTTGACAATCATTCCTTTCTGTCTCAAATTTTACAACTATTTGAAAAGATTCAATTGATAGTCTTTTGGCATAAACTTATTCTTCAATTTACTTACCATTTTATCCCATTGCTTGATCTTAGGCTTTCCTTTTCTAATCCTGGATGTCTGTAGTGCATCCCACCAGATAGATGCATGGCCCGTCAACTTGGTAGCTACAAACTTTACCTTCTTCTTATCTTCAACCTCTTCTAAGTCGAAATACTTATCCACTGAACTGATCCAATCTATCAGCTCGTCCACATTAAGGTTCTCCTCATATGAAGGAATCTAAATTCTTGGTTTTCTACTAACCTTCGCTGATATCTTCAAAAGTTTACCTTCCTCGCTTTCTTCTTCTTCTTCTTCCTCGGAAGATTCTTCTAATGTGCTGACATCTCCTTCATTAGGTGCTCTTATCTGAGCATTATCCATTGTCACTATCCTTATACGAAGGTGTCGAATCTCTTCGAGCAAAGCTGCATTTGCTGCAGGTCTTTCCCGACCCATGCCAGCTCCTCTCCTGGGTGGCATATTTTCTACAATCCTTGAGAACATAACTCATTTTCTGCTATGATACCAAATGATGTAGCGTGGCTGCAAAATTTCAGAATACACGTGGAACTTGTGTTTTTGTGGCTCACACAAATGGTGACCAATCACGGTTGGTCGCATTTTTCACCTTTTATAACTTACCTCCCCACTGTTTTGCAGCTTTAATACCTTTCGCAATTCACAACGAACTCTCCATCACTCGTCGCAAATTTTAGAGTTTAGCAATTAACGTGTTCCTTATTCCGTACGATATGCGATATGCGTTGCATCGCATCGCAATCTCCTTATCTTACCACAACTTAACACTTTACAGCACCGCAAATAAAATAGCTTACCATGTGATGTATTAAACATAAACAATAAAATCGTCGAAGTGCGAAATATTGTTGGGTGCGATTTAAGTTCCACTGTTGATCTCGCCCAGATCTAACGGTCCTCACTGCTCCTTCGCTGATTTACTTCACATCACAGTTCAAATAGCTTATCGTGTGAAGCCTTTAACATGTAGCAATAAAATCTGTGATGTGCGATGGCCAATACACGAAACTTCAAAGTTTGCATGAATAAATGACTTCACCCAAACCTTTTACACAGAAACCCCGTTGTTCCTTTGTTGTTCGCATTGCCAATCAACTTTCTTTGAATACACTGCGCGAAAATGTGACATATAACTCAACAGAAAAATAAAATAAACAGTTTAAACCATACATCCAATTTAAAACACAAAACACTTGGAATTTATCAGAGATACAAATACACAGAGCCGGGCCCTTTGATGACTGGATTTTTACAATGACTTCTCCTCTCTGTCCACTCCTTTGTCACACCTCTCCCACACTTCTCTCACACTTCACTCTGTCTAATTCCCTCTTTCACACCTCACACCTATTTACGCTTAAATCTAACTGAAAGTGGTCATTCTTGTCTTTTATTAGCTTTCTGTTTGAACCACTCTAACAGACAATTCTATCCCATCCTCATGAATTAATCTATTTGTCTAAATCTCCTCACAGGGAGAACCAAGTTGCTCTCTTAATCCTATTTAATCTAGGAAATCCAACAAACTAACTTCTCACAATTAAAGCTAAATAAAATGTTAATTATCAAAATTTCCATCTCTTGTTAGCCACAACATGTGAACACACAATCACATTGCTGACTAAATTCCAGATGCTCCTGCATCACAAACAATCTACATAACATTCCAGCAGCATAGAAATCAGGGGAGGGTAACTATGCTATCGGGTACATACTGATTTTCTCCCATTTCAGCTTGTCGTGGTTAGATTTCCATCCCTTTATAACTTTCATCAGGTCTGTATGTTTCTTTGTAAAGCTTTGGACAAAAGCTTTGTCATAATTCTGTTGCAGCATGGGCAAGTGGTACATTGTCCTCAAATCTTCTGCAGTGAATGAACCAATATTCTCCAGTGTTGAATTCTTAAATGTCCTATCTGTTATGTTAAGGTGCTCAATTACCCTTGGTTGTCCGTCCTCGAAGAGTTGGTACATTGCTTCCCATGAGGAACTGTCGCAATCTTTGTTGCGGGTTGTATCTAAGAATAATGGAGACGTGTATGAGTCTTCAATAGTTGATGTTTGGACAATTTCCTTTCCTTTCTTTGACATTCCAGTTATCTTCACTCTGTTAGGTGATTTCCTGAATTCAAGTGAACCGAGTAAACTCAGATTTAAAATGAATGGAAAGAAGGATAGATCTAAAACAATATAATAAAAAATCTGGCGCTCTATTATTCAAAACACACTCGAAGTAGATATCAATATTTCGAAGCTTACTCCCATTAAATGTCGTTAATAACCCACAATTCTTTGTATCAAATCTCTTACACACCTTTACGTGATATGTCTAATCTATCCATTTAAGACGTTAGATCTTCTATCCGGTTGGTTAGATATGAATCATTTCGTGTACTTGAATAATAAGTATCAATATCGCATATCACAACTCTAAACCGTTACCATTAATTATGTTTTTCGTCACCAATGAATTTCGCGAAATGCGATCTGCGCAAATCACAGATCACTATTTTCATGCGGTAATAAAACTTTACATTTGATTATTTGCTACGGAATGCAAAGTGCGCTAGGAAATCATGCTAATGCGTTTTATCAAATCTTTGGAGTTTTATAAGTGTTGCTTTTATTGATTCGTCGAGTCCAATCCATCGCAATCTTTACCAAATTACCATAAATTGATTGTTGTCATGGAACATTATGAGTGTTGAGATAGTTTTTATTAAAGAAAAGTCAAGTTAGATGAAGGGATACTATAATATATAATAAGTAAATGAAAATAATTTACTCTCCTAATTGATTTAAAAATAAACAATGCACACTAATTATTGTTTCAACACATGACGCATATAATTTTTGGATCTTAATTTCTCATTATACAAATTTTGAATAATATAATATTCGCTGACCATTGATTTAACAATATAATATTCATTGACCATTGAGTTAACTTATAAAGCATAATTTTCGGGATCTTAATATCTTATTATACAAATAGTAAATAATATAATAACCCACACTAATGATTGATTTGACATACGATGCATAAGTTTTTATGATATTCAAAGGATAAAAGAAAATAGCACACAACCAACCAATACCAAGGGGAGACTTAGGTCACCCGCAACAGCTTTCACTTCGTCAAACGTTTTAATGGAGAGGGTTAAATTTAACCACATGTAAAGTGGAAATCTTATGGCGGCCATTTGCTTGTCATGTTTTTTTTTTTTTTTTTTCATTTGAAAATAGGTTATTGGTTTGATGTTGGTTATATTTTTATTTAATTATGTTTTGAGAAATAGGTTATTGCTCCAATGTTTTACTCGCGTTAGATAAGGGTCAATTCCACTACCTTGATTTCCATGAGCATTCCAGAGGAACTTATATTTATTATTTTATTAAATTTATTTATTATTTTATATATAAAATTGGAGCATATTTTAAATTAGAGAAATACAACACATGAAAATATAATTGATTTATTTATTTAAACTATAAAATAATATAATGTACAAGTTAACCTCTTTATTATTAAAAGTTCATTTATAAAAAAACTTGAATTATTAAACAATTATGATTTAAAAAAATGTAATTATAAAAATTAAATTGTTTATTTCTTACACAAAAATTTTAATGTTAAAATGAAAAAACATAATTGCTAAATTTTATAAAGATTAATTGTGTGATCTAAAATATGTTTGATTATTTCTAATTGTTTATTTTTAACACAATAATTTTATTGTTAAAATGAATATCCTCGAGATTGGATGAATAATTTGTAGATATAAATAAAAGGAAATATGAATAGTTATAATATGAACCTACTTTGGAAGATGAAACTTAAGGATCACTCTTGTATGTTATATAAGTCTATTCTCATTTATGAAATATCTATTCAATTTTGAGAGTTATTCATTGGCCTGGCATGCCGAGCATTCCTAACCCCAAGTGTTTCTCTAGTCTTATGATCATGGTTTGCCCTGGTCTTTTATTCACACTAGATTTTTAGAAATAGTCCATTGCCATGCTCATACTGTTACGTGCTCAGAACTCTTATGCTTTGCAAATTTGTCTCTTCATCCTCCACTCGTATATTTTCTCTTCTTGACTGTTTCTTTTATTTGTGATCCCTCCATGCGTGCATGCTTAAGAAACCCTAGCTCTGCTTTCAGTCTACCTTTTATCTTGGTCTCTTCCATCCTACTCGGTCCTCATTGCTTTGTTTTCACCACTTTTTTGTGGCTCTATGTGCCATCCCTCTACGATTTTGGTAGTGTAATGAGTCTATTGTGAACACTATCTCACTTAGGCAAGCAAGTCATACCCACGACATGCCCAAGACTAATTGGGAAACATTCTCGTGTGGAGGCTTTTAGTTAGATTTGAATCGTTGACCAAACTGTGGAAAGCACCCATGCTTGTATGATTAGTTTGCTAGGAGTAAAAAATTTCCATATTAATAGACAGTTGAGTTCATAAACATAATTGTTGTATGTGTTTCATAGATGTGATATTGTGGTTAGAACCTTCGTTTTGAAGAACATATTATTTTGGTTAGGACCTTTGTTTTGAAGAACATATTACAGAGGACTTGTAGTAAAGATAGTAGAACCTCATAATTTTTTATCAATAATGACATTAGTTTAAGAAAAACTAGGTCTCCTTGAATACATATATATTATTTCCGATATAGATTTTATTATTGCAGAGATTTTGATTATTTGACCTTAGCTCATGACTTTGTTTAAGATGCATTCTCTCTGTTATAAATAGTGCAAGGGTGAATCATTATTTCGTGATGAATCAACTTTTATCTCATTTTTATTCTTCTTTACATATCATTAACTATACTAGTGATTAATCAACAAAATACACAAATCACAAGCATCATAAATACATTAAAATTATCAATCATGATCCATGAGTAGTAACCTAACAAGTAAACATCAACAAACACATGAGAACACCATCAAGCATACATAGACACCGAATATTAGGTGAAAAATACAATTAGTAAAAACCATCATTGATGTTGTCTTTGTTTTCTTCTTATTAATACTAAAAATATTATTTTACAATATACATTGGCTACTAATAGTGCACAAACTCATACCTATTGGAGGCCACCATCTTCAATTATTTTTGCAAACACCACTGGAAGAAGCCACCACCCTTTGTGAAATTCGCTGGCCACCACCAGAAGGAAGTTACTACTCCCTAAGTAGGTTTGATATGATGGAAATTGACAACCACCCATGGTATTTACCCATGATATCCACCCATGGTAATTACCCATAGTACCGTATCTCAAAAGGGTATAAAATTTGGGCCTTATTTTGTAAAAAGATAGATTTGTCCACACAATGTAGTTGTAACCATTTCTTTGATTTAATAAAGGGTTTCTTCTTTTGATTATTGTGTGTTTTATTTTCTCTTTGGAGACAATAAAATATCTTTGATCTTGGCCCTCCATGATCAAGATTAGTGGTGTGAGAGCGGGTTATGACTCCATGGCGATCAAGATTATAAGGGACTGTAGTGAATTTTCTCACATTTGTTCAAAATATTTTGTTTTACAAATTTGGCACCAATCAGTCGACCTATATTTTCGACCCATTTGCGAAACCTATGGCCCCTTATGTGGCCAAAAATATGAATTGATACCCATGGGATACATCTTACCTTCCAATCCAACAAGAGACACAATGTTAAAATACTTTTCTCTCTCTACGTGTAGATTTTGAATCTTGTGAAGTACATTAGTGGAATAAAACCTATGCCCTAAGGCCTTTATGACAGGAATTGATACTGACCTCCAAACCCTCATCTGTGAATGCCATTAAAGTTGATATCGAAGAAAATGAGATGATTAGCAAGGCTACAGTTATAAACATCTCTAAGATTTTGCAACCAAATCTCTTGGCTAAAATGACGACCATTGTTTTTGACATTGGTTTTTTCTGACATTGTACAAACCAGATACATTCTACAATCCCTAGGAGATTGGTCAGATCACAATACTATCAAATTTTCTAGTTCCCCTTCCAACTTGATAATTTGGGCAGAGGTGAAATAAGATTATATCCTCCATCAATTGGTTCATGGTAGTCAGAGAAACATACATAATGATTCAGCGTGAGCGAGTGTGGTGTAGGTCATGGGCATATGAAATTTTAAGAAAATGGTGTTGGCCTTTGAGCATCGCCTCCACACCAATCTAGAGGCCCACATGAAATACTCAAAACACCCAAGTTTTCCGACTTGGAGCTAGAGCTCCATGAGGATATGGTGCACCTAAAGGCCTTATAAATGTCACTTTATCTCTACCTAGAGCTTGTGTACCTCAACACCATCCCCTCCATTATGGTTCTCCTTATTCATGAGAACACCGATATAGATGTGGACATGATTGGCTTAATTTGGGACTTGACGGATAAGGATGTTTTGGAAGACTCCAATGAGGGGATTTAGATGTGTGTGGAAACCTTAGTGGAGAAAAACACCCTGGAGCTCCTTATCCTAATGAGTCAATTGTGCTCTACAACATACTGGCCATAATTGAAAAGATGATTGAGGATCACCCCATGGTGTCAAAAGATAAAGCTTTGTAAGTGGTTGTTAACGAGAATCGAACCTTGCAGGTTCGAAAACAACAAGCATTATGCCATAAATATTTGGCCATATCTAGGCTCATGTGTTACCTCTAGTGGCTTCTAACCCTAATTAAATAGATAATTTGAAGTACTAGTAGTCTCTGGTGCAACTCTTGTAACCACTATATATTTCAAATAACTCTTTGTTGGAAATCATCATAAAATATTGCCTATAGCAGATGCGTAGTGATCTTGTCTGGTGAATTGTAGGTCTTGCTCTATATTTCAAAGAACTCGTTGTTGGAAATCATCATAAAATATTGCCTATAATAGATGCGTAGTGATCTTGTACGGTGAATTGTAGGTCCTACCATATTTGTGGCTCTTTCAATCCCCACATATCCTCCTCTTTATCATACACGTTTTGTTACTTCAAAGAACGTGATGCCCTATCTCCCATAGTATCCTGCAGTATTGAGCCTAAAATGGCCTACAAATAAACTGAAGGCTACTTGGAAGACACATTCATCACATGCCATTATACCCATGAAACGATTACATTGAGATCAATGTATAAGAAGAAAAGGAAAATTCCCTACTTCTTTCCAGTTTGACCATTTTACGAGGATTTCACACGGATTGCTTGCTCCATAAAGTCCATTATTAGTGACATCACAGAAGTCTGAGTAGCCTCACTAGAAGGAAAATACCTTCTAGCAGAGGTTATGACGAAGGTTTTTAGTGTTATAAAATTGGAAAAATTTGTCAAAAAAACATCCTCTAAAACATCAGTTTGTGGGAACAAATGCTTTAGCAGAGATTATAACGGAAATTCATCACAACTAAAAATATCTGGGTAGCTGGAGGTTTTAGCGAATGTTTTTTTTGTGTGCACTTTATGGACTAAGATACACAATTCTCTACTTATATACACGCATGACACTTCATACATAATTAAACCACTAAGACATTTAAATGAAAGAGTAACATAACCTAAAGTGTATAGAACCCATATGCTTATAACAAAAAAATCATGGTGTGTTCCAAATAAAGAGCACCAAATGATCTGATATGGGTGGCTGACTTGTTTTTCTATGCAAGCACCTCCCACTCAATTAAAAAAATTTAAGGATCTTGCTTATACGTGCATGTGCAGAATTGAATTCTTGATTCAGGTATATGTGTTTTAACTGGTTTAAGGATTTATGTGTGAGCAATTAAAAATTTGTTTAAGCCGATTAAAGGAATGTACAACAACCATAAATTATAGCAAATTAACCAACAACACATAACATAAAACATAATAAAGGAGTTCACCCTCAGCATTTGGGCTACGTCTCCATGAGCCTCCGTCAATGGACTTGGCTCTTTGGGATTAACATGGTCAATTTCTTTTACAAGTTGATGCTCAATTCCAATGGTTGTTTGGATTGTACCAATGTGTTTATAATACCAAAAGACCCCTGCATTGATTGCTGAATCTCTGGAGATGGACCTAGGCTCCCTTGGGCTTGACCTCTTCGGTCGGTGCCCTTGAGCTTCCCTAAGCTTATTTGTGGCACAAAATCTCCTAGAATTCCTCTTCTTCTCCTAAAACATGTTCTACTTTCTCCATCCCATATCAATCATCCAAAATAGGTTGTTCATTTGCTCAGAATGAACTCAGGCTCCCTGTTCTATGCCTCCAACACCTGGTGGCATTGGGCTCCCTGAATCTTCCCTATGGATTATTTGGCTCTAGTAGTATCCAAATGATTTTTCAAACCCCATCATTGGATTCAAAAGGTTTAATATAGTTATAAATGACTATTAGTTTCCTGAGAATGGCCTCTAGCTGCCTTGGCTATGCCTCATTCTCCTGGTGGCTCCTGGTGGCCTTGGTGGCCCTTGGAATTTCTTTGAAGCAAAATAATGCTAAGAAGTCCTCAGCTAGCTCTGAAAACCTCCCCAATGGTTCTATAATGCTCAAATTAGTCAAGAATGACTCTCCTTTCACTCAGAATGGGCGAAAAATTGAGCCTTCTACACTTTTTCCCAATATCTCCTAGGAAAGCTCCACTAAATGTGGAGAACTCCAGTTAACTGGAGTTAGATTAGGGCTGACCAAAAAATTTTGCATGCCCCTATCCACTCTACCTATTAATCCGTGCATATAAATGTTACGGTTAGGGTGGTGTCCACATGCACACCCCCATCAATTAAGTGGCTTGACCAGAACACAACGGAATACAATTATGGAGTTTAATTACATACATACGCGAAGAAACCAACAACACTCTTTATAACAAAATGCACTTAGCCTTAAACAGCTTACATACATGTGGAATGGGGTTCTCGGGTCCCACAACACGTAACCAATCACAGCGCATCGAAAATCTCTTTTCTGCAAGTTTAGCTTGGTATTGATAACGCTGAAACCATAATTTATGCGATGTGTGCTCGTGTGCAATGCCGGCACGTGGCTCCCCTCATAGCATCGCATATTTCAACTTTACCACATTGCAAACAATTTAACATATCTTGCAAACTCTTAGCTTCTAAATATTGTGATTTGTGAAATCGATTTTTCGGGTGCTGCAATCTGCGCGGTTGGTTTGTTTCTCGGTCCGACGATCCACGTTATATCTCTGCCTTCTCACTTCGCATCACAAGTTAAAAAATTTAACTTGCAAAACTCTTTAACGATAAACTCTGTTATGTGCGATGTGCTATGTTTCTCAACTATGATGATATCTCTCCTGTTGATTGGTGTCATATCCATGATCCTCACTATCGTTTTTTTCTGTGACTTTCTGTTACTGTCCGTTCCACCTTCAACATTCCATGACTATGCAATCCCTGATTCTATATGCAGAGTTCAAGACTCCATGGCAGCCACCAATTTAGATCCCACTCTGCTGGTCGATTCAGTTCTGAACCTATTTTCCATTTTGAACCCAATCCCGAAACTTTGAATTTTGAGAAAATCCTTAGGCCCTGATCCCAATTTAATCACTCCTTCCGACTAACGGGCTTTTGGACCCACAAAAGCTGATGATTATCTGCCTTGAGCTTCAACACTCTGTTTCTTTCAAGTTATATCAACTGACTTTTCTTGGCAATTCTCTTTGGAAATCACCCTGACATGCCTTGCACCACAACTGGTTATGTCTCTTGACCACTGATCTCTGGCTCCTGCTGACCCACTTCAGCATTGCTGGCCATTGTAAAAAAATGCATACCCTGATGTACGACTTTTCTCTCTATGTGCTTGGCAGAATGTTAGCCTTCCCACTAAGAATGAATTTCCAGTTGCAACTATCGCGTACAAGCTTTGTCTTGGAAATCCGCTTTCCAAATTAAGCTCGCAAGATAAGTGAACTCTTGCTGTAAAAAAAAACACCAGCTTGTTCTGCAATGGATGCAAAACACCTTACATCTTGTCCACTTCTTCACTGAATGGACGAAAAATTCTTGCAACATCTTGTCACAAAAACACGACCAATATTGAAAAGAAAATCTTATGCAAGAATTAAAATGAAGACCACCTCTTTTTGCTTCTTCAAAGCACTGATTGTCACCTTCCTGTAACATCACATACATGGCGATCCTCTTTCACATTGGTGTATCCATTTATCAAATCACAATCGACGAACATCCTCGACTAAAACATAAGTTGTGCAACATGTGACATCAAGAATAAGTCGACATGAAATGTGCAATACAATCGACACAAGACGATATGAAAAGTGTACAACACAATCGACACAAGACGACCAACATGTGTGTGACACAATCAACACAAGTCGATATGTAACATGATACATTGATAACACTCGTGCATGTATCTATGTACAATGAACCTATTTACAAGTTCGCCATTTACACATACAAATTCATGCATATGTACACTTTCAACTCTTCCTTTCAAGTATCAACAAGTACATAATCCCAAAACATGTGGGTGACTATAAGAGCTGAACTGAATGATATTGTTGCAACATAAGTGAGTAACATACCCATCTTTTATACCTCCACGGTGAAATTGTGCAACAAAAAGAAATGCCTTCAACTGAACAACATTCACATGCAAAATTGCATCCTACAAGTTGTGATAATCTGCTACAACTTGTCATACTTTAAACAGAAATTCAGGCATATATAAGGCTGAAATTTGCATCTATGTACAAAGTGAATGCATGCCTTGGTCAAGAAATCGAGCCATTTCTTGCCAACCCACTTCAATGGCGATTTTTCCTGTTGAACATCTTCTTCTTCTGAATCATCTAGAATCACATTGATGATGGAATCGCTGGTCAAATTCTCACAAGTATTTTTATCCTCTTGCTTCATGTGCTTGGGATGAGTGGTTGGATGCAGTGTCCACATTGGGCAATGAGATGTCCCTTTTTCTGGCAATGTGTGCAAATCTTTTGCATCTTTTGTTCAAGTCGCCTTTGCTTGAACTGTTTCCTATATGCTATCATTCTCTTCCAGCATCTCAAAACTTGATGGTTATTCAAACCACAATATGAACAAATTATTTTTTTCCCATTCATGCATGAATATTTGTCATGCTTAACATCATCATAAAAAACATGATTATAGGAAGAATTATACCTTGAATTTTGCTTTGAATGTTCATGTTAGGTCCTTATATTACTAGTATAGTCCCTTATTGTTGTTAGTGTAACCCCCTTATTGTTGTTGTTGTACCCCTGTAACCCCCATATAGTTACAGTTCTCTTACATTATTATTATAGGTCGGCTAGGATTACATTGTGGCCCCATGGACTCCTATATATAGAGAGGAGGTTTTGTCATTTGTATCATCCAAGAATTGTTCATTTATGTAATTTATTGGAGGTTTCCCCCTCGAAGTGGCTGATTTCTAAGGCGTTGATCTCTCTTTTCTTCTATTTTTGGAGTTGGTTTCATAACATTTGGTATCAGAGCTTTGGATTCTAGGGTTTCGTTGCTTCAAACAGGTTATCATGGAATTTTCGGTATAATTTTTTTTCTATGAAGGTTTAGAAGCTGAAATTGTTAGAGTATGAAGCCAAAATCCTGAAGAACATCGTCGCAAAATTTCAGAGCTTGGTTCGTAATATTTTTGGAGATATTATTTGTGGAAGTTAGGGCTTTTTGCAGGCTCCTCAATTTAACCTAAACAGGTAATCGTAGAATTTTCGCTATAAATTTGTTTCTACAAGGGTTCAAAAGCTAAAATTTTCACAGAGCGAAGCTGAAAGCCTGAGGAACCTCCTGTCAAATTTAAGATATTGGTTCACAATACGTTTGGAGATATGATCTATGGAAGTTAGGATTGTTTCAGGCTCCCAAATTTCATCTCAAAGAGGTGACCATTGTAAAAACATCATAACTCACTCTTTGAGCATCAGATTGGGATTCTATAAAAAGTGGTCATAATTACACAGAATTTAGTTTTCACTATATCAATTTCAGAGCCAAAGGAGGAAACAGTGACACGTAGCAAGTTGTACGGGTTCACTCTACTGAACCAGTCCATAATTAGGTCATCGTAGGATATTGGGCATAACTTTGTCTTCAAGAATCCAAATCAGGTCAGACTTGTGGCATTCGAAATAAGATTCATAGGGCTACTGCAGGGCCGAATTTCAGATATTGAAGATCTGAATTCACATAGATAATTTAGTTTCAATATCGAGCTCCTCAAAATCAAGAAAAAGGTGTGTATTGTTTTTCAAATTGCATAAGTCTTGTTTGAAAAATCAGTTCTAGGTGATTCCAAAGGCCTATTGAGCATAGATATCAGTATTGGGTTCTAAAATTCCTCCTAAAAATAATTCAACACCCATTAAGCCTTCAGAAGACTCTACTATGACTCATGAAGATGAAGAAATGCAACATGAGATATCAAAATTCCAAGAGCAAGCACACCAAATTCCGCTATCGCAAAGAGCAACAAAAAATGAAATATAAGTTTTGAAGAAAGGTATGGAAACTAAGATGGATGGTTTGAAGAAAGGCGTGGAAGCTAAGATACATGGTTTGAAAGCTAAGATGGATGGCATGGAAGTTGGCATGGAAGCTAAGATGGATGACATGGAAGCTAAGATCGATGAAAAAATGGAAAACATGAAGAATGATCTAAAAGTAGACATCAAAGGTTTGGAAAAGTTGATACAAGAAATGTTTCCAAATGGCGAAAATATAGTAGAGGAAACTCATGATGAGAAAAAAATAAATGTTAATCGTGATTTCGTAAACTCTAATGTTGGATTAAAGAACCACCATATTCCAAAGATGGATATGAGGAAATTTGATGGCAAGGATCCCATAACATGGATACTACAGATGGAGCAATATTTTGATCTCAATAATGTGGAAAACATACAAAAGGTACGCATTGCAACTTTACATTTAGAATGAAGTACATTTGTATGGTATCGATGGCTTTTCTCTCGTAAAAAAATTGTCACTTGGTCAATTTTTATGGAGGATATGATAGCACATTATGAGGATACAAAGAGCAACACCTTCTTTAGCCAATTGATAAATCTCAAACAAAAGGGCTCAATGGCGGAGCACATTGAGGACTTCCAAAAATTGAATATAAGGGTAACTGATATTCCAAAAGGAACATAGGATTGATGTCTTCATAGGGACTTTAAAGGATAACATCCAACATGAAGTTTGTGTTTGGGAACTGAGTTCATTAGAGAAGGCATTCAGGTTGGAAAGAAAAATTGAATGTAAAATTTTGGCAACAAGGAAGCATACCACTCACATCTATAAAGATGGAAGTGTTGCTAGTCATAGACTTCCACAACCTACAAGGTTGACACCACAACAATTGGAAGAAAAAAGAGCAAAAGGGATTTTCTACAGTTGTGATAGAAAATACACTAAAGGTCATAAGTGTGCTGAAAAGTAATTATTTTACATAGATTGTGAAGAGGAGGAAGAAAATGAACAAGAAACTTCAAAAGAAGAGGATATACACCAGGAAGCAACCCTAGAAGAATAATAAATGAGTCCGACCATATCATGTAATGCATTGGCAGGAATTACCACTCCTAAAACTCTCAAGATAGAAGGACATATCAAGAAGAAAAACGTAATAATGTTGATTGATTTGGGTCGTACCCATAATTTTATTCATTGTAAGGTAGCCAAGGAATTGAATTGTTTCCTATACCCAGCACCAGAATGTCAAGTGATGGTTGCAAATGGAGGAACTATAAATTTCTCTAGAAAATGCCATAATATCAAGCTATCCATGGGGGAATATGTATTGAATAGGCCAATGTTTTCCATCCCAATGGGAGGTGCTGACATTGTACTAGGAGTACAATGGTTACAATATTTGGGGATCGTAGCTTTTAATTTTCAAGAATTTTTTTTGGAAGGAAAGGAAATCGAATTATGGGGTATCACAGGGAAGCCAAGAAAGATAATAAGCTCTAATGTCATGACAAAGATTCTGAAGAAAGAACAACAAGGCGCAATTGCACAATTATGCTCACTAGAAGTTCCAACATCAAAATCATCTATTTCTCCAGATCTCCAAAAATTCTTGGAAAATCATTCCAAGGTGTTTGATACTCCAAAAGAGCTCCCACATATTCGTGATCATGATCATACTATTCATTTGATTCCAGGAAGTGTTCCTCCAAACATCTGGCCTTACAGATATCCTTATGTCCAAAAGAGTGAAATTGAACGTATGATTACAGAAATGTTAAAGGTTGTAATAATTAAACCGAGTCAAAGTTATTTCTATGCTCCAATAGTATTGGTACACAAGAAGGATGGATTATGGCGCATGTGTCGAGATTATAGGGAGCTCAATAAGCTCACTATTAAAGAAAATTTTTCCATTCATGTGATTGATGAATTATTGGATGAATTACATGGAGCAATTTTTTTTACCAAGTTGGATCTTCGTTTAGGATATCATAAAATTAGAATGAAGACTAAAGATATTCCGAAAACAACATTTCGAACTCATGAGGGTCATTATGAATTTTTGGTCATGCCTTTTGGCCTTACCAATGCACCTTCTACATTTCAAGGGTTGATGAATTCCATTTTCAAACCATTCCTTAGAAAAAAATTTCTAGTATTTTTTGATGATATACTAATCTACAGCAGGTCTTGGAAGGATCATGTTCATCATGTTGACAGGGTGCTCAAACTATTGGAGGAGAAACAATTATATGAAAAAACATGCAAATGTTTCTTTGGAGTACAAGAGGTGGAAAATTTGGGTCATATTGTATCTCATGAGGGTGTTAAGGTAGACCCTAACAAAATTAAAGCCATTAAGGAATGGAAAGTCCCCACAACCATAAAGCAGTTGCACGGATTTCTCGGGTTAATAGGGTATTATTGCAAGTTTGTTAATAATTATGGGAGAATAGTAGCACCTCTAACAACATTATTGAAGAAAGATGCATTTTCATGGACTCCTCAAGAAACTAAGTCCTTTGAACATCTTAAAGAGGCAATGTGCCTAGCACCAGTCTTAGCTATGCCAGACTTCACAAAAACCTTTATTGTGGAATGTGACGCCTCAGGAAATGGAATTGGTGCTATTTTAATGCAAGAAGGAAGACCCATTTCTTTTGAAAGTCGTTCAATCAAAGGAAAGTATTTACAAAAGGCTATTTATGAGAAGGAAATGTTGGCAATACTACATGCACTAAAGAAATGGAGACCTTAGCTAATGGGAAGACACTTCAAGGTAAAATCTGATCATGATAGTCTTAAACAATTTTTGGAACAAAGACTATCTTCAGAAGAGCAACAAAAATGGGTCACAAAGATGTTGGGTTATGACTTTGAAATCATCTACAAAAAAGGGAAGCTATATGTTGTTGCAGATTCACTCTCAAGAAAGGATGAAGAGATGGAAGCATTGATTTGTGCCATTTCTATTATCCAACCAGATTGGATAACCAAAGCAAGGGATGAATGGAAGAAGGACAAAGAAGTTTGGACACTCATTCAAAAGTTGCAGCAAGATCCTAGTACATCTGATACATTTATTTGGAAAAATGATTACTTTTTTTTTAACATAAACGGTTATGGAATATTATTGAAGGCTTGGCCTAAATGCCAAAATTCTGATTACATAATGTAGAACCATAGCCCATAGAACCTCACCACTCAGGATGATTATGAATTTAATGCTTATCCTCCATCTCTTAACGGATGCTACTATGGAATCAATTTCAGAGATCTTTCCAATTTTATGAATACAAACAAACTGACTTAGAAGAAGACAATAAAACATGGTAGCAAGCTAGTTTAAGGAATAGGATCCCATGATTCTTCTCCATCCTTCATCATGGCCCCAACAGAAAGAAGGGCAACTTTATTGGCTTCAAGGTCCGCATCCTTGTTGTTTATTCTCAACACATGGAATAAATTCAAGTTCTGGAAAGAGTTTTCCAAATCTTTGATTCTAGCAATCAGCCTTGCCAGTCTTAAGTCCGAAGGAGGAGATTTTGACACCATAGCATTTATGATGATCTGGGAGTCACCTAAAACATTTGCTTCACTGATATTTAAGGCTTTGAGAAACTTGAGGCCTTGAAAGAGAGCTGGAGCCTCAGCTTGGAAGTTAGTTGAGTGGTCCAAATCCCAGGCAAAGGAGTGAGCCTTTTTTCCATTTGAGTTCAAAATGACACCACCTGCACCAGCCTTTCCTAGATTGCCCTTAGTTGCCCCATAAAAGAAAGGGAAATGTCTTGATTGATTTATAATCTAGTCTTGGAAATATTTTTCTGTTTCTCTTAGTTTCCAAGCTTTGGGAAAAGAGGCATTACTTACAACTTTTTGAAAACACAGATCAAGGAAAGATCCCCAGTCTATATCTTGTTGACAAAGGCTAGAGTCATCTTTTCGGTCAATCAGGCACTCTTTCAATTGGAATTTTATCTTGACTTCTATTGCTTTGGGGTTCTACTCAATATTTCTGAAGATCCTTTTATTCCTCTTGAGCCAAATCTGCCAGCAAATTATTTTAGGAAGAGAGGACCATGCGGCTTTGATTACCTTATTTTTTGGAGAGGGTCCCGAATACCTGTTCGACCAATTTGAGAATAGCTCAAGAATGGAGCTTGGGAGAACGAAATTGGGATTCAGTTTGCATAGTAAGTCAAACCAGATTTGCAAAGAGAATCTGCATTCCAGCATCAGATGGATCACGCTTTCCGATTTCTCTTTGCACAGTGAGCACCTTGAGGGTCCATGATACCCTCTCTTCTATAAATTATCACGTGTCAAGATTTTGTTGTGGCATAAAAGTCAACCGAAGTTGTCGATTTGGGCCACGAGGGACAGCTCCAAATCCCTTTCCACGGCTTCGGGTTTTTTGGGATGTGAGGTCTCTCCCTCAACTTGGCGTAACCCAATGCAACAGAATACCCCCCAGCCTTCATGCCCCATCCTCTCGTGTCTTTTTTACGAGCTAGGGAGGGCGCCTTATCATGTATATTTCTCAGCAATGAGCTCCATTCCTGCTGTAATTCACATGGCATGTTGATGTTCTTCCAACCTGCCCAGAGCGGACCATTCCAACCTAAAATATCCTAGAGGGATTTAATTTCGGCATCCTCCATCCAGCTACACAGTGCGCAAAGGGAGTTTCTATCCTCCAATGGATCTTCATTCATGATTCTGTCAGTCCAAATGTTTATTTTTTTTCCATTTTCGGGGATCCAGAATGAGTGCGTTGTGATTAATGGAGAAGCTTTGGTAAAGAGTTTAAGAAAGGGCGAGTTGGGCTGATGAAATGGACTGTCCAAGAAACAAGTGCGTTTGCCACTGAAATATTTTTTCTAGAGTGCCAGTTGAGCCCAGCCTGGCTTGGGCACAATAATTTTCTAGATTATTTTTGCCCACATAGCAATATTTTGATAACTGAGGTTCTTGATGTTCAATCCCCCTTCCAATAGAGGTTTGGAAATATTTTACCAGTTAACTAGAGGCAGTTTTTTTCACTCTGTTTGCCTCCCTTCCAGAAGAAACGCTAAATACACTCCTCCATCTTTCTAATAATGCCCACCGAAGCAAGAAGAATAGAGAAGTGAAATAAAGGGAGACTGATTAGCATAGATTTTATAAGGACATATTTGCTAGCAATTTTGAGCTAGGAATAACCCCAGGCTTGGAGTTTGGTCTTGAATTTATCAATTTGTGGAAGCCAATCTTTACTGAGAGCTCTTTTTAGGAAAAAAAGAAGGCCTAGGTATTTAAAGGAGGACCAAGAAGAGGAAGCAACGAAGCCCAAAAATCTAGCTATAGAGGAAAGAAAACTGGGCGGAGTGTTCTAACTATATATGTGACATTTGCCCTTGTTTAATATGCTGCCAGAGGCCTCACAAAAGTCATCCAACACTTCTTTGAACCTGGAGGCTGAGGATACATTAGCAGCCCCCAATAACAAGGTATCATCCACAAAGAGGGCATGATTGATATGATTAATCCCTCTTGCTATACAAAGCCCATTGATTTCATGGTCTTGGAGCTTGTTGTCTAAGAGAAAACTGAGAACCGAGGCTTGAAGGACAAAGAGTAGAGGAGAGAGGGGGCACCCCTGCCTAAGGCCTCTTGTGGCTTTAAAGAAGTTAGCAGCTCTACCATTCACCAAGGCAGCAATCCAGGGCTTTGAGATGCAAGTCTAGATCCAATTTATAAAGCTCACACCAAATCCAAGCTTGCTCAAGACATTTAACAGAAAACTATGCCTTACTCGATCAAATGCATTTGCTAAATCAAGTTTGACAACCATACCTTTTTCATTGCGATGCAAGCTTGAGCGGATTGCCTCTTGGACTAAAGTGAAGTTGTCCACAATCTGCCTGCCATGGATGAAGCCTCCTTGATTCTCTGGAATAAATTTGGGGAGAATGAGCTTCAATCTATTTGCAATCACTTTGGTAATTATCTTGTAACCAATATTACACAAGGAGATCGAATGAAATCTGTTAAAATTGCTGGCTCCTTTCTCCTTAGGAATGAGGGAAAGAAACGCAGAGTTGGTGTTGCCCCCGATTTTCTGGCATTCTTTGGATTTTTGGACCATTTTGAAGAGATATTTTTCCACTACCAGCCAACAGGTTTGGAGAAACTTGGCTGAAAATCCGTCCGGACTAGGGGCCTTGTTGGGATCCATAGTGAAGAGGGCATCTTTAACTTCATTCTTGCTGACTTTGGATTTTAGGAGAAGATTCTTGCTGGTTGAAATCGAGTGAGGAACAACATCAAGTAGATCTATATGGTGATCCGGATCCATGTCCTCGCTATACAAGCTTTTGAAATGAGAAAAGGCTTCTTTCTTGATATTCAGAAAATCCTTGTGGGTGACATTCTCTTCCTTGATCTTAGAGATGGAGTTGAAGCATTTCCTAGCCTGAGCTTGTTTATGAAAGAAGGAAGAGTTCCTATCCCTTGCTTTGAGCCAAAGGCTACGAGAATTTAGTCTCCAGTATTCTTCTTTAGCTAAATAGGTCTTATGGAAACATTGCTGAATATGGGCCTCTTTATCTAAAATTTCATTGGTAATTGTAGCGTCCTCCACTTGGAGATGGTGGGAGTCTAGAGTGCTTTGAATTTTTTTTTATTTCTATTGCCGGATTGGGCAGCATTTTGGCCCAGCGTTTTAGGGCAGCTTTCACTCTTCTGAGTTTTTCCTCCCAGACAAAAAAGGGGAAGCCTTTAACAGGCAGCCTCCAACAATCCTTGACTAGTTGCATGAAATTAGGCTCCTTGACCCAGAGGGGACTAAATCTGAAGGGAATAGGGCCCAGGTCAAGATGGGCATGAAGATCAGGCTTGATAGGCTTGTGATCCGAAATGCTGTAGGAGAGGATATGCAGTCTAGGTTCTAATCCTAGCAAAAGGAGGGAGCTTTGAATGAAAAACTTGTCCAGTCTAGCGGCAATATGGCCTCGACCTATTCGTTTGTTAGACCAAGTGTACTTACCAGAGATTGGCTTGATGTCCAGCAAGTTCGAGTCCTACATTAGATCCTCCGCCCATTCCCTTTTCGGGTCTCGAACAACGCTGCCTCCTCTCTTATCTGACGAGAGAAGAGTAAGATTGAGATCACCGGATATGATGATATTTTCCAGGTTTGCTAGATCTGCTTGGTTTCTTATAGAGTACCAGCAGTCCTTTTTTCCCTGCATTGACTGGGACATACACATTGAAGAGACAGAAAACCTATTTTGACTCCAGGTGCTGCATTTGTAATAGCAGCCAATTATTATTCCGAGCCTCAGAGATAACTGAAAACTTGTTAGCATTCCATAGGGTGCCCAATCCTCCCAAGGCCCCACAGGAGGAGATTGCTCTTGCTTCACTTCTATTCCAAAGTTTCTTACTTGCTTGCAGGAAGACTGTATCTTCCAGTTTGGTCTCCTGGATGAGAAGTATGTCAGGGACTTCTATCCTTATTAAGCCTCTAATAGCTTCTTCCTTGACTTTGCTCCCCATACCTCTACAGTTCGAGGAGATGATCTTCATTATTTGTGTTTTTGGTGGGCTCCCTTGGAGCCTTGGGGCTGATTTCTCGCCATCTTTGGTTTTGAAGCTAACAACTTCTTAAGAGTTGGCTGGCTACCCTGAAGCTTTTCTTTATATGTTTCCTGCTCTCTTTTTTCCCTATCGGTCTTGTGGCCTCTTGTGGATCTCCTTACCGAGGCTTGAGACTCTCCTATTTCTCCTTCCTCCTCTGAATATTCCGATTCTTGATCTTCTTCTTCGACTTCTAAGGGGTTGCCTTTGGAGCTTTCAACAACGCTTGCTCCCTTGAGAAAAGAGGAGTGAGTGCCTTTGTTTGGAGAGACTGGTTTTTGGATCTTGACCTCCTGAGACTCCTCCATTTGCTGGATTAGAGGGTCAAATTTGTTTTCTTGTCCCCTTTTGGGAGGGGGCTTCTGATTGGTGGCTTGAAGAGGGCCTTTGCCATTGGGGCATCAAGGCTTTTGAGCTTTGTGAGAAGTATTTGAGTGCTTGACTTGGTTCCAGCCTCCTCATTCCCTTTCTCTGTCTCAGAATTGGTCGGGCATCCTTTAGCAAAGTGGCTGTAGACTTGACATTTCCAGCATTTCAAGGGAAGTTGTTCGTAATCAAGTTTTTGCACATGAGACCACCTTCCAACATTGATTTTGATGGCCTCAGGGAGGCCCACCTCTAGATCTACTTCTACGCAGATCCTGGCACAGTCATATTGATCTTTTTTGCTTTCCCGATCTATGAATTTCCCAAGGGCATTGCCGATGTGCTTCAAGGAATCCCAATTCCAGCAGTGAACTGGGAGGTTAGGGAGCCGAACCCACACCGGGACCGCTGTGGGAATGTCGACGACGGGATTGAAATTAGGCGTTTATTTATTAAGATACAGGCCCTGAGGGCCCATGAAATAGGGCCCATTTTGGAAAATTAGATCCTTGTCATATTTTGAAGAGAATTCAAAGAGGAAGAACCCTCGCCCAAGGAAGTAAGAGGTAATGCTATGCTTGATCAGGGGAGCCTAGTTCTTGTTAACCCAGTTCTCAGTAGATTTTGGAGAAGGCCAGAGCCCAGTGAACTGGCCCACGAGAGTTCAATCAGCCAAAGACAGAGCTAATTGAATGGGGTCTCTGGGGGCAGAGAAATTTCCGGTATATCATCTAGTTCCTTCACGAATTTGGCTGCTTCATTCTTTTTCTTCCGAGGCAAACCGGCCAAAAGCAGGTTGAAGGAGTCCATGGTAGAAAATTTAGGAGGGGGTGGAGGAGACTCCTTGGCTGAGCCCTGCGCCTCCATGAGGGCGAAGCCCTAGGCAGGTCACCGCAAGAGCGCAACCTTTCTGCGCAGGATAGCTGATCTCCTCGCGCGCGCAGAGTAGAGGAAAAAATATTTGTCCAAGATTAATCCTTACTTGATACATCCAATTTTAAAATATATAATTGTTTCAATCAAATTATTAAGATACATTTGATTTAGTTATTTTGTGAGTTTACAAGTCCATGATATTTCATAGCCTGTGATATTTGTTCTGGAAAAATTATTCCTTATGGTACAAAGATCGCTTATATATTTGCAATAACTCCCAACTGAAACAAAATATTATTTTGGAATTGCACACTTCTCCTTTAGGAGGACACTCGAGATATTTAAAAACTTACCACAGGGTGAAGAAATAATTTTTTTGGGATGGCCTTAAATCTGATATTCAAAATTTTGTGGTAGATTGTTTGTTTTGCCAAAAAAATAAAGTTGAGACAATTAAGACCCTAGGTCTTCTACAACCTTTATACATTGCAAGTCAACGTTGGGAGGAGATTTCAATGGATTTTATCACAGGTTTACCTAAGTCCGAAGGAAGGTGTGTCATCATGGTGGTTGTTGATAGACTTACCAAGTATGCACACTTTTGTGCATTATCTCATCCATTTAAAGCAAGTACAGTTGCTACTGCATTTATGGAAACAATTAAAAAGCTACGTGGAAACCCAAAGATTATTGTAAGTGACAGAGATCCCATTTTTACAAGAAATTTTTGGATGAAATTATTTTCTTGTTTGGGTACTCAACTAGCTCATAACTCATCTTATCATCCTCGATCCGATGGTCAAACAGAGATAGTGAATAAATGTTTGGAAGGATATCTTCGTTTTTTTGTATCTGATAAGCAAGAAAAATGGGTGAAGTGGTTACCTCTCTCTGAATGGTGGTATAACACTTCCTTCCATACTGCAGCAAAAATGACCCCATTTATGGAACTTTATGGATATCTTCCACCGTCCATCACATCATCTTTAAGGTAAAATTCTAGGGTTCAAGAAGTGGAGGATCACATCGAGCATCAACAATAAGTTCTCCAACTCTTAAAGGATAACCTAAATTTGGCACAAAATTGAATGAAACAACAGGCAGATCAACATCGCAGTGAGAGAAGTTTTATTGTGGGAGACTGGGTATTTTTACGGCTACAACCATACAAATAAATGTCCCTCAAGCAAGCTAAGAAGGATAATAAAATATCGCCAAAGTACTATGGTCCTTACAAGGTGTTGCAAAATATTTGTACTGTGGCATACAAATTGGAGCTTCCTACTTCTTCGTGAGTGCATCCAGTTTTCCATGTTTCATGCTTAAAAAAGGTTATAGGGGAAAAACTTCTAGTTCAAACAATATTTCTAGAACTTGATGAGGAAGGAAAAACCATATTGGAACCTGAAGAAGTCACGGAAACAAGAACTCGATAGCTATGAAATCGATCAATTTCAGAGTATTTCATCAAATGGAAGAACTTACCCACTAAAGATTCTACATGGGAGGATGAGAATTTTATACAGAAGCACCCAGAGCTACTCAAGTGTCGAGGACAACACTTTTTTGAAGGAGAGGAGCATGTTAGGTCCTTATATTACTAGTATAGTCCCTTATTGTTGTTAGTGTAACCCCTTATTTTTATTGTTGTACCCCTGTAACCCCCATATTGTTATTATTGTGCCCTTACATTATTATTGTTAGGTCGGCTAGGATTACATTATGGCCCCACTAGGATTACATTGTGGCCCCATGGACTCCTATATATAGAGAGGAGGTTTTTTCTTTTGTATCATCCAAGAATTGTTCATGTATGTAATGTATTGGAGGTTTCCCCCTTGAAGTGGCTGATTTCTAAGGCGTTGATCTCTCTTTTCTTCTATTTTTGGCGCTGGTTTCATAACATTTCATCTTTTTCACCTTCTTGAGAAGATGAACTTGAAGAGGTTCCAACTCTATTTTGAAGACCAACAACGTTGTTCATGTACTTAGAGCTATCACAAATCTCTTGCTCGCCATAAGATGCATGTCTACAAGCATATTGCTGCAACATGGGTTTCAAACAATTACATTCATCTTGATTACAAAATTTTCACGTTTGAGGTTTTGAACCTGCAACAAAAGTCCTTCTTAGAACTGTTTCAATTGCCTTCATGGCTTTAGAAATTTCTCCAAAATTTCTCCATAGACAAGACCCAAATACTTAGGCCTTCCCTCAAACATAATTGGATAAACCATGCCTTGTGCATGTTTGCCTAATCCTTTAGCTTCATAGCCCATTTTCATCATCAATTTGGACCCTATTCCTCTAGTGTGTTTTTCAAAAGAACCTACACATTTATCTTGAGAGGAAATTGAAGAAAAACTTGAATTATTTACCTCTTCTTCAATTACATGCTTGGCTAAGGCTTCTTTGGCATCATGGAGCTGAATCTCCATCTCATGCATATTTTGAAGAAGTTATTGCTTCTATTTCTTCATAGCAAGCTCTTTAAGTTTAGTGCCTTCCCTTAGATCTTCATACAACTATTGCACCATATCTTTCATGATGTGAAAGTCCTCCTTCATATCTTTATCAAAGAGTCTTGAAAAGGATGAGGATTTAGAAACATCACTTGATGAAGTTTTCATCACTATGTAAATGAATTAAATAACTTCAACAACAATTCACAATGCTTTAAAAACAATTGACAAAGCTTCAAAAACAATTTGGCTGTAGATTCAAGGTCTTCTTTGCAACTTGTATCTCTTCTTCAAGCAACCTCTTTTGCAAACAATCCCGTTTGTGATTCAAGGGTTTCCTTGAGGTCCTTTGGGTAAGGAGGATGCTTTCAACCTTCTTCCTTCTTTTCCTCTTCTGGACTTAGCTAGCAGTATCTCTCCTTCACCTCTAGAAAAATCAAACTTGCAAGAATCAATAAATTTGCAAACAGTTAAATTCTTTGCATTGTTAAACACCCTTCAAGTCAAACAAGCAAGCAAACAACCTTGTGCTCTATCAAGCAAGCAACCTAATGCTCTGATACCAACCTGATCTGATATGAGTGGCTGAATTGTTTTTCTATGCAAGCACCTCCCACTCAATTAAAAAAAATTAAGGATCTTGCTTATACATGCATGTGCGGAATTGAATTCTTGATTCAGGTGTATGTGTTTTAACTGGTTTAAGGCTTTATGTGTGAGAAATTAAAAATTTGTTTAAGCTGATTAAAATCATGTACAACAACCATAAATTCCATCAAATTAACCAAAAATACATAACAACAAACATAATAAATGAATTCACCCTCAACACTTGGGCTACGTCTCCTTGAGCCTCCGTCAATGGACTTGGCTCTTTGGGATTAAGATGGTCAATTTATTTTACAAGCTGATGCTCAAATATAATGGTTGTTTGGACTATACCAATGGGTTTAGAATACCCAAATACCCTTGGATTGATTGCTCAATCTCTGGAAATGGACCTAGGCTCCCTTGGGCTTGACCTCTTCGATCGATGTCCTTGAGCTTCTCTGTGGCACAAAATCTTTTAGAAGTCCTCTTCTGCTCCTGAAACCTATTCTACTATCTCTAACAAATATCAATCATCCAAAATAGGTTGTTCATTCACTCAGAATGAACTCATGCTCCCCATTCTATGCCTCCAAAACCTGGTGGCACTAGGCTCCCTGAAAATTCCCTGTGGCTTATTCAACTCTATAAATCTCCAAATGCTTTTTCAAACCCCATCATTAGATTTAGAAGGTTCAATATAGTCAGAAATGACTACTGGTTTCCTGAGAATGGCCTTTGGCTAGGCCTCATTCTCCTGCTAGCTCTTACTAGCCCTTGGAACTTCTCTGAAGCAAAATCATGCTCAAAAGTCCTTAGCTGGCTCTGAAAACCTCACCAATGGCTCTAGAATGCTTGAATCAGTTAATAATGACTCTTTATTCACTTAGAATGGTCAAAAAATTGAGCCTTCTACAATTTTTCCCAATATCTCCCAGGAAAACTCTACTAAATGTGGAGAACTCCAGTTAACTAGATTTAGATTAGGGCTGATCGCCAAATTTTGCGTGTCCCTATCCACTCCGCCTATTAAGCCACGAATTTAAATGTTATAGTTAGGGTGGTGGCCACATGTGTACCCCCATCCGTTAAGTGGCTTGATTGGAACACAACGAAATACAATTGCAGAGTTTAATTACATACATACTTGAAGCAACCATCAACACTCTTTATAACAGAACACACATAGCCTTAAACAACTTACATACATGCGGAACAGGGTTCTCGGGTCTTGCAACATGCAACCAATCACAACGCATCACAAATCACTTTTCATCAAATTTAACTTGGTACCGATAAAGCTAAAACCATAATTTATGCAATGTGCACTTGTGCGCAATGCCGACACGTGGCTCCCCTCATCATCACATATTTCAACTTTACCACATCGCAACCAATTCAACATATCTTGCGAACTCTTATCTTCTAAATATTTCAATTTGCGAAATTGATTTTTCGGGTGCTGCAATATTTGGCATTGGTTTGTTTGTCGATCCAACGATCCACGTTATATCTCCGTCTTCTCACTTCGCATCATAGGTTAAGAAATTTAACTTGCGAAACTCTTTAATGGTAAACTATATTCTGTACGATGTGTGATGTTTCTCAACTGCGATGAGATCTCTCCCGTTGATTAGTGTCAGATCCACGGTCCTCTCTATCACTTCGTTCTGCAGCTTTATCTTACTCACTGTTCCACCTTTAACATTCCACGTCTATGTAATCCTCGATTTTATATGTAGATTTCAAGACTCCATTATAACCACCAATTCAGATCTTACTCTGCTGGTCGATCCGGTTCTAAACCTGTTTTCCATTTGGAACCTAATCCTGTAACTTTGAATTTTGAGCAAATCCTTAGGCCCTGATCCAAATCTGATCACCAAAACTTGAAACGTATACTGCACCAGTGCTTATATGAAAAAGCTTCGATCGTTCTTTGATTAAGGAATGAGTCTGCGACATGAAAAAAAATAATTGCATTTCCTATGCTTTCTTTTAAAAACATAGCACCAAAACATATTGTTCACATAAATTCCTTGGTGTGTTTTTTATATAGAGGGCCCGATGCGGTTAATTTTAATAGTGCACCAGGAATGTAAATATTATTTTGTAGAACCGACGAGTGCTCGTTATATGAAAACACTAGTGCGTTAAGGGTTACAATGTACTGGGGAATTAATTAAAAATAATATTGGTGCTTGCATATTTGAAAGCCCCGGTGCTTTTGTGTTTCGAAAAGGCATCGGTTATGCTAAAGGATGACTTCAAAATGTTTTTTTTTTAAAGTAAAACACTAGTGTGTTTTTATCTTATGGATGCATTGATGTTTTTGTATGAGATTCTCTTTTTGGGAGACATCGACCTGTGACAGTGCAATTATTGTAATTTGTTAAATATGTTATTCATTTTGAAATCAAAATATATCTTATAACAATATTCATATAAAATAATATTTTATTAGTACATTTGTATATGATGTTTGGATTAATTTGTTATTTTAGCCAATTTCACATATTTTCATTATAATATTTAATCATCCATATATTTAATGAATGTTGTAACATTTCACAACAACATTGGATAACACAATAGAATAAATTAAATTATATTTTATTATATATCAATAAGAGACTTTTTGTCATAGAAAATGGGATTGTTATTGGTAACCCCTTTCCTTTCAATTGGGACACTATGTGCATGATTACATTAAACAAAATTTCTAATTTTCATAGACAATTATCACAAAAAATATAACAAGTTTCTTTGATATCCAAATAGATCATCATTATTCACTGGAACTTTCGTCAATACTTGAGCTACTTCCATGATTTGGGTTATTTGGAGAAATGTTTTGTTGATTGCATCGATTGTTTTCATCTTCTTGATCTTTTTCCATATCCAAACATGAAAATAAAGTGTAATGATTGTATCTACATTGGTGATAATAATGAAAATTGAAATAAATAATATACATCAATGTAAATAAAAAAACAATGTACCATAACAAGAAGTGACTCGTGAATTATACAAATTCTTTCAAAACCAAATCTCATTCCTTCTTTCAACAATTGTTCTGTTGGCATGGTTCCATACTATATTTCCTACAAGTTTTATACCCCCTAATAAATCATATATTTAATATAAAGTATTTTGATATTCTATTAATTATAAACTGAAAAAATTAAAACAACATAGATACTTACAAATTCCATAATTAATTTTGATATTCCAACATATACTCATAATCGTTATTTAACCCAATGTCAATCAATTCTTCTGATGGCTCTTCTTTGTATGTTAAAACCTATTTGAAGACATTCAAGGATTGTTGTTGTAAAACAATGTAAAATATACAAAAATGGAACATTGATTTTTTATAAGGAAAAATTAACAATTACTAAAAAACTTCGAAATCAACCATTTTTTTTCCTTGTTGTCTTGTTTTATGTGTGAATGAGTTCCATCTTGTTTTCATTTCTGCAAGAAAATTCTTGGAACTAATATTTAATGTTAGATTGTTTTCTTATATGTACAAATACAATAATGATTACATACATTTGAAACACGTTGTTTTTGAGATGGCTCCTACCATGATAAAGTTATGTTCATTTCTTTGACCATCTCCTTATACATTTTTTTAGACATTCCTATTGGCATGTTTCATATATCAACGCGTTGATCATTTGTGATTTTCATAAGTTTCGTGGAAAAATTAATAAACTATTTTAATAATGATATATGAAAACTAAATAGAACAAAACCAATATTAATAAATTAATGGTTTGTAGTAATATATACATATAATTGTAGAAAATCATTTTATACAGTTAGGAATATTACTTTTTGAATCATTTTTTTTGTTGTTCTATGTTTTTTCTATTGCATGTCTGACATGTATCATTGACCATTTCTTTGGAAATGATTCCTGTAGTTTAGATATAATTTCGTTCTTAGAATAATTGCATTGATTTTTGTATTGTACATGGGAAGTACGTTTATACATTCCTTCCATTAGATCCCTCATAGTTTTGTAAAAAAATCCCCCCCCCCCCTTGATTAACCTCCAACACCACTTCAGATGAGCTAAGAATCAATTCATCGTCATTTACATGTTCTATATTTTTTCTTTTCTTAGAATGTCATTGATCTTTTCCTTTTTTGTTGCTCCCTGTAGAGAATTAAACATATATGAATTAATAGATTGTTTGAAACATGTTATCTAATATTCTTAAGTATACTATTAATGAAAATTCAAAAAAAATAAAACTCATATTGAATAATATTTTTTCAATCCCCTGATTCATCATTCTGCAATTTTTCTATCAGTCTTTTACACTCTTATGCACTTAAATTAGACATAATATTATCAACCTTCTTCATTATTTGGATTTGCATGACATACACTGTAACAACCCTGTTCAAAAATTCATGTAAATAAAGTTAATAAAGGCAAAATAATATCCATGGTCATGGGACACATATTCCAAGATTAAAGTTGGGCAAAACATCCTAGTGGGTGTTCATTTGGTCTATTATGGTAAGGAATTTGGCAAAGGAAATGGAAAAGGCTTTGGATAGGAAAAGTGGCATTTATTGGCATTTATTTATGAAAATAATGAAACTTAGGAGAAATGAAAGTTAATGTTCACAGGTTGCATGTGTTAATTTTTCATAAATAAACATTGTTCTTTACTTTGATAATTACATTTCATATCTAACATGTTAAATATGAAATAGTGCATGGATGAACCATATTAGTTAAAAAGGCCAACCAATAAGGAATAAATAGTGCAGGGATGAACCATATTAGTTAGTTCGAAACGTCGGCCAAATCCTATTGATTTGATTAATCCTAAAAACATTTATCTATAAAAAATACAATTATCAAATTTCAAATAATACAATAATTCTTAAGAGTATTAAAAACTAATCATTTATATAATTAATAAAATAAAAACTATACAAATATCCTATTTGATGATAATGAATTTAAATTTTTTCATATTATTTAAATCACCTTTTAAATATTATAACCTTTTCTTTCCCAAAAAAATAAAAATAAATGTTGTAACCAACTATATGATAGATGTCTAACTCTATCCTTACCCGTGGGAACAACAACTCTATCTCTGCATTTTTTTTTTTAATGTTGTAACCAACTCTATGGTAGATGTCTAACTCTATCCTTATCCATGGTAACAATGACTCTATCTCTGCATGTAAACTAGCGTCTCAAACTTATGGTAACTTAAATAATCAGATGTAAAATCTATAGTTTTAAAATTTGAATTTCAAATCACTGTCTCATGCTCAAAAAATTTTAGTCACCATCAAATACTTTAAAAAAAGCCAAAACATAAGAATGTTTATGTGGAATGGCTAGGAACAAGATTTCTAAATCAGGAGGATCCCACAAATTCCTTCATCGTACATGCTATTGTCTATCCGAGGACGTCAACATTTTCTGATTCATAAAAGCATGCAAGCATCACTTACCTGGCAAGAAATCCCTTTTACTTTTCTAATAAATAAAGTAGGGATTAGAAGAGCTAAAAGAAGCTGTTAAATTTGGCCTGCATTAAAGCCATCGATTCTCTTCCATCTTCATCTCATGAGCCATTGTGTTCCCCTTAATCATGAAAGTTCGGAGCATGCATAAGGAACCCATGAAGGAGCCACCCCTCACCCTAGATCAGTTTGCAGAGTTACTCGGGCTTTTCATCAGAGTGCTAGTTTTCATTACTCTTCTGGTAGTGGATATAGTGAAGGCAAGAAAGAAGAGATCACATTGGGTTCCTGGGCATGCACTTGTCCTTACTGCTGTGACCATCCAGGTTATGAACTTGTTGAACGCAGAGAGCATTTTACTAAAAGAGGTGTTGGACAATCCTGAGTCATTGTATGGTGAGTTAGTTAAGAATAAATTGTTTATGATACATAGCAGTAGGGTAATTTTATGTGTGATACTAGCCTACTTGTTGCCAAGAGTGGCTCATCCAGGATATGAAGATTCATGGGGAAAATTAATAGCTCTGGGACCAACTATGTTCCTACACATTTTCTCTGAGTTTTTCATTGTGCATCATCATTTGGCTAAGTCTAGTGTACCTGTCATAACCTATTCCTTCTATTTCTGGTCACACACCAACGATGTTACTCAATATTTGTTCTTAGTCTCCAGTGCAATAATATCATTTACGTTAGGATGGCTTATTCTCCTCCTCAGCTCTGCAACAATAGCCAATAAAATTATCCAGGATATCATTGCTAAAAAATTTCCCATAATTATTACAACTCAAGGTTACGCTATAGAGAACCCTTTGCATGAGGCAGTACAAGTTCAGGTTCTCAAATCTTGGATGGTCTCCTGTGCATGTTATACTGAATCCATCTTTGCAAGATCAATGATAGCTACAAAAAACACATTAGAAGTCACAATATGCAGTGTGATTTCAATCGCTGGATGGATTATTCAAGGGCCAGTCATATACTTGTTTCCTGTTCCCAAATCCAGGTTCAAATTCATAAAAAATCTCATGGAAGTAGTATTCATCATTGTAGGATGGGAAATACTTGGCTGGAGATGTCTTACCTCTGTAGCATACTATGTGTTGGAGACAACCCCAATTGCCAATCTGTGGCAAAGAGGACAAAAACTTCAATTTTGATTTGAAACTAAAGGACACAGTAGTAGCAAATTTGTTTTGGTTTTGCGCTTAACCAGTGCATTCAATTTTATGTTTAATACCTCCTACAACAACGTTTTTTCTTTACATGGCCGTAGCCCTTTTTGATTTACTAAATCATGGTCTACACCACGAAACCCCGCCATAAACCCTTTGCACCAACCATTTTAAATTCCACGCCATTTCATTTTGCATTCAAACAATGCCACGTCATGTGGACCCCACTAGTCCACATCGCCCGACCGTCGACCAATCAAAGGCTTATCGCAAGCCCTCTTGTCTATGTCAGCAACCCTTTTGTGATCGTGCGATAACCATGTCCCACCACCGCCAACTGATCATCCTGTTGGCCAATGGTGCACTATCGCAAGGTATGAAGGCCTAGTCATCAGGCGCTTCGTTTGATGCGAAAACTCTTCACAAAAGCCTTCGCGTTCATTTATCGCAAGGTTTTAAGCTGACGTCACCTGATGCAAAGTTCTATGTGATAAACATATCGAAATACATTTTGTAATGTTTTGGTTTATAGTTTGTAATGTTGGCCGCAACATGATTTTCATTATGGTTTTAAGACTTAGGTTTATAAGTTTTTTTTTAATATATGTGCCACAACATACTTTCATATAATTTCAACTTAGGATAATATTTTTATATGTATTGTAAACATATTTATATATGTTTACAATACATAAGACTGATATGCTGTGTATGCCGAGAGTGTGTAGAGTGTTGAATGTGTGAGAAACAAATACACAGAGTGTGTCTACAGAGCGAATGTAGACTGTGAGCGAAACATAGTAGAGGAGCAGCGTATTTTGGAAATCCAGAACAAAAGTTATGAAGACAAAGATTGTTTTGTAACAGTTTAATTATTAATGAAATATAGATTTTTTGCTCCATCTGCAGAGTATTTTTTTCTTCTTCTCTCTCTATGTTTGAAGAGGAATTTTGTTTCCCGTGTTGTTAAGGAATTATCAGAAATTCCAACATGGTATCAGAGCTAGTCCAGGCTCTCAACAGTCGCTGAAGAAGCTGAAGGAAGAAGTAGATTGTTGAAGCATTTCTCCAGCAGAGTGAAGGTTCAGCAAGTCAGGTTTTTTCATAGTAAGATTTACTATTTGTTTAAGAGTAAGAGTTTATCTCTACAACAGTGAGAAAGTTTTATTTAAGTCCACATAGTCAAGATTTATAGTTTTGCAAGTAATAATGGTAGGAACTAGCACAAGCACGAGTATGGGAAATACTCAACTCCCATAGTTCAATGGGAAGAACTATGATTATTGGGCAATTAGAATGAGAGCCCTGTTTTTATTTCAAGATTTATGGGAGCTAGTTGAAGATGGATTTGAAGAACCAACAGATGAACAAGCATTTAATGCCTTGACACAGGCATAGAAAGATTTGTTGAAGAGTAATAGAAAGAAGGACTCAAAAGCCATCTTCTATCTCTATCAAGCAGTGCATGAAAGCATATTTCCAAGAATTGCAGCAGCAAAGAAGTCCAAGGATGCATGGGATACCCTCCAGACAACCTATCAAGGAATGGAGAAGGTAAAGACAACAAAGCTTCAATTAATGATAAGATATTTTGAAGTCATTTTCATGAAAGAGTTTGATACAATAGACTCATTCTTCACACAGTTGATTGGGTTGGTTACCCAAATGAGATCTCATGGAGAGATAGTAGAAGAAAGAAGAATAGTGGAGAAATTATTGAGGAGATTACCCTCAAGATTTGATGTGATAGTAACAACTATTGAAGAGACAAAGAATCTCTCAATGTTTACTATTGATGAGCTTCATGCATCTTTGATGACACATGAACAAAGACTGAACAGAACAACAAACTCATCTTTAGAGCATGCCTTCAAGACCCAAATGTTATTTAGAAGAGGAAGAAGTCAAGAAAGATAAAAATACAGAGGAAAAGGTAGAGGCAGAAGCCATAACAGAGGAAGAAGAAACATCCCTGCAAGTACAAGTGGAAGGGGAAACAACCAAAGTCAGAATCAAGGCCAAGGTAGCAATCAACAAGGTGGAAAAAAACAAGCACATGGACAAAGGTATGATAAATCCCAAGTCCAATGTCATTACAGTAAGAAGTACGGGCACTATTCCAATGAATGTAGGAAGAATCAGAGTGACATGGGTAATAGACCTAGTGCTAACTTTACTAAAGAAACTCAGAGTCAAGAAAATTTGTTTTTAGCATGTAATATGGCTAAAGAAAAGAATGAAGATATATGGTTTCTAGATTCAGTATGTAGCAACCATATGACTGGAAACATTTCTATGTTTTCCATGTTAGATGAAAATGTGAAGTCTCAAGTAGCATTGGGAATAGACAACAAATTCTCTGTCATGGGGAAATGCAAAGTAAGTGTTTTGACAAGGAAAGGAGAAAGGAAATCCATATCAGATGTATACTATGTACCTAGTATGAAGTGTAACCTTTTGAGCATTGGATATATGTAATATCATGGATAAACCACCAAGCAAACAATGCATTACACAAGTGAAGATGACAAGAAACATAATGTTTCCTCTCAAGATGAGAGCAGATTTGAAGAAAGGAGTTGCAATGATAGCTCTAACTCAAGAGACTTACCAAAGAGAAGAAAGAGATGAAAACTGGTTGTGGCATTTGAGATTTGGACATCTCAACTTTGGAGGTCTGAATTTACTGCACAAAAAAGGAATGGTAAAGGGATTACCATTGATTGAGAAACTAGATAGCTTATGTGAAGGCTGTATCTTGGGCAAACAACACAGATAAAGCTTTCCATCAGGAAAGAGCATAAGGGAAAAAGCACCCTTAGAAATAGTCCATCTGATTTGTGTGGACCAATGCAAACACCATCATTAGCAGACAACCACCATATGCTGACCTTTATTGATGATTACAAAAGAAAAACATGGGTATATTTCCTGAAGTTGAAGAGTGAAATATTTGAAAAGTTCTTCCACTTTAAATCTCTTGTTGAGAATCAAAGTGGGCAGCACATAAAAGTTCTCAGAACTGATAGAGGAGGAGAATATATCTCCAAATATTTTCTGTGTTTTTGCAAAGAAAATGGAATTCATAAGCAATTTACAACAAGGTATACACCACAAAAAAATGGAGTTGCTAAAAGGAAAAACAGAACCATCATGGATATGGTAAGAAGTATGCTAAAGGAAAAACATTTTCCAAATGAATATTGGGCTGAAGTTGTAGATTGTGCAACATATGTTTTGAATAGATGCCCAACAAAGAGTGTCATGAACAGAGTTTCAGAAGAAGCATGGATTAGCATAAAACAAATTTTCACCCACATGAGAGTATTTGGATGTGTGACTTATGCACATATTCCAGATTAGCTAAGGAAGAAGTTGGAAAGTAAGGGGGAGAAGTGCATATTTGTTGGTTACAGTGATGAATCAAAGGCATATAGATTGTATAACCCATCCAAAAATAATTTTATGATAAACAGAGATGTGTAGTTTATTGAGGAAGAAGCTTGGGATGGAAGCATTGAGAAAACAATGAATGTAAAAACTTGTTTGTCTCAAGATGAATATGAGGAAGAAATGGATGAAAGAAATCCCTCATTGATAACACCTCCTCCACCAAAACAAGGACAACAAGGGACACCAAAAGCTGGTATAAGGACACCCTCGAGAAGTGATGATAGTGCTTCTCCAAGCAAAACACAAGGAACAGATTTGAGTGCTTCTACAAGCACAAGTTCAACAAGTGAAAGAAGAACCATATTCAGAAGTATGAATGAAATCTATGAGCAAGAGGAAACCAATGAAGGTATGAACTCTTTATTTTCTTTGTATTGTAATATAGAAGAAACTATTCATTTTGAAGAAGCAGTAAAAGATAGGAAATGGATAGATGTTATGGATGAAGAGATTAATGCAATAGAGAAGAACAATACATGGGAATTAGTTGATCTCCCAAAAGGAAAGGAAGTGATTGGAGTAAAATGGGTTTACAAGACCAAAATAAATGCTGAAGGTAAGATTGAAAGGCATAAGGCCAGACTTGTTGTCAAAGGCTACAAGTAGCAACAAGGAAGAGACTATGAGGAAAATTTTGCACCAATTGCAAGAATGGAAACAGTAAGAGCAGTGTTGTCTATTGCAGCACAACATAAGTGGAAAATTTACCAAATGGATGTGAAATCAACATTCCTAAATGGAGTATTTATGGATAAGGTTTATTTTGAACAACCTCTGGGATATGAGAAAGAAGGCTAAGATCACAAAGTATGAAAATTGAAGAAGGCTCTGTATGGGCTGAAACAAACACCAAGAGCATGGTACAGTAGGAAAGACTCTTATCTATTGGACAATGGGTTTGAGAAATGTGAAGGAGAACCCGCACTATACATCAAATGAAAATATGGTAAGATGCTGATTGTTGTTTTATATGTCGATGATGTGATATTCACAGGTAATGATGCTTACCTCATTGAAAATTTTAAGACATTCATGAAAGAAGAATTTGAGATGACTGATATGGGATTGCTGAGATACTTCTTAGGAATAGAAGTAGAGAAAAATGAAAATAAAATATTTATTTCTTAAGCTAAATACGTAAAAGAAGTTTTGGAAAGATTTAACATGAAAGATTGCAAAGCAATAATAACTCCTACAGTGATGGGATTGAAGTTAAGCAAAGAAGACAGCAACAAGGATGTAGATCCATGTTTGTACAAAAGCATATTTGGCAGCCTTATGTATTTGACTGCAACTAGGCCAGATATTATGCATGTTGTAAGTTTAATTTCCAGATTCATGGAAAAGCCAAAAGAGACACATTGGTAAGCAGCAAAGAGAATTCTAAGGTATCTAAAAGGAACAAAGAGGTATGGTATTTTATACACCTCTTCAAAAAATTTTGATTTATTTGGATATAATGACAGTGATTGGGATGGAAGTATAGATGATAGGAAAAGCACTTCTGGATATGTTTTTCATATGGGATTAGGAGTCATCTCATGGGATTCTAAGAAACATCCAATTGTGGCTTTATCAACAACAAAGGCAGAGTATGTGGCAGCTACAGCAGCAACATGTCAAGCAATATGAATAAGAAGAATGTTAAGAGATTTGTGCCATGAACAAGTTAAAGGCACAACAATTTATTGTGATAATAGCTCATCAATAGCATTATCAAATAATTCAGTGTTTCATAAAAAAACAAAACACATTGATGCAAAGTATCACTACATCATAGAATTGGTGAACAATGGAGAAGTTGTTTTATAACATTGTAGAACAAAAGAACACTTTGCAGATATTTTGACAAAACCATTGGGGCATAAAAGTTTTAATTATCTCAGAAAATGTTTGGGAATGCAAGATAACAAGAATTGTGATTAAGGGGGAGTGTTGGAGATAACCCCAACTGCCAATCTGTGGCAAAGAGGACAAAAAATTCAATTTTGATTTGAAACTAAAGGACACAGCAGCAACAAATTTATTTTTGTTTTGCACTCAACCAGTGCATTCAATTTTATGTTTAATACCTCCTGCAGCAATGTTTTTTCTTTACATGGTCGTAGCCCTTTTCCGATTTAGTAAATCATGGTCTGCACCACGAAACACCGCCATAAAACCTTTGAGCCAACCATTTTAAATGTCGTGCCATTTCATTTCGCATTCAAACAATGCCACATCACGTGGACCCCGCCAGTCCACATCACCTAGCCGTCGACCAATCAAAGGCTTATCACAAGCCCTCTTGTCTACATCACCAGCCCTTTCGCGATCACATGATAACCATGTCCCACCACTACCAACTCATCATACCATCAGCCATTGGCGCACTATCGCAAGGTATGAAGGCCCAGTCAGCGAGCGCTTCATTCAATGCGGAAAATCTTCGTAAAAGCCTTCGCAAGGCTTTAAGCTGTCGTCACCCGGCTCAAAGTTCTATGCGATAAACATATGGAAATAAATTTTTTAATGTTTTGGTTCATAGTTTGTAATGTTGTTTGCAACATGATTTTTATTATGGTTTTAAGACTTAGGTTTATAAGTTTTTTTTTAATATATGCGCCACAACATAATTTCAACTTAGGATAATATATATATATATATATATATATATATATATATATATATATATAAGACTGATATGCTATGTATGCTGAGAGTGTGTAGAGTGGTGACTATGTGAGAAACAAATACACAGAGTGTGTCTGCAGAGCGAATGTAGACTGTGAGTGAAACAAAGTAGAGGAGCAACATATTTTGGAAATCCAGAACAACAGTTCTGAAGACAAATATTGTTTTGTAACAGTTGAATGATTAATGAAATATAAAGTTTTTTCTCCATCTATAGAGTATCTTTTTTGTTGCTCTCTCTGTGTTTAGAAGAGGAATTTTGTTTCCTTTGTTGTTAAGGAATTATCAAAAATTCCAACACTATGTAAAATGGCAAAGCTGGAATCCGGTTGAAAGATGGTATTCCTATTTCAAGGTAGAGGACTTTTGGACCAGGTACATTGTTGAGTTGCAGGAAGCAACATCCTCTAAAGTTGATGAAAATGTAAATAAAATGATTGGATCGGAAGGAATAGAAATAATTTTCTTATGGGCATTCTTAGGGGCGTTCCTACAATGTGTGTATTGGCTGCAAAATTTTATGGTTTTGACTAGTAAACTATGTTGGTTTGTAGCAGAGTTTCTGTTGGATAATAGGTGTATGCATAACATATCCTCAAAGTTTTTATCCAAGCAGGGCGAAATAGAAGACAAAGATTTTTTAGAATACGAAGCAATTTTGGAGAGCGTGGACCTTCTGTGGGGAGCACCTCAGACCGTGTTCGTAACAAATCATAATTCCATCAAGAAAGCCAAAGAACTTATGGAAGAGGGCAACAAGGATGGCAAGGAATGCGATACCCTAATTGGATTTCTGAAAAAGTATAGAAAGTCGACAAGAATGTGGGTATAAGGAGTTTCGATCTTGCAACCTCACAAAATAGAAAAGGTTTGAAGTTCTCATGGAAAGGAGATCCTGCCCCTAGGTTAAAGGTGGAAGAGCATTACATATATGCAAACAAATCCTTGTTGAAGCTAACGACGGTTTCATTGATCACTATAACTGTTCGGTTGTCACTAGTGTGTGGGAGAAATGTTTTAAAAGCATACTCTGAGGCATGTGAAATGATGGATTTGGTTGAATACTTAGATCTTGGAAGCGATAGCTTGCAGAATAAAGTTGCAAATAGTGTATTTAAAATACTATAGAAACAAAGTGCAGAGGATGCTATAGATACTACAAGCATATTTTACATGGAAGATGTGGATGCTATAATCGAGAATCTTGCAAAAGAATGTGAAGTGAAAGCTGAGGTGATTGAAGATGAAGGAGATTATATGGATTGGAAGAAGGTGGGAGCAGCGAACACCTTATACACATTATGCAAGAGTATAGATTGCACTTCGAGAGGGAATTTTAGGGAAGTAGTGAATGACATGTAGATTTCTTTAGCAGACATTATAGGTGGTTGCATAGAGAGTTTAGGGGCCACATTAATGGATAAGTGCACTAAATGGGCACAAGATTTCCAGGAAGGTAAATTGCTAAAAGCAGTTTACATAGCCACTAAGCATAGGGCTTTGATGGAAATGCTGAGGTCGTCTCCGACCTTGCACAGTGGCCCAAAAACGACAAAATCATCAACTATATAACTTGCAGTCATTGTGAAATGGATGTGCAATTAGACAGTGTAACTCCACCTAATAGTTGTTTAGTCTCATGTCTATTCTAATATTTTTGTATTTTTTATTCTGATATTTTTGTATATTTCTGACCTGTCATGATCTGTCAAGCCCCAACATTATTTCTTAAATTATCATACAATATAAACGATCTCACCTATTAAATGCCATCTCACCTATTAAATGCCAGAGCGTTAAAAATGTAACTTATAAAATGTGAAACCTATAACTGGCAAAGACACCATATTCATATTCTTTTGTTCTTTCAAAATTATAAATGTTGACATCATTTCATAATAGCAAAAGTCACGAATACTCATGATTGTCCTTCTTTACCACGAGATTTTTATAAATTTTCAACATTGTACTCATATCACTTTTACGACTCATGAAATGGTAATGTTCTTTACCACAAGATTTTTATAAAATTTCAACATTGTAGATGTGATATCGCTTTTACTACTCATGAAGTGGTAATGCTTTTTCTCAAGATTCAGTGGAATTGGGTTAATAACTTAGGCAAGTATAACCTTTATGTAACATGTTCGAAATATTATTTGTATGTGAACCAGTTTTCCAAATGGTTAAAGTTGTATTGCAGTTATATTATAATATTATATTATGCATTCCAAATGGTTAAAGATGGTTAAACTTACATTGGAGTTATATTATGATATTATAATATGCATTGCTACTTGCTTCCATAAAACAAACTTTATGCCAAAGTGGAATGTGGAATATCATTAGTATTGAAGGTAATCATTCAACGGAAATATCTTCAAGTTTTAGTATAAAATTATTTATCTTTTTTAGTGCATATAATTTTATAAAATAAAATTAATAAAATTTTCATATAATGAAATTACATTATATATGAAGTTGGATGACCAAATTTCATAAAAATAAAAATAATAAAAATAATTTTTACTTGATAGGTCTATTATTTAGATTTAGATTTTTATTTTTACATAGTTTTGATGATGAACCACACTGGTTGGTTCGAAACGCGTCGACCACGTTCCTGTGCATGTGATTATTACCGAAAGAATTTCTACTAATTTATATGATGGATCATAGAAGTTTAGATTCCAAAGATTTAGATTTATTAACTAATATTATAAATTAAATTAATTTAAATATTTTTCAAATTAATAAAATGGTAAATATTTTGTTTATTATAAAATGGTGAAAAGTTAGAAATTATTAAAAAACATTAAAATTATTAAAATATAATTTCAATAATAATTACATAAATAAAAATATAATTTCAATAATAATTATATAAATAAAAATAAAAATATATAAATATATCAATTTATCCAATATTATGTTTAATATTATGTAGGTGCGAGGGTTTTAACATTATTAAACATATTTTTTGTATTAGTGTGACATATAACTTGCTTTGAAAATGGTTAAAACGATAAAAGTTTATAGCAAAAATGAAAGTTACACACACACACACACACACACACACACACACATATATAAGAAATTCTATATCTTTCTCCAATTTGGTTAGTGACAAATTTATATAGCCCATGCAAAACTAACATAAAAAATAGTTTTATTGAGAGGTATTTAGAAAAATAGAGGTTTTAATATATTTTCAACCCAAACTACCTAGTTTTTTAACATAAATCCAATGAAACCAAGTTGGCCTACATACATACTAGAGTTGTCACTTCCACCCCCAAAAAAATTGAAATAAAAAGGATGCACAGAATTTCCAAGAATGCACATTCATTTCAAATGAGATTTAAACATTTGAAGGAAAATCCCAAAGTATTTGGTTAAATGCTCCCACCCCTAAACCTCGAATTAGGGGGGCCTAGCTCACCCACTTTGGTGTTACTAGCACAACAAACAATGGATGCATATAATTTACAAGACCTTGGGACACATATTTCTCAAAACCACCTAGTGGTACTAGCATCGGTCAGAGCCACAAACAACACCTTGAATTCATGCATCCAAGGTCACAACAACTTAATTTCACATGGAAACTTGAATCACAAATAACACCTTGAACCAACACACGATATCTCCCAAGTGTATCCTTTACCTCTTAGTGGGAATATTGTCACCATTAGGTTTTTTCTAGAAGTAGGTACAATTATGAAGAGTTGGACCAAGGTCAAGTGATGAAACTTTCTTATTGGTTCTAAAAAGTAGCTTCCATGGACCAAGACCCATCATTGAGTCTTCAAACCACCATAGATGATCTCTTAAGGATATTTTTTCTTCAAGTTGAAATATGGATAATAAAATAAGGTTTTGAGCATGAAGTATGGGTTGTGGGGCATTAGATATGGTTAAGAGAGGGGAAAACATGCATTAATACCTTGAGTAAGCTTCCACTCATCATATCCCCATGTAAAACACCTTTAACCACCACACATAATGTTTTGAGAGTATCATCTCCCTCTTGCTTAGGATATGGGCACCATTAGAGTGTTTTGAGCTCTAGTTGTAAGTATCATTGTGTAAAGCATGGCTAGTGGAATATTGGCCTTACTTTCACAATGAATTTGAATATATCCATGTTATAATGCCTTAAAAATTGTCAAGTGAGTAAACCCTATCCTTAATCCCTAAAGAAATATTTTAGGCATCTGGGCCCAATAATGTCACCTAAAAACTGGGTCTAAGGGCCTTGTATATGGTTGAATCTTAAGTCCTATAGGAAATTCCTAGACATCTAGAACCAAAAAGGACATCATAAACAATTGTATATGACCTCCTAAGGGTATACTTGGACTATAATTTCATATGGTGATGCCAGTAGGTGGTTTTGAGTAGTATTATGTGTCCCGAGGCCATGGAAATGATCTAGGGAAGAATTTCATGCCTTAGAATTGAATGAAATATTTGAGGCTTCTAGATCCATGGAAAATGCCTCAAAGAAGCACACATAAATTATGGATGATATCATTGGCCTATAACAAAGAATGTTAGTATCTTCAAAAGGTCTTGAGTATTAAATATGACCCTCAGGGCCTTGATATGGTTGATGGGGAAAACATAAGTCTTAGTTTAAGTGTTAGACATCTAATCCTCGACATTGGATGAATAATTTGTACATATAAATAAAACGAAATATGAATAGTTAGAATAAGAACCCACCTTGGAAGATGAAACCTAAGGGTCACTCTTGTATGTTATATAAGTCTATTCTCATTTATGAAATACCTATCCAATTTTGAGAGTTATTCATTTGCTTGAAATTCCAAGAATTCCTAAGGCCAAGTGTTTCTCTATTCTTTTGATCATGGTTTGCCTTGGTCTTTTGTTCACACTATGTTTTCAGAAACAATCCACTGTCATGCTCATACTGTTACGAGCCATGCTCATACCTACATGCTTTGAAAATTTGTTTCTTCATCATCCACTGATAGCTTTGCTTTGCTTTCACCATTTTTCTTAGTTGTGATCTCTCGATGTGCCCATGCTTAAGAAACCCTAGCTCTGCTTTCCATATACCTTATATCTTGGTCTCTCAATCATGCTTGGTCCTCATTGCTTGGTTTTCACCACTTTATTTTTGGCTCTGCATGCCATCTCTCTAAGATTTTGGTAGTGTAATGAGTTCATTGTGAACACTAGCTCACTCAGGCAAGTAAGTCATACCCATGACATTCCCAAGACTAATTGGTCAACATGCTCATGTGGAGGCTTTTACCTAGATTTGAACCGCTGACCAAACTATTGAAACTTGAAAGCACCCAGGCTTGGACAATTAGTTTTCTAGGAGTAAAAAATTTCCATATTAACTGGAGAATTTGAATGTTAGAATTTGAACCCATGCTCCATCTTGAACACAAGAATTCAAAAGTCGTCATATCATGCTTTAATAAAGTTACTCGGTCTACATAAATTGGATACTTTGGCATGTGCATCCTATTGACCATGTGGATATGGAATGATGCTCTTTTTGGGCATGAGGAGATAGTCAACTTTTAACAAGTGATAGATGTTGGCTCAAGGGGTCCTGACCCAGGTTCGCATGTTCAAGGTTTGCCAATAAAGCCCTATACTACTGGCCCTTTTAGCAGTGACCTACTTGCGTAGGCCAAAGTCTCACTTGAAGTAGTATGGGTGGGTGCTGGAACCAGGTTTCCGCACCCTAGGAGAGGGTAGGTAAGTCAAGCAGAGCTACGTTCAACCTTATAGTGACTAGATCTTGTATCACAGAGCCTATATCTACATATTCTCTTCACATCCACGTGCGCAACATCAATGATACTCACAGAAATCAACAGATCATGAACTCACATAACGATAACGCAACTATTCCATATATCATGAAGTGAAACAGAACAAATCCAGATCGCTGCATAAATAAGTAACACAAGTATGTTCGTAGCTTAAATAAATAATACAACAACATATATTAAGTAACCAAACATCACAGATTCATATCACAGTAATTCCAATGGATTCAGATATTCAACAATACTTCCACATTCATTAATCCTTCATATCTACTTACAATACCCCAAAACCAAACCCATGCACATAGCAGCAGGGTCCGCACATAGCAGGACAAAGGCCCTCCGTGCACACAGCAGTAGGAGTCCTTACCCAAAAAACATAAACATATCTATCGATTCATACTTAGCATCAATCTCTTGTCTTTATTAGTCTATCCTACAACTCAAAAAGGTTCAACTACTTATACTATTTTAGCCTACACATCCAATGGTCCGCAAATCATGGTTTGCGGACTCTTGGTCTACCCTTGACCCATTTACAATGCTTTAGGGGCTTTGACCCACCCCAAAACCCCTATGCTAGACTAAATATAATAAAAAATACACAAAATGGACCCGACTCACAGCTTTGTAGGAGACCCTGTTCCAACAGTCCCCCAACACAATCTTGTGACTCGTCCCAAGTCACTGCGATGGTAGGTTCAACATTTGCACCTACATAGCTACTCCGACCATATAGTCATTTGACCGATATGGTTTGAGTTGAATACCATTGACATATCCTAGAAGCACATCGCCGTGCAGGGTGGCTATTCGTGATCTCCTTAATAGTATAGGGGCCAAGCTAGTGTTGCCGGAACTTCCCTGGATGTTTTTCAAACTGGCTATCGTATAAGAGGACCAAGTCATCCTTCGCGAAGGTCTTTTGGTGAATATGCCGACCATGCCAGGCTTTATAGCAGGCCTTCTAAACCTGTTGATGGAAATTATCTAGGAACTGATCTTCCTCCAAAGCCATAAGCTGCGCTAATCACTCCTCCATGATGTCAAGGTCCGCCATGTTCGTAACTGCTGTGATACACAGACTAGGAATAATGTACTCCATTGGCATAATGGCCTCCTTGCCATAGACCATCCTAAAAGGATTTTTCCCAGTTAGCTTCTTGCAGGTGGTTCGATAAGCGTAAAGAACTGATGGGACATGCACGTCCCAATCGCTGCGATCGGCATTGCAGACCTTTTTCAGTGCTTGCTCCAAGATTTTGTTAAAAGCTTCAACCACACCATTTGCCTGTGGGTGATACAGTGTGCTTTTTGCATGATGGATTCAGAACTCCGCGACCAAATCTTGGATTTTTTCGTTAACAAATTTCGTACCCTTGTCACTCATGAGGATCTTCGGACACCCAAATCTGGTCAGGATCTGTTCAAAGATGAAATGCGCATTGGTATCCACAATATAATCCTTTAATACTTGTGCTTCGGCCCACCTAGTTATGTAATCAGTGGTAGTAATAATGTAGTGTGCACCCGTCTTCTTTCCTGGTGGGTTGATAGGCCCTATAAAATCGATGGCTCACTTATCAAACGCTTCTAGAGCCATTTGTGGTTGAAGGGGCATTTCATCCCTGCAGGATGGCCTCCTTGTTCGTTGGCACGTATCTCAAGCTTTACAATGATTGTGGGCATCATGATGCAGGGTAGGCCACCATAACCCAGCTCTGAAGACTTTTTGCGCCGTTGCTTTCCCTGCGTAGTGACCTCCTGCTACTCTGTCATGAGCCTCTGCCAAGATAGCATGCCTTTCATGCTCCAAAAAATATCTTTGCAATACTTCATAAGCTCCCACCTTATATAACTGACCTGCAATGATGGTAAAATATGTTTCCTGAGCGACTAGCTCTTTCTTCTATTGTAATGAATACTCTGGGGGTGCCATTCCAGTAGTCAAGAACTAAATGATATCAGCGAAGTGGGCATCTACTAACTTAATAGAAAATAGCTGTGTATGAGACAATCCGTCCTCTAAGTTGGTTGGCTCCTCGCCACTCTCTATTCGTGATAAGTGATCTGGCCCAACATTCAGCTTTCCCGACTTAAAAATGGTTTCAAATTCATACTCCTGAAATAGCAGTAACCATCGACAGATTCCCCCCCCCAAAACATGCTTATTTACCAGGTACTTCAAGGTTGAATGGTCTGTAAACATTTTGAAGTGTCCTCCTAACAAGTAATGCCGATATTTCTGCAAAGCCTACACTATGGCCAATCCCTCCCGCTCTGTAGTGGATTAGTTACGTTCCACGCCAGAGAGCTTCCTACTTGCAAAGGCAACCGGATGATCGATGTCTCCCTCTCCTGGTTGCATAAGGACAGCCTCGAGAGAAATTCCCGATGCATCGACGTGGACATGAAAGACCTTCTCCCAATCAGGAAAGATGAGAATAAGTGTCGAGACCATCTTTTCTTTAAGTAACTCAAAGCTCTTTTGATACTCATCATCCAAAAAGAACGAAACATCCTTTCTGAGCAATTTTTCCATAGGGGCCATGATCGGTGCATAGCCTTGAATGAATTTTTGGTAGTAGCCTGTGTGCCCAAGGATCGAGTGCAGCTGTTTCTCCATCGTTGGTACTGGAAAGTTGATGATTACTGCGATTTTGGCAAGATCCACCATCAGCCCTTGTCAACAAAATATATGGCTGAGCAGGATACCAAAGGGTACACAGAAGATACACTTCTTCATATGTAGGGAAATATGGTGCTTTCGACAGGCATCCAACATCATGTGCAAGTTTGATATGTGCACCTTCACCAGGCTGAAGACAGTCCAATAATTGAAATATACTTCTAGGAACTTGTGGATGAATTCCTTGAACACTGCAACCACGACCCATGAGAAAATAGCAGGGACATTCTTGAGACCAAACAGCATGACAGTATACTAGAAAGAGCCCAACTCTATGGCGAACGTGGTTTTTCTGTGGTCCTCAAGAGCGATTCTAATCTAATGATACCCTGAGAATCCATCCGTAAAGGAGTATTCTTCCTGTCCCCCTATGCTATCCAAAATTTCGTCTAAGAATGGTGTAGGGAATGGGTTATGAATGCAGGCGTCGTTCAACTTGTGCAGGTCCACGCAGATCCGAATCTCCCCTTTAGCATTTTTCTCCTGAACCACCATTGGGTTGACCCAGTATAATTGTTCAACAGGTTCGATGATATCTGCAGTGATCATTTTATCAAGTTCTTCCTTGAATTTCTACTTATATTTGGGGTTCAACCTATTGGGTTGTTGTTTCACGCACCGAGCATCTAGTTTGAGAGTGATATGCATGACCCCTAAGTCCCTCGTGATCCCTTTTAGTTCCGAAAACTTTGTTGTGTAGAAGTCCTGGTACTCGGTGAGTAACTCGGCCACTTTGCTTACTACATTTTCATTACAGTAGTCCCCAATCTTAGCCAAATTAGGTTGTTCTTCCGTCCCAATATTGACTTCCGGTAGCTTGAGAGGCTTAGTGACATCCACCTCTTGTAGTGGGGGTCTTGCAACGGGGTGCTCTCCTTGCAACTCTGGGATAGAGATAGATCGTGGGTCTTCTTCACTTTATTCCCTTGCCAAGCTGTGGTAGATGAAAATATCCTGCATCTGTGATTCCCATGTCGACGCCCATAATGCTTCAATGGAGCTGGGTTCCTCAAACACAAGTGTATCTATACCCTGCAGAGCTTCTTCAAGCGCTTTCGACCCCCCTATGAGTCCAAATGTCCCTATGAATTCATCCCTCAGAGTTTCCCAGTGGCAGGGAGTTGATGTAGCTCTGCATCTGGGTACCACACATTCAGGATTGGACCTAATGCATGAATGAAAAAGTGAACCCATTATTCCATAGCTCAGTCACCCCATTCTTTGATCTAGGTTAGCAAGTGTTTATGCAGGTCCCTTGGGCCAAGGAAAATCTCGAACCGTATCTTTACCGGAGGCTCAAATCGGAGGAGAATCATATCCCGACAGTCCTCCCAGTCCTGGAATTCCCCTTTGTGCATCTCCCACCATCTTGCAGGCGTTGCACGCATTGCTATATTAAGGGCCCATATCCTTCGTTCTCTTGGAACCTCAGCTTTGAATGCTCACAAAAATTCCTTAATGCTACTAGAACCATCAAATTAGGGTAGGTCTCTTACCTCTGAGGAAATGCAGTGTAAGTGCCTTATGACTGGAAGACATATGTCGAGACATTGTGCAACCGGTTTTTCCAATTCTCCATCTCCCCATCAGAGTCAGAGAAGCAATCATTGTCCTTTTCCTAACATAGTAATCCTCCCGCCATAGGTTTGATCCAATCTTCATCCCGCGCAGTCAACGTGTAAATGTGATCCACCTCCTCTTCATTGCACACTAGCTCTGTGTATCGTTCACCTTTCGTGGGATCTAATGGTTCTATCACTCTTGTACCGTTATTCTCAAACACCATGATTCTCTCTTTGAGGTTGATGATACCACCCATATCTATGGCCTAGTCCAGTCCTAAGAGTGCAGGGTAGGGGTCCACATCTTCTACAATTTCAATTACCTCAAAGTTGGCTTGGGCCTTTACTCCTGCGATATCCACCATAATTTTAGAAAACCTTCCTAGTGGGATGATTTTGTACTGATTTTCCATGCGCAGCAAAATAGTGGACCATTCCAACTTAGGCTCTCCCATTCATTGCCAAGTCTGTTTAGGTAACAAATTCGCATCTGACCCTAGGTCCAAAATAACCTTATTCATTTCGTAGTCACCAATCTGCGCAGTCAACAACATTTATCTCTCGGTGCGCTTCTTATACCTGTATAGCTTGTGCACATCCTTGACCTCCGGGGGTAGATTGGGTCGTGCTGCGCAGCTATCTATTAATTCCTAAAGATTCTCCATAGCCTTTGGGTTGCGCAGTAGCTTCATACATGCCTGCAAAAAGGGCTTGACCTCCTCATCTACCTTGAGGTTGGAAGGTTCCTGAGCAGTATTTACCTCCGCCTCAGCAAAGTCCTTGAGAGTTGCGACAAATGTTTCTTTTCCATTTTTTAGGTCCAAACCTTCTTGTTTGATAACTACTTGTCGGATCAGAGGTTCCATCGTAGCCTCCTCCTCAGGTCCCCTGGTGGCCATCTCATTACGTGTCACAAAATTCACACTTGGATCTTTGTCTCGCAGCTCATCCTTAACTCTTTTCACATTCTGCATAGGTGTCGGCAGCTTTTCCTGCATTTTTTCTATCAAGATTGGACAATCTTCAATCGCATGGTCCAGCTGTCGGCAATATCGGCAGGATTTCCTTGTAGGGTTCAGACAGTACCTTGCAAAGTGTCCTGCTTCTCCATAGTTATAACAGATTAGTTGACCTCATCCCCGACCTTCACTTCCACCTCGGCCCCCTCCTCTTCCCCTTGATGGGGAGCCACCTATGCCTATGAGGGTTCTTGGCGACACAAGGTCTGATTTTATTCTGTATAAGTTTCCTCGATCAATCATCAAATCATATGTTCGATAGTTCTATTCATCATGTCCCACCGATCTGTAGAACCTGCACCATTGTTTCCTTACCTCTGGAACATACGTAGCCAGGTGGGGATAGTGGTTGGTATCGTGCAGCCCCGTAATGCGTCAATAATCGTACCATAGCACTGGACCACTAGGTCCCACACCTTCCCTAGGGCGCAATGGGCTAGGTCCCCCGGCCTGCATATAGTCTGCTAACAGAGAGCAGTTATTCTTGGTATGACCATTCACCCGGCATCGTATGCACCATCTCTCGGGGCTAGCCTTTGCCCCCTGTTCCTTCAACAAATTCTGGATCTCTACGTGCATTACTTCCAGTTGTCCCTAGATCTATTGGACGCCCAACTGAGTCTTGTCCCGAGGCGCAAATTCTAATTTCATGGCACTCTCCAAGGCTTTCTCTTGTGATTCGAAAGTTTGGTGCCCCATAGGTATGCGTAGGTGAGGTAGCAACATAGCAATGAACCATTCTGTTTGTTTTCTGTCATCATATTGGAATCTCACTTCTCTGATCACCTTCTTCAGTCACTGATCAGCCTCCCACATAGATTCAGAAGGACCTTGCTTGAAATCCTTTAGATCAACAACGATTTGAGAGTAGGACTTAGGTTTCTTGAACTGCTGTTTCAGGGCATTCTTAATATATTCAATGGTTGCATTTGCGTTTTGGTTGATGTATCCCATGTACTAGTACAAAGCTCTTCCTTTGAAGGCAAGGGACAATTGTGCGCTTTTCATTACATCACAAGCTACGTTCAGCGCAGTCCATACCGATCCCACGACAAACCAGAATTGATCTATGTCTTCATCCCCCACACCCTTAAAGGTTGGCAACTTCATGTGTGCAGCCACGTCGTCTTTTGGTGGTGAAGGTGTAAGTGAATTCTTACCCCTAGGTTGGTTTGAAAGTGGTGTGGATGGAGGACTCTACGAAATTGCTTCTCTTACCAGACTCTAGAACAATATATCTCCTTCTAGGTTGGTTCTGTAGTATTTTCCACTTTGTGTTGTGCTCCCATCCAGATCAGAGGTCATTCACTTGGTATGACTACATAGAATACTCTTTCACATTATAATATCTTGATCAACAATGGTAAGGTCTTCAGAAAATTACCTTGGAACCCCTTGAAGAATATTCACTCTACTTGAGAGTAGGAGACAAATTGATCAATGGTAAATTCTATCACAAATCCTCCTAACACACTATCTACCCAATGGTCCACCGTGTGAGTGATGGCGTTATCAGCCTTTTGTAACTACTGGATTAGTTCAGGGGTCCACTCTGTGACCCGCTCGTCCTTCCAACACTTCTGAAATTTCACCAACCTTGCGAGCCACTCCTGGAGCTAGATCGCAATCGTTACAAAGAAGATCTCGTAGATCTCTGTGAAAATGTACTTATTCTTCCACTCTTCTATGGTCAACCTCTCACTGCAGTTTTATTTTACGGGAAATTCTTGAACTTGCTGTTCAATCTATTCATCAATTTCCTTTCTCTCAGGCTTCCAGTGCGGCCTTGGAATTACCCAAAACCTCTCTCAAAATTCTCCTGGTCCCGGCAACGGAACCATTTGTTGGCTCAAGGGGTCCTGACCCAGGTTCGGATGTTCAAGGTTTGCCAACAAACCCCTATACTATTGGCCCTTTCAGTAGTGACCTGCTTGCGCAGGCCAAAGTCTCACCCGAAGTAGTATGGGTGGGTGCTGGAACCAAGTTTCTGCACCCTGGGAGAGGGTAGGTAAGTCAAGCAGAGCTGCATTCAACCTTATAGTGACAAGATCTTGTATCACAGAGCCTATGTCTACAGATTCCCTTCACATCCACATGCGCAACATCAATGATACTCACAGAAATCAACAGATCATGAACTCACATAACGATAATGCAACTATTCCAGATATCATGAAGTGAAACAGAAAAAATCCAGATTGCAACATAAATAAGTAACACAAGTATGTTCGTAGCTTAAATCAATAATACAACAACATATATTAAGTAACCAAACATCATAGATTCATATCACAATAATTCCAATGGATTCAGATATTCAACAATACTTCTGCATTCATTAATCCTTCAGATCTACTTACAATACCCCAAAACCCAACCTGCGCACACAACAGCAGGGTCCGCACGCGACAGGATAGAGGCCCTCCGTGCACACAGCAGCAGGAGTCCTTACCCAACAACCCTAACCAGATCTATCGATTCACACTTAGCATCAATCTCTTGTCTTTCTTAGTCTATCCTACAACTCAAAAAGGTTCAACTACTTACAATATTTTAGCCTACGCATCCAATGGTCCGCAAACCATGGTTTTCGGACTCTTGGTCTACCCTTGACCCATTTACAATGCTTTAGGGGCTTTGACCCAGCCCTAAACCCCCGCGCTAGACTAAATATAATAAAAAATACACATAATGGACCTAACTCGCAGCTTTGTAGGAGACACTGTTCCAACAATAGAGATGCAAAGACACCAGCCTATTTTGAAGGAGTTTGGCACCATTCTCAATTTCAAGGACCATTGTAGGATTAATAAAGAATGATTTCATCAATATTCTACGTACAAGAATTATTTGTCATCGGTTGAGTTCATAAAAATATTTGTTGTATATGTTTAATATATATGATATTGTGGTTAGAACCTTCATTTTTAAGAACATATTATTGTAGTTAGAACCTTCATTTTGAATAACATACTAGAGAGGACTTGTAGTAAAGATATTAGAACCTCATAAATTTTTTTATCAATAGTAACATCAGTTTAAGAAAAACTAGGTCTCCTTGAATATAGATATACTATTTTAAATAGAGAATATCATATATGTACTATTTTAAATAGAGAATATCATTTCTATACTATTTTAAATAGATAATATTATTATTGCATAGAGTTTTATTATTCGACCTTAGCTCATGAATTTTTTTAAAATGCATTCTCTCTATTAAAAATAGTGAGGGTGTGAATCAATATTTCGCGATGAACCAAATTTTACCTAAATTTTATTCTTCTTTAAAAATCATTAACTATACAAGTGATTATCCTAGATCAGGGTGCAATGTGGGAAATGATCCAACTAGGCATCACAGTCATGGTTAGTATAAAAAAAGACAGGGCATGTGGGTGGCCCATCCAACGCCTTCCCATGCGTGAAGAAATAAAGGACCTGCAACTCTGTAGCTGGATATTTGTTTGAGTTTTGTGTGGGGGTTATATCTCCCTCCAGGTGTTGAGAGTCATATATTTCATGCATGCATTTACTGGGCTCTATTCTTGGTGTCTTCGGAAGGTGGTTTACATTCCTCGTCGGGTGACGGTGTCAACAAGGAACATGGCAAGAGACAATCAAGGCGTGAAGGCTCAGTGCGCACTTTGGTATGTACCTCAAGCCTTTTTGGTTAATGTGATGAAGGTTTCACCTCAGAACATGTTTGAAGATTGGAGAGGTTTGAGGACATTGTTGCTCAGGAAAAATGGATTGTTGTTTAATCTAGAATTCCTGGTATTCGCTATATCAATTTTTGTTTTCTATGGCAAGTTTCTTACAAAAAAGGGAATGTATAGTAATTCACAGTCTGTAATTGATAATATGTCTATAAAAATTTTGAGTGAAATGGTTCACCTCTAATCTCAATTGGTTCAGAAAGTTGGGGGTAGTATAGTGGTTATGGATTTTAGAAGGGACCATGTGGGTAAACCCTGGGTGATGGCACTTGATGGGTTCGCTTCCTATTCAACATCACAACCCAGTAACACAAGGAAAATATAGTTTTCAAAAAATTATTGGAGCACCATAACAGTTCTATATGTTTGACAATGAGTAGTTAACAATTTATTGGTACATATGTTCATTTCAGGTCCGTCTAAACTGTCAACACCTCCGACTCCTGCACTGTGGGTTTTACCTCTTGTGCAGGGAAGAGAGGCTATACAATTGTTGGGTGGTACGTCAAAAGGAAAAATGGTAAAGGATGAGTTTGAAAAGGCAATCGAGGGCATGGATGTTGCATCGACAATCTGCCAAAAGACAAAGGAAAAGCACAACGAGCATCAACTAGTTGACCCCGAAGTCAACGAGGAAGGAAATCTGATGTTGATAATATGTAGAGCATCCTACAGGCATACAAAATTGGGACCCACAAATAGGTAAACACCATGATTTTGTCATGGGAGAAATATTTGAAGGCAAGAGCACTAGTAGAGCCCCTGATGGAGGATTGGGCACCCTTAGTTGCAAACCCTGGGTATACCCGCGATAGGCTCACATTGTTTAAACAGTCGATCCACCTATACTGGCTTATGAAATGCTATGTGGAAAAATCCATAATTTCACCACATGGATTTTAGGGTCCTTCGAAGAATGAACCAAGTCTCAAATAAATGCAGAGATAAATTCGATCCATGCAACTACAACTGCAGCACCAGAATGTATGCCTAGGCAGAATCGAATGCCATGTTCAAGGTCTGCATCGGTTTGAAATTCTTGGGTCAAGTGCAAAAGACCTGATGCCAGTAGAATCATCTGATGATTAGCTACTGGGGGACTAATCAATTTTGTTTTTGTTGCTTCTCATGATGATCAGGTCGAATAGCATTTAATTTCATAGTCTCAAATGTAGATTGATAAAAAACTTTATGGCCTATCAGGCTTGGATAGACAGATTAAAATTGCTAACATTTTGGATGGCTTATGATGCTTATCGGTGGCCAACAGACCTAGTTTCCTTTGGGCAGGTTGAGGCTATCGAATACACTATATGTAACCTACCTTGATGAATGAATGAATAGAGAGGTACTACCAAGCTTACAAAAAAAAAACTATACGAGTGATTAATCAACAAAATTCACATATCATGAGAATCTTCAATAATTTAAGATTATCAATCATGAGTCATGAGTAGTAACATAAAAAATAAAATTCAACAAATGCACGAGAACACCATCAAGCATACATAGACACCGAATATTAGGTGGAAAGCCCAAATAGGAAAACCACCGTTGCTGTTGTATTTATCTTATTCTTATTAATATTAAAAATATTCTTTTAAAATATACATTGGCTACTACTAGTGCACAAATCCCTACCTATTGGAGGCAACCACCTCCAATTTTTTTTGCAACCACCACTGGAAGAAGCCACCACTCCCTCTGCAAGTTCTCTGGCTAGCACTAGAAGGAAGATACCACTCCCTAAGAAGGTTTGATTCGAATGGAAATTCACATCCACCCATGGTATTTACCGATGGTATCTGCCCATGGTAATTACCCATGGTAATTTATCTCAAAAGGGTATAAAGTTTGGGCCTCACTTTGTAAAAAGACAGATTCGTCAACACAATGTAGTTGTAACAATTTCTTTGATTTAATAAAGGGTTTCTTCTTTTGAATATTGTGTGTTTTCTTTTCTCTTTGGAGAGGTTCAAATCTCTTTTATCTTGGCCTCATAAGATCCAGATCAGGGGTATCAGAGTGGTTTATGACTCCATGGTGATCAAGGTTATAAGGGTATGCAATGAAATTTTTCACATATGTTGAAAATATTGTGTTTTACAAATTTGGCACCAATCAGTCGGCAAGGAAAATTTTGAGGGATGGATATCTATTTGAAAGTTTAGAAACCTTGGAAAATATTAGTAATATATAATAAAAAAATTGTGAAATGTTTGATGATATTTTTGTAAAAATATACAAATTTATGATTATATTATATTAGTCTATATAATGTCTTGGCGATTTTTAAGGTAAAATAATTTCATACTATAAAAATTGGGCGAATTATTTTTAGAAAAAAAGGAAATTGGAGAATATATTTTTTTGAAAAAGTTAAAAAAATAGCCCACTTGCAAATATTATCCCCTAAATTTTTTTCTGTCCTTCGACCTCTCTTGTCGACCCCTTTGCGAACCCCATGGACCCTTATGTGGCCAAAAATCTGAATGGATACCCGTGGGCTACATCTTACCTTCCAGAAAAAACAAGAGCACCAATATTAAAACACTTTGCCCTCTGCACGTGCATATTTTGAATATTGTGAATTACATTAGTGGAATAAAACGTTTTCCCTAAGGCCTCTCCGATAGCCATTGATACTACTCTCCAAAACCTCGTCTGTGAATGCCATTGAATTTGATCTAGATTCTAATCAAAGGAATAAAGAGGTTATGGTTAGAGATATGTCTAAGGTTTTGCAGCCGAAGCTCATGGATAAAATGATGAATGTTATTTTCGATGTTGTACAAAGAAGATGCGTTCTACAGTCCTTGGGAGATGAGTCAGATCATAAGACTATCATATTTTCTAGTGCCCCTTCCAACCTGATAGTATGGGCAGATGTGAAATAAGATTAGATCGGCCATCAATCAGTTCGTGATATTCATAGAAACATTCATAGTGAATTAAGTGTGAGAGGGTGTGGTACAAACCATGGACATGTGAACTTTGAATAAAATGGTGTTTTCCTTTGAACATCCCCTCCACAACAAAATAGAGGCCCACATGAAATACATAGACCATCCAATGTTTCTGACTTGGAGATTGTGCTCCATGAGGATCTCGTGCACCTGAAGGCCTTGGAAATGTCACTAGAGCTCTACCTATAGCTCGTGCACCTTAGCTCAATCCCACCCATTATTTTTCTCCTTAGTCATGAGAACACCGATATAGTTGTGGAAGTGGGTGGCCTCGTCTGGGACTTGATGGATGAGGATGCTATGGAAGACTCCAATGAGGAAGTTCAGGTGCCCAAGGAAGCCTTAGTGGAGAAAAACACCCTAGAGCTCCTTATCCTGATGAGTCATTTGTGCTTTACAACATACTGTCCATAATAAAAAATATGAGTGAGGTTCACCCCATGGTGTCCGAAGAAAAATCTCAAGTAGTGGCTCTTGATGAGAATCAAACCTTGCAGGTTTGACAATAATAAGTAGTACGCCACAAAGAGTTGGCCATATCTAAGCTCATGTGTTACCTCTGGTGGCCTCTAACCCAAATCAAATAGACCATTTTAAGTTCCAGTAGCCTCTGGTGCAACTCTGGTAACCACTCTATATTTAAAAGAACTCTTTTTTGGAACTCATCATAAAATGTTTCCTATAGAAAATGCATAACGATCGCATCTAGTGAATTGTATTTTCTACCATATTTGTGGATCTTTTAATCCTAACATATCCTCATCTTTATCATACACATTTTTTTACTTTAGATAACTAGATGTCCTATCTCCCATGGTATCTTGCAGTATTAAGCCTAAAATGGCCTACAAATACATTGAAGGCTACCTGGCCGAAAATTTCATCACAAACCCTTATACCCATGAAATGATTACATTGAGATCAATGTATAAGAATCAAAGGAAGTTTCCCTATGTCTTTCCAGTTTGAAAATTTTAGGGGGATTTCACATAGATTTCTCGCTCCATAAAATACACTAGCTGTGGCGTACTTCACAAAATTATCAGTAGCTTCACTACAAGGAAAATACCTTCTAGCGAAGGTTAGAATGAAGGTTTTTAGTGTTATAAAATAGAAAAATTGTAAAAAAAAAATCCTCTAAAACATCAGTTTGTCGGAACTAATGTTTTAGCAGAGCTTATAATGGAACTTCATCACAACTGAAAAAATTTAGGCGGCCAGAGGTTTTAGAGGGTGTTTTTTTTTTTTTTTTGCCAGTGCGCTTTATGGACTAAGTCGCACTGGTGCACTAATTATATACACATGTCGGGATTCATACATAATTAAAATCATCGAGACGTTTAAATGAAAGAGCACCAGAACCTGAAATGTATACAACCTCACTACTTATAAAAAAAATCCTGATGTGTTCCACATAAATAGCACCAGACCTTGAAACGTATACCCTGTTGGTGCTTATATGAAAAAGCCCCACTCAATCTTTGATGAAGGATCGACTCCAGGGTATGCAAAAAAATAATTGCAGTTTCAATTCTCTCTTTTAAAAATGTAGCACCAGATCGTCTTGTTCACATAGGCGCCTTGGTGTATTTGTTATATAGAGGGTTCGATACAGTTAATTTTAATAGTGCACCGAGAATGGAAATAATATTTTGTAGAACGGTGGGTGTTAGTTCTATGAAAACATTGGTGCGTTAAGCGTTTTTTTTTGGGTAAGCTAGGATATTTTATTAATTTGAAAAAGAAATGTTACATATGCTACAGGCTGGGGTGGCAGGTTTCGCTTAGCCAATCCCAGCCTTAGTTATACGGGTTTAGGGCTACCTGAGAGGAGGAAACCAACCCAAACCAAACTTAAGAAAAAATATTACAGTATGCGTAGTAGCGCTGATGTGTCTAAGTATCACTGTTGGGAGGTATAAATGTTATATTTACACCCACATTTAAATTTTCAACCTAGGGGAATGTAAGACTTAGAGACGTAGCACAATATATGCCAGAATATGGCCTCGGGGATTTATCCAATCAAAACCCTAGATCTAATTCAAAAAGGCAATCATGCGGGAAAAGAAACAAGGCATTTCAAGAGAACACACTGCAAATTAATAATCTATGCAGGAAAAGGGTGCAAAACTTCTTAATCAACTACAAATACACTTGTGAATATGAAAGCATGAAATAAATAAGTATTTAAAATCTATACTTAAAATGATTCTTCAAGGTTTGTACTTAAAATGTCGCTTTAAAATCGGTACTTATAATGCTGCTTCCAAATGATGAAAGTACTGTTGATGGAAGGAAATCATAAGTGTATGAAAATATTCAATTCAAACTAAGCAAGGATATCTTCAAGAGGACTCTTGGACACTTTAATTATGTTAAAAATATATTTAAACTAATCTTGATATTTAAATAAACGTGATCTTGTTACAATCCCAAGACCAATTCATATAATAATTTAAATTATTTATAAATTTCCAATAATATAAATAATGAATTAGATGAAAACCTTGTTCATCTTATCCTCCTCTTAAATCCCTTCTACTTAATATATATTTATAAAATAACTTGAACAGGGCAAGAATGAAATTGAGAAAAAGAAGCACTTACTAATTGATAATCTATTTAATTTCTAGAAGAGAAATAAATTCTAAATTGACACCGGCATAAAATTTATCTAGCTTATGCAATTAAATGTAAAGGAAATTATGAAATGCAATTCCACTGTTCAAATTAATTTATTGATTGGAGATATTATCAAGTAGTTTTTTTGATAAAAGTCTCCTCATGCTATTTCTGGCAATTATAATGAAAAGTATTTAAAATTTCAGGGAATGCCCAAATAACATTGGATCAGTTAAATCAGAGTTTTAAATCATCATATCATCTCCATTATAAATCTCTGCAATTAAGAATATATTGATAAATCGCTGCAATAAAGAATATATTGCGTTAGATAATAGATGAACACGACAAATAGTGAGAATGGAAAACAAAAATGTTTGCTAATTTGTATTCTATTTGTAATTGAATTTCTCAACAAAAATTAATTCCAAACCAATTAAATTGAATCTATGACTCAAACCTATGCGTTTAAATAATATAAAGGAAATGGAAAATTGAAATTGACGCACACCACACCATTCAGGGAATGAAACACACAACTCAGAAAATTCAATCAAACACCATCATGTAGATGAATAAACCATTCTTAACAGGAAATGAAATTAACTAAAGTAAACAAATCTTCAACAATCCAAACGATGAGCTAATTGATGGGCCCAATCATCCAGCTCAATCTTTCTGCAGAAAAGAACTACATTAATGCATTAACTCAGAAATTAAAGAGCTCACAAACATAATTTAAATGAAAATTGGTATTACGGTGGGAATTGAATTACAAAGAAACATTAAATTAAATAACATATAGTTACAATTCTGGTTGTTCATAATCCAGTACAATGCTAGTTGTTCATAATCCAGCGTTCTCCAACAAGCTCCAACATCTCCTATCTTATATGCTCCCAACCTCAATCTACCTCTACACAATCCTCTCTCCTACACTATGATGGATCAATCTTACCAAACTACTGTCTCCCAACTCTCCTATCATATTACAAAAATCAATCTTAAATAGTTTTTTAACATGCTTCCCCTATGTGTTGATGACTCCTTACATTTCTGCCTTTCAGATTTTACAGCTCATGCAATCGATTTTTATCGAACTTGTTGGAAAAAATTGATTAAACATGGCAAGTTCATGCTTGATCTCCGTTATTTCATTAATTGATTTATAAAATTGAGGGATTATGCTTCTTTGGTGCAATGAGGAAATGGATTTTGTTCCCTCAGCTTCACACAATCTGATTCATAACTGTTATTGGAAATTTGTCAATTAATTACAATTTCTTGATTGAATTGTTGCCGTGAAGTTAGAGTAGTGCCACATTGGGAGCTTGAACTCTAATTTTCCTTCGTAAATATCATGCCAAATTCAATCACCCACAAATAGGTTCATATCACAATGAGAAGATTTATTTCCCAGCAAATCCAGCTTTTGGAAATAATTCTGACTCTTATCATATTGTTGGCAGAGGAAACACACAGTTGGCAAGCTCCAGTGGTTTGTGTGAGAAAGATTTTTTTTGTTGAACCAACAAGCTGGCAGGCTACGCAATCTACGCATTCTAGCGAATGAGGCCGAAAAACCATATCCTTCTGTTTGGATTCACTAAAAATTAGGGAAGAATGTCCGCTGCCAGATTTAATTTCCACACCTCCAAAGAAATACAGCCACGTATGAATTATTTATAAAAAAAACTTAATAGTCCACAAAATTAAGGTTTTCCTCCTTCATTATTATTTTTCAAATTCCCATCTAATGCTTTTAGAAAAAATTTTGGGTTCTTATGCAAAAAATTTGATCCATAATAAACTCTAATCCAGTTTGTATTGACATGAACTACATTGCTCAGTGGTGGATTCTGGATATTGGAATTCGGTGGTGGATTCTAGATATTGGAATTGAATTATGGTTGAACGATATTGTCTCATGTAAAATTTGTTTTCCTCCAAATCCCAAAAATTATTCGTGTGCTGGCAGCTTTGGAGGAATTTCTGTAGAAAGGATCTGATCCTTGGGCTTGGACTGTCATTGGTTCACCTCTATGGGTCTGAGCAATAAAATTTTTGATAACATGACCATTATCAATGTTCATTTGTGGCCCATAGGTATTAAATATTTGAGCAATATGGATCTTTGACCCAAAAACGTGGCCAAGTTTGCAAAACTGTTCACGTTCAACTTGTTTCTGTACTTAAAACCACACTTAAGAATTTCTTTAGCCTTCACTCCCTTTTGGTGATGAATTTTTCCGAACGGTTTCTGGGTTATATGAAACATGGTATTCTGAGCATGTTGTAAGTCTCAGAATTTTAAGATTCCTCATCATTTGATCACAACCTACAACAATCTCATTCCGTACTCAACCTTTTTTATGCACTAGACTTATTCACCTGCCACCAAGAAAGCATGTTACAAATGAAATTTACAAAAAACACTCATCGAATTACTGATTAAGAAGAATTCATAATCTAAATCATTATTGTCTCTAAATGCCCCTAATAATCAACTTAAAAGGACAAAAACACCAGGTACAAGCATATAATTATTTGATAAAAACCATAAAAATTTGGACAAAAAGGTCGCTTAACAATCACTAAATAAGCAGAAGAAAAAAAACACTAATGGTGGCATGCTTGACAAAAAACATGGAAGAGTTGTGCAGTTGCGTATGCCTCGATCTTCATCTTCATCATCGCTATTGGGGACTTCCTCCTTAATGGGGAAATCAGGTGCTTGCGCAGTCGCTTCCTCCTAGTCTGTCCATGAATGTCTGGGTTTGTTGATCGATGCGCATAGGATGGGAGACTTCGGGTTTGCCTTGTCAGGGACACGTGTTCAGTTGACATCAGAATCCATCACCCAAACATCCAAATCACTGTATTCCTTCTCCTGTACTGGCAACAAGTCAGTCTTGCGGGGCTGGGGATGCACCTGGTGTGCTATGGTGGACTTTCATGGGCCACACCTGCCTCTCTGTGTAGCTTGCTCAAGGGTTGCTTCCTCCTGCTCAAGGTCGGGGATCTGTCACACAAATATGCCAGAGGAGAAGCCTTCCATCGACTCCAGTCAATTTTCCTCGCCACAGTGATAACAGCCTAGAAGAGCCCCTCTCTGGCCACCTTAGATGGTTCTCTGGCATAATCTGGGGGCCATTTCACAATGATGCAGAGGGGGGAAGTCAATGGAGGGAGAAGCAGCAGGGGGAAAAATAATGCTAGGGATCTAGGGGTCATAAGGGCTGGGGAAGAGGTGCACATAATGGGATGTCACAGCCTAGAGGGATCTGTGCAATGCAACACTGAGAGTACGGCTACATAGCCTTCTGAAAACGGGGGAGAGCTAGATCAGAGTTAAAAAAAAAAGGCAGAGGGAAAATGTTGTGTGTTACTCGGGGCAAGGGGCTTGGACACGTGTGACGAGGATAGCGATGAGTGTGCCTCGCATGCAGCTGCGTGCCATGATCAATCGCCTAAGGAGGCTCGAGGGAAGGGGGTTGGATAATATATGGATTAACCATGATAATCATTTAAGGTAATGGATGCGGAAGGGTGCCCTGGACAGGGTGACGTAGTTCCCATCGTCTCATCATCGTACCTTCTTCTGTTAGTCTCATGCGTATGGCTAACGGTTTGAGGATCTTTTGAGGCTTTGCGCAGAGGATCTCTATCCTTTGGGGTGTGTGAGAAATGATTGTCATTCGTGTCATTTTTTTCACCCGCACCCAGGGGGAGAATATCCTTCTGAATGAGAGTGTGAGATCCTTCTCTTAGTGATTCCTCCTCCACCTGAGTTAGGTTGGAATGATATAGCTCACAACTGATTTCCACCCCTTTGTTCACAAGGAGATCTGCCACAGAGTTTTCCTTCCTGCGCACGTGCCAAAAGTGATGGATATATGGTTGTGTATCAGCTGTTCAAAAACCTTGAGCTTATGGGCAAGCCTCCAGATATTAGATACTTTTGCGGAGGCCGATCTATGGAGGATTTTAGTGGCTGCCATAGTTATAATTTGTGAGTCTCCCTCCATTTCCAAGGGGAATTAATGAAATTCAATTGCAATTTGAATACCCTGTATAAGCCCCTCCAACTCCGCAGAATTAATATTGTCCCAACCTATGTTACCATAGTAAATCCTTAGAGGACCACTTTGAGAATTCTTAATAATGCCTCTGAATCCTGCATTTCCGGATTGCCTTTGGACACACCATCGAATTTGCATTTGAAGAAGCCATTTGGGGGGGTGGTTCCATTTACCAGGGGAAGGAGTTCTATTGGTGCTTCTAGGATTGATGTCTAGAGGGGTGTTTAGAATCATTTGCCAATTTTCCCATATGTGGCACAATGCTGCAGAGGTGGGAAGGTCCTCCTGACTCCAGGTATCTAAGGCCAGAGTTTCAGAGAGGTTGTTGTGAATCTGGTCCCATAGCTTCTTTGATGCGGATGATTTCTCTTTGAAGATGCGACTGTTCCTTTCCTTCCAGATGTTCCAAATGAGGATGCCTAGAATGATCTGCCAAAGTCTATTCAGGAGAGTGTTGGTATAAGGATTGTCCATCCAACTGCTGATCGTGTTGATGATATTTCCCTTTACTCGTTTAGACCAAAGACATAAGACTGTTATTATATCCAACATGAAATTAGCAGTGGGACATTGGTCCAACAGGTGATCAATGGTTTCCAGGTTTTCCTGACATAAAGGGAACCTAGAGGATCCTACAAACCCCCTCTTCAAAATATTATCCCATGTGAGGATGCGGCGTTTACTGAGCAACCATAGGAAGGTGGATAATTTAGGCCAAAGATTGGCCTCCCATATCTTTTTTCATATGGGATATGTTGGGCCTAGGTTCTGTTGATGAAGAATGTTGTAAGCTTCCTTGGTCAAGTAGTTTCCACTAGGCATATGCCCCCAGCAAAGGATGTCAGGTCCTGCCCTTACTTTGATTTTTATTTTGGTGCCGAGGTCCTCCCAAATATCTGTGTGGTCCTCATTGTGCCATTGTACCTGCCATGTGTTCATGTGCAACCATTTCCGATATGCTTGGGAGGTGTCGTTCGTCCAGAATTCCTGTACATTCTATATTTTCCTTCCTTGGAGAGCCTCACTCCATATAGGTCTGGGGAAGATGGAGGAAAGGCTTGGCATCTGCTGCCAGGAGCCCTCCCAGAATCTTTGCTTATGTACCACCTCGCAGCTCCCAGAAGATGTGACTTTATATCATCCTTTTTTGGCTACTTGATGCTTTCCAGATTTGGGATCCCCCAGGTTCTAAGTTGTACTGGATGAGGTCCTCCTTAGGCTAGGAGTGTGCATATTTGGCCGCCCATAAGTTGTCCCATGGAGTGTTGGGGTTGGAGACCCATTTCCACAATATGATAGCTCCCATGATGTTATTACCGTGCTTAGGGCATGCAATCCTAGACCCCCCTAACTTTTATGCGTACAGACATCCTTCCAGTTGACTAAGGCCCATTTGTTTTTGTCCTTGGTGCTGCCCCATAGGAAATAGATTTGCAATTTGTGCATGGCCTTGAGGAACCATTTGGAGGCATCCAGGATTGAGAATAGGTATATGGGGAGAGATTGCAAGATAGATTTAATAAGGACCAAGCGACTAGCAATATTGAGGGAACGATGGGTCCAGTTAGATAACCTGGTTTCCATTTTGTCTAGGAGGGCTCGCCAGGAGGAGTGATTGATGGAAGAGTCATTCAGAGGAGCGCCTAGCTATTTGGAAGGCAGGGATACAATGGAGAATCCAAGGATGCAAGAAATTTTGTGCCGAGTGAGAGGGGGGTATGAAAGAAAAAGATCTGTGATTTTTCAGGGTTGACCTCTGTGCCAGAGGCATCAGAGAAGGAGTCGAGAATTGATTTGAGGGAACGAGCTTCATGGACCGAGGGGTATCCCATAATCATATTGTCATCCAAAAATTGTTGGTGGGAGGAGGGGGGCAAGTTGTGGAGGGGTAGTCCATATAGGACACTTGACTGGATAGAGCTTTTGAGTAGGTAACCCAGTCCTTCAGCCATAATGATGAATTTGAAGGGAGAAAGGGGGTCCCCTTATCTGATGCCTCTCGAGGGGTTGAAGGTACCAGAGGGGATGCCATTGACCAAAATGGAGAGAAAGGGGGAAGTGATGAGACTCATGATCCAGTGTACCCAGGTGTGGTTGAAGCCAAAGGCTTTGAGAAATTTTTTGAATTATTTCCAGCTGAGTTTATCAAAAGCTTTGGATAGGTCGATTTTGAGAAGCATGCCAGGATTTTTAGAGGTTTTGAGAGAGTGAATAACTTCATGGGTTAAGATGATGCCATCAAGAATTTTCCTGCCTTCTACATAACCTATTTGCTCCAGGGAGATAATTAAGGGAAGGAGATGCTTCAACCTATTAGCAATAACTTTGGAGATAATTTTGTAAATGACATTATAGAGAGCTATGGGTATGCACTTACTTGGTGAGGCTGCATTGTGTTCTTTTGGAACCAAAGCGATGAAGGTTGAATTTAGTGCTGGTAGAAGCCAGTGGGTAGTTCGTGATTCGTCCATTACGTCCCAAACTTTTTTTTGAATGATCTCCTAGGAAAATGGAAGAAGTTGGTTGTAAATCCATCCAGAATTGGAGCTTTCCCTGCCTTCAGCTGGAATACTGCTTGTTCCACCTCAGCCAGAGTGGTAGCTTCAAGCAACATCCTATCGTGTTCATCCGTTATCAGCTTGGGAATGTGTTGAGTGATTTCCCCAATGGCCTCGTGCCTCTAGTGATTGGGTTCCTAAAAAATTTCCCTAAAGTGATTGTGCAGTTCCTTAGTGATGGCCTCTTGCGTTTCCAACAATTCCCCAATTTTATTCTTGAGAATAGTAATTTTTTTATGCATCATGTGCTGAATGGTGGAGCGATGAAATAATTTAGTGTTTCGTTCTCCCTCTTTGAGCCAGCATATTCTTGATTTTTGTCTCCATAGGGCTTCTTCCTGGTTTCTTCTTTCTTCTAGTTGAGTGGTTAGGATCTTCTCCTCACTTTCTGACTTGACTGAGCGTCCTTACTAGATAATGGTCTGCTGCAACTTCTTCATTTTTTCCTCCAGTTATTTCTGTTCTGTGAAGATGTTGCCAAAGGTTGTTTTGTTCCAGACCTTCAATTTGCCTTTGAGTAGTTTCAATTTTGTCTGGAACTAGAGCATTTTAGTACCTTGCTGGGGTACTAAAGAGGTTTAACATTTGGAAACCATATCCTTGAACCCTGGGTGTTGGAACCGACAATATTCAAAGAGGAAAGGTTTAGGAGGATGTTTACCTGGTCGTGACCACTGAAGTTATATTGGCCAGTGGTCAGAACCTGTCGTAGGGATGATCTTAGCAGCAATGTCACCCCATAGCTAAATGAATCTTCGGTGATGAGGAATCTGTCCAGTTTTGAGGCTATCTGTCAGGCACCTCCTCTTTTGTTGTTCCAAGTGAAGATTCCATTGGAGGTTTGAAGATCGATGAGGTGGTTATCATGAATAAAGTTCTTGAATCCATTGCTATCTGAGTATAGATGCATACTTCCTCCTTTCTTTTCTTGAAGGTTGGTTATCATATTGAAGTCACCTCCCAAGAGCCAGAGTGGAAAAGATCATTGTTTATTGAGTTCCGCTAGGTTGTTCAGGAGCTCCAATTTTTGGTGGGTGTTTTTGGAAAGTATACATTTGCGAGCAAACCATGGATATCTGTGTCAATCAGGTGAAATTTGGCCTAGATGAAGTGTCTGTTGGTGTGAAAGTTTTCTAAGGACATGATTCGGGGGTTCCACATGATGGCCAAGCCTCGAGGCGCTCCGTTGGCATCAACCACTATTGTATTGCTACCTTTCCAATTTTTTTTGAAGATTGTATCCAGAGTAGAGCTAGAACATTGGTTTCTTGCATGTAGAATATTGCAGGGCATTACTTAGTAATACTTTTATTTATTATCCTATGCTTCGTGGGGTTGTTGAGCCATCTTATGTTCCAGGAGATGATCTTCATGGGATGGGAGTGGTGGTATAGGCAAATAATATTGTCAGCTTGGGGAGTCACCCTGAATCCACCATTTCTTTCCCTATTTCTATAGTTCTTTGCAGAGTTGTTTTTCTGCCCCTTTTGTGCGACTTTTTCATGAAGTATTTGGTGTTAATGAGCGTGCCCCTCTGGATTCCCAAAGAGGGGTGCTACTGCACTCTGAATAGGATTTCTTCCATATTTTAGACTTGTTTCTCTGGGATAGATTTGAAGTCGTTATTATTACAGGAATCCTCTAACCCTATAAGATCCAGGCCTTCTAGATCAATGCTTTTTGGTTCTTCCTCCATCGCTTCTGGGATTGACTCTGTGATCTATTTTTTTCCTTTTAGCACATTTTTGTCCTCTGTGTAGCTTGTAGTTGGAGATTTCAGGAAGGTCTCAAGGGGGACCTTGTCTTGTTGAGCCTTTAAATATTGGGCCTACTCCGTGGAGGTGTGCCCGGATTCGATGACTGTAGCATTTTCATTTTCAATTAGCTGATTTAAGGCGACGGAGCTGTTGCTGGTCGTAGGTCCTTTTTTATTCTGTTGAGGGGTAGCTCTCTTGGTGTGCCTTTTTTTTCTCACTACCTTCGTGAATCCTTTTGCTTCCTGATCTTTGGATTCCTTTTCAGCCATATATTTCTTGTTTAGGGGATAGTCTCTAAAGAGATGCCCGAGTTGGTGACACTTCCTACATCTTTAAGGAATGTGTTCGTATTCTACAGTTTGTGTCCATTCAAAATATTCATGCAATAGACTTACCTTGCTTGGTAGCGGTTCTGCCAAGTTCATGTAGATGCATATGCGGGCATATGCTGCATAGCAGTTGATCTTGGTCTCCTCTACAATATTGACAAACTCCCTTTGGGTATTGCCAATGTCTCTGAGGGTTAGCTCATCCCAGTAATCCTGGGGGACGGAGTAGAGCCAGATCCAGACCAGAGCCCAGGTGAGATCCTATTTGTTAGGGTTTAATCACTCCATCCAAGGTCAGAGGTATAGACTTGCAGTGTTGAAGAAGTAAGGGCCTCTGTCCATGATTTTGTCTTTATCTTCATTGAAAGTGAATAGCACGTTGAAGAAACCTTTAGCGCACAATTGTAGGATAATGTGGCCTTTGGGTTTCCATTTCGAAGCTATCCATCCTCTCAACGCTTTTTCTATTGGCCAGAAGCCCATGAAATTTCCTATAAGTGCATGATCCTTCATGTACTAGATTCTGCCATTGATGTGATGTGCTAGGAGCTCAATCAATATTTTTTTAGAGTTCCTTGGAATGCATGTCGTTGACTTTTTATTCGCTTCTTTTGCTTCTGGTGTGATTTCTAGCTGTGTTGTGGGAGTCACCCCTGTAGTTTTGTGAGAGAGGCCAGAGTTGTGCTAATTGACAGTATCAGCCCCTACCACCGCCCCTATGGGAGGTTGGCCTGTAATAGGGGGAGAAACAGTCTCCCCACTGGAGTCGGTCATCGGTAAGCCTCAAGCTGTCCAGGAGATGGGTTACAACCTTACATTTTGGGGAAGGAGGTATGCCAGGGGCAGCCAATGCGGAATCTCACAAAACTTAGGTCATGGAAGTCGGCTTGGTGCAAAGATCCGCTCTCATATTGTCAGTGTTTTTGTGTGTTAAGGGTTAGAGTGCATTGGGGCATTAATTAAAAACAATACTGGTGCTTGCAGATTTGAAAGACTCAATGCATTTGCATTCCGAAAAGGCATCAGTTATGCTAAAAGATGATGTCACATTACTTTTATTTAAAGTAAGGCATCGGTGCATTTTTATTTTATGGACACACCAATTTTTTTTGTATGAGATTTTATTTTTTGGAGACATCAACCTATGACAATGCAATTATTGTAATTTTTTAAATTCATTATTCATTGAGAAATCAACATATATCTTATAACAATATTCATATAAATTAATATTTTATTAGTGCATTTGTATATGATGTTTGAATTAATTTATTATATTATCAGATTTCACTTGTCTTCATTATAATATTTAATCAGCATTGTAACATTTCACATCAACATTGGATAAGATAATAGAATAAATTAAAATGTATTTTGTTATATATCCATAAGATTCTCTTTGTCCTACAAAATGGGATTGTTATTGGTAACCCCTTGTATTTCAATTGGGACACTATGTCCATGATTACATTAAACAAAATGTCTAATTTTCACAAACAATTATTTCAAAAAATAAAACATGTTGCATTGATATCCAAATAGATCATCATTCTTCGTTGGAACTGTTGTCAGTGTTAGGGTCCCGTGATTTGACTGATTGGCAAGCCAAATGACAGTGTAACATCAAACCAAGCTTTGGAGCCCGAGGACCTAGCCTTCCTGGACTCAGAGAGGGCTCTCTCTATTATATGTAAAAGATATCGGTGTGTTTGCTTATAGTGTTATGATATTAGGCTAGTTATGAAGTAAGTTTTGGTTTTTGGTTTTTTAGGTTGTGAGGGATGAAACTGATTGAAAATGTAAGATAGGTAAAAGATGTCAGATCAACTGGGCTATGGGGTCAAAAAGGTCAAGGAAGCTATCAGATGATGATACAAGGCTGCTGTAGGGCCGATTTGATTCAAGGTAGAAAGGATCTTTGGGAAAAATGGAGTAAATGGACATCAAGTTTGTGAACAACAAAGAGTTTCAAGCATCACTGGTTCAATAGATAACATAAAAATGGTAGGGAAAACCATTAATCATGCAAAATGTAACTATAAACTAATCAATACATAGAAACAAACATTCAAGCCATGCATAGAAGTATAAGACCCTCTAACTTTGGGAAATGGCTATCAGACTTTGGGGAAAACACATAAGACAGACTAACAACTCAAAACACTATGCCGGAACGCCTAAACACATCACTTCAAGTTATTGGGCACTTTGAACAACCAGATTTGCATAGTTTTAGGCAAAGGGCTAGATCGGAACTAGGCCTCCTTGGTTCAACAAGATGATAATCTAATCAGTCAAAGAGATAGTTTCATAGATGGGACTATGGACAGTCATAGGTAAGCAGGGCACACCATACATCCTACTTAACATGCATAGAACTATGAATGAAACTAGCAATAATATCCTCAAGTTGTTAAAGAGCAGTTAAGAATTCTTTAGTATGACTAAGGAGGAGGAAAACATGAAAGCTATGAAGATTCAGGAAATTTGAGGTGCCTCCATGGGCATATCTCAAATTTATTCTCTACTGATCTATAGCAAGTAATAAACATGTATCATGAATGAAAAATAGAAGACAACAACAAAGCAAGAGACACTATACCATTCTACCAAGTCATGGAATCCATCAACAATCCTTCTTCATTCATCCAAGAACATCCAAGAGTCAATCCAAAAGCATAACACAAGTATTTCCTTCAAAGCTCATATGACCAATATATTGCTTCTCTTCTCAAGTTTAGCCTTGTTTACAATGAGAGCTTGTGGAATAAATAGGCTCAAGTGAGGAAAACCTCATGGTTCAACTAGCTATCCCATTGGCCTAATCAAAATATCTAAACTTGTCCTTGAGGCTTTGCAAAGCCCAAGGCACAAAATATCTCATAAAATATCTAAGAAAATGCTAAAATTGGAAATTATATTGACTTTAAATCATTTTTCATGTGCAAAAATAGCTAAACGCACATTTGGAAAAAGCAGATTTTAGAGGTTCAAAAATTACAAAAATACTTCAAATTTATATCAGAAAAAGGTCCCCTGACTTGCCAGAAACATTTGGCAGCTTTCCTGATGTCGAAACGAGGCTCATGATAGCTCGTTGGAAATCTCTGAGTGTCTACTTTCCGGTGCAACTGAGATTTATCCAATCCGATGCCCAGAAGTCCTCCAAATCTGCACCTGTGTGTAAAAAGACAGAAAATTACAGTCTGCTGATAGACCGGGCAGAGTGTGCAAAACGCGAGCCTTTTTCGCTGTTTTGAGGGGGCAGATGATCTCCAAATGCTCTGAAAATCGATGAGGACATGCTCATGAAATTATGGCATCCGATGATACCACTCTCCTCCCTTGATGAATCCTCAAAATTAAATGGCGAATTAATGAGTTTTTGATCAAAAACGCCAAAAAACCAAAAGTTGTCAAAATGGGCCCAAAATTGGTGTGCATGACCCTCAAGGGTCCTTAGCAACATGTTCCAAAGCTGAAGCCAAAATGTCGAGTGCTGATGTGCCTTTCTTCTCTTTCCATTCCAGGCACTTCCCCTTTGCTTCCTTCAGTTTTTCTTGGGTGGCCTTTAGCTTGCGCCGGGCAAACTGATTTAGCTTTTGATAGTGGTGTGTCATCTTCCTTTGCAGCTCCAGGTCTCTGTTTTACTTTTCAAGCTTCATCTCCAAATGTTTTTGGCTCTTTCTAGCCATGCCTCCTTATTCTCTTCAATTTCTTGTTCAAGTAGTGCAGTGAGGGGAAAGGATTGAAGATGGGCCTGTTCTTCTTCCTTTTGCTTATCCAGGGCTCTTTTAAGCCCTATGGTTCTAGGCCTCTTCCGCCTAGGCTGGTTTTCTTCTTCATCAAACTCACCAATGAGCTCCTCTATTTTTTCTTGTGCCTTGGCAGCCTCATTCTTGTATTTGATTGCCCGTGCCTCATGGACAGCCATATGGACACTCATTTGTTTATTTTGGATCTCCAAGAAATGATTGAAGGTCTTTGTCCGATGCAGGTCATTCTCAAATGCTTCAATTTGACCTTCTCGATGAATTAGAAGGTTTTCAAGAATGCGGGCTTCATTATCACTGTCATCACTTTGGATTGGAATGACAGCCAATGCACCTCCATGTTCTTGACTTTCTCCTATCTTGCCTTTCCCTTTGCCCTTGAAGGCTAATCTTGCACTCTTCCTTGGTGTGCTAGAGGGAGACTTCTTTGGCGTTTTTCTTTTGCTAGGGACAACTCTTGTCACTTTTGGAGTGGCAGCCTTAGGCCCTTTATTTCTTGCTGTGCTGGGCTTTGTCTTTTTAGGAGAAGGAGGCACAATGGCTTTGCCCTTGTCATCTTCTTGAAACTGCTGCTCTCCTTGACCACTGTCTTGCTGCTGTTCTTCATCTTTAGTTTGCTGCTCTTCATCCTTTTCTTCTTGCTGTTCAAACTGCTGCCCCTGTTCACCAACATCAAGCTCCTGTTCCACTTCAATCCCTTGTTCAATTTTTGGTTCAACCTGTTGCTCCTTTTCACCAAAATCGAGCTGCTGCTCTTCCTCTTGTCCCTGCTGTTCATCATCACTGAGATGCTGCTGTTCAGCACTTTTTTCTTCTTGCTCCTGCTGCTGACCTTCACCACTGTCCTGCTGCTATTCTTCATCTTCAGTTTGCTGCTCTTCATCCCTTTCTTCTTGCTCATGCCCTTTCTCTTTTTGCTGTCCACTTCCCTCTCCTTCTTCATGCTCCTTTGATTGCCCTGTAGTGAATTTGAGCTTTTTAGGAGTGGCTCTACTAGAGGAAGGTGAGGGGTGATGAATAGGCGATGTGGGAGATGTATGGACCGGAGGGACAGTGGAGAAATCTGGGTGACTAATGAAAACATCCCATGGAACCTCTTTCTTCTCTAGCGGGTGTAGGATGATGATTTTAATCAGAGAAGGATGGCATAGAGAAGCGACTTGTTGTGATGGAGGCTTTTTCTGGACAGAAGAGGCCATTTTCTCAATACTTTTGCACAAGAAGTAAGGAAGGTTGAGCTGTTTGGTTCTAGTGAAGTGCATCAACAGTCAGATGTGGTATGCATATACTCGGGAGAATCTCCCTTCACAGGTGAAATATTTCATTATGATCTTCATAAGAGGAGCATAACTGGTAAGAAGATGAGAGAAAGGAAAAATAGCAGTGCATGTTTCTCTGTGCTCGGGCTTGATGAAAGGCTTGTAGTCATCCAAGTCTAGATATGCTTGCTTGAACCATTTTTCGCCAATGTATGGGATTTTAGTTGCCTTGGACACATACCTCGGAGAGAACTTGAAATCAAGGCCTGCCACTTGGAAATGTTTTTCTTTGAATCTCAAAGCGCACAAGTGTGTTAAGGGCGAGAAAATTTTGACCTCCTGCACTCTCTGGCAGAAATCCAAAAAACCTACCTCATGAAAATTGAAAAGGATGGATGGATGCGCATTGACCTCCTCAGTAGAAATTGGCTCATATCTCTTGTGTAAACCGCTTCTGCTGTCTTGCCTAGGAGGCATTTTGGGCTAAATAAGCTCTTGAAGCACCAAACTGTCTTATTGTCTTTAAAATTCCTTCTTGGAGCTAAACTCTGTCTCAGCCTTCTGTCACTTCACTGTTTGATAATGCAGCAATGGTTTTGAGGATAGTGTGAAATGCCCTGCTTTGATATAAGACCCTGTCCTTTCAAAACAAAACCCTTTATTTCCTTTGTATATTAATCAGCACATACTTATAATGGCATACACAGTCAATCAAAGAAAACACAGTGAAGGTACTTTCCTGTGTTGTTGGTAAGAGAACCCTGCTTTTAGATGCTTAGAGGATACAGTATAACCTTGTATCCTAGACAAAGGTAAGAACACAAACTTCTGAGCTTCAGGACACTCTTTTTTTCCTTGTAGGCCACTTCACCAGTGTATTCAGCAATATGAAAATAGACAGTCAAAACAGGCATCCACACAGTCAAAGGTTACTATGTTTATAGATGTGGTGACAGTGTTTACAATGTTTGGTGAGAGTTTTAAAAATCTGCAGCAGTTCAATCAATCAAGACTTTTCTTTAATCAAGACACTGATCTCTTCGGATATGCTTTTTAACCAATCAATTTATCACCACAAACACAGTCACTCAAAATGTATACATAGTCCAAAGTTGACTGTTCATAGGGCAGGGTGATAAAACTTGTGGTGTTTGATGTGTCAACACAGGTTTTGTAGTCAGTCAAGTAGCAACAAAACTCCTTTTTAAATAGAACACCGCCCTCATTAAACCCTACTGTCCCTTATACTAGTTTTGCCACACACAGTTGTAGACTGCAAAGGCAGTTTTCACTCACTGACAATGCTCTATGGAATGGACCATCAAAACCTTGTTTCTTGCCTTGTTAACACAGAGGGAACTTCTGAAAAAGGTGAAACCATCATTTAATGACCAATTCTGTTTGAACACAGACCCATAGTTTCATCTATCCGAACCCTGTGCTTCTTCTTTCAACATAGTTTGAGGGTAGCTGCAATAGTTTTTATATCAATGCGAATTGAATACTCTTTGATGTTTTACTTCGGGCAAGAATGATCACTGCAAACCTCGTTTTCTAAACAGAAACATCTCTATCTTTCGACAACTCAGAACTGAGGTTAACACCGAGATTTTATGTCTTTCACCCTACTCAACAGTTTTGCAAAGGGAAAAAAGGCACATAGAATACCTTTACAAATGGTTGCAGGCTTTATTGGAGAGCTGGAGTAGCTTTTCATGTGATTTGGAGGCGTGTTGGAGGCCACAACTACGCGCGACGCGTTTAGAAGGAAGGGCGCCGCGCACAAAAAGGTTGTCGGGTCACCTGTCGGGCCGACAGGACCCGAGTGCACAGGCGCGCCACGCGGTAGTTATCCGCATGTGCAAATTTTCCTCTGAGCTCGCCGCACGCTTTTCCAGGCGCGTCGCGCAGCTCCAACTGTCAAAAAATTCTTCAAATCGCTCCAAAACTTCTTTGTTTGATGTTGAGGGCAGCGAAGGGGCTTTGCTCGGGCTTGAGGGATTTCAAAATGGAATGACAACGACTTTGAACTTTGTTTAAAGTAGAGAAAAAATAATGGTCCTTTTGATATTTGATTTTGAGAGGGTTCTTTTCAAAAGTTTTGAAAAACGTTGGTTTTTTTTTTTTTAAATCCATATTTGAAACCTTACTTTTTGCAAATGAAACTAAATTTCTTTGTTTCAAGCAAAACCCAAAGGCGATGAACACCTCTTTCTAAGCCTATTTTCCCTTCTCGAAATGACATAACCTTTTTTGGAGAAATATGTCTTTTGAAACTTTGACTGTTTCTCACTTGAAGAAATGTCTCCTTTTGCAGCAGTGGCAAGTGGATTCTGCCTTTGATGACTTCCAGAACTTGAAGAACTAAGCCAAAGTACTCTTTTACTTGATGAACTTGTAAACTTACTTGTAGGACCCTTTGCTTTTTAAACTTGGTTTGACAAACTTCTGTATCCAATTGCTTCATCAACTCTTTTCCCTAACTGTAGGTGTCAAACATTTCTGCATTTATTCAGACTTTGCCAATCTTCTATTGATTAAGAAAGGTGCTTTTTCCAATACACTGTCTCTGCTTAGAACATATTACTAGGATATCTCTGTCCCTTGAATAATGAAGACATGCATTTGTTTCAAGCTTCCCAAAACTAACAGTATGTCAAATGACCCCCTTTTGCACATTTAAACAATGTTTTCAGTGATGATGTCTCTTGATAATAAAAGCCCAGATTGCCTTTGCCAGCTGTGATAAAAAGTTTTAAAAAGATACCTGTCTATGATTGGAGTTACTTTCATTTATGACATATCTGATTATCTTTACATGCTTTTCCAAGGTTTCAAAACTCAGATCATAACCTTTTAATATCCTTGTGTTGAGGAGACAAACATATGAGGTGTAAAAAGCAGCTAGAGTTACTCATAAACACCAAAGCTCTTATTAGCCATTTTCTTCTAATGGAGCTCTGAAATCACCAAACCTGCTGCATCTGAAGGCTACATTTGTCTTTGTGGTGGTGTGTAGCTTGCAACAACTGGACTTACACTGGCGCTTTGACTGATATCAAGATGTCTTATATCTGGGGCTGTGTACTACTTGCCTGCCTTGTCTCTATGTTTATCTGGAACCATAGACTTTATCCCATAGCCCAACAGAAACATAAAAGCACACAGAGGTCCTTTTTACTGAAGTATTTTCCTACTCAAGACTGATTTGAGCCATTCATATTAACACCCCTGCAGAGATATTTTGTTATGATAGCTTTGATTAATGAATTCTTTTTCTGTTGCGCCATGATGATGATGCTGGTAACTTCAATTTATCTTCTTTATTAGGACACAAGACCAAAAAATCTGCTTTCTTTTGTCTTTCAAATTTCAGATCTTAGCCCTATTTTGATTATCACTTTCCCTCAGAAACCTTGAGTCACTGTTTCACTGCCTAGTAAAAACAAACCTGTGCTTACAGTCAGTTTTGTAGTTTCTTCAAATCAACATTGGCCATCGCCCACTGCTTGTGGATGAAGGAGGCGCCTTAACCCTCTGCTTATAGATGAAGGAGGTTCTTGGCCATGACAAATTACAAGTCTGTTTGACAGTGTTGTCTTTCTTCTACTGTGTTTTCATGCTGAATGGAGCTGCCAGGTCTTTATGAGAAACTCTCTGTCTTGCAGATATATCTCAGGCTCATGTTTACATTGAGAAGCAGTTGTTCTTCTAAATGTAGATTCAAGAAATTTCTTCTGAGATGATGACATGTTTCCTGTCTTTGTCAAATCCATAAAACACTGTAAAACACCTAAAATCAGCTTGAGACTGTGGTCTATACATTGCTGAGACTTAGGGGTGTGTAAGTGGCGCGACTTAGGGCTGTGATCAATTTCATTTGCGGAGTGGGAGGTCTGTCATGATTGGTCTATAGCAGATAGAGGTTTTTGGCCTTTTGATGGTTGCCAAGGGTAAAAATGCCTTAAAGCGCCACTTCCTAACTTAGGGGAGGCTTTTGAAACAGACTTGGATTGTCCTTTTAGAGCTGATGGGCAGACCAGTAGGGCTAAAGCTAGATAGGATAGTGATAATGAGGCTTAACCTTGACATTGGGCGGACTGAAAAGGAGGAGGGCGAAAAAAATTTTTATGAGGGTTTTCTAGATGACAAATTGACATATGGAGATCAGCTTCTAGAAAACTCAGCTATGGATCTAGTCATCACCAACAAGTGAAAAGTACTGATGACTAACAGTCAGTGCTCGAACTACTTCCATGATTTGGGTTATTTGGAGAAATTTTTTTTTTATTGCATAAATTGTTTTCATCTTATTGATATTGTTCCATCTGCAAACATAAAATAAAGTGTAATGAGTCTATCTACATTGGTGAGAATAATGAAAATTGAAATAAATAATATACATAAATGTAAATCGAAAAACAATGTACCATAGAAAGAAGTGACTCGTTAATTATACACATTATTTCAAAACGAAATCTCATGCCTTCATTCAACAATTGTTCTGTTGGCGTAGTTCCATATTCTGTTTCCTAAAAGTTTTATACCCCATAATAAATCATATGTTTGATATAAAGGATTTTTTTTTTCTATTAATTATAAACTCATAGATGTAAAAAAACATAGATACTTACAAATTCCACAATTAATTTTTGATATGCCAACATATACTCACAACCATTATTTAACCCAATGTCAATCAATTCTTTCAATGACTGTTCTTTGTATGTTAGCACATATTTGAAGAAATTCAAGGATGGTTGTTGTAAACAACTTTAAATATAAAAAAATGAAACCTTGATTTGTTATAAGGATATATTAACAATTACTCTCAAACTTTGAAATCAACCCTTTCTTCTGTGTCATCATTTTTTATGTGCTGAATGAGTTCCATCTTGTTTTCCTTTCTACAAGAAAATACTTGCAAAATTAATATTTATTGTAATTTTTTTTTTTTTTTTAATGTACAAAGTCAATCATGATTACATACATGTGAAGTAGGTTGTTTTGAGATGATTCCTACTATGATGCAATTATGTCCATTTCTTTCACCATATCCTTATACAACTGGCATGTTTTGTATATCAGCGCATTGATCATTTGGGATTCTCATAATCTTCGTGAAAAAAGTAATACACTATTTTTATAATGATATATGAAAACTTTTTATAATGATATATGAAAACTAAATATAACAAAATCAATATTAATAAATTAATGGTTTGTACTAATATATACATAATTCTAGAAAATCATAGTATACATTTAGGAATATTACCTTTTGAATGATTCTTTTTTGTTTTTGTATGTTTTTGTTATTGTATGTATGATATGTCTCATTAACCATTTTTCTCGAAAATTTTCTCGTAGTTTAGATATAATTTCGTTCTTAGAATAATTGCATTTATTTTTTTATTGTACGTGGAAAGTACATCTATACGTTGGTTCCATTAGATTCCTCATATTTTTGTAAAAAAAACCCCCCTTCATTAACCTCCAACACCACTCCAGATGAGCTAAGGATCAATTCATCGTCATTTACAAGTTCCATAATTTTTCTTTTCTTAGAACGACATTGATTTTTTCCTTCATTGTTGCACTGCATTAGAACGTTAAACATATATGAAATAGTAGATTGTTTGAAACATGCTATCTAATATTATTAAGTATATTATCAATGAAAATTGAAAAAAAAAAAACTCATATTGAATAGTATTTTTTCATTCATCTCATTCATCATTGTGCAATTTTCTATTAGGCTTTTACACTTTTCTGCACTTAAATTAGAAATAATATTATCGACCTTCTTCATTTTGTGGCTCTGCATGACAACATCAATTAATACATATTAGTGAAACTTACATATAGTTCAAATATATTAATTTTTTAAAGAATTTACAAAGAACTTGCCTTTGATTATTTTGATGTGCTGTCATTGTGACGATCAATATTTTTGTTACTTGAGACCTCCTGAGACATTTTTTATCAATATAAACATGCACCATTCAGTACAAAAATCATTATATATATTTTATAAATAAATCAAATATTTTTCAGCCAAAAAAGCTTTGGTAACCAGTGTGTTTATCTGAATAAACACATTGATATGTTAATAAGATTAAATGCACCGAGCTTTTCATTGTTCAAAATTGTCATGAAAAATTAATTTTAAATTAGGATGGTGATATTTGTAAGGATTAACTCATCACAATGATTTTATGGTGATATTAATAACATACGCGCCGATGCATTATATTACATTGGGAGAAATAATGAATAGACTGTACATAATCGAAAGTGTTATAATATACAAGTGCGTTGAAGTAGTCATGTAGCCTTAATGCATTATATTACAGAGGCACACTGCGAAACATATAGACATTTTTAAAAAAAAGGAGAGGGTTGACAGTGTCATTTGTAAGGATAAACACACCACACTGATTTCATAGTGATATTAAGAACATATGTGCCAATGTGTTATATTACACAGCGAGAAACGATGAACATAATGGACATAATCAAAAGTGTTATCATATATCAGTGTGATCAAGTAGTCAGGTATCTCGGGTGCATTATGTTATATAGTGTGCATCACGAAGCATATAGTCCTTGTTTAAAAATCAGAGAGGGTCGACAGTACGATTTGTAAGGTTCAACGCACCGCAATGATTTAATGACGCTATTAGAAATATTTGTGTTGATGCGTTATATTAAACTGGGAGCAATGAAAAACAGACTAGGCAGAATCAAAAGTGTTTAATTTATCGATGCATTGTATTACTCAAGTAGCACCGATGATTTATGTTACAAATAACGCATCACACAACATATAGCCATTTCTAAAAAAATGGAGAGGGACTACAAGGTTTGGTTCTAATTCAATAAGTGATTCCCCTATTTTGTATTTCAAACACCCTATATATAGTAAGTACACAAACTCATTAAATCTAAAATGCCTAAATTGAAAAACCCTAATTGTGAAGTGGTAGGGAAGGTTAAACCTTAATGATAAATTTTGCAGGAAGAAGCAAAGGTTTAAGGTAGGTATTGAAATATTTTGTTTTGTTTTTTTGTTTTTTAATTAAATTTAAATAGGAACAGAGATCGTAAAAACGTTTACTAGTAAAATATATAGTACAATTTTTATTATACAAGGTTTTTTAAATTTTAAATTTTTTATAAGTTTTATTGATTTTTTAATTTTTTATTTTGTTTCTGAATTGTGAATAAATCTAATAGAAACTGTAAAATATTTTAACAGTAAAATTCAAGTTTCTTTCTATCCATGGTTTTCAGCGAATCACCATACCTTTCAACTTTTGATCTTTCAACGGATACAAAATATTTTACAACTCTGATCTGATCTTCTCTTGCAAATGATATCTCTTTTAATTAAACCTTAACATAAATTGCAATTTTCTTTATTAGTAAAATAAATAATAAAATTTCAAACTTACTATGCAGGTTTTTGAGCGAATCATGATACCTTTTATCCTTAGATCTCCTGAATATTTATGCTTTGCCAAAGTATTATGCTACTGATGCACTTTGCTTCTGGTATATCTCTCTTGCAAATCACTCCCTTGAAATTTTGGGTAATAATGAAATGGTGAATAAATTTTTACTATTTAAAATATTTTATGAAATTAGATTTCGAAAAATCAATTTCCGCTCGTTTTTTATATTTAGAAAAAGAAAAAAAAAATCATGCTTTTATTTTTATTCAATTTCTCCTCACATCGATGCATTTGATAGTCAAGCGCATTGGTTCACTTATATAATAAGTGCACTAACATGTATTGTGCGCCATATTTTTTCAATGCACCGACATGATTCAACTTTTTTTCATTTTTGAAATCCTGAAACAATGCGATTATTTTTTTAATGTGATAGTGCAGTATATATTTAAAACAACGCCAAGATGGTTGAATTTGTTTTTATTTTCTAAATTTGGGAAACCGTTCCGTACCAGTGTTGTTTTTTATTTAAATGTATTGATGTGTTTTTATGTGAAAGAGAACTGATATGATAACTTGTTTTTTATTTTTTTGGAATGTCGAAAACTAGTGTGGGTATTATTTAAATTCTTGGTGTGCTTACTATTTAAAATAAACAGTGTGGTTTATTCTTATTAATGCATCGGTGGAGTTTAAAACTATCTAAAACTATATTTTCACATAAAATGACATATTAATACCAAATTAACGTTTAGGATGCATCTACATAAAGTACAATATTTCAGAGTATACATTTTCTTCTTAGAGTTGCATTGTTCTTGAAAAATGGTTTCAAAACTATATTGAAATTCATATTGTGCATATATGGTTCTCGAGATTAATTTTAGATATCCACAAAAAAAATTATTTTTGATTTTTTTTAAATACAGGGACACAATATTAATAATATCAAATGACCAATTCCTTAAATTCCAACTAATTACATATTGCTGATCAAAGTCCTTATGTAATATCCCAAAATCAGGACTGCTCAACAAGCCTACTAAAATAATGCACTCCTGAGAAATCTATGCACAGAAATGAGTTTTCAGCTCCTGCATCCTTTAGATAAGTTATTCCTTCCTTGCTGCCCTCCTTGCTCATGGCCATTCTTCAAAGAAGGAGGAAGCTCTTGGAAGCTAGTCTTCCATAGAAGGCTATCATCTATCCAAGGCCTCTCCATTTTGGCCAAAGCATGCATGTGAGATCACCATATCTCTTCCAGTAGGAAAGAGTGTTCTTCAAACAAGTTTGTCTCCTGATTCAAGTCTTGCCTCCCATGCTGCATGATGGTGTCATTTTCTCTCCTTGCAGTATATCTTCTCAACACAGTTTGAGAGGTGAGGACAGATAGTGAAGTCAAAGGGAAAATTCTCTCCCTTTATTTGTACCTCGCCCATACTCTCAGCGTTGTAGCAGGGTCTCCTAATGCTCTCTTCCTTCTTGGAACTATGGAAGGAGCATCAATGCATGAATCATCTTCCATCAAATATAAATCAGGTGGTCTCCTAGGGGGTAAAACATAATAAACATATGTATCATGGCTCATTCCCATGTGAACTACAGACGGAAACATAATATGGCTTCTTCCACTACGCAATTCCATCTCTAATTACTGTGTGGAAGCACCATGGTAGGGAGAAGTTGGAGAAACTTCCCCATATTCTCCTTCATCACCCACCTTCTACAAGATCTCACAGTCTAAGGTGCTCCCTCTAGATGCAATTAACTCATGAACACCCATCATTTCCTTGGTTTCAAGAGTCTTGATCACAAAGGACTGATCCATCATAGTGTGTGTTCCAAGATCTGGATGCATTGTTGGAACACATCTCCTCCATTGTTTTGTCTCTTTGTCTATCATCATAGACACATACTACTCATCCTCTCCATGTATAGGATCCATAGGGCCTTCTTGCCAAGATACAAGAGCCCTCATAATGGAAGCAACAACTTCAACTCCATATTTCAATAAAACTAGATTCCCTCCATACTGGAGGAACCTTCATGCTCTACTTCTTCCTCCTCCTCATCAATGGAGTATGACCCATCAATAAGAGATCCTTTTTCTTCATCTCTCATTGAGGAAAGGACATTCATTTCTTCTTCTTGAGAAGAATGATGTTGCTAAAGCAAGGCCTTTACCCTTGGAAAACCATGTAGCAGATCTTTACCCCTCCCAGCAATGTTCTGAAATGGAGTTATCTTCATGGATCTCCTTTCTTCTTTGAGTTGAAAAAACTCAGGGAAGCCTAGAAGCTCTTTGAATCTTTTAGAGTGAGATTCATATTCTTGGAGGTAGTCACCAAGAATCTCCTCCTCTGGTGTCTCTCCATCTTTTTCTCCTCTTGCAAGGAATGCAGGCATGTTGCAACGTTGTAGACCAGATTGTGTGGATGCATGCTCACACACATCAGATGAAGTAGTAGGGAATTCATCATGTGCAAATATCCTCAAGAGATCTATTGATCTTCAAATCCTCACTCCCCTGATTTCTTCCTCCAGCTCATGCAAAGTTTTAGAAATAATGTTAGAGAACTCTACTCCTTCTATTCTTCCATACAAAGGGGTTTCATCATTGCTTGCTTTGTCTTCAATGTAATCATTTTTATTCTATATTTTTCTATGATACCTATGCTCTCTTTCAGTGAGAGTCTCTCCTCCCTCTGAATACATATTGGCTCCAAGAATGCACAGGCTGTGCCAAGAAAGATGCTCCGATACCGCTGTAATATCCCAAAATCAGGACTGCTCAGCAAGCCTGCTGAAATAATGCACTCCTAAGAAATATATGCACAAAAATTAGTTTTAAGCTCTTGGATCCCTTATATCAGCTCATCTAAGATCTAAATCCAAAAGGAGAGCAAAAACAAATCAAACTAGGTGGGTTAAATAGATCTCTCACAACCTAGTCTAGATGAAAAAAAACCAAAGAGAGGGGCTACAGCTATATGCAAAGGACTGCGCTAGAAATAACGCAATTTATCAATTTATAAGCAAGAGACCAACATGGAGGTCCATATTTCAGATACAAATCAACAAAATAGATCTACAATGCAGCTTATATAGTGTATAATAGATACAGAGAGAATTTACAAGACAAAAGCCCCAAAATGAGCTGCTACAACAACATGAAATGGAAAAATAAGCTTGACAACATTATTTTCATTGTTGAAGCATGCATTAGATTACAAATCAGATCTAGAGCATATTTGTACATAAAATGATAGATCTATTTCATATTTGTGTACAAGATAGGCTCCTCTATACACTCCCCTTGGGGATCTCAACAAAACATGAACAACGGTGAGTAGATATGAGATCTAAGCCACAGATATACAGAAGTATCCAGAAAATTCTGAATCATAAAATATGTATCAGATTAGATCTGAAACAACATGGATTGGTTGGCGAATCTACCAATCACCATAGTGAGAGGAAGGATCCAATCACTGGAGATCTCTCCTCTGAAATGATGCCAAGTATCCCTGCAACTCTGCTCTTACAAATAACGCAGTCATGGAAGAGGGACTGTGCTATATGCCCTGAGAATGCTTTGGCCTACTGCCAATGTATGGATCTGAAGATCAACCCAGTAATGCACTCTTCTAGGAGGTTAAAAGACACACTCACTGAGAAGACGCACCAGTATAAGCTAGATCTGAATAGATCTAGTGTTCCACTTACTGTAGCTTACATGGATAGCCCAAGCCTAAACAAGAATGCATTGTAGATGCAAGATGTGGCTTGGCCAAATGCTGGATAGTGGACTAGGAAAACAAGACTCCTCCAAGAGCTGCTCAAGGAAGGAGGTGGAATTCCTAAACAGGAAAACCCAAAAAGGGATGTCTAAGTAGAAAATACCTTCAGAAAATAACAATCTTCAACAACCTTTTCCTGTTGTCCTCCTCCTTCTTGTACAGGGTGAAAGCCTTGTCAAACCATAAACCACCTCAATGAGTTAGCCCCTTTCACATGTGGAGCCTTCATCTAGAACTACGTTGTGTATACATGAGGTTCATTGCACCTAGAATGCGCTGTTGACTTGGTCAAGGTTGATCCCATCTTATGATTTAAACCCATTCACACCTTCAAGATTTTATTTACATGGCCCAGATATGTCTCTGTTTACATAGGCATTGATTTATTCATGGTTTTTAGGAGTTTTACATGTCCTCCTTCACATTTTATTCATAAACATGAAATGAAAGATAAAACAAGGCAAAATAAGATATTCCCATTAGCTTGGGCTAAATGGGAATATTATAGTCCTCCCCACCAAAATTTTGCTTGTCCTCAAGCAACTGATAAGGTGACTGCTGCAAGACTTCTCCTCCATTGGTGACATCATCAAAGTGTTGAATCTTTAATTAAACTGAGAGGGGGGGGGGGTGAATCAGTTTAATACATACATAAGCCTTTTCAAATTTTTGCCAAACTTATTTACAGCTTACTATGTGAATAGTCTTAAAATGTTGCAGCTAATATTAAATTAATGTGACACCATACTTATGTTGAGAGCAACAAACAATTAAGCAGATTGAAAAAATCACATCAACACATAAGAAACACACATAGAGACAGTAGATGTAAGTGGAAACCCATAAAGGGAGAAAACCACATCTTATTATTGTTGTGATGCAAAGGCAAGCACCAACTCCCTCTCACCACTGTTTTTCTGCAGGCACCAACCTACAGGAGGCTCCTACCTCAATTCTGCAAGCTAAAACTTGCAAGGAAGCACCAACTCCCTTCAATTTTCTGCAGGCACCAACCTACAGGAGGCTCCAACCTCAGTCAGCTACAACCGACAGCTATCAAGCTGCAACTTGATAGGGAAGGTCCAACTTCTTCAATTTATCAAACTAAATGTTTGCTGATTTACCTCAGATATCAGCTCTGTTCTGTAGCTTCTCTTTCTGCTCTTCTTTTCTTAATCTTCTATGCCTCACACTTCTATATTCTGCCTTCTCTAGATTTACTCTCTCTCTCTTCTCATGTGCATATCAGTGTGATATTATATATATAGTTCCTCACATGACTGTTTGTATTTCATAAAGAATTTGGAGTGAACAGTCATGACTCTTTGGCTTCTGTCTTCTCATTCCTTTATCCAACTCATTTTTAAAATTATAACAATATGTACAAATTTCCATGCTATAGTGGGATTTTGTATTTTCCTTAGGATACTTGCCTTTGCATCACAAACGATATAAAAAAAAATATTTACATTTTCAGTTACACATTTCAATACCACTCAGCTCCTTTTCTGAACCTTGGCTTTACTGAATTTGTCTCTTCTGCTACTGTTGAGTGGCTGTTCTATATATCTTGGTTCACCTCTATGTTTATTTACCTGTTCACTGTATTTGAGTGCATTACCATCTCTATTCACGGGCTACATGTCTACATTCTCTGTTCATACATGAGTTTAAGCATAATTTCTTGAAGCTCACATTACAATTTCAATTCATTTTTCTTTTGTACCATATTTCTACCGCTGTCTCTAGTTCTTTCGTTCTTGCAGGCTCTTGTAATAAACCCAATCTTCTTACATATATGTTTCGACTTTAGCACTATATATATATCGTCATGTATGCATACTCCCAATTCAAACTATTAATAAACTGTAGCTTTTGTTTTGCGCCCAACATAAATATGGTCACTATTATATAACCTTTAAAACATCAAATTATATTACATTCCCCACTTAAATATATAATGATTACTCGAATGTTCGGACCTTGGGAATTTTGAATATATATCTCGAGCTTTAAATCAATTAAGCCGCTTATAACGTACCTTTGTTAAACCCACAGACCTTAACAACGAGCAATATAAATTAAACTGGGGCCCAGCGCTAACGGCCTACCACATCCAATGGCGGACATCACATTGCATGGCTTTTGATGATCCGACGGATATCGCTCGGGCAACTTGCATGGAAAATAACGCACGATGGCGTGCTGTACCTTGGATAACCTTCGCGCATTTATAGCAAGTGACCACCATCAGATTGCTTCCCTCTAGATTGACGTCTTGTATCAATATTGCTCCACGTCTTTGGTCGATGGTTAACGCGTGATGGCGTGCAGTGGGAGGCGGTTTTCTATGGGTCCACCTCGCCACGTGTCGAATGATCTATGGAATCGCTCCCAACTCCTCAAATACTGCCCACCGTGTAAAGGTGGTGTGATGAAAACCATAAACTGCCGTCACTGTTCATCTAGTCACGGTTCCGCTCTTCTACACAGGGTTTCGGTCTCTTCATTATGTTTTATAAACCCATCAGTTCCGGAACTTAATCACAATCGCAAGTTCCTGTATGGACATTCCGCTCCCTTTATATTCTCCGATGCGATTAGATTGTTCCTATGCGATCATGCCGAACTTCAAATACTTGTTACTCATGGTTTATAAGCCCATCGGGTCCGGGCTCTCAATCGCAATCACAATTCTTTGGTTTATACATTCCGCTACCCTTATAATCTCCGATGTGATTGGGTAAGGGGTCCCACCTTATGGTACTTTTGTTCTTTGAATCTCGCGCTACATATGGCTATACATATGTATATATATATTCTTTAGTCCTTTGTATATAAAGCACAATATATAATTTTCCGCTGGAGTGTAAAATTCCCGGAATGAGATATATATATATATATATACTTTGCTGCTCAATAATTTAGTGTATCTTCCAGTGGGGTATGCGATTCTCGGAATTTAATATATATCCTCCAGCTGGGGTATGCGATTCTCGGAATAACGGCTATGTCTCTGCCTCTGCTGCTTTTGTCACTCTGCCTCTGCCTCTACTACTGTGATAACGACTCTGCCTCTGCCTCTGCCTCTAATAACGGTTCTGCCTCTATATTCGCTTCCTCTACCTCTTCCTGTCTCCTTTGCTTCCTTCGTTTGCTTCTTTGCTGCCTCCATTGCCTGTTTTTGTCTTTGCTGCCTCCTTTGCCTGTCTCTATCTTTGCTGCCTCCTTTTCCATCAATGACAACATTTCCAACAGTCTCCGCCTTTGGCATTGATGGCAATACACTTCCTTTGTTTGCCTGAAAGGATCCTTTCTCCTGTTGCTTGCTCTTCTTACTGTTGTTTTCTCTTCCTCCCCCTTTGACATCAATGGCAAGGGGTTCAAATTTTTAGTGAAGCTTCTATTCTCTGATGTTGTGTTTTTATCCTTTTTTAACGTTTCATGCATTTCCAGGTTAAATTTCCTGACTTCGTACGCTGCTGCTCCAAGCTTTGGATTTGATACACGTTGGGTTCACTATTTTTCCGTGTTTAGTTCATGTCGGTTTCACCATTCTTCTTGTGCACCACTGACCCTTTTGCCTTTTTATTGATTATTTTATGCTAACTGTACTATTGCCATAATCCCTTTGATCCTGAGGACCTGTTTTCATGCTTCCCTTGCTGGTTGATCTTTCCTTGAGAATGATATTTTCGTTTCTGTTCTCCCCCTGAAACTGTGCTTTCTCTTCATATTAGAGAGTAGCATCTATAGATACTACCCCTAGTCTGTCTCTCAAATATTCAAATGGCTCTCTAGCAAGTGGTTTGGTAAATATATCTATTGTCTGTTCTTTTGTTGGTACATACTCCAGTTTTACTATCTTCTGAGCCACTTGTTCTCGGAGGAAATGATACCTGATTGGGATATGTTTAGTTTTTGAGTGAAGCACAGGATTTTTAGATATACTTATAGCACTTGTATTATCACATTTAATTGAGATAGGTTCATTAATTCTTACCTTCATGTCTTGAAGAGTCTGCTTCATCCACATGACTTGTGTACAACATGTTGCTGCTGCTATATATTTTGCTTCTGCTATAGACAGAGAGATAGATGTTTGTTTCTTGCTTAACCACGCCACCAGACTTTCTCCTAGATAGAAGGCACCTCCACTTGTGCTTTTCCTGTCATCCATACAGCTGGCCTGCATCTGTGTAGGCTGTCAAGGTGAAGCTTTTTCCTTTAGGATGCCAAAGTCCATACTGTACAGTTCCTTGTAGATATCTAAATATTCTTTTGACTACCAGAAGATGGTTTTGTTTAGGTGCTGCTTGATATCTAGCCACTAGTCCTACTGCTAGAATGATGTCTGGTCTTGATGCTGTCAAGTACAGCAGGCTTCATATCATGGATCTGTAGAGTTTTTGATCTATATCTGTAGACCCGTCATCAACACACAGTTTTCATCCCGTGATCATGGGAGTTGACACAGGTTTACAGTCCTCCATTTTGAATTTTTTCAACATTTCTTTTAAGTATTTTTCATGTGAGATGAATGTACTTGTGCTCTTTTGCTGAATTTGAAGTCCTAAGTAGAAACTAAGCTCTCCAATCATAGACATCTCAAACTCTGTTTTCATCTCATCAGCAAACCCTTTTGCTAGTTCTTCTATGTTGCTTCCAAACATAATGTCATCAACATATACTACAACAATCAGGAGTTCATTTTCATGGGCTTTTATGTACAGATTGCTGTCTACTCCACCTCTCTTAAAGCCTTGTTTTTGCAAATATTTATCCAGTCTTGAGTACCAAGCTCGAGGAGCCTGTTTCAGTCCATAAAGAGCCTTTTTTCAGTCTGCATACATAGTCTTCTTTGTCTTTTAATGAGAAGCCTTTTAGTTGTTCCATGTAGACTTCTTCTTCTAAGTCTCCATTCATAGATGCAGATTTTACATCCATTTGATATACTTTGAAGTTTTGGTAGCATGCAAAGGCCAGAAACATTCTGATAGCTTCCATTCTGGCTACAGGGGAAAATTTTTCATCGTAATCAAGTCCTTCGATTTGTGAATATCCTTTGCAGATCAGTCTGGCTTTATTCCTAATTACTTGTCCTTGCTCATTCATTTTGTTTTTGAATACCCATTTTGAACCAATGATATTTTTCTCAATTGGTCTAGGAACTAGTTCCCAGGTATTGTTCTTCTCAATTTGGTCCAAATCTTCATTCATTGCCTTTACCCAAGACTTGTCCTTGCTGGCTTCTTCGAATTTCTTTGGCCCTATTTGTGACAACATGGCTATGTATACCTCTTCAGTTTGTTTTGTTAGCTGCCTTCTTGTTTGGACCCCTACTCTCTTGTCTCCAATGATCTTATCTTCAAGATGGTTCTTCTGAGTATATCTTGAAGGAGCTTTAAAACTCAGCTATGTATCTTCTGTTGTCTTGCTTGTTTCCTCATCATCTTGGTTTTCTTCTTCATGGTTGTCTGATGGACTGCAACAGTCTGTATCCCTTGTATTGTTTGGAAGTTATTCATCAAATCTCACATCAATGCTTTCTACTATTTTTCGAAGAGTCTTGTTGTAGCACCTGTACCCTTTGCTTTTGGATGCATATCTTAGAAATATTCCTTCATTTGCTCTTGCATCAAATTTTCCAAGATTTTCATCATTATTCTTTATGTAACACTTGCTACCAAAGATTCTGAAATGTTTGATTGAAGCTGGCTTTCCATGCCACAGTTCGTAGGGAGTCTTGTCACTGCTTGGCCTTAAGTGAGCTTTATTAAGGATATGTACTTCTGTGTGCACTGCTTCTGCCCAGAAGGTTTGAGAAATATTATTCTCTTGCATCATGGCTCTGGAAATTTGTTGAACAGATCTGTTTTGTCTTTCTGCTACTCCATTCTGCTGAGGTGTCCCTGCAATAGTAAATTGTTGTTTTATGCCATGTTCATTGCATAGGTCAGAAAAGTCATAATCTGTGAATTCACCTCCTTTGTCTGATCTGATGCATTTCAGTTTGCATCCTGTCTGGTTTTCTGCTAAAGCTTTGAATATTTTGAATTTTTCCAGAGCTTCCGATTTATTCTTGAGAAATGCAACCCATGTCATTCTAGAGAAATCATTTATTATCAGCATGAAGTATGATTCTCCACTTGGCGTTTTAGTTCTTGCAGGTCTGCACAGGTCCATGTGCACAAGTTGTAGAGGTCTTCTTGTTGATAACTCATCTTTGGTCTTAAATGATGTATGGGTCTTTTTACCCAATTGACAAGATTTGCATATGGTATTAGAAGGCCTTTTTATTTCTGGCATGTCTCTGGCTGCTTTCTTTTTGCTTAGTCTGATGATATGATCGAAGCTGAGATGTCCCAATCTCCTATGCCATAACCATGACTCCTCAAGTTTGCTAATATGGCATGCTTCATCTTTCTCTCTCACGATGTAAACATTGCTCTCTGTTCGAACACCTTTGAGCAGAGTCTTACCTGTGGTGCTTGATCTGACTTCACAATCTTGTGCTCTAAAAATAAATTCACAGCCTTTGTCACACATCTGTCTGACACTTAGTAAATTTGCTTTCAGCCCATCTACAAATAGTACATCTTGGGCCTTTCCTCTACCATTTTCTATACTGACTGAGCCTTTTCCCTTGATCTTACCTGATTTATCATTGCCAAAAGTAACATTGCTAGATTTCTTTTCATCAAGAGTTATAAACTTGCTTCTGTCTCCAGTCATGTGTTTTGAGCAGCCACTATCCAAATACCACTGGCTTTTCAGGTCTTGAGAAATTAGAGCCAAGTCACATTTATTCACCTTCTTTATCCACTGGAGGCATCCTTTTGTTTGGTATCTTTTGCGAGGTGATGAACTATATCTTCTTGACATTTGGAAGGTATATGTCCAATTTGATTGCATACACAACATTTGAACATAATTTTTGCAGAGTTATGAGTATGAAAAAAATTTATTTGATTCATAAACCTCCATGAGGTGTTAAACATCAATCTTTGTCCATAATTTCTACACTCAATGATTTTATGGCAAAATTCCTTACAATAAAAACAGTAACCATAGAAACTGTTTGCATACCTGATGTAAGGTTGTCTTTTCCATTTGTTTGCTTGAGGCAGTCTCTTCACTGTTTCAATATTTTTCAGATTTGAATTACTCCTCCTTGTATGACAATATTCAGCAACGTGTCCCAGCTTGTGGCAGGCATAACAGGTGGCATTCTTCATAGGAGGGAAGACTCTCCTTTGATGGTTTCCAAATTTGACATACTCAAGAATCTTAGTATTCATCACATGCTTAGCTACTAGTGGTTTCTTCTGATCTCTTTCTTCCTTATTACAAGTTTCTTCTTTTGTAAGATTTGTTTGAGCTGCTTCATCATTCTTCTTTGATTTTACAAAAATAATCTCTTTGTCAACCTTTTCTTTGCTTTCACTTGATTCTCCTTCATAGCCTATTCCAGTTTTTATCATAGGAGATCTTTGAGCAACCAGAATTTCATTCAACTTACTAGAGCTTGTTGTTTGAGAAGAGTTTATGACCACTTTCCTTTGAGCATTTTCCAGTTTCTTCCTGAGACATACTACTTCTTCTTCCAACTTTTCTTGTTCCTGAGCTTTTTATTTGATTTGCTTAAGTAATATGTCTTCTATCTTCTTGGCTTCTTCAAGCTCTATCTTTAGCTGCATTTGGACTTCTGAATTCTGTTCTTCTCGTACATAATTGAGGAGAATGTTCTTTTGTTTTCTACATTTCAGTTTGAGTCTATCAATCTCTTCTAGAGCACTTCTTAGCTCCCCCTCAAGGTCGAATTCACCTTCTTCTTCTCCATCTTCTAGTAGGAGACCTTCAAGATCTTCTATATCCATCAATAAAAATTCAGAGGTTCCATCTTCACTTGAGAGTTCATCTGAATCTTCAGATGTACTGCTGTCTTGTTGAGCATAGAAGGATTTTCTGTTGAACTTCTTTCCTTTCTACCAGTTCTTTGATTTATTTTTCTCTAACTCTTGAGCCTGATTTCTTACTTTCTTGTGAGGACACTTAGCAGCATAGTGTCCAACTCTTCCATAGTTAAAGAATTTGAAGGGGAGTTTACCTTTGTATTTACCTGAGCCTTTATCCAATTTCTTGAAAAACTTTGCCTCTTCTTCATCTGAGCAAGAGCATATGTCTCCCTCTTCTTCTTTCTTCTTTTCTATTTTAAAGGTTGCTTCCCTCGTACTTGGCTTCTTCTGTGGGAGCCTCATTTCATAGGCTGTTAGATTTCCAAGTAGCTAGTTCATGGTCAAGGTCTCCCAATCAGCTGTTTCTTTTATTGCAGACACCTTTGGATTAAACCTGGATGGAAGAGATCTTAGAATATTTTGCACAATTATACTTTCTGGCATTTTTTCTCCAAGAGATTTCATATTGTTAATAATTTCTGCAGCTTTTAGGAAGAAACCAGCAATGTCTTCATCATCATTCATTTTTAAGTTCTAAAACTGGGCTCTATAGACTTGAAGTTTGGCAGTCTTTACTTTCTTGTCTCCCTCATGTATGTTCTCAAGAGTATCCCATATTTCTTTGGCAGTGTCTTTGTGCATTACTTTAATAAACTCTGCTTCACACAATCCATTCAGGATGGCATTCATGGTTTTTGCGTTAGCCACAAAATCTTGTTTTGTTTCTTTCTCTGTGTCAGTTGCCTTCGGGGCATATCCTAATTCCACAGCAGCCCAGACTTCTATTCCTAGAGACATTATGTATGTCCTCATTCTGATTTTCCAGAAAGCATAATTTTCACCGGTGAAGAAAGGGGCTTTATTGGTTGAGCATCCTTCTTTACTAGCCATCTTGGGAACCTAGGATCTCCTTTCAGTTGTTAGACTTGTACAAAGGAACCTGCTTTGATACCAATTGTTGAATCTTTAATTAAACTGAGAGGGGGGGGGGGGGGGTGAATCAGTTTAATACATACATAAGCCTTTTCAAATTTTCACCAAACTTATTTACAACTTACTATGTGAACAATCTTAAAATGTTGCAGCTAATATTAAATTAATGTGACACCATACTTATGTTGAGAGCAGCAAACAATTAAGCAGATTGAAAGAATCACATCAACACAGAAGAAACACACATAGA